>VCKU01000016.1:0-1200000 GCA_005876895.1 Drosophila azteca
AGCCCTAGCCTCAATCCGCCAGAAACAGAAATGGAACCCAGAATCACAGCCAGAGACAGAGACAGAGACCGAGCCCAGAGCTCTCCGCTGGGCGGGGCACCGTTCTGAAATATTGTTTGTGCCCGTTGTGTATGTGTATGTGTGTGTTTGCTTGTGTGTGTGTGTGTGTGTGTGAAAAAAGTTGGCCCAACAAAACGGAACTACAATTGCAGGCAGAAAGTCGAGTCCAGTCCAATCGAAAAGCTAAATCACAAATGTTTTTGCCCCCCTCCCCCTCCCCCACCCCCTACCACGACAGAGTCCGACTCTAAACAACTAATTTCAGCTTAACCCAGTTTGGCCGCATTTCCAAAGCAATTACCGTGCTCGGGGGCTTGATCTCTGATTTATGAGCACAACAATACCGAGCACAATACATTTTTGTCATTTAATGCAAGTTGAAGATAAATTATGGCCGATAATCTGTGGGGTGGGGGGACTGGGGACTGGGGCTCAGTACGGGGGAGTGGCTGTCAATGGGTCGGAGGTCGGAAATCAGGCAACATCCGCTCCATGAACGGATATCCGGCTTGTTCGCACGTTCACGCTGTACTGCGTACCGCGCACTGGTATTGGAATTGGTTAACTTTTCACGATCTGTTCATGCTTTCGTAATTTGTTCAATGAATTAACGATTGGGGTTTGAGCGGGTCACAGATGCAATGAGTAGCGAGTAGTGCAGTGAATTGTAGCGAGTAGGAGCAAACGAGTACAGCGCATGCAAACACAGAAGACAGATAGACAGACAGAGAGACAGACAGAACACTTTCCTTTCACTGTCGCATGTTAAATTCAATTCCACAAGCTATTCCATTTCTATTAAGCCCCCAACAACATGCTTGAGACGCTCATTGAAGTCAGCGTTCATTCATTTAGTCATTCCGTCATTCAGTCATTCATTCGGCCAGGGAGACACGCCCACTCTCAGCACTTCAATTTTGGATATATTTTCCTTTCCTTTTCACCCAACCAAAATGGCAAACAAGCGCGAATTGCGAAGGCACAGAAGGGGACAAGAACTGAAACGGGGGGGACTCTGGGACTGGGGGCTGAGTTATTACGCAAATTTAGCATTTGAATAGAAAATCGAATATTTCAAGTGGCTGGTAATGACATTTCTGCTCCTCGAGCATTCAGGCATTCCACCAGAAGCTCCAGTTGTCAGTCAACGGCATTTTTGAGGTAAGCATTTGCGCTGTGCTGGGTTGGGCTGGGTTGGACTGGGCTGGGCTGGACTGGGTGGGATTGTGGCTGTAATTGAAGCTGGCATGTGATTTATTAACTCAATAATGGTACAGATAGCTCTCCGCACAATCCCATTCCATCTCATCCCATCCCATTCCATCCCATCCCATCCCGTGCCTTGCTTTTCACGACCTACCACCTCATCCTGTTGTTAATGCAAAGAAAAATTGATGCAAATTTTCGCAGAATTTCTCGCTCACGCCCCTCGAACCGAATTCCACTTAAATTCCGCACATAATTCGATTTTGCATTCAAAAAGAGGGAAGCAAGCAAATTTGTATTAATCGAAATGTATTCAACTTGAAGGCGACGCGACGCGAAGCGATGCGATGCGACCCCAGGCATATGCCCTGGTATTCTGTTTTGTGCTGCTGATTTCTTTTGTGGTGAAGCGTAATTGAAAGATCTATAGGGGTAGTTGCTGCTGAGTCAGACTCTGGTCTGACTGGCCTGGCCTGGACTGGAAGGAAGGAAGAGTCTTCTCCTTGGAGATTAGCATAGGAAATCCCACCCCCACCCCACACAGCCCCAACCCCACCCCATCGAGGGATATATCCTTGGACTTCCTGGACTTGCGATAATTTATGGAGCCCATAGGCACCGCGCATTGGACTCGCTTTTGTCGCTGCCATTAGACAATTACGCCATAAGCTTTTTGGCTTTCTCTCCGGCTGGATTTTCTGGCTATTTTTGGGTTAATTATTTCTGAATGCGGAGGAGACTGACAGAGAGGCAAAAACATTTCCGCTTCCGTTTGTCAGCTGCGATGTCGCCATCATCAATCTATATAAATATACTCGTACACTGAGAGAAACAAGACCAACCGCTGAATATACAATATACACTAGAGAGTGACAATTTTCTCTGAGTGTTGTGACAGCATCCTCCCCCTGTCATGCCCCCTCCCAATCCAATTCTCTTCCCATTCCTTAAGGCCTCGTCTAATATTTCAAATGGAAAGGCTTTTAAGTAGCTGTTGGCATTTTCGATTTACGACAACTAACATGCACAAGCAGCCCCCCATCTTGGCCCCCCCTCTCGCTCTCTCTCTATATACACACATATGTATATGTATATGTATTGTATTAGCTGCAATAACAACCATAACAAAGCACTTCCGAATGTACACGACTAGAGGAACTAGTGGACTAGACGGGAGGGAAGTGGAGGGAAGCCCAAGGACCAACTAGGACAATTGGTTAGCAAGCTGCACTCGCCCTGCACTTGGGCAAACAAATTACAAATAATTACATGGGAAAGGCCGTGCAGGTGCAAGTGCAGGTGAAACTCCCGCCAACCACCAAGCACCGACACACCACACACCCCTCACCCTCACCCCCAGCCCCAGCCACAGCCCCAGCCCTGCTGCAGGTGTAAACTGGCCCACTTTGTTGCATGTGTCGCTTGTTGTTAACGTCTGTGGTCCGCCCACTGATGCTGGTGATGCTGCTGATGCTGCTGATGATGATGATGATGATGCTGGTGCCGGTGGTGGTGGCTGCTCTTGCGGCTAACTGGAACTGACTAACTGCCCCATTGGTTAAAAGACCCTCACCCTCACCCTTCCTCTGCCCCTGCCCCTTAGATTACCACACTTCACTACCTCTGCTGCTCAATCTGGGCCGACTGGGAAGCCCCTCACCTAATCAGAAATGCAATTATACAGGCAAAATGATATGGCAGGCAGGCAGGCAGGCTACCAGAAATGCCAGAAATACCAGAAATGGCTTTCAGTTGAAATTAGATCTTGAGTTTTATAAGATATACGCTTATGTGTACATACTTGTACATGGGGAACCAGCCAGTCCAGTCGGATATCCCGTAAGAACTCACCCAAGCTGGATACTAGATTTCCAATGCTGTCGGCGTTCTGCCAGGCAAAGAAGAATATCCCGAAGAAGAGCGTGATCACAGCATCCATCGGAGCTTCGGCTATAATCGCATATATCTGGCTGATCTGGGTGAGGTAGGTGGCCTGCGCGGCCCACATGGGGGCAGCAGCCACGCCCAGCAGAATGCCCGCCGGGATGAGGGTGTAAAAGCTAACAACCAAGTAAGGCCTCAATGAGTTTGTGGGTGACGATGATGGCTTTTTAGGGGCACATACCGCGAGTACAGCTGCAGGGATATGTAGGGTATAAAGCAGACCTGTCCGACGACCAAGGTCCACTTACAGGACAGGAGGCGTATCATGATGGTCGGTAGGACAAGACAGGATATGCCCATGAAGAGGTAGATGCAGGAGAGGGCTATGGTGCCCAGACCATCTTTGGCATTCAGCGAGGACTGTAGATTGAGAGTGCCCTATAGGGATAGAGGAGATGGAGAGAGGTATTACTTAATCGACGGTTACTTCGTTGGGTGGGTGTTGGCTTGGTGTTACCTGATAGGCCACATACTGTATCATCATGGCCAGGGATATGACGCACACATTCTTGAGTATGCGAATCTTCTCCCCAGGACTGACAACAATTTTACCACGATCGGCGTGATCGGCGTGATGCTTTACTTTGTAGTATTTCTTGGGCCTCACAATAACCTCCAGAAACTCTGTGGCGGTGGAGGAACGACGCCGGTCGGAATTCATTTCCAAAAAATATTGAAGACTTGTTTTTTTTTTGTATATTTCAAATGAAATTTCAAAACTGTTCAATGTCATCCAACATTGGCATTCGATAGACTGGAATTCAAAACTACTCTGATCGAAGTCGTTTCTCTTAGAAATCTTTCTCGGTTACTCATACGAATACGAATAGGAATACGAATAGGAATACGAATGCGAATGCGAGTTTAATGTCCTGTAACCTATGCCACATTTGCATTGTCTTCATGTGAGTTTCGTTCCTTCATTCGCTCTTCTGTTTGACGATGATGATGAAGATGATGATGATGATGATGACAATTTTGTCGTCCATTGTGTGGAGCCATTGTGGAGGCCCCTTTGTTTTTGCGCCTCGCGTGTCTAATAAAAGCGCATCACAATGTGGGTCATTGTACGGTCTACACGGACGGGCCAGTCGGCATCATATGGCTCTACATTTGTCAGGCAGCGTGGTGGCACAAACAGCACAAACACTAACGAATAAAGCGCTACTAATTGCAAACACACAGACACACACACACACACAGACAGAGAGAGTGGTGCTCCCTCGTCAGAGGAATAGGCGCAGTGGCTCTGTCATCTCCATCTGCTCTTTGTGGCCCCCACAAGTCCGCAACAGCTGCAGGAGCCGCCGCAGAAGAAGGAACAATGGCTGGAAAATGTGTCAGTTATGGCAAATCGATATGGTATGCTCTGGTATGGGTATGTGCATGTGTATGTGTATGGGATCCTGCATAATTAATATTCGGATTAATTGTGGGGGTGCGGGGGCAAAGCCAGAGGTCCTTGCTCTTTTCAACCGCTGTTTAATCAATCGAATGCGTTTCTATGCAGATTCGATATTGAATTCATAAAATATGACTCTAATCTGTAAATGTGTATAATTATATTATGTATCCAACAAATAATACAGATTTTTTATTACAGATCAGAATACAGATATTACGCAGCTTCAAATGAAGATATTCGGACCAAGAGAGAATATAATTTAGATATTTGATACATAGCTATATTGATATTTCAAATTAAATATTAAATGGATGTTTTATTGTTTTCCATTTAAGTTTATTTCCTGAAAAATCGAATTTATTTACCAGTATCATCATTTCGTCATTTATTTCGCAAAAGCCCCAAAAGTATGCTACATAAAATATTAAATTCTGTTTCTTCTGGGCGAAGAAAGTGTATGTGGGGGGGGCACAGCTCCATGTAGGTAAACTATAGGCATAGATTAGGCTAACTACTGACACTTTCAGGCATTGATTCTTGCTCCACACATACATATATGTAGTTTTATTTATTTTAATAGTTTATTTCCTGAAAAATCGAATTTATTTAAAAGTATCATCTTTTCGACAGAGCCCCAAAAGTATGCTACAGAAAATATTAAATCTTAAATGATTACTTCAGAATGCTATTTCTTCTGGGCGAAGAAGGTGTGGGCGGGGGCGAGCACAGCTCCATGTTGGTAAGCTATAGGCTTAGATAAGGCTAACTACTGCCACTTTCAGTCGTTGATCAGGCATTGGTTCTTACATACGGGTATAGCCTTAATGTGTGAAAATTGCAGCCTCTGGAGTTCTCGTTTTGGACTGTGCCTTTGAGTCAGTCAGGCTAAAAGAGTTTTATATACATATTGTACATATGTAGGACAGTCCCCTTTCCATGTTACTTTTCCCCCCACTAATTAAGTGCCATTTCGAAAGTAAAATCAAAGACAAACGAATGGAGCAACAGACCGCGACTTGTGTCGTGTCTGGAGCGACTTCGCTGCCGATCTGAGAGCGGAGATAAATGCGTTTGGAAATTTGTCGAACTTTGGCGAATGCAAATGCTGTCTCCTTGGGCGCTCTTGAGACAAATTTCCAATTTGTAATAAAACAGCTGCGGGCCATGGCCGGCTCTACTTTAGAAAGTATTCCGAAAAAAGGCTCATAAACAGAATGGTAGCTGCTTGCTGCTGCCGCTGGTCAATCAAGTCTCGGCCTTCTTGTAGGCAGAAATGTGTGGCAAAAAGAAAGGCCCGCATGCAGCAGAAGAAGTGATAGATTTTCAAGCTCATTGAATCAGGTTACGGTTACGGTTAGCCAGGCCAGGCCAGGCCAGGGCCAGGCCAGGCATGCAGGAGGACCGAAACCGAACCAGCTGCAAGTTCTCTTCTCCTTCTCCATCTCCTTCTGCTTTCTGCCTTTCACTCTTTTAGCTCCAGTTGCCGGACCGTCGATTTCTTGGCTGCAATTTAATGGCAGGCAGTGCCAGGGACCGGGCAACGGCAATGGCAATGGCAACGGTCGATGCCAACAATGCATCGCTGATTTCCATAGCCTGAGGGGTTATGATTACCACAGAATCATGCTCATGTCAGTGCCTGAGCAACGAAGACATATTATGGTCATCACATTGGCGGACTTTAGCCCACCCCCAAGCACTGGGTTAGCTTCATCCTCCCTGGCCAAAGCTGCACCTGAAGATTACCTGAATTTCGGTAACTGACCTTCGATAGATCGTATTATTGTATTTTTTATAATTATTATTCAGTCTCGATTGTTTGTGGTCTCCACGAATGATTTCCAACTGAAAATCTCCCCCGTATGTGATGCTGATTCTATAGTTTTATAATATATCACAGGGCTCAAGCTTAAGGTATAAAATCAAACATAAACTGGGCGTAATACAATAATATGTAAATTGATTCACGTCTAAGCCTTTGGACCTGCCTTGGGAGGTAAGAGAGAATATTGGAAGTCATAGGAGTCTTGCTGTTCCAAGGACCAAATCAATTAAGAATAAATATAGTATATATACTCGTAGACTTCTGATTGATTAGATCAATCGAATGGCCTTCGATTTATGACTGTTGTGGTATCCAAACTCGACTACGATACTTCCTGATGGATCCCATCGCAATTTTCCAAGGATAGCAGCATTTTCGAATGCAGAGAGAGATGATTTTGAAATTAGTAACAAAGGGAGAGAATCATACTTGTAGTTTGGGCATCTTTTCGAATGACAATTTTCCATGCAGCAGAGCGCAAAAACTTTTCCATTGCGCCACACATGCACACGGAAAAGTTTTTCCCTGCAGTCGGAGAATACTCGTAAGTTGATGCCACGCCCAGTTATACTCTCATTATCTTGGCATGTAATTCGAAACTCCGCTCCCCGCTCCCCACCCTCCTCCCCTATCCACCCATCCCATTCCTTCTTCTGTCTCACTCTCTCTCTCTGTTGCTGTCTCTCTTTCGCATGTGTGTCAGTTTGTTGCTCGCGGACAATGGCAAAAGTTTCTATTTCGGCTCGATAAAGTATCTGTTAGATACAATTTACAATATTTTCCGCTCAGTTCCTTTCCGCCCGTCCTTGCTCACACACACACACAGCCACACACACACACACACACGGAACGAACAGTCACAGAGGAGTGAAAGTTTTTTGGCAGAAAAGTATGGTATGGCTTTAATGATAATGACTTTAGCTTCATGGGCAAAAAGTAGCGCCAAAGTTTAGAATACGCCAACGTAACGCTTTTGGGGATGCTTTTACCCAAAAATTCCAAGTGGTTGGCACAAGTTTTCCCTCCCCATTCCCATCCCCTTTCCCTCTTTCCCTTTCCCTCCCTCACGACTGTTCGTTCAGGCGAGTGTGTGTTAACTTTTTCTACGTGCTCTCGCGGCGAGTTGCCCCAAACGAAATTGATAAGAAAAGCAGAGAAGGATGCGAGTATGCGAGACAAGGACAGACTGTGTTCTGGCAGCATTTGAATTCAAAGTAATTTGATATCGATGATCTGGTACTGGTACTGGTACGGGTCCTCGTCCTGGTCCTGGTACTCGAGGGCCTGGCTGATCGTGTCTCAGTGCTGCTGCTGCAACGATTTACTTTTATCACAATCTCTGCAACAACTTTCAGCAATGTCGGCGATTTATTGCATCAGAAACAGCAACAGCAACAACAACAGCAACAGCAACAATTGCAAAAACACTTGGTTACGTTGTAATCGTCGACCAGAGCAGAGCAGAGCAGAGAGATACCACGAAGAAACAAGCAACCTCAGGAGCCCATGGCTACCATTCTCCATCCCTCCATCCCTCAGTCTCTCTCTCACTGCTTCTCTTCTCTCATCAACGCGGCTAATCTCGTTGTTGTTTCTGCTGCTGCTGCTGTTGCTGTTGCTGTTGCCGTTGTCAACTTCTTTGTCGTCGTCGTCGTCGTCTTGGTCTCCTCCTCATCAACATCATCAGCGAAGCAGCGAACCAGCGAGCCAGCGAGCGCCCCGAAAGTCTTCTCCCAGTCCCAGGCTGTTAAGAGTTCAACTCGTGATGTTTAAGTGGTTTAAGCCAAGGTAACGATTTCCTCATTGGTCTACAATTCTCTGGTTCAGTTTGCTGCAGTTGTAGTTGTAGTTGTGGCTAAAGCTAAGGCTAAGACTGAGGCTGTAACTGTTGTTGTTGCTGTTTGCTGTTGCTGTTTGCTGTTGCTGTTTGCTGTTGTTGTTGCCGGCGACATTCTGTCATGCCACGATCACGAACCATTCGTAACACATTTGTTGCAATTTTCGTCGCTATTTGTTAAGGTTCAAACGAGGTTGCAGCAGCAACCCAAGGCAAGGGCTCGCAGTCGCGGGTCCGAGGCTGTAAAATATGTACTAACCAAAGGATAAAGATTGATTGGGAGAAGCTGCCAGAAGGCATATATGTAGGATGAGGAGCATATGTTTTCCAAGACGAAGGCCAGTACGAGTTCTACTCTTAACTCTCAAAAGAGTTCCAATTAGAGCATGGACACTTAAGTTTGACCATTGACTATTGGACTATACAAAACATAATATTATTCTATGAATTAATGGCACATAGATTGAGATATTCAGGGATCCCATGGCCATAATAGTCATAGACAAATGGCTTCATAAAGAAAGACTCCTTTATGAACATTAAATATACAAATATTGTAATTAAATAGTATTCACTTTGATTTGAACATAAGAGTAGTAAAATAATATATACCTATATTTATAATATAATATATTCCAGTAATAGAAGGATATCCATATTTATTTTAAATATATGATTTATATTTATTTTAAATGGAAAATACATTTGTATCAAATATTTTCATATTAATGTCCACAAATGTAGACCTTAAAATAGGAAGCGCCATTCAATTACAGCACAAGTATATACATATACAAATACATATGTACATATATGTATGTATGTATGTCTCTGTATAGGTGAATGAATGTCCTGTCTAAGGCTGTTAATGGGCTTTTGCTAAAGCGGTTATCCAAATTGCAGTCGCATTAAATTCACTTCCGCTTCCAAGAGGCAAGCACTTCCGGTGCGGACGCACAATGCTTTGTGGGGGAGGGAAAGGGGAAACGGGGAAATGGGGAAATGGGAAAACAGGTGTAAGCCATGACGCCGCCAACGGGCGACACATTTGGCAGCTATTCAGGTGTGATAACAACAATGTGCCAAAACCGATAGAAAGGTACGCACACACACACACACAGACAGACACACACACACACAGACATGTGTATAGCAGGAATAACAAGGATATAGGGGTATGTGTATAGATATCGTGGATAGTGTGATGTTGGAATGGTGGAATGGGGGGGAATGGGTAAGAGTAAATCAAATTGAATAATTGTTACATGGCAGGACGAGGACGAGGACGTAGATGGACAGCTGCCCGCGTCGTACATATGATCGAAGGGCCGCCTAACAAGCCCCTGCAACAATAACAATATCAGTGAGAGGACAACGAGTCCTTCCTCCTCCTGCCCCATGCCGTGCCATGCCCTGCCCTGCCATTCCAGTCCGTTTCGTTCCATTCCGCTGCGATGCGACTTCAATTCAATCAATTGAACGTGCCACGAATGGTTAGCAATAACAAAATACCCGCTGAAGAGGCGACCCAGACACACACACGAACACACACACGAAACAGGAACAGGAACAAGGACACAGAGACTAGAGAGGAACTGGGGGGGAGTGGGTGTGGGAGTGGGACAGGAGCAGCAGACCAGACCAACTGGCGTGTGAAATTGACAATGCAGCTGCGAAAGAGTGTGGAGCCGCAACATGGTGGGGGAGAGAGGGGAGCAAGAGGGGAGACACTGCAAGAACTGGCCTCCATATGCATCCTGTCCGCATCCTGCCTGTGTGCAGTCTGCATTCTGCAATCATTCGTTGATTAACTCTCGATTTTTGCCAGTGTATGGGAAATATTTTTGCACGCGACAAACGGCCAGCATGCGGGATTAAGAGCCATGCCAGGCACACCTGCCTGCCTGCCTGCCTGTCCATCGACGAACGGTCGTCGCCTGTTTTCACTCCATGGAGTCCGTTGTTCAGTCCGTCGTCCGCTGTCCCTTTGTCCGATTGATTGACAGGAGCAGAAATACACACCCACACCCACACACATACACATGCACATGCACCTATCAATTGCGGACATTTTTGTATAAAACTGGGAGAAAAACAAGCAAATAAAAGTTATTTAGGTTAAAGGAGAGCCAGGCGTCGGGTGATGTCAGTGATTTTCAATATTTGCTGCAGAAGCACTCTCCACTCTCCACATGCACCATGGGGCACCACCATAACAGGTGTTGATATGTTTATAGACTGCCTAATGGCGGATGGGTGGGGGGTGGGTGTGGACATGGCCGAGACACGGCCTCCGACCTGGTAATGGGAATAGGAATCGTTTCAATGGGCGTGCAATTTGCACAAATTGCGGACAGACCGCGTCTGTCGACTCGAAGCGAGTCAAGTCTGTGGTGGGACTCGCCTGGTTATCGACTGGTTATCAATTAAACAATTAGAGGACCATTATTTGAATGGGCTCGAAGAAGGAGAGGAGAGCCCAGGCCCCGCCGACGATTGTTTGTCAAATAAACGTCTCTCACCGCACTGAAAAGTGCTTCCTGGTTTGTCATCCCCTCCCCTACCACACGCCATTTACCATTCACCGTTGGTTGTTGGTTGAGCGTGCAAGAAGCAATCTCTTGAGCCGCTGATTGCCACGCCCACACACACACAAACACACATACACAGCGCAATCAGGCGGTGCATAGCTCAATGTGGCACTCTTCAAGTGCACACGCCAGGCCAAATTACAAGGGACTCCGATTCGATTCGATCCCATACGATGTGCGATGCGATACGATGCGATCCAAGGGGAGAGACGCAGGGGAGGATGTGGTGCAGTTTTTTAAATTAAAAACTAAAATCGATTGACATTCAATTTGAGGCAGAGGCAGCTCGAAGACTAACTGCGCCCCAAAGTCATCTTCCCAGGCGGGTCTCGTCTCTCCACTCTCCACTCTCCACTCGTCGCTCGTCGCTCGTCGGTCTCTTGTCTCTTGTCTCTGCCTCACTGCTCGCTGTCGTATCTCAAGTCAACATTTGTCGCTATAAATTTGCCAGTGCACAAGTTTTGCACATTTCCTAGACTCTGCCACGGATGCTGGGACGCCGGACGAGATGCCGGGATGCCGGGATGCTGGGATGCGTGTGCGTGCGTAAGATACTCTGAGAGCTCTCTCAGATGGAAACTAGGAGCAGCTCCAGCTACAGCTTCCTTCCTAACGACAACCTTGGCAGCAGCAGCAGCAGCAGCAGCAGCCGAAGACGACATTCAATACATGCTGACATGTGTGCCTGGCTTGGCCTGGCCTGGCCCTGGAGATGGCTAAGAGCAGACAGGGAACAGGGAACCGACAGGGGATAGAAGAAGAGTGAGAGATTCTGAACTGTGATCACAGTGATTACTGCTTGTTTATGTACCGGAAACACTTTAAAGTATTTTCAATTTACTCAAAAACACAGCTATACCAAACGAAGGGAACTGAAGTGCAGATCGCAAATATATATCATTTCTCGATAGACAACCCTCGCTGTGACTTCTGTCCCGTTATTTGCTCAGCACTCATCTCTCGCGAGCATCTGCACCTCAGATTCAGCCACAGCCAGAGCCGCAGTCAGAGCTTCGAGTTCGGCTTTGGCTTCTGTATCTCTGTCATCTCTGTATCTGTGTATCTGTGTATCCGTGTATCCGCATAGCTGTCGTACGATGCGTCGTATCTGCTGCCATGTGGCTTTCCGCGTTCGCGTGCAAATTTCGTGACACTTCACCCACGGGAGCGTTTTTTGCTTTGGCAGCTCTGAGACCGAGAGGGAGCTCCCTTTGGGGCGGCTCGGCCCGGCTCCCTCTCTATTAATCCTTGCTGACGCTGACAAACTGTGGCAGACTGCCAAAAGGAGCGATGTGAAAGCAGGGAGTGGCTGCTGGCTGCTGGCTGCTGGCTGCTAGCTGATGGCTGCTGCCTGATGGCTGATGGAGAAAGAGTTGCAGACATTTTTTAGCTACTTTGTATCTTTAAGATGCCACAGGAAATTGCTGATTAAAGTTCCAGCATAGCATCTAAGTAGTCAACCCTTCATTAAGTGGCACTCCCACTCCCCCCCACTCATCCTCATCAAGCGCGGAGGCGGCAGAGCATCGCATCGCATCGCATCGCTTCGATGGCGTGTGCATAATTTCTCCTCCAAAAAGAAGCAACGCCAGATGCAGTTGATGCAACAAGTTGCTGTGGCTTTTAATTGATATTAATTTAATTGACACTCCAGCCGAGTTCTGGCTCTGTGGCTCTGGCTCTGTGGCTCTGTGCTTGCCCCTCGTCTTTGACTAATCGCGTGGGCTTAGTGCCGCTTCGCCTGTCGTGGCAGTCTGTGAAGTGGCAGCTTCAATGAGCCTGGTGGCATGTAAACACAGCTCGATCTAACCGAGGGGAGAGAAGTGCTGCTGCTGCTGCTGCTGGCGCTTCAGCTTTTACTGGAGCTGTAGCTGTGGCTGTAGCTGTGGCTGTGGCTGTAGCTGGAGTGCAGTTTAAGAGTTTCCATTTAAGCGCAATTAGGTCTGCTGCACTCGTGATTAGCATTAATGAGAGTCTGGCAAGTGGACTCGCAAGGGCTCTCCAAATGGAATTCTCCTCTATTCCACTTCCTGGATATTCACGCATCGACTGTCCGTTTCCTTTATTGAAATTTCTGCCACAAAATGCAAAACGCAAATGTTCATCTGCTTCCAATCAAACATAACGGTAAAGTCTGTTACTGTTATTCGATAACTTTTGCATCTCCGCCTCTCCTGTGGCCAGTGTCGTGTCTCGACGCCATCATCTCGCTGTCTCTATCTCACTCGCTCTCTGGCTACGAGAGACGGACGCTCTAATCGCTCATTAAATGACCACAATTTGCCTGCTCGGCATTGCATTTAAATTACTTTCCCATTGGCTCTCCCACAGACGCAGACGCAAGCACAGACTTGCACAGGCTAAGACACACTTAAATTTGTTTATGAGGGCCAGCCAGAACAGGGCCTTTTAACTAAAACTAAAGCTCATAACTCTAGCCATGGCTGGAACCGAGACTAGAGAGGGGAGACTAGAGAGGGGAGACTGTAAAAGGGAGACTGGAGAGGGGAGACTGGAGACGGAAGACTGTAGACTGTAGACTGTAGACGGTAGACTGGGCTCTAGTCTGTTGGACAATCGAGTCGCGTGAATTTCAGCAATCAGGCCTAGTCCGAAGGTCCCAGCTCCGAGCTTCCACCCACTTCCACCCTCCGATCCCTCGTTGTCGTCGTCGTCGTCGCATTCATCAAAAAACGCTAAAGTCGTGCAGTTTGCAGTTTGCAGTTTCCAAATCTATGCCCCACCCGCATCCGCCTCAGTTGCCTCTCCTCTATTCCCTGTTCCCTTATTGCATTCGGCATGCCATGCAAAAGTTTTCCTTAGTTTTTTCTTTAGAATTTTCCATGCACTCTGGAGACTGGGAAAGACTGGGAAACGAGAACTGACCGACGTGATATTATAAATTTAACTTTGGCCTCGCTCGCTCGGCAGCGCTGCTTCTCCACTTCCTAGTCCACCCCCCCACCCCCAGCCATGGGAATCTGAATCTGCTTTCGTTTTGCTTTCCAAAATCACCAAATCTACCAGAATCTGTTTAAGTTCTTTTCCCCGAGCCTCGATTATGATTTCTTTTGGAGCAATAACAGTAATGGTAAATGTATCTCAAATGCATCTCAAATGTATCTCAATTGTGGCTGGAATGTCTGTTTGAATGACAAATATGTGGCTGAATGATTTCGTCTTTCCAGTTGGTTGCTGATTCATCACTGCCATGACCAGCTTCAATCGATTGAAGCAGCGGGAGAAGTGGGAGAACCCCCCAAAAATAGACACAATACAATCCTCTAACCCCAGTCCCAATCCCACTTCGGGGGCACTTCAAAAGGAATTTCAAATATTTATTAACGCCCCGCCCTCGAGGCGGCCTGGCCGCCTCATAACTGTTGTAAATTACTTGGCCAGGTTGTAAATATTAATAACCGAAAAGGGGTGAAGCGCCACTCTATGCCAAAGTCCCTTTTCCCACTCCCTGCCAGAGAGAGGAAGGGAGGGGGCAGCTATTTCCATCCGAGTCGAACCAATTAAACGCATTTCAAGTGCCACGAAAATAGCGCCACACAATCGTGAAGGTGACGAAGCGCACACACAAAAGATGGAGAGCTCCAGAGCTCCCGGAAAAACTCCACTCCACTCCACTCGACTCGACTATTACATAAGGCAGATGCTGCTCAGGCAGAGGCAGAGGGAAGGGCAAGGGCAGGGGCAAGGAGTCTCTCCCTGACATTGAAATGTTGCGCGTGCAGCGTGCAGCAATGCAAACAAAATTAAAAATAATCATTACCGAGAGACGGGGCAAGGAGAACGAGTGGGAGCGGGAGCGGGAGCTGGGCGTCTGGGGCATAAATTAAGAGTGCAATGCATCTCTGCCTTGCGCGCCGGAGTTGCCAGCATTAAGAGATCAAACAGCGAGCGAGCGAGCGAGGATAACGGCGGCTGGAGGTGTGCGAGAGAGCAGGAGAGCCCAGCAGGAGGCGATTGCCAGCTGCAGGCTGCATCTGCCCCTCGACCATTTAAAATGCTGTAAATTTTAATTAGACGAGATATACGTAGCACTCGTAGTACTCGGGGATGGAACACAGCCAGGGAATGCCCCAAAAGATTTCTCTATTTAATATTTAAATAATGAGATCAAGATCGTGAACAACACAAATTATCGGGTAAGTATCTCTATAACCCAATGGATCAAAATCGAATGGAATTGAAGGAAATTCCTATGGTTTATGCTGTGTTCTGTGTGTGTGCATGTTTAGGGAAGTTTTATCGTTGGAAAGATAGTTCAATCGACAGCTGGAGATACAAATCGAAGCCGCAGACATTAGACCAACTTCCTGGTATCAATTTTGGCCGCTTCAGCAGCAGTTCCATTACCGGCTCTCAGCTCACAGCTCTCAGGCTCTCTCGGACGGTGCCATAAATAATAATCATGACAATATTTAGCCCCGGGCAATGTGAACTTTTCGCACAAAGACCAGACCAGAGACCAGAGACCGAAGACCGGAGTCTGGAGTGGAGTCTAGAGTCGCCTTCGGGCTTTAGGGCTCAGCCCTCCGTTGAGCTCGACTTGGCTCGATTTGATGCCCGGTCGAGTCGAAATGAATCGCGACTCTTGAGGCTTCTTTTGTTTCGTGTTTGCCGCTTTGCGACTGCCGACCGGCGACTGGCGACTGCAGGGAATGCTGTTGACATTGGCTGGGTCGATGGGGCGACTCTTCCGACCAGCTAGTGCTTCTCAAGTTCTATTTCACCCCCTCCCCACCGCTGAGACTGTCTCTGTGGCTTCCCTTTTGGCCGGCTGCTTATCAAAAATTGCATTGCATTGCCCGGCTCGGTACGGTTCGGCAGAGAATGCTAGGTAGGAAGATTGTTTGGCTGCGCCTCAGCAATAAACGAAACAAAATGAAACTTACACTTTTCAGTGGTTCCAGTCCACACCACACCGCACCCCCTCCCATGGCCCCCCCGCTCCACTCTGCACTGAGAGTTGTCGGCATAGCCACAATTCCTGACATTCGTTGGCTGAGATTAATGCGCCTTTTGGTTGCAGCCGCCAAGACAAGGGGCCAGGCCAGGGTAGAGCAGGGCAGGGCAGGCGCAGGGCGAATGCGAGGGCCAGGGCAGGTCAAGGGCCCGCGGCAGCGTCTGGGGGCCGTAAAAAGTTCTTCTTTGTACACTAAACAAAGTAGAGTTCAAGGGCTTACTGGCGAACAATAGAACAGGGGGTGTACACAAGGAAGGTGTAAGTATTTGTATACACATTTAATTGAACATTTTTTGGGCTTAGAATCAATAACTTACTTCTAGAGTTTTATTCTTTAGAAAACCTACAAATAGCCAAGAACTATTATATATTTTTTACTCGTTGTAATGTACTTAACAATTCTCTTTAATCTTATGGGAACCCATATTGTTATTTTTTAGGGTATTAAGGGTATTCTCAATGCCTTAACCTGCGAGCCCTGATTTCTTGCTCTTTTTTTGTGCCTTATTGTCGACCTCAGTCGCAGTCGCCGTCGCCGTCGCCGTTGCCGTCTCAGTTCCAGTCTCAGATTGCGCAATAAGAGGCCAAGAAAAAAGAACCCAGCCAAAGGGGATTCTAAAGAGTAGAAGGAGGAGGAGCAGGAGGAGAAGCAGGAGGAGGAGACGGAGCCACAGCAAATTGTTAAAAATAATTTATATTAAAACGCAGCACAAAAAGACATTGCAATGAAAATTGTGCAAACAATTCGAATTCAGGGAGAGACTGAGAGAGTCAGAGAGATCCAGCGATCGCGATAAAACAGGAGGGGAGAGTCAGCAGCAGGAGCAGCAGGAGCAGAAAGGCAGGACTCAGGCACAGGCACAGGGAACACAGACCAGACCCACAGCCAGTGGAAGCTGCAAACAAATGTCCAAATGATATTTTGTCATAATAAATGGCACAACTATGATTATTTATGACTCGAAATGCGATCGCTGCCTGCCCACCCTCCCCTCCTGCCCCTCAGTTCGGTCAATTTAAGTCTCATAATCAGAGACGAGTCGAGTCGAGTTGGGGGAAAAAAAAGAGCTTCAGTCATGATTTCGATTTCTTGCCCCGGCCATATAATTTATAGTGCCAAGAGAGTATTGAATACCGCTTCTCCTTAGTCTTTTGTTGCAATCAAAACCGAGTCGAGTCGAGTCTGCTCTGCTCTGCCGCTCCATTCTAGCCACAATCCACAGTCGAGAGTCGAGAGTCGAGTTTTGGTTCCAGGTTGCTGGCTGATTTGCTGGCTTTGATTTCCCTCTGTTTTATTGGTTGGCATTTCTGTTCTAGGTCTCAATTGCGGCTGATTGTTGTGAGGCATCATTAGAAGAACGTAAATCAAATAGTTTGTTTTTTGTTGCTGTTTTTTTTCTATCGTGCATTTACGACTCTTTCGCTGAACGGCCAGTGATCCATTTATGGGGAGTACCCTGGTACCCTGGTACCTCGTACCCAGAACAGAGCTGAGCAGAGCAGTCGAATGAGAGATTAAACCTGGAATGTAAACTCATTTCGTAGTAGATTTGTAGTTTATGGTTAAATAAAGTAATCATACGATTTTCAGTGATTTATTGGACCCAAAACATTATTGCTGTAACATTAAAGACATGATCTTATGATCGATCTAAGGAGTGTGTGTTTTTTTTACACATTTAAAGGTGGGAAAACAGTTTTTTTGTTCAAGGAGTGATTATATTTTATTTGTAAATCTTTAAATATATTTTATTCCTTACGCACCCCCGCCTCTCCCTTGTATTTTCCTGACATTTTCTCCCATTCATTTTCATTCTTTCTGGACTCCCCGCCATTTGGCATTTCCTTCCATCAGTTCGCTCGACTCTTTGCATTGTTTTCCTTTCCTCGAAATCCGAAATCCTTTTGTTTATTTGCCGTTGCTCGACTTTAAAGGATTCTTGTGGCCATATATATATATTTTTTGTATTTTATTTTTATTTTTTATTTTCATTTTCATTTCGTATTCCCGTATTATTGTTGGTGCTGGCTGCCAACTGTCAATAAGTCTTTACTCTGTCAGCACACATGACACCCGTTGCCATTGCACCCTCCCCAACCCCCCTCACCACCCCCTTCCGCTGCCATCACTTAACCTATCCCCTACCTCTACCCTTCCCCTACTTCCTTCTCTTTCTCGACTGCTGTACAGTTTTTTGTACTCTCTCCCTTACCACTTTTTTTTGCGTTTTCAAATTAAACTTAAACTTTTTTCATTTCCATTCAGCACACACATAGAAAAAATGCCCCTCCTCGCACCCCAGCTCCCTCCCCTGCGCACATGCGTTTCAATTCCACTTCTTTTTTTTTTTTTTGCTTTTTTTTTTGTATCCGCTGGTGGGTCTGATTCCTGGTATGCCGCGTGCTCAGCGTGTTGTTTGCTTATTTGAAGTTTCCGCAGGGAGCAGAACAGGGAGCTAGCTGCCTGCCTAGGTTCTACCCTTGCTCCCTGTTCCCTGCTCCCCCTTTCAGTCCAGAGTCGAGCTGGATCGGAGGAGACCCCTGAGATTGGTGGCTCGGGGGCTGGAGGGGAGTAGCAGAGTCAACGAGCGCGCAATATTAAATCGTCTGTATTGTTTACAATCAGAAAGCGTTTTATAGACTTTATATAGACGAACGAGTCCATGGCAAACGAAAACCGAAACAGGGGAAACATATTGATTCAAGCTCCTCCTCCTCCTCCTCCTCCTCCCCCTGCTGCTGCCACATCGTCTATTCCGCTGCTGAATTCCACTGCGGGGGGGGGCACAGTCACAGCTGAGCAATTTCTGCTATGGCTTCGACTTCGCCTTGCCGCATTATCGCTCTGCCAAAAGTCACGTTTTAACCGAACACCCCACCCCCACCACACTACACCCCTCTCTATCGGCCATTGGAAAAAAAAAAATCATTAATCAAAATTAAACCATAATTATTTGCCAGAAATCAAAGTCCCAAGAAAGAAACAGATGTATGTATGTGTGTGTATATGTATGTGTGTATTTTTTCAGGTGTTTTTTTTCCGCCCTCCCTCCCTTGTGGTGGGTGCGTCGAAGGCTATCAAAATGTAGTTTGTGTGCGCGGTTTAATTGAGCTTTAATTATGCCTAATTAAGCGTGGAAATACTTTTTTTTTTTGTTTTTTGGTAGATGGTTTCTATTTTTGGCACTTTTTGCATATCACTTTAACTTTTTTCCAGGGGCAGCGTGTGAACACCATTAACAACTTGTGGGCCAAGACTGAAGACTCAAGATAACCCACATAAAGAAAACAATTAAGATGTTGGGGTTGCTAATTAGTTGGTCTTCTGTGGATGATTTGACAGGGAACTATTATTAAAGTCCTATGATTATAAACACTCTGAAATGACCCATGCCAAGAATTCCTAAGAAAATTCATGAATATTAGAATATCTAATAATATATATACATAGTTAGGTATATACAGATTAAATCCGTCTGCTGAGTCGGTCCCTAGAAACCAACAACAAGTGCTAGTACCTCAATGATTACCAAAACAATACTGTAAAATATTTACCATCTAGGAAAATATCGGATAGATGGAGCCTATATCTGATTTCATAGTCTCCTTCGTGTGTGGGAGAATCACAGAACTTTCCCATGACTGTCCTTGACTTTATATCCCTGACCGTTTCGCTCTCCCATTGAAAGTTCTGTGCTGCGATATGTGTTGACTGTCGCATAACTGTAATCCATGTGGCATATAGCACACATCAGCTATAAAGAACAACAAGAACTCGATTTTATTTGGTAAACAGAAAGAGAATTGCAAACAAGGCACAGACACAGACAGAGGCGAGGGTTGAAGGGCGAGGGGCGAGTGGGTGTCCCCCGAGGAGAGCGAGACGGAGGGAACACAAAGTAATTGATTGTTTATGGCCATACAATTTATGTGTGCCACAGTACCAGAGGGGGGGGAGAACGGGCGAACGGGTAACGGGGAATGGAAAATATTGACCATTTGCTAAACGATAATTCAAAATGTTAAATCGACAATTTCAATTTGAAGCGAGTGTGGAGCAGAGATCCCCCCCAGGGGGCAGCCAGCCACACACACTCGCACACATTCATAGTTCACACATGTCTGCCCCACGCCCCCCTTCAGCCACTGCCCCTGGCTGTTGTAATATAAACATAAACTCTCCACTTAATAAAGGCGAGTGCCTTGCCACAGTCCCTGCCCTTGCCACATGCCCTGCCCTGCCCTGCCCTGCCCTAACCCCATCTGGCCGCAGTGGAATCAATCGAACGTGTAATAAAATGCAATTTTTGCAATGGTGACGCCTTCTCGAACAACGTTGCCTTGCCCGGACGCCAACCACTCCCACCCCTCCCGGCCTCTAGGGGGTCTTAACCCTTTGGCACTTTAGGGTTCAATTGCTCTGTAAATGTTACCCCACCCCCAACCAGATGGTAAAAAAAACTCCGTACAGTTACAAGTTTATCGAGCAGCAAGGCAAAAACAATACAAACACAATCCAATACGAAACAAGATGGAAATGCCAGCCCCACAAGCCGAAGCTGCAGATACCCTTCAAGATTGGAACTCTATGTTAGAATATGGGTATCATATCTCAGGGAATACTACTGTATATCTGTTCAGAAATGATCCCCATGTGCGTGGCAAACATCTGCTGATAACTGAAGTACCCTTATAGAGGGTATTCTCGTATGTAATTATGCTCAATGTTGCAGGCTGACTTCGCTACTCGTTCGTTACTACTTTTTTACAAGCAATTTACAGAAATCTCCGTCTCTCTCCGGGGGGTTTCCCCCGCTCTTCCCCTTGTTTGAGGCTTAAATAAATGTTGTATCACAAATGTTGACCCCAGCGGGCGGTTTTGATTTTTGGTTAAAAATAATCTAAAAGAAAAAACAAACTACATAAAATAATTAATTTGCTGGGGGAATTGTTAGTTTTAACCGTTTATTTATTTATATAAAAAATGATTTAAATCTACTAAATATTGGATGACTAAACATTTTATTCCTGTAATGTTCCTACGTATAGAAAAATGTATTCTCTGCCAGAGACAAGCAAACTATTTTCAAATCTTAATGTTAAAATTTATTTTAATCATTTTTCAGTCCATAGACCTATAAACCATAGACCTAAAGAAGCCTTTGATGTTTACAATTGAAGAGGGTTTTGATAGAGCTCTGACCTGGACATAGCATCCTGTATTACCATCCACTTTCCACCAGAAACTCTTTGGGGTTTTCTTCTCTTCCATTCCGCAGCTGTTCAGAGCTCTGTGGCAACCCAACTCCGATCTTCACTTCAATATTTAATCACTGCCCAATCGGCAACAACCATTTCAAATCTAAATAATTGCTTTTAATTCTTAAGCAAGCCTCTCCCTTATCTCTCTCCCCCTCCCACTGTCCCATCCACAACAATTTTGCAATAATATTTTGGCATATTATTCGTGTAGTCGTCGTTCGCTGGTTGTCCGTACATATAATCGATTAGTCTTGGTCGATTTCATACTTAAATAATGTTCATAAGCAAATTTGTTCAAGTTCTTTGCTAGTAATCCCCTACCCCTAGCCGAACACCAACCCCTACCCCTACCCCTACCCTACACAACCTCCTAACCTCTCACTGCCACTCAGCGACTCTTGATTCTTTTTGGCAATGTATTGAAAAGTAAATAATGCAATTTGCTACGCAAAAAAGTAAGGAGAGAGACACACAGAGAGAGGGAGAGAGAGAAACGACTTTCGGGGGTTCGCTGCAGTTAAGCAATTATGTAATTTTTAATAGTCGACGTCGCCATCGCCGTCGGAGGCCAAAATCGTTACGCATTTGACGAGCAGCGAGGTGAATGCTTCTGGAGGGGTGAGGAGTGAGGGGAGTGAGGGTTGCTTGTAAAAGTCAAAGCACAATTTATTATTGTCAGTCCCGGGGATGGTAAAATGATGGAAAACGATTAAAAATCCGTCAAAATTCCGTAATAAACGGAACGCAGAATAGAACAGAAACCGAACAGAACAAAACGGATAAAAACAGAAACGGAAGAGAACAGAACAGAGCAGAGCAGAACCGAATAGAGAAGGGTTCTGGGGTCAGATTAAAGAGACGCCAGAGAGGACGCTGCTCCGAGGTGACACGTGCAACGTGCTTCCACGGATTTTGTTGCGCACTCACGTACCGCCGGACTGACTTATTTCCAGGACTTCTCCTCCTTCGTGCGACCAAACCCCCCCCTGCCCCGTGGTGTTAATTGTGGCAACTGCTCTGCGACTGGACTGTGACTTCTGTCAATTGTTGGCTCAAATAGGGGATGGGGGGGTGGTAGACCGAAGGACCTTGGACCATTTTGTACGTGGCTGGCAAGGAAACTCGCAAATAAAATATGACTGGGGCGAGCACATGGGACAGCGGATACATAAACTATGTAGCTGGCTCCCCCTCCCCTCTCGGAAGAGCGTTTAGTGCTCGATGCCCCATAAACTTGTGGACTTAGCCTGCCCGACCAGAAGCGAATCAGGGGAGAAGGACCTTTGCCACTCGACGCTTATTTTCCGTTAAAGTATCGCCTCGTTTTTTTCGGGGGTTTTTCCATAAAATTTAAACAGAGTTTTCAGTTTCTGTTTCCAGAACTGCCTCGAGAACTGACTCTCCAACAGAAAGGAGTATCTACTCTTGTCAGCAGCTCCCTGGCCGGTCCTGTCCGTCGGGTCAGCACTGGTAACCCTCGGTCATTGCCCCATATACATGGATATGCAGCGGCCACAAAAAATCTCCCCTCCCCCCTTCAACGAAACCGAAACGGAATCCTCTCCTGACTGGAGGCGGCTGCTCCACTTGAGTTGCGCTTTTTCAACTTTGTTCGCCTGCCGACTCCTTTATGATGATGGTCTCTGACCTGACCCCACCCCTACCCGCTGACCCCTTCTCTTCCTGCTCCTCCCACTCTATAGGTACTTGACTGGCTAACCCGCTCTGCACCCACAGAAACCGCAACTTAATAATTTTTGCTTCTGCGGCAATTAAAAATTTTTACCTTATTTGCTCCAGTTTTTTTTTTGGTTTTTTTTTCGCCCTTCAGCTGCTGCTGCTGCTGCTGCTACTATCTGGTTCTCTGTTCTTTCTGTTGTTGCTGGAGTGCAACATTTTGTGCATGGTCATTTACTTTTCCCTCCCACTGTCCCACTGTCCCTCCCCACCCACTGTGACAATCCCTTCGAGCGGTCTCCTACGACGACTGGCAAAGTTGCGATGTTACTAATTAAAAACGCAAATGGGTTTATGATGTTGCACAAGTTGCGGTTGCCTTCGGGTTGGGTGTTGCACGGTGGATGGGGGATGGGTGATGGGGGGGTTGGGGATATTATTTTGTACTGCTGTCGCTGCAGAATTGTACACGACAAAAGGAAAGAAAAAGAGAAAAAGCTGAAAAGAAGTTGTAAAGAAAAGCATAAAAGAGTGCGGCATTAAAACAAATTTTTACCCGCTCTTTTTTCTCTCTCTGGGTTTTTATTTCGGAAGAGAAAGGGACAAATACAAAACAAGTCCTGGGATGCGGCTCACCACCCCCCACCCCCACCACCCTTTGCGGTTGCTCGGGGGCTGCTACTTTTGTTGGGTCTCCCCTACGACCCCCTCCCTGACATGAGGCTCCTCTGACTTTATCGCCATCTCCGAGGCTGCCAGAGCTGTGGGACTCCTCCCCGCTTTTCACGCTTTTCACGCTTTCCTCATTGCTCTCTGGCATGTTTTGTGTTTGTTTTATTAGCGTGAAAATTTTTCAAAGGTGTCAGCACTTTTTATGTCCTTGTTCCTCGTTTGTGTTGTATTTTTGTGCTTTTCCGCTCTTCCCAGAAGTCGCACGGACTTGTTTTAAATACTTTGCCAAATTTTGTATTTGTCACAGCGAAAATAAAGCAGCTTCCAGGCTTCCAGAATGCTTTGGGGGGCTTCCTCAGAGATACCAGTCATTCTTCTATGGAAATATGATTCCATGTCGGATTCTATAAGGAGCCCCACCCTGTAATATGATCAAAATGGACCAAACAAGAAAAGATGAGAGACTAGAGAGCGCTTTCTATATTCAAAATGCTATTATCTGATCAAAAAACTCTCAAAATGGCCGCTCAAATATTCTATTAACTCGCTTTTCCGAACTCCTCGCATAATCCCCAACTGAAACAGAATTTTGCTAGCCTCTCATTAAAGATTCCTCTATCAACTATTCCCTTAATGGCCAACAGCCCCCACAGGCCCCAACAGCCCGCAAAAGCCCAACCGAGCTGACCGGAAATCCCACGAAACAGCACGAGCTGCCCGCCCCCCAACCCCCAATCCCCATTCGGTCCCCTTTTTTGACCACGTCCCTGGACGCAAAAGGACGCCGAAGAGGAGGAGCTGGGCGGTGAAGTCTGCCATTGTGTAATATCCGTTGACTATTATTCTAATTCATGCCGAAAATTAAAAAGCTGCCTATGACCAGAAGCCCTACCCCTAGCACTGCCCCTAGCCCTACCCACTACCCCATTGGTTTGTTTTTGTGCGAGTTCAGCGAAAATTTCATGCAAAATAAAACCCGAGACGAGAAAAAACCGAACGAAACGAAACCAAACCAAACCAAAACGCCTTTTTGAATAGACGATGGCATTATGTTTGCTGTTGCTTTTGCTTTTGCTTTTTCTGTTGCTTTTGCTTTTTGGCGGCTCTTGGGCATCCTTTCCTGTTTTTGTATTCAAAATAAAGCGACCGCATCAACGAAATATGAAATACTCGCCAGCACAAAAAATAATATTCGCCCTCTCTCTCTCTCTCTGTGTGTGTGTGTGGGAAAATATGAAAAAAATTAACATATAAATTAGCAGAGCAGACAAAATGTTGTGGGTCGATTCGGGGAAAGCAGCGAGCGGAACGGGTGGGGTCAGGGTAGGGGTAGGTCAGTGTAGGGGTCGGTGTTGGGGTCGTTGTCGAGGTCCTTTTGTTTTAAAAACAATTTTTGGTGGCATAAAAACATTTTTTTAATGTTTCCTGGAGTGTGGGGGATGTGGAGATTAGTGGGGGACAGAAAGGACATTAATTAAATGTTGTAAAATCATATTGCATGAAATTAAATGGGATCAATTATAGCATACAATTATAATTATAATAATAAATTTTAAAAAATATTTAAGTGTATTTTTTCGATGTAACCTTACAGTTAAAAATGGTGTTTTGCACCTTAAATTGTATTGAACAATCGTTAGCACTTTTCATGGAGGATTCCCCAAGATCCTCTTAGTAGTTCCATAGTTTTGTACTCCTCAGGAACATCCCAGGAATCTCTGGATGGATGGATGGCACGTAGAAATCTTTTATCTATTTCGTATATCCCATTGCAATTGTGTGATCATTCCACCTTAACCTTAGGGCAACAAAATGTGTTGCATCTTGTTGCAGGAACTTATTGGCTTCCTGTCGCCTACCACTACCACTACCACCCTCTCCTCTCCCCCCTCCTCTAGCCACTCATATTTATGGGCAACCCAATGTGCGCCTTGTAAAACAATTTATAACTTTTGCGCTTTTGCCTAATAAGTTGGCATGTTGTGGCCAATAAGTTGTGGCAACAACAACCCAAGATTGGCCAAGAGAGGGAACAGGGTGGGCAAGGAGGGGGTGGGGCAGCAGCGGCAACTCGTTTCGAAACTAAATTACAAGTACAGCAGCAGCAGCGAGAAGGGAAGGGAAGGTATAGGACTCGTCTCTCCAGTGCAGCAGCACATCTTGCCACAAGTTTGGGCTGTTGTTGCTGCTGCTGCTGCCTTAACTGCTGTTAATTCTTCTAATTGTGTGCACGTTGTTTGCGTGCGCTAATGTCGCATACGAGCAACAGCAACAACAACAACAACGGGAGCAGTGCAGCAGCAGCAGCAGCAGCTAAAGGCATCCCAAGAGAGGAAGAGACGGAACGAAGCATGCAAATGTGTAACTGTTTATGCCAGAGCGAGTAGTTGCGCTCTCTCTCTACCCACCACTCCGCTCCCACTGTGCTTTATCTAGCGGTGAGAGCGTGACACTCCTCCTCCCATGGTGGTCATCCACAAAGCTCTCCTAATCGTCGCTCTCTCCTATATGCCGTGTGAAAGAACATTCGTCAGCAATCGTTTCGCTCGTGTCACGCTGCCTGCTCTAGTTGCTCACTTGAGATTTTTGTTCATACGGGGAGTAGCATTGCATCGCGCATCGCTTGACAACTTACATACATGGCTGAAGGGTGAAGGGTGAAGGGTGGAGCTACGCAGCGGAGGAGCACGGGGAGCGAGGGCGACCCTGTCGCTTATTAGCGCAAAACGCTGCACGTACATGTGAGCCATGCGTGTGTTTGTGCACGTGTTTTTGTTATTGTTAAATGTAATTAAATTATGCAGATGAGTGCCAACGATGTTGCTCTCTCTCGCTCGGATCACCATCCGCCTGCTGCGGGCAGGGGGCGGCATTAACTAAACTGCCATAGAAAAGTGTTTTTAGGTATTTGCATTTGACACCAGCAAAACAGTTGAGGGGCCAACTGGGGGGCGGCGTAATGTACCCCCCCGTTGAAATCGTTAACAGATTGCCGAACAAGCTCGAAAGTTTCAACCAAAAAGGAAAGAAAAAAGAAAAATGATGATTCCCATCCTGGCAGCGGTGGGATTCGAACCCACGCCTCCGAGGAGACTGGTGCCTTAAACCAGCGCCTTAGACCGCTCGGCCACGCTACCCCATAAAGCTAGTGGGTGAATGCGAGTACCTAAAAGAAATCGCCAGAACAGAAAACTCGTACTAGTGCGTATATTTGTTAAGTTTGTTCTTTATTTGATTTTATCTTCTAGTTCTTGAACATGGTTGAAATTTTCTTGTGTCGCTCTTTAGCGATTTTAGCTTACAATTTAGAGAAAGAGTTCCTTGTATGTGTTGTGTTTGTCCTTTTAGTGATACGATTAGATGATGATCCACATATTTGGTTTGTTTCGCACTTTATGCTACATTCTATACGTACGAATACGATTACGAGTACGAGTACGAGTATTTATTTATTTATTTATTCGCCAACGAAATTTAAAAAAAAAACAAAAAAAAAAAAGTATCCTTAACCGTATTGTATGTATGTATGTCTTACTCGTTTATGTATGTTTTTATGTACTCATATCCTTTACCGGCTTGGCTGCCATTTTTGCTTGTTTAACTATGGTTGTCCCTTGTAATTTGCTTAAATTGTATTTTCAAATTGATTTAATTTATTCATACGAGTAGATGTACAGTTGTACACACATACATACATATGTATGTATGTATTTATCCTTCGTTTTTTGCTAGATGGAAAGATCTGCTGCTTTGTTATGAAATAGTTTGCATGAATATGAAATTTACGTTTGAATAAGTAAGTTTTTCCCTTCTTTTTTTCGGTATTATTTTTATTTTTCGTTTGTTTTTTAGGTTACTTTTAAACTCCCTTGTATTGGTTTTGCAATTTGTTCCATTAAATTGTTAAATATATGTATGTATTTATGTACAATCGTTGCAATGGCAAGTGAAACACAATAAACCTGAATCAAAAAATAAAAAATAAATAAAAAAAAAACAAAAAATGTTCAGTTGAAGTTTCTATTTCTTTTCTTTCGAGCATAGCTATGGATTTTTTTTGTTTTGTTTTTTATTTACACACATAATTGTCATACATACATACTATATATAGTAAATGTACTTGTAATATTTATTCCGTATTCGTTTATCTTGCATAAATTGCTTATGTATTCATACTCATATTCATATTCGGTTTTGTTTTCTGTTTTCTGTTTTCTGTTTTTTTTTTAGTTGTTGCTGTGAATTCATAGTCATAGGATCTACCATTGAATACGATACGATACAATTCGGATACGTAAATATTGAACAGTTTTTCATAGTGTATTTGTTTTATTTGCTTATCCCTCCGATGTGTGTTTTACTTTAGCTTTACTTTATTTTACTTTACTTTAGGGTATGTATGTATGTATGCATATCTTTATATCTTTTATGGAGTTTATTAACTATATAAAAAAAAAATCGAGATTGTTTTTGGATATTTTGCTGCTTCATTTCGTATCCCTCCATGTCTCATTTCCTTTATTTTTATGTATTTTATTTTTTATTTTTTGTTTTCTTTTTTGATTATTTTTATGGTGATAATTTAGTCTAGAAACATACATAGTTTTAGTGACTGGTGCTTAAGCGCGTAAATTAAATGTAAGTATTTTTATGAAATCGCATTTTTCGTTTCTTGTGAAATTTTCTTGCATTTTTTTGTAGCATTTTTTTCGAAAAAAGCTTCTAATTATTTACACGAATTTAAGAGTGTTTTTTTTTTTGTTTTTCTTTGTGTTTTATTAATTTAAGCAGAACTTAATAGTTAAGATCACTGGATGCAAATGAAATGACACTTCAGGAGAGTCGGCAGGGGGGGTGAAAGGCTGTTTTTCGACTGTTTTTGTGACCCTGTGACACTTTGACAGCCTCTGCTGCTGTCTCCCCTCCCCCCCCCGCCACTTTCCAGTGGATGCCAAACCGTGCGCGCTCTTGTATTTACACCTGGATTTTCCTCAGTTTTTCCCTGCTGCTGCGCCTCGTTTTCCCCCCCTCTCTAATAATCACTCAACTAAATCCTAATTTATACAAAATGCTTGCGCCTGAATACACGTAACATAAGAATATACATTGGATAGAATTAGATAAATTAGATCATAGATAAATGGATCCATGGATCGTAGGTAGAATAACACACGCACACACACTGAAATCGTCGTCATCCGCGGAGGCCTTTGCCCGGCTGTGTCCTGTCGTCCTGCCCGTCTAGCCCTTGTAGAAATGGTACAGCTCAATGTCCTGATTCGGTTTCGGCTTGAAAGTGCGGCCCAAGGTGCCGCACGTCTTCCCCGTATATCAGTGATAGCGACGCAGACTCCCATTGTTGTTGCTGTTGCTGCTGCTGGCCAGGATTGCTCCTCCACCGCCAATGCCAACTCCACCTCCAC
This sequence comes from Drosophila azteca, assembly GCA_005876895.1. Lineage (NCBI taxonomy): Eukaryota > Metazoa > Arthropoda > Insecta > Diptera > Drosophilidae > Drosophila > Drosophila azteca. The sequence goes on from VCKU01000016.1 coordinate 28,881, forward strand.
CTCCTCCATGATGATTGTTGTTCGACAAAGTGGCCACATTGTTGTTGTTGTTGCTGTTGAAGGATCGCCGTCCGGTGGTGTTGCCATGGATAAGGGCCATGCCCACTCCATTGCGCAGGGGCAGGGCCGGTGGTGGTGGTGTGGGCGTGGGACTGGGCGGCAGATCGTGGTCCAGGGGCAGCGAGTAGTGCGAATTGTTGTGTATGTAGCCCGGCTCGCCCATTGCATCGCAGGGCTTGGCATAAACCCCCACTCCCCCGTTGTGGGTGTGGCTGTGGGGGTGGCTGTGGGAGCTGTGCGAGCTGTGGGGGCTGTGGTTGTGGTTGAAGTGGTCCTGGGTCAGGCGTATGCCGTTGGCAAGGGCAAGGGGCTGGCTGTAGTGCGAGAGGGTGCTCTCCTGCATGCGGTGTCGTGGCAGGGAGGCGGCGTTCAGCGTCTTGCCCCCGCCATTGGCCAGCAGGCGCATGTCCTGCTGCGAGTGGTGCATCTGGGTGCTGGGCATTGGGTTGGCGATCGTCTGGTTGTTGGTCATGTAGTGGATGTGGCTGAGTTGGGCGAAGGAGGAGGCGGCGGCGGCATGATCGACGGGGCTGGGCACTTGCAGCTGCTGCAGCGGTGCCGCTGTGCTGGTGGTGGTGGTGGAGGCGATGCCACCCCTACCCCGCATCTGAGGTGGGGGTGGAGCTTCTAGCTATAGCTCGGTCACTGGAATCGGCCGGCTGCCCATATACTGCGACTGGCTGCAGGGATAGGCGCCCGCCGGATGCACTCCCCCGCAGCCGGGCGGAGGTCGCGTCATGTACTCTTCGTCGGAGAAGGTCTTCTGGTATTCGCGCTCCTTGCGACCCAGGGCTGAGTGGCCCTTGAGCATCTCACGGATGCGGCGACGACAGGTGTACAGCACCAGGGCCAGGGTCGTGATCAGGGCCGCACAGGCCACCACCAGGATCCCGATGATGGCCTGCTTGTTGGCCGCCCCGTGGGTGCAGCCGAGCAGCGGCTCCGAGAGCTGGGCGAGGGGCAGGTCCCGCAGGGTGGCCGGGTAGGCGCACACCACCGGGGCGTACTGGCTGCTGGCGTTCTTGCTGATCAGAAGGTTCCGCAGCCACATCAGCTGGCAGTCGCAGACGAAGGGGTTCTCGGAGAGGTCGAGGGTCTGCAGGTCGGCCCAGGGGATGAGGCCCTCGGCCAGGGTGCTCAGCTGGTTCTCCTTCAGGATCACGGAGCTGAGATGGGGCAGACCGCCCAGGGCATTGGCGTGCAGCTCGTTTAGCTGCTTGTTGCTGGACAGATTCAGTTGCTCCAGATTCGTGTTGGCCGTGAAGGCCCCGCTCTCGACGCGCCTCAGTCGCTGGGCTCCCGTTAGCTCGAGCTGCCGCAGCTCCCGCAGTCCTGCAAAGGCGCCCGCGGCAACCACCTCGAAGTCGTTCTGGCCAATGCTGAGCTGCTCCAGGCGGCCCAGACGCTGCAGGGCAGCCGTCGGTATGGCCGTGAGACGATTGTCCGATAGATCCATATAGCGCAGGGCCTCCAAGCCCTTGAGGGCCTCTCCGGAGATGTTGTGGAGTCCCGCACCGCGTAGGTCCAGGCGTGTGAGGCCCTTGAGGTCCTGGAAGGCGCCGCTGGGAATGGTCATGAAGGAGTTGGTGCCCAAGTACAGCTCCGCCAGACTGGGCAGGCCCTGGAATGTCAGCTGGGAGGGCACGGTCGTGAGGGTGTTGTCATCCAGATAGAGCACCCGCAGATTGACCAGCCCGTCGAGGGCGTGCGGATCGATGTGGCTGATGCGGTTCTGGCCAAGGTTCAGCTCCTCCAGCCGCACCATGGGCGAAAATGTGCGAAACTCGAGCTCGGCAATGAGATTGCCCCGCAGATTGAGGACACTGATGGTGGAGAGGCCGGTGAAGGTCTTGTTGGAGACCTGGCCAATCTTGTTGTGGTTGAGATGCAGCTCCTGGAGCTTGGCGTGGTAGGCGAACGAGCGCTCCGGTATGGTCACCATGTCGTTGAAGGACAGATCGAGGAATGTCAGCTGCGCATAGAACTGCATCGACGAGTCGATGGTCTTCAGCTTGTTGTTCTTGATGACCAGCCGCTGAATGGCCGGATTGAGGGCTATGGGGAGGACGTCCAGCCGCCCCTCGCCGCAGTTGACCATCAGGGTGTCGTCATCGCATTCGCAGCCATTTGGACAATTTGCCAGGCCATTTGTTGGCTGTAGCAAAGCCAGGAGCAAGACCAGGACCAGGCCCAAGCCCCCGACTAGCAGCGACAACGGCGAGGACGACGGTGGTGATGGCGACATGGTAATTGCCCTGGCCGACGACGACCGTCGTCTGCTCATTACACGGCTCTCTCTCTCTCTCTGTCTCTCAGTCCCCTTGGACTGGGACTGGAACTGGCTATGGCTTTGGGTCTGCCTCGACGGGTCACTTCCTACCCTTCCTTCCTGGCCGTCTGCTCTCCTCTCAGCTCTGTCCGTGTGTCTGTCCGTCTCTCTGGTGAATGGTGAATGGCGAATGGCGAACGGCGGCTTTGCTGTGGACTCTGTGGACCTCTGCTGTCTTCTGCTGGTTCTGCTGGCTGCTCGTCTGGTGTGCCCGCTTTTATTCCAGGCTAAATACGCTTTGGCCAAGTTTGCCAATGGCTTTCGTATCTAGACTCCGACATTCGCCTGCAACGATAGAGAGAAGAGGAGTGGGGGGTGGGTTAGAGAGCGCTTTAAATTGATTTTCCATTAGAGTTCGAAAATGGTTTGGCTTGGCTTTTGGATTTCCATTGGATCTGGCAGCTACAGCAGCAGCAATCGCTGGGGCTGCCGCGGGAGTTAATCGGTAGTTTTGTGGATTATTTCGCCCACATCCCCGCCCGCTTTTCCTTCTTTCTTTTTTCTGTGTGCCTTGCGCTTTGCCTTGTTGGACAGTAAACAAATGAAGACAATTTAAATGGCCACGGCTCTGACATTAGGCATGGCATTAGTGTGTGAGCCATTTCTGGCCAACTGGCAACTGGAAGTTGGTTTGGCTTTAACAGTTTGCAGAGGCTTTAATGGCAACAGAAGCCTCCTTTGACCTGCTCTTTGTGTGCTGCCGGATACGGCTTTAATTATCAGGAACCCTCCTTTGAAGGGCCCCCAACCCCCTCCAGGAAGTTCTTCAAAGTCAGCCGCACCCCCGACAACACACACACACACACACACACATACTCGCTTTCCTCGCATACACGTACACGTGTCAGACAATGGCCCTAACCCGGGCCAACCCTTTGTGTCAACTGACAAGTCCCCAAAGTCAAACCCCTGCCAAGCCCAAGCCCAACCCCAACCCCAAGTCCCCCAACCCCTGTATATAGAGTCCAAAAGGGCTGCCCCCCTCCCCCATTCAAGCCCCCAAACAGGCCAAAGATATGCCGCAACATAGTTTGGGCCGAAACTTAAAAAACAACTTGCATTTTGTTTGCTTTGGGGACATTTATCAGTTCCGAGGTCTGGGGTCTGAGGTCTGGGAACTGAGAACTGGGATCTCGGATCTGGGATATGGGATCTGGGGACTACGGGGCAAACAAAACTTAATTTAGCAGCAACTGCGGGAAGTTCAAGGATGATGCTACGGCAGAGAAAGGATATCGGCACAGGGTCCCCGAACGGGGGCCATAAAATAAATAAAACAAAGGCGAAATTCTGTTCTTTTTTTTCTCTGTGTTGTTTTATTTCTTTGGAAGAGCACAAAGGCAGCTTTCCCCCTTTTCTTTCTTTTTTGTTGTTGTTGTTGTCGTTGTGTATTTTCAAACTTTACGCAGCGTAGGCGTGGCCGGCCCCAAAGGCGCTATGAAAATAATCATAGATGTGGGTCATACTTTAGGGGGATGGGGGCGAGCAGAGCCTGTCTTGCAAAGGATGCCTCTCATCTCTCTTAACTCTCGCTTTTTATTATGTAAATAACACATAAACACCCGGGAGCATCATATGAAGCAGCGGCACACACACACACCAAATGGCATTCGAGGAGGGTCCCATTCGAGGAGGACCACGACCAGAACCAGAGCCAGAGCCGGGACTCCTCATCATTATCATGCATATGCCATAAAGCAACTTGTTGAAGGGAACGGAACCGAACCGAAAGGAACGAAACGAAACGAAACGAAAGGAAATGAAACGGAAGGGGCAGGGGCAGGGGTGCACCGTGCCCACCAGCTCTGACTTTTCCCGGAGAACAAACAACTGACAACAATTTCAGGGAAATAAAAACAGAAAATTGTGAAGTTTTTCCGGAGCACAGCTGCTTGGAATGCATATGGGGAGGGTTGGGGTGCGATGGGATGGCTAAACGGGTGGCTGACATGGAAGGAGGGGAAAAATCAAATTTAAATTGCTAAAATCCTGTTAAATGGCCAACGCAGTGCCACAGGCCTGCTTCTCGATGAGCTGTGAGCCAAGCCCCACGACCTGTGGCTGTGGCAGTGGCTGTTGCTGTTCGCTGCCTCTCGAGTGGTTCAGAAGTTATCGGTTGTGTAAGGCTGAGGGACTGAGTGTTTATCCGCCGAAGGGGATTGGGTTGAGCAAGGTTCATCACATCTGAGATGTATGAATGCTTGGGCTTGAGATTAGGAGTATATATTTTGTATAGGAAACTCCTGCTATGCCAAAATGTATTCCCTAAGCCTTGAAGTTACCTAAGTTCTAAAAGCTTCCATTAATATTCATGGGTTTCTATGCTTCTACTTACTCGATTGCGTATTTCTCATATTCACATTACGCCTATACAATCTTTCCAATAAAAACAAAAAAAAATAATCGCTATTCATATTTCACTAACTTACTCGCTCCTCCCTCACTCGCCTTACTTTCTACTCTGGCCATACTCTTCAATGTTCTCATCTTCACTCGCTACTCATTCCATCTACTCGTTTTGCTACCACCCGCTGCTTTTAGCACTCGCGCCTCCCATCTCTCGCTCCACTTGCCACTCGCTTCTCATCCCACTTCCCTCTAACACTTCCTACCGCCACTTTTCATTCGGTTTTTAACTATTCCCATTACACTATTCAATGGTATTTGGGTTATTTCCTTTTAGTTGCAGCTATTTAAATTGTCACCCACACACTGCACTGTGCTACCTTTTAGCCGCTCCTGCCAGGCCAGGATATTGTCTGTCCATCCCCAACCCCTCCACCAGCCACCCTTTGAAAGTATGCTCTAAATATTTTATAGTCTGCCTTCGAGATTTTATTTTCGCTTTTTTTTTGGGGGACATTTTTATTTGGTTTTGCTGCTGTTGCTGAAACTCATTTATTAGTTCCGTCCGTATCCGTGTCTGTGTCTGTGTCCGTGTCTGTGTCCCTGTCCGAGTCCTCACCCGCATGCCCTCCCCTTAGACCCTCTTTTTAGCCATTGTTATAAATGTTTGGCTGTCAGTTGAACTCGAACTGTGACTGTGCAGCCTTTGCGGCCATGGCCCCAAAAATTGGTTATACACATAGCAGGGGTGGGGGTGGGGGGCACAACGGACAGTGGCAAAGTGGGAGTGGGGGAGTGGGGTGGTTTTGGGGTGGTGTGTGGTAGGAAACCTCTTTTTATTATATCTGTCTGGTGGGCGCACTCCGGTTCCGTCTTGTGTTGGATTTTGGGCTCCCTTTGGTTTTGCTTTTGCTTTGGTCTAGCGCTATGACTTCCGTTTCTCTTTCACCCCTTCTCCCATTCACCCCCCCTCGCATTCCCAATGCCACAACCCTTTTCACACCCATCTATAGTGTTGCTTTTTTTTTAGGAGAACATTTTTTGCCACAACTTTTTCTGGTTGCAGTTTGGTGGAAATTGCTAAATAAATGCAAGTTTCTTTTGATTTAATGGGTTTTATAGCCCATTTTGATAGAGAGAGAGAGAGAACGACAGAGAGACAGCGAGAGAGTTAGTACAGTTGTGCCCAAAAGCGACAGGGATGCCAAGGGTTCGTGGCATCTTCCTTTTATCTGTTCGTGCGGGGGAAAAAGTTTCGGAGCTGTTAAAAATAGCGTAGGAATATATTGAAATTGGCTGGTGTATAATGGTATCCAGGTTTCCCGGTTTCCAGGGCTGCTGCTGCTGCTGCTGCTCCAATTTCCCAACTTTTCCTCAACTTCTGTACTGCCAGCCAGCCATCAAATATCAGCAATAAACTTCAACTTGTGCCTTGTTTGCCTTACTCTGCCCCAAAAATGTTTAATATTTCAAAGTAATGCTGCCACAGCAGCCCCAACCCAACCCATCCTAGCCCGCCCCAACCCGCCCCATTCCAGGCCATCCCAGGGCAGGCCAGCCAATATTCCCACTAAGCCAGCCGGGCGGACAAGCAGCGGCAGGAACCTTAAACCCGAAACCCCCAAAGGAAGATCCCACACTCCATTCCGTACCGTTCCCGCACCCGGAACCCCTTCCCCTGATGTTATTTATATGACAATTTCGCTTGAGCGCGCGTTAAAATATCGCCAACAATATTTTATGCTCAATGCCTTGGCTCATGTTTTGCCAACAGCCAAAGCTCTGGGCCGGCCCCCCCTCTGGAGCCGCCCCCCTCTTCACAGCTCTCGGCGAGTATATGGCTATGATAAACTTGGCAAATTTATCCTGCTTTGTGCCATACGTCTTTTGGCACAGTTTCCGCTCAAGACATGTAGCACGACACCCCCATGCTTCTCCGTCGAAATCCTCCCCCGTATTTGCACTATTTGCACAGTTTACAGTTTCAGTTTTTAGCTACGACTTCGACGTCGACTGCGACTGAGACTGCGACTGAGACTGCTACTGCGACTTTGAGGCAGCGTCAGAGTCTGTGCATCTGGGAGATACTTTTTATTCCTGCTCAATTCGAAGCAGACCAAATATTTGCCATCAGAAAGAGACCAAAACAAAGAAATGCAAGCTCACGCACAGACTCCACCAAATTGGAAGCGGAATTTGGGGCACCAGGCAGCAGGCAGTAGCACCCACCCATCACCCACCCAACCAAACAGCCAAACAACCAACCAACCAACCCACCCAATCGCGACGTGAGGCTGAAGGCTGAAGGCTGTGTGCCAGAGTGAAAGTCGCTGTGGCAACATCCACTCGTCTGTGAAATAGAAAACGAAACAATGGATTGTGGACGGAATGGTATGGAATGGAATGGTATGGGTGGTGCTTAGGTGGGGCACACATACTCGTATATCGGAATGGAATGGAGTCGAGTGCTATGCTCTGCTGTGCTGTGCTGTGCTGCAGAGTGGCCGCCGGGGGCCGCTTGGCAATTGCGCGTCGCCACACATGTTACTTCCAATTTCGCAGTAATGGTAATCGCGGGCAAAAGTTTCCCTCCAATTGAATTGAGCTGGGGATCTGGATTTCGGAGTACACGAATTGCGCGGAGTTTCCATTTGGATCTGCCAGTAGTAGCAGCTGATTTGTGCTTATGAGCCACCAAATCACCAAACAAGCTGGCCAACAAGAGAGAGACGGCCAAAGGCGATTGCAATCATCGAAAGGGGGCCAATTTCAAAGGGGATCCAAGAAGTAGAGATCGTCATTGCTAATGGAGAACTAAGCAGCACTCAAGTCTGCTTGCTTGATATTTGGTGACCCCGACATATTCAGAATCATAGATTACGTGCACGATCTCTAATTGTTGGTAAACCTTTAGCTGGTAGGCAGGACTTTCCTCCCCCTTTCCAAAGTTCAACAACTCCAAAATGAGCACTTAAAGAGGCCTCCCAGTGAGCTGGCTCATTTGTTGGTCCTGTTCTGGTTCAACGAGGAAAGCTCCCCCAGCGGTAATCTCTCGCTCTCTCGCTCTCTCTGTCTCTCCCGCTCCAAGGAACTCACAAAAACCAACAACAACAACAATGGCGCGCGGCTTTGGATTCAAAAAGTATTTTATGGGTCCCTTGAACATTGAGACTAGGAGACGGCGACAACGACGATGACGACGACGACCATGAGGAGCGTTATGGGTGGGGAGGTGGAGAAATATGAGGAAACAGAGAAGGTGGATGATGTCGACGACAAGCCAAGAATTTTGGCAAAAGTTGGAACTACGACCATGGCTTTTATGGCATAATTCCTAGCACCGTACTCGGTATTCTGGCTCCTTCTTTTGCTCTTTTTTTTTTTTTTTGGTTTTACTGCCTTGCCAAAAACTTTGGCTCAGGGCAGGACAGAGAGAAAGAGAGCAAGAGAGAGAGAGGGTGATAGAGCGAGAATTGGCATTGGCAAGAAAGTAAAGAGTAATACCCAAAGCAGTCATAAAGTAAACCAAATATTTTACATATAAACGACCGCAAGCCGATGTCGTAGTGGAGGCCCCAGACGACGTCGCCATTTTAGCCATAATTTTCTTCTTTTTCAGAGTTTTTTTTTTGTGTTGGGTCTTGGCTTGGCTCCCTGGCCATGCCCCATGCCACATAGCCCATGCCTTGGCAGCGGCGACAGCCAAAAGTAGGTAAAAAAGTTTCGCCCATCGACCTTGCCATCTAGGAATCTCCATCGCCTGTTTGCATCCCACATTTCCATGCCGCACTCGCCACTTCCGTGTGTCTGGAAGTTTAAAGCCCAAGACAAAGTTATATGTGGCAGACAATAAATCCCGAGCTATTGATCCTTGCTATATGTCTTAAACAAATTTATATGGCAAACGGAAAACTAACCCATATACTATGCCAAGCTATATATACTGGACTTATTTCTGCAGGAGGTGGCAGTGGAGATGGCAGTGTAGATGGGGATGGGGGTGGGTGTTTGGGGCAGAGTTAGTGGGGATTTTCTTTTTTGATAAACGCGCATATGGCGCCCGTAACAGCGCATGTCGAACATAAACTCTCCTCGGAATCTGCAGATTGCAGAGGAGCTGTCCGGGCACGGGGCTGTGGGGGGGTGGGTGCTGGGGGTAAGGGGATTTTGTGTGTGTGGAGCATTTAGTGTCGAGGGCTTTAAAATTAAGGCGCGATAGTGGAAATTTTACTACAAACACGGCTTACGAAGTTGAGACATAAATTCTATGAATGGGGAATGCGAAAGGGGGCGGCATTGCGGGTTGGCGGGGATAGACAGGCGGGAGTTTTGGGTGGCAGGATGATGACCCTAAGTGGAAGAGGAAGCTTATATGTTATGGATTAAAGATTGCGATGGTTAAAGAGAAGAGCGGAGAAGTTTTGCAGAGCAATGAAAAGAAGAAAGAGCAAAGTGTTTAAGAAGAAATTACTTTAAGAGCTTCCAGAGTATCAGATCTATCCGTCAACCCTTATCCTTGACTTGACTTGACTCCTGTGTACCTTGGACCCAAGTCTTTAAGTGAACTCCAGTGCAGAGATCCTTGAAGCCAACTTCCGTTTGAAGTGCGGCAAAAGTTTGCTCAGCTCTAAGCCAAAGCAAATTAAATTGCCATTGGCCCGGGCACAAATGATTTTTTCTGCCTTCGGCCCGACGGCGAGCAGTTCCTTTTTTCCGTACGCTTTTCCCTCTTGCGGGTCCGGAAAAGTTTGCCAACTTTGGCCATCATTCGCCCGCTCTTATCGGCAAAAGTCAGCAAACAGATCGGATTTGTATTTAAATTAAGCATTAAATAGTGAAAAGGTAAAGAGAGCGCTAAATGAAAATGGGGTTGGACTTGGGGGGGTGGTCTTGGTGGGGGGTGCAATGGGATTTTCCTGTGTGCCAGGCAGCAGGATGAGGCGGCTTTTGGGGCCTTACAACGGCATTTGCTGACAGGCATTAGAAGTGGAGCCGTCGCGACACTACCGACCGGATGTCCTTCGCCCTACGCCCTACGCCCTCCACCCTGCGACCTCCTCTTTGTTGCTGACTCAACACGCCTCGCCTGCAACAAGCAGTGGCAGGTGGAAGGAGGAGAGTGGAGAGTGGGGTCTCTGCTTTCGGGGAATGCCTGAACCTGGACTTAGTGGCCAGGACAGCGTCGTGGCCCATAAATCTTTCGTAAAATCGCGGCCAGGCGCAAAGTGCACCACAAAATGGTGAAAATTGCACGGCAAGGATGTAACAAAAGGGATAGCAGATAGCAGGGAAAGATACGTAGACAGAGAGAGAGAAAGAGAGAGAGAGAGAAGCGTCTAAGCGGGCAGCTTACATTTCTCTAGTCTAGCATTAGGCGTGGAGTCTGCTTTCGGTGGGGGTTGGATGGGGGGTTGGGTGGTGGGAACCCGTGTTTAAATGGGTGTGCGTAAATTTAGTGCGCTTGAAATTTAGTTTCACAGTTGCGCTGATTTACTTGGCCAGGACCCGTTCTCACCTAGCCACAGTGCAGGCACAGTGGGGCAAAGGCAACCCAAAAGGTGGCATTTGGGGAGAGCACAAAATAAACAAAATTCAATTAAATAAACATAATAATATATGCACATATATCATATTTTAAATGTAGAGTTATGTGCAAATTATTCGAAATATTGTTACATTTTATCATTTGTTTCCCTTGTATTTTTTCCCCGCTCAAATCATTCCTGTTTTTTGGGTTTTCTGAACTAATATTTCAAAATTTCCTCCATCTTCTATTGTGTATTGTTTTTTAATATTCTATTGTTAGTAGAAGTAAAAACCTTCGACAATTCCCAACTCATTTCTTAATCGGAGTATTCATCTTTTCAATTTCGATTCCATTCCGTTCTCCCTTTGCTAGATGATTTCGTTCCACTGTGCATTGAAAATGTTCCATATTGTTTGCATTTGCTTTTAAATTTCCACGCTCAACAAAGTACAAAAAAAAAGCAAGGAGAGAAAAAGAGACTGAAATAAGAATAAACTTTTGCCCACTGCCCTGGCACCCCTCCGCCGCACCCCTCTCCTCCTCTGGAGGGACGTCACATGTGAGTGCAAGAGTTATACTCCGTGTGGCTGGAGGTGCGCCAGCAAAGAGCGCGGGAGAGAGAGAGAGCATAGGGACAGACCAAAGAAGAGCGCCAGTGGAGCGGTGGTTTTTTTCTGTTTTTTTGCTTTAAACAGCGCCATTGTTTATCCCCAGAGAGCGGGGTGGGGCAATGAGACAGAGAGAGGGAGAGGGAGAGGGGGAGAGCTAACCAGACTCATTTAAAGAGAGCCCCGACCGACCCCGAGACATGAGTTAAGTGCGATGGCGAAATTTATGCGAAGAATGCAGCGGCAATATGTACGGAGTGCTATGGTGCAACAAGAACAGCAACAGCAACGTGCAACCAGCAACCTGCAACCAGCAACGGCAACGGAACCACATGGTCTGCCAGCATTCCTCTTCTTCTTCTTCTTCTGCACTGTGGGTTTGCACCCCAAAAAACAAAAATAGGTAGAAGGACCAACACGGGAGCAGGCAGGCAGGCAGTCAGGCAGGCAGGACTCTCTCTTTCTCTGTATTTTCTCTTTTTTTCCTCTGTTGAATAATGTTCAACCAAAAGGGGGGAAGGGAAGGTAAGGGAGGGTAAAGGAAGGTAAGGGAGGGTTTAGTGTGCGATGAGGCGAAGGAAAAGCGTTTGCCAGTGGGAAAAGCCTCGTTTTTCTCTGTTCTGTTCTCGGCCTGCAATGTGTGAATAAGAGAGAGCTCTATAAGAAGTTTGTCCATTTTCTGTCTGCAGTCTTCTCTCCCGCTCTCGCCTCTCCTCTCTCTCTTACCCCCCGATTATCCATTGTTGGGGCTGTGGCTAGGCATACAGTGAAACTTAATAAGATTTTAATTGAAGCGCAAGAATTTAATTAATTTAATTATGAATACATAAGCAGACAGCAGACAGCAGCGAGAGGGGTGAGAAAGAGAAATTGAGAGAAGGAGACATGATATATGTGAGAGGTAAGCGAACAGAGACACAAAAGGCTTCTTCTCTCTGGGGCTGGGACTGGGTCTCCATTTCGGGAATGCAATACAATTGCAAATGTGGATTAAAGCGCAAGAAATTTACAAGTACATTCGAAAACGCGAGAATATCTTAAGACTTGCAGGGCCTATTAGATCCGATAGAATCTTAAAGGGTGGCATTAGTGTCTGGGCAGATAAGATCTCGAGTTCCTCAAGCTGTCGCTTTAGTTAATGCCCATCAAACATGGTTAACACTTGCCGCAAAAGTCACGTTCCGAAATTCTTTTGTCAGCTACAAATTCCACGCAACGCGTTTCTGGCGCTGTTTTAAACGCGCTGCGACACCGCTCCACTTTTGGCATAGGCGCGCGAGCGAGGCGAGCGTTTCATGTGCGAAATTGGCTTCCGCATTCAGATCGAACTGGAAGAGTGACACAGAGACAGAGAGAGAGAGAGACAGGGAGAGGGGGACGTGAAGACTTGCGTGACAATTATTGAGAAAGAAGAAAAGAAAACACTGGCTGGAGGCACGAAGAGAAAGAGGGAGAGACGGGGCGAGAGTCTGCCCGACAGTCTGCCGGAGAGTCTGGTCCGGGAAGACTGTCATTCTTGAACTTAATTAAAGGCAGAGCAGAGAGTTTTCCCTGGCCTGGCCTGGCTTCCATTAATTTAATTACTGTTTTCAATTAAACGCGAATGAAAACTCATCAAATGCAGTTTCCAGCTGCATAAATCAATTGATTTAGCCTGGCGTGGACACCATACATACAGTAACTCGGTACAGTAACCCCCACCCACCCCCTCTCTGCTATCCATTGAATTGGATATCAACATCATGATTGAGCTTGATTCATTCATTCCATTCCGAACACTTGTACATCTGTTCGTTTATGTTCGTTTATCAATTATTGCTTTTCGGAAAGGAAATGCACCTCCTCGAATCTCTGTCTCGGTCCAAGAGGGGTTCAACGACAGCGACGCGACAGCAACGCGACAACGACAGCGACAGCGACAGTGTGTTCCCCTGCTGCACAGTTGACCGACTTTGAGTTATTGTTGTAGTTCTTGTTGTTGTTGTTGCTGTTTGATTTTCATTAAGTCTAGCCTCCAGCCCCCCTGCACCCCTGACTTTCCATGTTGCAAGTTGCCAGTTGCCAGTTGCAGTTGCAATTACTTGCGTCATTAAACGAGCGACCATTCAACGGAAAGAAATAGCCTTCTCCGGTTCTCCTCGGGTTACTGCGCTCAACCCTTGGGTGATTTATATTACTTGGCAAAAGTTTCTTAAAAACAACAACAGCAACAGCAACAACAGAATTTTCAATTGAGTCGCTTCGCTGTGCTTTGCCAACAACATTAACAACTAGCAATTAGTGTTCAATAGTTGTTGTTGTTGTTTTGTTATGGTTAACCCCAAAAAAGTCACGTAGTCGGAAAAGTCGAAAGACGGAGAGATGGTGATGTGACAGGGACAGGGATCGTCATCGGATTGCTGGTAGTCGGAATTCAATTAGGGATCAACCCACAAAACAATCCCCTACATTATGTGCACCCGTTTAAGCCTCTCCGAATCATCATTATTCATTCACTTTGAATCAAATTTCTATAACAAGATCCTCGTTGATAATCCCCCCTTAAGCCCATTCCAACCACAGAATATGTGCACCACAGAAACCGCCCAAACGGATTCCTCAAATTCCAGCCCAAAAACACAAAATCGCCAAGGTAAGCGCAAAAATCGCAGTGGCGGCAAAAACCGCGTGCACAACACACGCACACATGTGCCGGGTGGAGCGTTTAAAACCGCAGAGCGACAGGCCAGAAAGGAGGGGGGCTGGGCTGTGGCCCCAATTAATTGTTGTATTTAGCAGAAAATGAAATGAAATAAGTGACAACATCAATGCGAATTAAAATTATTGTCGCCTGGTGGCTGGTTGGCTGGTTGGCTGGTGGCCGCTGACTGCTGGCTGGTGCTGTAACGCAATCAGTTTCGATTTGATTACCTTTAATTGACTTTTCAGCACTGGTGAATAGGTGGCAGCGGCAACGGCGACGTCGACGGCGGCAGATGGCTGTGGCAGTGGCAGCAGCACCGACGTCATCAGCATTTAACACTCTTTATTGTTATTGTTGTTGTTGTTGTTGTTGTTGTTATTGTTGTCGTGGCTCATTAACAATTCAAACTGTGTATTTGTCTCTCTTACTCTGACTTTTTATTTATTTTATTAAATTCAATTTCAATTTGAATGCCGGAACTTTGTTGTCAAACATATTGTTGATCGAATCCACACACACAGACACGCACATACATATGTACGTACATATGTACCTGCAACGAGAATATAATGTGTAAAAAATGCATAAATTATTTAAGGTAAATTGTTAATAATAATAATGCAAAGAGGTTTGCATATCGGCAATTTATGATTCGCTTAAAATATTCATTCAAATTTTTTATTTGTGGCTCTCTCTTCTGGGTTCTCGTTTCGGGTCGCGGGTCACACACTCTTTTTCATCATCGTTTTCATATTTTTCATCATTTTCAATTTAATTTGGAATTTTAATTATTTATTTATGTTAATGCCTTAATGGTTCCAATCAATGCATCAAAGGTATGTTATCCAGAGATGAAACAGAAAAAAAACAGATATAATTTAAGGTATTTTCGAGATAAGAGGGCATTTTTAACTATTTCCAATCCTCCCTCCCCCGCGAACAGGCAGGCACGCCGAGCCGCGGCACTTGATTCGATTTTAATTTTGAACATTAATTACATTTTTTGTTTGACTTTTGATTCATTTTGCCGTGCAACTATTTGGCATATTTATAAACTCTGCATAATTATTTAATATTCAATTACTCAAATAGCAATTTCGTATTTAAATAATGCACAAAAATGGACAAAAAAACGCTGCTTAACAAATTGTTCGAGCATAACTCATAAAATGTTTTATCCTCTCGTTTTTTGTTTGTTTTTTTTCGAGACTGAAATATTTCCGCAATTTAATATGGTGTAGAAAGGAGTAAAGGGAATGGGAATGGGCATGGGACAGAGCGGAGCAGAGTAGAAAGCAAATGTGAACCGCAACACAGAAAAATATGTGAAAATGTGGAAAAGCATAAAAGGGAAAAGGGAAAATGCAAAATGCTCTAAAGGAGGCCCCTGCCTAGTGCCACTGAGAACTGTCCCTTGTCTGAATCCCAGTCCCCAGTCCGTAGTCCCTTGTTCCTGTCCCCAGTCCCACAGTCCCGTCCCACAGTCCCGTCCTACAGTCCCGTCCCCTGGTGCGTCCCTGTTTGTGTCCCTTGTCTTTGCTGGGCTGCTGCTGGGCTGCCATACATGGCAAGTGTTGTAAGTATGTGCTTAAATACGCATTTATTCATACAAATATGGCCAGAAGGCGTCTGCGGCAACCGCAGAAAGCATCAGCATCAACAGCAGGAGCAGCAGCAGCAGCAGAAGGAGCAGTAGGAGCAGCAGCAGGAGCAGCAGCAGCAGCCGGCAAAACAATAAAAGCAAGTTGGGAATGCTTTTGGCACAGAACGGAAGGGTTTCGACTATCAGAGGACCCACGAATCTAGTAGCTATGTACAGCTGCAGCTATGTATCTGGGATGCTGGGATATATATTCCCATCTGAAACTGGTCCAACTTTGAGATTCACTTAGCTTACATTTCAGTAATGTGCATAGTGTCCAGCATCTAGCATCTAGCATAATCACTGGCTTTCATCTGTTTGAGCATGCCCCTTGCTACCCTCTGGTCACTCTATATGGCAAAACGCAGAACGAACGAATTTCCATGTCGTCGCTGTCGTTGTCGTCGTTGCCGTCGTTGTCGTTGTCGTGGTTGTTGCTCGTTAGTTGCGCATCTGATTTGCCCACCGAGGGCTGGGCGGGGAGTTGGGGCTGCTAGCGGTACAGGAAGCAAACCCCATGCCGGACCCCACCATCCTTGGCGCTGTGGAGATGGCGGTCGCCCCGCGGGCACCTCCTTGGCCAGGGCGAACATGGCGCAAATGTGACAAATATGGTCATGAAGTGTGCAAGTGACAAGTCTAACATACTTACAAATTTTCATGGGGGACCCACGAAACCCGCTGCGGAATGGGAATGGTGGAATGGTGATGCTGGTGGTGCTGCTGGTGGGGATGGGTGGTGGATGGAAAAGAGGGAAAACCTCACTCGAGGAATTCTTCTGCGTTTTCAAATATATGTTAATGATGCCCGCGAGAAGGGGACGACGCCACACAATGATTTCCAGTTTTTCAGTTGGTTTTTCCTCTTCCCCTTCCCTCCTCTCCACCACTTTAGTTGGCCAAAACGTATTTCCTGTCTTTCCCACTTACCCAACACCTCTTCAACTGTTTTTATTTTAATGATTCCCCTCTCTGTCTCTCTGTGTGTCTCTGTGTGTGTTTTTTTGTTGTCTTTTTTTTTTCGCTCTTTGGGGAATTGAATAAATAAAAAGTTGATTTGAATATGTGCAAACTAATGCCGCCTGATGATGCCTCCCGGACGCTCGGACTCCCCCGGACTCTCTGCAAATTAAATTTCAATTTTCCAGCGGAAATACGGCGGAGTACAAGCTTTGAACAAGGTTTTCTTTCCTTTTTGCTAATGTGATTTGAATTGAATTGGAATTTGAATTGAGATCTGCTCTGGTTAGGATTGGTTTCAATGGAAATGGTTCTAGGCACGATCTGTCATCGCTCTGTGATCTTCTTCTGCTGGCTAGCAGTGCTTCTTCTTGGCTGTTTCCCACATCGATTAATCGATCTCGGCAGGAAATGCGTGTCTCCTCCAACCAAAACGAGAACATCTCTCTCTCTCTCTGTCTCTGTCTCTGTCTCAATAAGGCAAGAAAATAAGTCACCATCCTCCTGTCTGACATTCTGACAGTCTTCCAGTCTTGCAGTCTTCCAGTCTTGCAGTCATTTTCCATTGACAGGAAATGACAAGAAGTTGCCTGGGCAAACAACTCGCCGGCGACTCTTCCACCTCTTGGCCAATAGCTCTGCTCAATCTGTGCTGTGCTGTGCTGTGTGGCATGCCACATGCTATGGCTATCGCTATGGCTATGGGGAGCCTCCAGGTTTTCAACCGAAACTCATTTAAAATGAGAGGGAGAGCGGGATGTAGGGTGGGGTGGGGCGGGCACTGGGGGCATATTGACCTAGGCACGCACTTTGTTTGTCTCCCGACTTAAAACCGTCACGAAAATTACATAATTACCCACAATAAATTGTAATTACGGCATTTGGTAACATTTTCGCTTGTAGATAAACGCTTTTCCATCGTACCCACCCACCTACCGCCCGCACACACCCTCCCCGCCATGCATAGACCCATTTTCCACTCTGTTGTGGTCGCATTTTATTTTTTGTTTGTTCCATTTGGGAACGACATTGACTTTGCTTTGTGTCCGCCTTGCATAAATTAGTCTAAACAGACAGACGGACAGATACACTGAGGTGACAATGGAGAGCCGTACACCCAGAGAGCCACAGAGCCACAGAGCCGTAGAGCCCCACTCCAAGGCACGTTTTCCAGTTCAACAAAAGTACGCGCATAAATTGATCAAATGAGAGCACGGCCCGACCACCCGGACACCCCGACACACGGACAGCCGACGCTCGAGGCAGCCAGCAGTCAAGCAATTTATACCGATTGTTGGGAGGAGTGGATATGGCCACAGGGGAATGGGTATGAGTATGAATACGAGTATGAGTATGAGTATGAGTACGAGTGTTTACTCTGTAAATTTATAATTTAATTTCTCGAGATATGTACCTAAAATCAGAGACTGACTGACAGGCAGCCTTAACCTGAATTTTGGGTATCAGCATAAATGTTTTAGCCAGGATTCTGTTACACACAAACACACACAGAGACACACGCACACAGCAGTAGTAGCAGCCTCAGAGGCTGGAAAATATATTTGACAAATTGACTTGGAATCGATAAATAATAATTGAAGGCCTCCGAGAAATGATTGCAAATTGTGGATGGGAAGTGGGAATGGGAATGAAAAGAGGGGTACACATAGTGCCTGACTCTTGATAAAAGCAATTTCAATAAATAAATGAATTAGGTCAATGCAATGTCTACTCTCTCTCTCCCTCTCCCCCTCTCTCTCTCTCTCTCCCTCTCTCTCTGTCTCGTATGGCGAACACCCAGAGTGAGATTGAATGCAAAAAACATGTCAGAATGACCAAAGCATTCCAATATGCACCCTACACTCATTAGGGTTGACGTTGACCCCCCCCCCTAATCACCCCTACACCGCCCACAAACGCCTCTCATTTGATCTCATTTATTATGTCTATATACATATAGTATAAAATCGGAACGCCAGAGTCATTCAGTCAGCAATTTTGAGGGCATTATGCAGCCAAAAGCCAACAACAAAAAAACAAGTTTTTGACTGTTTTGTAAGCTGCATATTTAAGTTGTTCCCAACACACGAGATTTGCATATTTAAGCACACAACAAAACACAGAGAATAATCAACTTTGAACTATATAAATTTCCGTGGAAATAAAATCACTAACAAAATTGTTTAAAATGCAAAATCAATGGGAAATAAATGCGCATAACGTTTAGCGTAATTACGAATACTCCAAAATGAATCTATCTATATATATATAAATAGCAAAATATATATATATATACATATGTACAGTATGTTTATATATGTATTGAAAAGTGTTTTCCTTGATAAGCTTTAAAAGTGAATTTTATATACATATTTTTATATTTTATACGTTTATTTCAAAGGTTAATTGGGTGCTGATATGTCCGACTGTCTGTCTGTCTGTCTCTCTGTCTGTCTCTTTGTCTGTGCATTCAAGCGGCAAGCAGCGATGACATAATAGACGGCTAATGTTAATCTTTATAAATGGTATGAATATTCTTTTGATTTCTCATTTTTTCTTCGAAATTTTGAACCTTTTGCTTCCGCTTGAATTTGATGAATTTGAGGTGACAAATAATTTTGCTAATTTCTGGCATTCTTTGATGACAGATGAAATGATTGACTGGAAACAGTATACGTTTTTCCTTTAGCTTCCACATATGATTTATGCTAATTATTTGCCTTTTCCCTCTCCCTTCCATAACTGTTGATGTTGGCTTATCAGCGGATTTCCTTCATTTCCTCTCTGCGCAGTTTTTGCTTTTTTTACACCGATATAATCTGCCTGTCTCCTGCTAATGTCCACGTCTTTCCCCCCGCCACCACCCTCCCCCCCTGCGAGAGCTGTGCATAACTTTTATTTGCAGGCCATTAAACATTTAGGGCCAGGCCTCTTAATGTCGCTAAAAGCGTTGTTCCTTCAACGAGGGCAGAGGGGTGACTGAGGGGTGCAAGAGGGGCGACAGAGGGGTGCTAGAGGGGTGCCAGAGGGGTGGCAGAGAGAGAGGAGTAGCCTTTGCATAAATCGATCTGAGGTCTGAGCCTGTCTCCGGCTGCTAACTTATTTATCACAATGACCCAGCCCTATTCCCATGGAGAGCTCCCATGGAGGCCATTCCCATTCGCACTCCTTGGACCACACACAGAGCCAGAGCACAGAGCACAGAACACGGCTACCACTATTAGTTCTTGACTGGTATTTTTTTTGTTCCTGTTGTTCTTTTGCTGGCCCTCCATTATGCCTCTGTTTGCCTTGATAATGTCTCCAGGAGGGGAGGCAGACAGATGAAGAGTAGTCCTCAAGTTGGTCAAGACATTGTCAGCTGTGGCTGGGGCTTTGGCTGTGGCTGTCCTTTTTGTCATTTCAGTTTTGTTTACTAAGCGGAAACACACCAAAAAAATATACAAGTGGATATGTATATATATATTATATACTATACATATGTATATTCCTTTGGTTGTTGTTGTTGTTTTTCAGTAGCTTGGAGGAGGCCTCTATCTCCTAAGTAAATAATTTATTTATGTGCTTGTTTACTTGTTCCTGGCCCTGTTCCTGGCCCTGTTCCTGGCCCTGTTCTAGCTCTGGCCCTGGCTTTGGCTTCGGCTCTGGGGTTCCTTTGTCATGTTTGCCCAGAGCTTAGAAGGTGGCGGCGGCGGCGGCGTCGGCAGTGCTCTGGGTTCCTAATACCAAATGTGCTTTATAAATAAGAAATCAATTGATTTTATTTACAACTCTTAAGGCGCTTAACAAGCGAAGAAGCCATTTCCTCCTCCCCATCGCCATCGCCTTCGCCATTCTCCATTTCCGTTCTCCAAGTTTCGATTTCAGTTTCAGTTTGAAGCTGAGGCTGGGAGTTCCAGGGAATGCACTCCATAAGTTGGTTCATAATGTTTACTTTTAGTTGGTTGTTTTTTTTTCTCGTTTTTTGCTGGGGGCAGCACTCTGCCGAGTTGTATTCCACTTTATAATCAAATTTCGAGCTGCAGATCTCTCTGTGGGAATGTTTACGTCACATTTCTTGGAATAACTCCGACCGGACAGGAGAAGAACAAGAAGAAGAGGGGGAAAAAAGAAGAGTTCTGTGTATCTGCAGAGGCATGCAATTTTCCAGTTTTATTTTCCACTTCTGGATGAACTTCACTCGCAGTGAAAGCTTCGCCCAAAAAAAAGAAAGGGCCAAACAGTTTCCATTAGCAAATGCAACCACAAAAGCTCTCTACTCTATCACCCACCCATCCCTCCGGCTTACCACCTCACCACTACACCACCCCTCTCTCTTTCTCTCTCTCTCTCTCTGTCTGCCTCTCTCTGTCTGTCTGTAAATGTATCTATCAGCTTTCCAGCTCTCGCTCTACTAATTTCGAACCAATAATTTGCACTTAACTGCCAGCAGTTCTACTCACCCTCTCCCCATCTACTACCCCCTCCCCTCTGCAGTTCCTGGTTACATTTACTTTCATACGAAATTCCCTTTCATAAGCCACACAGTGGGTTTTTTTTTTGGTTTTTTTTGGGGGGCAGATAGCAGTAGACTCCTGTAGTTCAATGCATCGAGATAGATGGAAAACTATCCCCCTGTTTCGTGTTTCGTGTTTTCTTTTCTGTTTTTATTTGCATTCCCCTTATTGATGTCCGGAAAAGCATACAAACGGAAAGTATTTCCGCTCCGCTCTGCTCTGCTCCGTTCTGTTATGGTCTCGACACCACACATAAGTTATTATTTGCTCTGACAATAGTCGAGGGAGTCGAGGAGTCGTATCAGGATATGCCCCACTCTCTCTCACCCCAGCAACGGCTCCACTTTGCCACTCAATTGACTGTGGACTTTGCCCAGTGTCCTGTGTCCCGTGTCCTGTGCCCTGGCCTCCCCCTTGGTGTGGGCCTGCCAAGAATTTGTCGTCGACTTGGCTCCGACTCTATCCATCCAATGGCTTTAGCCCCGATTCGTGTGTGCCACAGGGCGGATCCGTGTTCTTTTCGTGGAGCCCAGAACTTAAAGCCAACTATTTCACGGCTGCACCACCATCCCCCCCTGTTCCCCCTCCTATCTCTGGCAGTGCTTTGTATTTGCATTCGATTTTCAGTGGATTTTCCTTTGTTTTTCCAGGGCACTCCTCTGCAGCTCGCCTTTTCCCTCTTTGTTTTCGGGATAAATGATGGCTGCTTTTTGATTTCGAACTATAATTCAATGGCAAAAGGCAGCAATCGAGTCGGGGGTCGGGGAAGCTACGGATCTACAGCTACGTTGGAGATGTATCTAAGGTACAACAGAATGGTAACCAAGGCCAGTTCTCGTCCAGTCCCGTCCACAGTCAATTTAGTGGCGCTATGTTGACCATTTTTGGGTGGCCATGGCCCCCAACCAACATGGACAGCAACGCCTCTTCGGCTGAGCAGCCAGAGCAGCATTCAGGCAGGAGCCAGGACTGTGAAGCAGACCCCAAGCACGCGTTGATGCTGCTGTTGCTGCTGCTGTTGCTGCCGCTTCTGGCCATAAAAAGTAAGACAAGTTCCAGAGCGACGCGTTGCCAAAGCTGTCCCAACCAGCAGCTTGCCACGACGTCGACATAGGCATCGGCCTCTGCTTCTGCCTCTGCTTCTGCCTCTGCCTCTGCATCGGTTTTTTCTGCGCTTCTTGGTTGGTGTTCTGCTTGTTCTGGCCTGGCTCTGGCTCTGGCTCTGGCTTGTTGTCAAACGTAGCTGTTAGATACAATTACAGTTAGCCGCAGATATGTAGCTGAAGCTGTAGCTGTTGCTGTACCTCCTCAAGTGTACTGTAACTATACGGCTCGATGCTGACTTGATCGGCGGCTTTCGTGTTTGATGTCTCTTGCAGTGCCTCAGGTTCTCTCTCCTGCCATCTCTTGCCATCTTCATCTTCATCTCCATCTCCATTTTCGTCTTAGTCATGTGCCGGTGGTCTCTATCTCTCTGTCGCTATCTGATACAAGTCTCGACTTTCAGATTTTTATTGTTCCAAGTGTAAAGTTGTTCCCCCTACCCACCCTTCCGCCCCCTTAGATAGATGTACATATCTGAATCTGTGAGGCTCTGGAATTTGCTACATATCCAAATACCTGAGGGGCGTGTGAATCATCCGAATCCGACTCCATGACTCCGACTCCATGACTCTGCCCATTAAACTGCGACAAGTGTTCCAGGGGGGTTTTGGGGGGGGGGGTTGTCTGTGGAAAATTGCATAATTGCCATGCTGCGGATAATTGCTGCTCCGATGAATCATCCAAAGATCCGCATGGCCGCTTGGACGCCTGCCACTGGCCTCAACGGATGACCTGAAACCGAGCTGAAACTGCCCGCCGGATTAATCGCTCGTCCACAAAGAGGGAGGCAACCATTTACGTGTGTGTGTGTGTGTTTTTTTTTTGTTTTTGGGTAATTGCTGTATGCGATTTCATGATATACTATCATCCTACGTCTCACTCCACACATCCACACACATGTCCAAGGCGAAACCAGTTTGGTAACACTTTCAGAACGTGGCTATTAAAATCAGTGCAAAGCAGTGCAAAGCAGTGCAAAGCAGTGCAGGGCGGAGCAGTGCAGAATCTAGTTTTCCAGGCCCTTTCCGAGAGAGGTAAAGATTCGCGGCTCACTGTCCAAATTGCCCATAAGCGAATGGCCACACAGTTCACAGTGTTTAAGTTACCATCCAGCAATATCTGGATTCTCTCTCTTAACCAAGACATAACCTTTGAACCATTTGATTGGCCCTTTCCCACATATTCCCCAACACTTTTAACTCCATCAATCCCCGACTTAAGCCCCAATTCATACCGATCCCCAACCCCCCTCCCTCAGCACTCGATTGCCTCACTTTTTGATACTTGAAATCCTTCCTCGAAAATGAATCGTTTCAGCAAACATAAATTAAACCCAAACAAACTTTGGCTACGACCACAGAGAGTCCCCCTCCCCCCTCTCACAGCCCCCCCGCACAGACTAGCACATAACACACTCTGTTTGTGGGAGAGCAATTAAAGATTAAAGTCTCATCCTCCCCGCCCCCCACCAGTCCCTGGAAATGGATGACCAGCACGTGCTAAGCTTATTAGGAGCCTTGATTTTTCATTGAGCGAACGAACAACCTCCTGGGGGGGCACTGCCAACTCTTTGTGGCCAAAATCAAGACATAAATCCTGAGACTAAAAGACACAACTACAGACACAGACAGAGACACGGATGCGAAATGGCAACAGCAACAGCAACAGCAATGGCTACAAACTAATAACCAATAAAAAGTCTTAAGCCATCTTAAGCTCATAAATGTTATTTTCAAATACAGAAATAACTGCACGAGACGCAGTGGGGCGTGGAGTGGCTTGTTGGGGTGGTGTCAAAGGGTACCTCTACCATTGCCATGAAAATAATCCCAAGAGTGTGTGTCTGTGTGTGTCAGAGAGAGAGAGAGAGAAGTGAAGTGGCACTGGCAGTGGCAGTGGCCAAACCCAAAGGAAACCATTCAAGTTGAAAAGCCCTTTTAATAAGCATTTTGGCCAGAGTCGAGGAGAAGAAAATGAAAATAAATACTTGCATTCTGGCTGGCAACAAGTGGCAGAGTGGCACAGAGTGGAGGGGCATGCCGGCGGAGTGGGGCATGCCAGAGTGTGGCTGGGGTTAAGGAGAAGCCACTTCAGCTGATGTTTGAGTGAATGAATTCGAAAGATGAGGAGCAGCAGCAACAGCAGCAGCAGTCGAGGCCCAGGCCAGAGTCAGGCCAATGATTGGCATTCGTCAGCAGAGCAGAGAGGAGCGGAGAAGAGCGGGGCAGAGCAGAGCGCAGAGCAAAGAGAGGAGACACAGCGAAGAGTCTGAAGAGAACTGGCTGTAAAATAGAGCAGCAACAGTTGTTGCCACAGAGCGGCTGCTGCTGCTGCTGCTGTTGCTGCGGTCATGTTGCATGCTGAAGATGACAGGCTGGCTGCCAGTCAGCGAGGGTTGCACGACGCGTTGCTTCAATGGGAGATCTGTCTTGTGTGCTTTGTTCCTGGCGAGAACTTCTCAAGCCACCCATTTATCAATTTAGCTCCACGGCTCACGGCTCACGGCAGACAGGCCGACACTCCGGCAGTCCGGCAGTCCGACACTCCGACAGGCAGAAGCAGTCAGTCCGGCTGCAACAAAACGCTGCACCGCTGCACCGCTGCAATGCAGTTGAACTTTTAATTTGATGAATGATATACATTTGTCTCGAGTGCGAGACTTGAGAGTGAGGCAACCCTCTTGGGTACCCTCTCTTGCTCTCCCGCTCTCTCTCTCTCTGTCCCTCTGTGTACCCTCCTTGGTCTGCCACAGAGATTGCCGCAAGTCAGCCGCCAGTAATTGTTGCTGTGGATTGCAGCTGGGGACTGGGGAGAAGACACAAAGTCCGAGGAGGATCGGATCGGATCGGATAGCCTGGAAATATTTGCACAGACAAGCGGGAAACCGAAACCCCTCTCTCGCTCTCTCTCTGTCTCTCTCTCTGATCTGGATCTTGGTCTTGGGCTATATAATTTTGCTTAGCTGCAATTATGAGATGTTCAGGGGCTGATCTTCAACAACAGCAACAAAAAAAGAGAGAGAGAACAGCAAGACGATGGGGGGACGAGGAAGGTGCACATATGAAGAAACCAAACCTGAACGAACTCCACCGGAAGCTTTTGCTTGTGTGTGTGAGTGTCTCTCTGTATGTGTGCGTGTGGATCTTTTGTGAATCAAAAGCAGAGCACAGTAGAGGCACAGCAGAGGAGGCACAGCAGAGGCACAGCAGAGGCACAACAGTGGAGTGGTTGATGCCACAAACTTGTTCTTACGGTTATCTGTTTGGTTTTCCTCGAGTGGTGTGCTGTGCTACCCCCCCTCCATCCGCCCCACCCCCGTCTCTTTCGGTGCGTCTCCGTCTGGCAGATGCCAACATCCAACATCCTTAATTATGACAATCATCTCAGCTTGATGTTCATTTCTTGACTCGGTTGGTTTTTTGTTTTGTTTTGTTTTTTTCCCCCTGCCTGCTGCTGATCTCTGATCCAGATCCAGATCGGTTGCTGCACTACCTTCCGCCACTCTGCCCTTCTGCCACTCTCCCCCTTGTATGCTGCTCTTTTGTGCGTTGGTATGGGGTCATTTCTCGATATAATCAGCTTGGGAGACACCACAGAACAGAACCGAACAGAGAAGAGCAGAGCAGAACCCAGAGGCAGCGACAGAAAGAGATCTTTGGCACAGTTTTTCGAAAAACACTTTGGAATGTCTTCGTCGTCGTCGTCTTCCTCCTCGGATGGGGGTTGATTTAGTACGAGGGACCCCGATAAAGAAGGGAAAGGAGTCAGGCTCTCATGCAACTAAGTGGGGTATCGTCTCGTCTCGCATCCGTCCCACTTCGAGGTAGAGAGGAGGGAAGGTAGAGAGGTAGAGAGCGTGAGAGCTTTATTCCAAAGATGGTTCATAAAATAAATCCTCTAGGGGTATACCGAACAAAGATCCTTCGTTTATATGGACATTGTAGAGATCCAAATAAACTGCAAAGGAAGAAACTCTGCTCCAAGTAGCCTTTGGATCTCTGATATGGATCGTCTGATCCGTGATCATTTCAATTATAATCGAATCATGAATCTTGGGGGTGATCTTGGATCTTGGATCTTTGAACTGTCTAGCGGGTGATCCTCCATTGGGCAGCTTTTAATTCCTCGAATTACTTGTGGAACATTAAGTATTACTGGATGATAATCATATGTATATGTTGGGGCTTAGCTTACACCGAGAGAGAGAAGGAGAGAGAGCGAGCGAGAGAGAGGAAGAGAGATCTTTGTCGCTTGTTTAATTAAGCGTTCATTGATATCTGAGATGTGAGATCTGAGATGGCCCCGGGGCGGGTCAGTCCGGGGTCGTGGTGACTCGCACAGAAGTTTCTAAGCGATCACTTTCGCTATCAAGCGCCATCGGGCGAGCCTCGGCCTGAGCCGCAATTACAATACATGGCCCATGGCCCGCTGATTGATTATGCAGTGGCACAACTCGCACTCACACTCACGCTCTCTGTGGCAGCAACTGGCTGCGGCAGCAATTAAAAGCTCAGCTTTCACCCTGGGGCAACTAATTACTTTCACTGGTCCAGGGCCGTCATCAAATCCAACTTGCAAATAAGGCAAAGCAAGGCAAAGCGTGCTCCGACGCAGTCGGACTTCAGTTATTATCATTTTCATCATCATCATTATCATTATCATCATCATCATTGCTGCCGCCGCCGCCGCTTTGTCTGCAGGGGGCCGAAAGGTTAATATGGCAATTAGCCAACTTTGCCGAAAGAAAGCCAGGCCAAGAGCAGCTCGTAGATACACGATGATAACTTTCAAATGCCATTAGGGTCGATGAGCTGCCAACTGAATCCAAATCGACAGGTTCTAACAAATGATGATTCTGTTGTTCTCGTTCTCCATCTCCATCTCCATCTCGGTCTCGTTTGGGTTTCTCTGGCCATTCCTTTTGGGTATTCCATTCAAGTTCATCTTCAATCAAAGCTCAGACACAGCCCGAGGTGCGGGGTGGCGTGGTGGCCAGAACGGATGCCGATGCCGGCAACCACAAGATACTTTTGAAAGTACGCCAGAGTATCTGCTGGATACGAATTTCAACAGGTTCACGCCTCTATCGAAATCTCAGACACACAGACACACATTAAATATATAATTTTTGAGGAATTGAAGGATGGCCGATGCCCAAAGAGGCCGCCATGCCCAGAGCTCCACTTGTAAGTGGTACATCAGAAATTTCCAAACAGTTTTTCAAGTGTTTATGACGGCTCCAAGAGGATGGTGTGCCGGTGGAGGGGGAGGGGCTGAGGGTGATTACCACAAGTAAACTATCTCTCGCAGCTGGATGGATGGTTGGATTGTTGGTTGGTTGGTTGGTCTTTGAGGGGCACTCGCTGCCGGTTTTTACGAGTTTCTATATCTCTGTTGTTATTGTTGTTTTTTGTTTTGTTTTCCTTTGGTTTTTATGAAGATGAATTTCTTTTTGATGAGAGATTTGGACGTGGGGCTCTACTGCGGCCCCCGGCTGTTTCCTGTAGCTCCAATTACGTTCTGGTTACGGTTACAGTTACGGGTTTTTGGTGTATTGATTGATTCCTACAAAGTTAAGCGGCTTTTGTCATCGACATTTCACCTTCAATCAACAAAAGCCCCAAAAGATACACAGATACATGGATACTACTACGAAAATCCCTTCAACAAGTGCCACTCGCAGTGATCTTCACCTGTTTGGGGCAGAGATACATTCGTATCTGTATCTGCAGCTGTATCTGTATCTGCGGCGACTGCCATTTACATGGAATTCTCATTCTCGAACAGTGTATATCATTTTCCATATCTCTGGTGACAATCTCTGGGCATAAATCAGCTGGGCAGCTGGAGAGACCCCGGCTAGAGGCCACAACATCTTAGCTTAGATCTCTAGTCAATAAATTTAAATTAGTTGGATAAACTTTTGCCCCAGGCCAGCACCACCAACCCCTCTCCCTCCCCCTCTCGGAGTGTGCCCCTTCGAGAGTGGAGTGAAGTGTGTGCAGGTGATTTAGCACCAAGAATCGCTTTGGGTTCGCAGCTGTTTGCAGGTGTTTCAATGCCAAAAACGAGTTTACATTCGAGCCGACTTATTTGCCTGCTAATTTCTGGTTATTTATGCGACTCTGAAACGGCTCCGAAACGACTCTGGCCAGAAACAACAGCCAAAACAATACAATAGACGGCTTTTGGGTGGGGTCTGGGTCTCTGCCATGGCATGGCTCTGGGATTTGTTGATTTTTTCCCCCCTGTATTTATTTATTTATTATCTCTCTTTTTTTTTTGCCTGCTCGCCGTGTATTTTGTCAGAGTTCATTGTTTGCCTGACAAAATGACAATTACACGTTAAGAACAGGGAAAAAAAAAACCCAAAACAAATTGCGTTGTCAGCTTTTTGGGTGGAAGTAATCAGCATAGCAAAAAACATTATGAAATTACGATTATTTCCAGCTGAAAAAAAGTGAGGCTGCCCCCCGAAGGTCGTCTCGCATCTGCAATGATTGTTTTTACCCAGTCAATTACGGGGCTTAAGTTATGATCTCCCCCCCCCCCATATCAGAATATATCAACAATTTCCTAGTAGAGATTAAAGTTTTTCCCCTCCCCCTTTTGTAGGAAAAATTTCAGTATTTTAGCGAGAATCTTGCGGCTGCCAAGGGGTGTCATGGGGGTGTCATGGGGGGGGACATTTTACTGGTGTAAAGGACAGACTCCACGGCCTGTTTGTTATTTACCGACAACTTTACGGCCACATGTCGACAACAACAGCAAATTGTCATCATAAACAATGTGGCAAGGGGTCGGGGGGGGGGACTGGGAGGCATGGGGCAGCAGCAACAAAAAAAGAAACCGAATTTGTTGCTTAAATTTGTTGTCCCTCTGTTGACGCGCATGTGTGAAAAAATAAGCAACTTTTGGAGGCTGCTCGTAATGTGGGGGGTGTGGCCCAGTCAACGGATTTTTCTTCACTTTTTTTGCTGGGGAAAAAGCGCCGCCATGGCGTCTATTTAATGAAGTGCCGAGCCAGCCCAGTGCCATTTTTTTTTTGTTTTTTTGGTTGCCTCAGGGGCAGGCTTTCCATGTGTGTTGCTGGCGGTGGTGGGGCATAGTGAGAATTTTCACATGAACTTTTCTGCAGTTTTGGGACGGGCATAAAAGAGTTTTGCATCGAAAGGGGATGCGGGGATGAGCCACAGAGTGGATGAGCCACAGAGTGGATGCCAGAGCTGTGGTGTAGGCCGAAGGTGCGACTGGGTTAAGTCTGTATGGCAGAGGGTTTAGGGCCAAGGCAATGCGGTTTGCATTCCCCTACAGATCTCCCCCCAGACAGATCAAAGTTCCATCCCCAACAAATACATACATACATACATATGTTACAGATCAATCGGACTTAACCTAAGCTGCCGTTTAAAAGCTCTTTAATCCAACATATTGAGAACCTCGAGGGGCACTTACCCGATGAACACATGTGTTTCCAATCACTCTCTGGCTCTCTCTATGTCGCTCTCTCTCTTGCTCTCTCTCTCTGGCTATGTCGCTGTCTATCTGAATAATCTGTAATAAAGAGCAAACATATAAATTTAATAAGCTGTCACATAAATTTTCCACTCTCTCATGAGCACTTAAATCCATTGACTACGCGAGCAGCATTCAAGTTGAACGAACACTAAATTAGTGGAGAGTGGAGAGGAGAGGAAAAGTCTAAAAATAATGGGGGGGAAAAGCATAAAAAAATAGAAGGAAGGGAAGGGGAGAGGAAAATCCGAAGGAAAGCAAAATTAAATCCACTTGAAAACTGTTGCCAATGGCTGAATGAAAATGTTTTGGCATCTGTTTCGATTTAAAGGATTGCCAGAGACAAAGTGGAAATTGAATACTTCTCGGCCACCCCCCCCTCCCCTCCCCTCCCCACCCGACGACTAGAACGCTGACTAAGTGAAAATTAATAGCTGCAAAGAAAAGGGAAAGCGGAAGGGGCAAACTTTCACTTGAATCGGTAACAAGAAACTTCAAATGACTTTTTGAACTGTGAACCGAACATGGAGTTATGGAACGAGCAGCAGCAGCACCAGATTGAGTGGAGAGTAGAGAGTGGAGAGTGGGGAGTGGGGAGTGGAGAGTGGAGTGTGGATTGGATTGTGTGTTCGACTAGAGGCATCATAAATATTTGAAAAGTGTCTCTGTAACTGACACGATGATGGTTCCACCGAGGAGCACCCAGAGGCTGAGGGTGAGGGTGAGGGCTAGGCATAGCCAGCATAGCCATGCCACATGGCGTGGCGGCAACAACATTTTGACACACTTAAGTGTTGGACAGCCCCCATCATCAGCACTGATCATCATCATCATCAGCTACAACATCATCATCGCCATGTCGATCTTCAGTGGGAAAGAGAGGGGGGGAACAGTGAGGGGAACGGGAACAACCGGGAAGATGTGCGACAATAAATTTGAAAATTATGAACATAATTCTTCATTAACAGCGCGCCTCCGTGTTGCCATTGATAAATTGGGAAAACTCAATGGAGCAGAGGCGGTGGCGGTGCCAGTGGCGAAGGCGGAGGCGACGGTCTTGGTGTCGGTGTCTCATCCCCAAATCCCCGAATCCGAATCCGAAATGAAAGTGAAATGTGAACTTCCCACATTTTGCTTTCGTTTTGAGTGTCCGTCCGAGTGTTGGTGGTTGCCTGGCAACTGGATAGTGGATAGTGTACACTGGATAGAGTGGATAGTGGAATGGGACTAACGCCCAGTGATAAATTGGCGATATTACGGCAGCAGATTATTCAAATTTTTTTGTGCGCCTGTGGGCGTTAACCCACAAAAAAGGCATTTGAAGAATGCCTAACCAGGCCAGATACAGATACACGCGCACACACCACCACCACAAAAGATACACAGATACACATATACACATACTACACACATACAGATAGATAGAGACCATTTCTGATTGAAATAACGTGATTTTTGTGGTCCACTGGTCGTAGATTGTCCCCCTCTATTGGCCCATAAAAACAATTCCATCGATTGTTTTGCGGTTTGCGCAGATTTTAAGGCTTGACTGAATCGAAACGCACTTTTCTTCTATTTTTTCGGTCAATACTCGCATTGTGTGTGTGTTTTTCTGGGTGTGGGCGGGCGCGACTTTCTGTCCAGTCCACAGCCCAGGGGCTATGGAGTATTGACATTGACAATAGAACTGGTCGGCATTCGCAATAGCCTATGGCCCAAAGAAATATACCAATTTCTGATCTAAGGCTTATTGAATTTCGATTCAATCACGGAAAAAGAAAAAAAAAGAGATGGAACAAGCCTCTCCCCGACGGGGAATTGAACCCCGGTCTCCCGCGTGACAGGCGGGGATACTAACCACTATACTATCGAGGATGTTGACACTCGAGCGTATAATAGTACACATAGACAGAGAGCGCTGATCATCATAGAACACTGATCGGAATTCTTAGGTTCGAACCCCACTTGGGACAACCTATCCATCCATTTACCATTTTCTGTATTCTGTTTTCTTGTTCCGCTTTTTTTCTTTCTTTAAATTCTTGAACCAATTTTTCAGAGTTTTCCCGTTTTCTTCGCCTTGCGTTGCTTTTCTTTTATGCATTCAACCACAATCAATTGCTTTTGATGCAGTTTTTGCTTTCCACATAACAATCTCCTCTGTTCCACTTTATGTGGCATACCTAAGGCAGTGCGGTGCAGTCGTCAAAGCCCCGCCTCCCCAGAGATTCAGTGCATTCAGTCCCACAGCGATTTCGAAATCATTCCCACCTCATAACAGTCATCAGAAAAGCCGCTTCGCCTCGCTCCGCACCGGCCCGCACCGCACCGCTCGCCCGTTGGCTCGTTCACTCCATTCCACGCCAGTCCATGCCACATGCAACGACTGCGTTCGGCTTTCACAGCCCAATTCACTTGCCGCAAAAACCGCAAGGTGCGTCGTTATGCTAGTAGTGCCTTCAAAGCAAAAAACAACAACAAAAAAACAGAAAAAAACAGAAAAAAAAAACCCCGTGAATACCAGAAAAAGAGAGCAACAATTATACGAGCTGCCACATGGATTGCCACATTCTCCAGAGCTGGAACTGGAGATGGAGCTTGGAACTCTTTAAAATGAAAATAGAATCTCAAGCCTTTGCCTTCGTTTCGTTTCGTTTCGATTCGATTCGTTGTTTCATAAATCAAAACACATTTCCATAAAATTCTAGTAGACATTCGGAATTTATTTGGACCCCTTGAATTTTGAATTTATTGAAAATTGAAAATTGAATATGCAGGGGCATGGGCAGGGGCATGGGCAGGGGCTGGGGCAGAGCCAACGGCGCTGTGTGATCTGCGGCATGGTGCCGCAGGAGCCGACAGTGAGGGGCAAGGAGACGTACACGTACCCGCAGACGGCGCAGGAGGCGCGCGTCTGGCAGCAGAGCATGGGGGCCAAGGACGTGTGCCTGGACAGCATACAGCAGAAGTGCTGCGTCTGCGTCGAGCACATCCCGGAGTTCGTGCGGCGCTCGAAGCGGATCTCCAGGAAGCAGCGGCAGCAGGAGCGGCAGCAGGAGCTGCGGCGCCGGAAGCGAGCCGATCTGAACACCGACGGATGCCAGTGCCCGGACCTGGAGCCGCCGCGCTGCCCGGTCAGTGTGCTGCTGATCAACGGTGCCTCGCTGCCCACGTACTGCGGCAAGGGCCAGTCCTGCGTCGAGGTCAAGCAGGAGGTGCCTGAGGCGGACGACGGGGGGCCCGGCAACCAGAAGAAGCCGGCCGCGAAGCTCCTCAATACCGAGGACTCGGACACGGAGATCTTTGTGCAGGAGTCCGAGTTCCAGGACATCGGGGCCAAGTTCCCGGACATCGACGGGACGGAGGTCACAGTCCTGCGCACCCCAGTGCAGGAGGACGAAAAGCTCGAGAAGATCAAAAAGAAGAGGGCCGCGATGGCCGGCGAGGGCAACGATGGCATGGAGGAGGGCCAGGAGGAGGGCCAGGAGGAGGAGGAGGACAAGGACGAGTGCAATGAGCGCGTGCCGGTCTGCTCGCCCGGCTGCACGGACGTCCTGGTCCTGGGCCGCGGCGCCCACCCCACCGACGTGTGTCCGTGCAAGTGCGACCAGTGCAGCAAGCAGCCGACGGAGGGCCCTCACGGCAAGGAGGCCTGCTGCATGCCCCCCTGCTGCCCCGACACCCAGGAGCACTTCGACCAGCCGGCCTGCGGCTGCGAGTGCGAGCAGCAGGTGCTCCGCGTCATGGGCAAGGTCATCAGGACCCAGAAGCAGCGCATCAACGAGCTGGAGTCGATGCTCAGCAAGCAGAACAACCTGCACTCGAACCTCCAGCGGAAGATCGACGAGCTCTACTGCGAGTTCGGCGGCCTGCACATCCCCGACTGCCACGAGCCCAGGAGGCCGGGCTCGAGTGCGCGCACGCCCTCGAGGTACCACTCCCACAAGCCACGAAAACCGGAACACCTCAGCAAAAAGGACACGCTGCCAGATGACATTCCCGCAATTGAGGAGCCGCACGTTGAGGACGTTGCATCATCGGAGCCCGAGCCTCGCGTGCCCTCGATCATCGAGAAGGATCCGGTGAAGACGCCGGTGAGGGTTTCGGTGAAGGCTCCGGTGAAGATTCCGGTGAAGAAGCCCGAAAAGAAACCCCGCAAGCCGGGCTGGCTTTGTTGTCGGAAACCCTCGGAGACGGACAAGGACTCCAAGAAGGAATCGTAGTCTCTGACGGCGGGCAGCACTAGTCCCAGTCTCGAAACTTGTTCATGCCACATGCCACACGCCAGTCGGCCTGCCTGCCTGCCACTCGAGCAGGCGGCCGTCTAGCCACTCCACTCCACTCCCCTCCGCTGCGCTACGCTCCACCCCATCCACATCGCCCTGTGCAATCATGCAAATAAAATATATATACATTTTTCTCTCTCTTTCGGCTCTGTGCAAATGTTTTTAACCCAAATATTTTGTGGACATGCAATATTTATGTAGACAGGCAGCAAACAATTTGCAGAGCAAGAGATAGAGATAGAGGGGGAGGGGGTAGCGGGTGTAGCAACCCTGTGGAATGGCGAACCACTCGAACACCCCTCGGCGACAGCTGCCTGCAACATTTTTGTTGCCATTTTATGGCATTTTCTGTTAATGCAGCTGTCCCCCCGCCCCCCACTACCCTGACCCACCCACACCACATCACCCTGTAGGAAATCTCCCCCACACATACCCACTCTCCCTCTCTGGCTGCCTGCAATTTAGGGAGCAATTTTCGCATACAATTCCCAATGTTCATAAACACATTAAAATGATAATTAAAAGAAAATTCGCTCTTTTTCATTTTTCGCACATCAGCGGCAAAGTTAATGCGGCAAAATGTTGCCGCTGTTGCATCTGCATTATTTATTTATTATGTATGCAAATGCATTTAATTGCAGCGACACGGGACACAGGACAGGGGACAGGGGACAGGGGACACGGAACAGGACACGGACAAGGGATAGAGCGACAAGTCCAGGGTTGGGGGAAGTTTCGGTCTACAATTTGCATATTTTAGCATGTAATGAAATTTGTAATAATTCTGCAATTAATTGCGTACGTGTCCTTGTTCTGTATGTGTGTACGTATGTATGCAAACATTGCCCACGTAGCATCCACTTGCTGAGGGGCGGGTCCTCGGTCTTGGTCCTCCCTCGGTCTGTTGCTGCTTCTACTTGGTCTGGGTCTGGGTCTGGCTCTAGCGACCAGTTTCATTTTCAGTTTGAGTGGGTTTTGGCTCCTCCCCTCCCCCCAGGTCTTCAATGGCCATGAATATCCAGATGTGAGCCCTGTGATGTGTTGGGGTATTTATTTATGCTTCAGCTTTTCGAAGGTCCATAGACGACTATCTAAAAATACTCCCACTCCCCATACATATGCATGTTTATTTACAGATGCTTTATGTTCCATCAGATTTATCGATTTTTACACACTCAACGATATGAAATTTCATAGTGCAGTGTTAAATCGATAACTTATCGATTAGCTATCGGCAAGCCATAGTTTACCCAAAAAACTCACCCCAAAACCTTTCGATTTGCCACCAATTTTGCGATTGAACCTTCAAAAAGTCAAGTCATTACTTGTATCGATCATAAATCGTGTGTATATCGCTAGCATAGCGATAACTCGATAATTCTCAAATCTCGCTTTTTCTCTCACTGTGTGTCTCGGTCTCGGTCTCTCGCCCTCTCGCCTTTTCTGGTCCTCTTATTATTGCCACATTGGAGTGCTCTCCTGTGGCAAAGACCCCGACTTTGACCTGCACTTGAAACTGCCAAAACAAAGGAATCAACTCCAGTCCGTACCCCCGTAACCGTACACGTAGCCGTAGCTGTGCCCGCAGTCGTGGCCGACCCCCTACTCACCCCCTAATGCCACCTAATTCCGCTTCCCTTCGTTTCCATGGTGGCACAACCCCCACTAAACCATCATTGGTGGCTGCTTTACAATTTGCATGTTTACAAGTACATTTCCAGCATGAATATTTATTTATTTTACCATTGCAATGCAATGCAATGGAGTGCTGGCTGCTCGTATACCCTACCAAAGGGTCGCACGGGTCTCCAACGGGCAGCAAATAAGCTAAACTCCACAACTAATTCAATTTAGATCAAATTCATTGGGATTATCATAATAATCATAGTTGTAGGTCATGTAAATGTGCACCTCTGGAAGGGTAGGGTATCTGCTGTTCCTGTGTGCGATGCTGTCCCGTTTCCCTGCTTGTTTGTGTGGCTGTTGTTGTTGTTGTTGTTGTTTGTTGTTGAAGCTATTGTTCAATGTTGATGGGGCTGCTTGGTTCGGGTACACCTTTGGCTAGGTGTTCGACATGGTCTTGTTATTTTAATCCTTTCCACCCCCACCTTTCCAACCAACCCTCACCACCCCTTTGAGCTGTCCTGCGTTGTTATTGCAGCTACTGTCGTTGCTGTTGCTGCTGTTTTGGTCATTTTGTTGTTTGTTTTTAATTGTTTTGCATGTTTTCATTTCATTTGCAATGACCGAGAGAGAGGGGAGAGAGAGGGGCAGAGGGAGATAGGGGAATGGGAGACCATCATTAAACCAAACACAACATCAAAACAAATAGCCATTGAAATTGTTATGTGAATTCTGGAATCTGATTATCAAAATTGAAGATGCTAAAGGTAGTACTTCAAAATGTACTTCGATGCTTGCATTGCGAGAAAAACAGTTACATTATTGGATGATTAATTGGAAGTTTACAGTTCACCAAAAAATACATAAATATTCACCGATTCATCATTGAATATTCATTCACTTAATTCATTCGCTAAAGTTCGTTATTATTACTCCTAGAATATTTTGTTTCATTTTCAAACATTCCTAAGTACAAAATTTGCTTTACTTTTGTTTATCGCCTAAGAAACATCCATAAGATTTTTCTCGGTGCAGTGGAAATGCTTGTTTTATTTTTGTAGCAAATATATTTTGATTTTCATTGGGTTTTTTGATGTTTTTCAATTATGCTAAGGGTCGCCCGCTTTCAGGAATTTCCTTCATTGGTTCCAGGCAGCAGCAGCAGTTGGTTTTTTATTTTTATATATATTTATTTTTGTAGCTGTTTTGTTTTTCTCCTCCTTCTTTTTTGTTGCTGTCGTTTGTTTATTCCGCAATTGTCTGGACGGCGCAGACAGACAATAGATTTCAAGGATGGTTTCATCTCAGCTGCGTCCATTTTCTGTTTCTGTTACTGTTTCTGTTCCATTTTCATTTTCCTTTTATGGCGGGGCAATAATCGTTTGAGCGAGAAAGGAAACGGAAGCAAACGGAACCGAAAGCAAAGCAAAAGCAGAAGAAAAAGTGCCAAAAGGAAGGCATCATAAAATTAGTAGCAATGGCTTTAAAATGCCATGTTTTGTAGACCCTCCTACCCGCCAACCCACCCACCCCCAACCCACCCACCCCCAACCCACCCAGACATTGCCTTATTTTTCTATTTCTCTCTGCTGTTCTTTGATGATGATTTTTTCATTAGTTTCGCGCCGTTTGAGGCTGCCTTCGGACAAAGCCAATTAAGATCCGAATATTGGAAATATACTATATAGTATTATGGCTGGGGATGGACGGACGGACGGACGGACAGACCCGTCACGATGATAAATGAGAGCCAAACTGAAATGCGTGCTAAATGCTATAATTGCGGCAATCCAATGGGATTCGAATGGGATTTTCTATTCTGTGCAAAAACCATTTGAAAAACGCCTCGAATTAGTGGCAATTTCGGATTATTTAAAAGGTCAAACATCGATTTCGATTTTAGATTTTATGCGAAAACAAAGAGCGGAAAATAGACACAAATTTTGATTTAAAGTAAACACAAATATCCTATCATAAAAATGATTGAAATTTAACCATAAATTTCCTCATAATTTGGCAATTTCCTTCGGTTTGCAGCTCCTGCTCTGATCCTGTCTCTAAAAATATACTCCGTTCTGGTTTATTTCTCTGTCTCCCCGTCTCTCCCTCACTCTCTGTCTCTCTCTCTGTATATTTATCTGGGAAAACGAAGGAAAATTGCGCAACAAAAATAAGTGTGTGTATCGAGGAAAAACAGAGCCAAAATAAACCCTTGAAAATATGTATATATATAAAGTATGTATGTGTGTATGTGTACCCAGAGACCCTGAAGGACTCCTCACTGACAATAGGTACAAGGACAGAGGGCCCGGGCTGAAGAGCAGGCAGAATAATAGTCAATAAAATATTTGCACGAACCGAGAAAAAAAACAAAGCAAAACAAAACAAAACACACAAAAAAAAGGAGGAAATCATTCAAGCGCAGCCCGAGACTTTTATTTCAATACAACGAACGCATAGATATCCTCTCAGCAAGGATGCACGCGAGGGTGGGGGCTGCAGGGAGCTCGTACGTACCCTGAAAAAAGTGGCCAAGGCATTGAATCAACATTTGGCAAAGCACAAAAAACCCGTTGCTCAAGTGCAGCAGCAGCAGAGGCAGAGGCAGCCACAGAAAGATGACAGGCAAGAAAAATTTAGCGAAAATAGAACCCAAAGGATGGGAGGAGAAATCCCTCCACAGGTCCTTCCACGGGGGACACGAAAAAGGAAAACAATTTTCAATGTTTTCTTGCTTCCAGTTGGGGAAGCTTTATTCAATGCCAAATGCGGGGCGGGGCACTAGCGGAGGCGGGGCAAAAACTTACTTGAGAGACTTTTCTTTAGTCACAAAAATGTTCACCCATGACTGGACAGTGGCAACAAAAAGTGTTCGACCTTTCTTCGGCAGCAATAACAAAGGCAAAGGCGCGACATGGACGCACACACAAAACAAAGCAGGAAATGGCTGCCAGGATATTGACAATGGCAGGCGTGGATGGGCAGGCAGGGGCGTAACCCTGGCTGTGCATCCAGCGTGTAAAGCGGCAACGACAACGACAACCCTGGCAGCACCCACACGGGGACAAAGGGAGAGGGAGAGTTCTGGCCTGGTCTTTTCGGTCATTTAAAGCGCTTTTCTAAGCCATGGAAAAGTTTTAAATTTACTTCTTCCACTTGTGGATCGTATCCCCCGCCGCCACCCCCTAAACATGGGAGCTACTTAGGCGACATTTTAGTTAAATTTTATGCTCAGAGATTTCAGTAGTTTGCCAATCTATTGGAATTGCGGTCGAGCGTCGAAGGGAAAAAGGTCAAACACATTAAATTTATAATGCGATTGAAAACAGCAATGGGAAATGGAAAGGGAAATGGAAAGGGAAAAGGGAAAGGAAAAGGCAAGCAGTGGGCAAGGCTCGCCGCCTCCGCCTGTCCGCCTGTCCGTCTGTTTGTCTGCCTGTGCGTTTGAGTGTTGGAAAGTGCCTTAAGTAGGTCAGTTTGGTCTGTCATAAAATGCAATTGGAGCGCATTAAGTGCCCCGCGATTCGCAAGTGAAATGTCAAGTTGTAAATAAGCAGGATGCCACCATGGGGCAGCGGAAGTGGCAGCGGCAGAGACAGCGACAGGAGCAGAGGGTGTGGCAGGTCAAAAGGATGCGCGTCTTGCGTTGGGGCGTTGTCATCAAGTGTCGGAATGACCCAAAAGGTTTGACATTTGCTGATGGCCCTCTCCGCTGCCAGCTGATGGCTGATGGCGCCCCGAGAGTGCTGTTTCAAGTGGAAATGGAAAATGGCAGAGGCTAACAGCTAACAGCTTAAGGATCCCCACTATACTATACAGGAATCACAACTGAATGAGACACCCACAACGAGTAGGTCCACACATCATTTTTCTTGGAAACCCAATTAATATTTCCAGTGGACAAAATCATTAGAAAGTGTTGTCTGGTCTTTCGGGTCGGGTCGGATCGGATCGGGTCTTTCTCTATTATGCAAATGGCTAAGCATTTTGGCTTAAAAGCTTCTGTTATGGCCACCAAAATGGAACAGCCAACGCGTCTAGACGTCTGCCATGAACAGCCAGCCACTTTTGGGGCAGGGACTGGGGCAGGGACTGGAGCTGGTGGCAGGATTACGTGTTTGATCTGGCTGCCTGGCTATCCCCTGGAATTGATATTCATATGCAGCTCGGCTCGGATGCTGTTTGCCTGCATCTCATTAGCAGCAGAGGCAGAGCCACGTCTGGGATCTCTCTCTCTCTCTCTCTCTCTCGCATTTATCCTTATATGTACCTGGGCTCTTATAAATAAGCACATAATCAGGCGACAAACGCGTTGGATTTGGCTGGTGGCTCTGCCACATGCATAAATAAATAAATAATTTGCAACAATTACCATAAGTTGAGCTGACATCTGCACTGCGGTGGACTGCGGTGCAGGGGAGGCAGGGTGGGGTTTTAGCCACATTGTGCCAAAGTGTTATGACTAACTTGAGTCTGGGATGAGGCCATATCTAAGGCCTGTAACTCTGCCCCTGCCCCTACCCCTGCCACTGACTGTATCTGCTGCTGCTGCTGATGATGATGATGTCAGTCGACTGGCGGCGGACAGCAGTCGATAATCATAAATATCCGACAGAAGATGCTCCGTAGAGCGACCCTCTCGCTGGCTCGTTAAGTGTTTGGCTTTATGGCCAAAATGGGCGAGGAGAGCGGCGGAGGCTTGGACTTTAATTAGCGCCTGGCCTGACAATTAAATAATATTTTCGCCAACTCACAGCTCTCTCAATCTCACTCTCTCTCTCTCTCTCTCTATCTCTCTCTCTTTCTCTTTATATCTGTGAAGCCGCCGACTTGTTAACTCGCTGCCTGACAGTCTGCCAACAAGTTTTAATTACAAGCCAAACGACACAGCGACACAAAAACAACAACAAAAAACAGACACACACACACACACACACAGAAAAAAGACAAGTAGGAAAGTCTGTGGCCACGAATAGGGGATACCCTGTAAAAAGGACAAGGCCTAACAGGGACCAAAGCATCGAATATCTGCAAATATCCCACAGTTGGCAGGGAACCTCAGAAAGTATAGATTTCCAGATGAGTGGCAGTCGCAGCGGAGTCCTGGAAGGACATACCCCATCGGGGAGTATGGCCCGCGGGAAAGTTAGTTCCTGATAGTCGCTGGACTGTGTTAATGGCTCCTCCTGGACTGCAGCTCCTGCAACTTGATTTTCTGTTCTCTTTTTACGACTATATGCAAATATTTTTTCAACACATTTTATGGTCTCTGATTGTTATCCGACCCCCCCCTCTGCTGTTTCGCTGCCTGCCCGTCGGTAGTCGGTTGTATGAAGCTTTTGTTTAGGTTTTATGGTACCCCCACCAGTCACAGACCCAACCCCACTCCCTCCCCCCGCCAGTACTCCCTTCCTGTTCGTTCGGTCACTCCATCTTCATTGGCGATGACACATTCTCTGATTTGTTGCTAATTTGAATTTGAAAATGAATCGAACGACTGAACGTCTGAACGACAGGCAGTCAGTGAGCCCTTTATGAATGTATTTATTTATTCATTCCGAAATATTCAGCATTTTCCAGCAATTTATGACAGTTTGGATTCGCTTTGATTTCGGTTACGGCTGGCCGTTACGGCTGGGCTACGGCTGGGCGTTGATTGTCCGTCCGTCTGTCCGTCCGCTAACTGACATATTGACATGCATTTTGTCAATATCATTTTGTCGCCGTTTGATTCGATTCTCGATGAAGGTCGTTTCTATTAGTGACTGGCTATAAAATCACGGAAATTGGATACTGCCACGATCTGACCTTACGCATTTCGACAAAGGAGTAGGGGGTTGCCACACACACACACAGACATAACTATGTGTGTTCTAGGGCTATGCCATGACAAGGCATTTGGTATATTCAGTATATTCAGTATGTTTGGTATGTTTGGTATTTAAGAGCTACGAGTGTAGCTGCCCGAAGCAGGCACCTTCCAACACTCGTTGCAATTTAAGCAAATATATGCAGACAGTGCTTCAAAAAAGACCTCAAACACAGACGTAGACACAGCTTCTGCTTCCACCGTTGCCTCCACCGCTGCTGCCTCTGCCACAGAGGGAAGTAAGCGATATCCCAGAGACAGATACTTTATGGTGTACGAGTACGTGCCAAACAAAACTCGAACTCGAGCTCGAGCTCGTATCCGTACTCGTACTCGTACTCCCCATCGCCGTAGCCATCATCCACTGACCCATCCAGTTATTGAAATGCAAAAGCCAAAAACGAAAATTGCAGTAGCCGTTCGAAGGAAGTGGGGAAGTTTTTGCCGTGGCATGCAACGAGCAGCAGCGAGCAGCGAGCAGCCAGGAGACAGGAACATGGCTTGGACCCATGTGTGTGCATGACTTGGGAGACCCAGACCCAGACCCAGTCGGAGGCCCGCGAATGGGGACGAACGGGACTGCAGATGCAACTGGAGCTGGGAGCTGGACCCAGGGACCAGGGATTGGATTTCTAATGTGCATTCGTTGTCTGCCGTCAATCCATTAAAAATTGTACCAACAACAAATGTGGCACGTACGGTTTTATTTCAACCGATTCCCCGATTCTTCCGCCTCGACTCTCTGGACTCTCTTGCACTGGGGCAGAGGCAGGGGCAGGGGCAGGGACTGTTGCTGTTGCTGGGGTCTTGGTCTTGGTCTTGGCAGAGCGCACAGAGATAACATTTGTATTTAAAAGACACTTTACGGATTGCTTTTGAATGCAACGCCGAACCGGTTAGAGTCTTGCCACAGTCTGTCTATGTGTCTGTGTGCGTGTGTTCCTGTGTGTGTGTGTGTGTGCAACCATTTGTAGTTTATCGGAGGCAAATCTTGAAGTACCGCCCGGGTACAAGCCGCATGTCAAAATGTCAATTTTTGTTTCGGTTTCTTTTTTTTTTTTTTTTTTTTTTGTGTGGCACGTCCTCTGCTTGTGGCATGCAAAATTGCCACATGTTGCGTAAACTAGTTTCGTGAGTCGTGAGATATATCACCTGAGAGACCCCTCCACCCCCCTCCCCCTCCCCCTCCAGAGCTGCTGCTGCTGTTGCACTTGCAGAATTTGTGTACATATTTGAGGGGATCTCAGGCGTTCAGGCTGTCATGTCCTCAGTTTTGTGTAGAAGTCTCTCTTTCTCTGTCTCTCTCTTTCTCTGTCTCTCTCTGCCTCTTTGATCGGCCTGCCTCGTTTCGTGGCGTCGTTGGAAACGTGTTGCAACAACCGTTTGTGGACAGCCGAGATCCCATTAGACGGCTGGCAATTGGAATGGAATTGGGCTGGATTCCTTCACTTACCCTTCCATAAGCTGGCGACGTCCGCAGTCTGAGATGCAGTCTGAGATTTGTGGCAAGCTGCAAAGAGATTAACCATAGAGAAGAGACTTGTTAGATGGGCATCTTCGGGCTGCATCTATTCTTAGGCTTGATCCAAATCAAAGCCGCTTCTGGAAGGTCTCACCCTGAGAATCCCACCCAGGTGGGAGAGTCAGGTGTGTGTTGCCGTTGATGATGATTCCGCTGATTGCCCCGCACAGGTGCTACAGTCGGTGGCAGTGGCAGTGGCTGAAGCAACTTTATGGCCCAATGCCGTGTGCCCGTTGAGAATTTCTGGCAATTCTGGCATTAATTCAAACAAAGTTTATTGCGTTCGTTTCTTGGGGTTTTCTTTGCCTCTTTTTGCGGCCCATAATTAAGCACACTTTTTAAATATTTTAACCTATGTGGCGGAATCGTAAAAAGAACTGGAGTACCGCCGCCAGAGTCGTAAAAGCAGAAGACCACCCAAGACTTTCGGGGGAGCCCTGGGAAAGCCGGGGAAAGCAACTTTCTGCGTGGGCTGTGTGGGTGTCTGTGCGTGTGCCAAAGAAGAAAAAGGTCAACAATTTTATAGCCATTTGCCGCTTAGGTTTTGCTCTAGGTGTTAAATAATAAATACGTCAAGGAATCGCTCGCTCCATGGCTCTACGGCTCCATGGCTCTACGTCTCTCTGGCTCTGTCGATAAAAGCGGGCGCATGGATGGATGGATGGATGGATGGCCAACTCCTGAATTGCGTGTTTTGACTTATCGTTCTTACAGTTCATGTGGCATGCAACCCACACCCCCAAACACCCTGCATGATGACATTTTAATGGCTAAGCCCCAATCCTCTGGGGAAGAGGTAGCCTCAGAAGCAATAAGAATATTTTCCCTTCGCTTTACGAGCAATCATAAAAAAGTACATTTGAAACATTGAGGGAAAGTCCAACACTTTTCCTGTTGCCAGTTGCCTGTTTTTTGCTTGCCACCTCTCGCCTTGCCACCATTAATTGCTTCATTGCATCCTGCCCCCAGCAGAATCTCTGTTATCGAACTAGTTCAGAGTTCACTCTGGCTTTAAAGAGCCATTCCATTCCATTCCGTTCCGTAGTTGTAGGAAACCAATTAAGGGCCGAAGCGGAGCCACTAAGAAAACCTTTTGCCTACAGACTAAAGTAATTTAATTAGTTCTGGTAAAGACGGAGAACGGAGGGTGTTCCAGGCAGCCAGGCGGCCAGGGGTGGCATTCAAGCATTCATTTCTGTGTCTGGGGGGGAGTGGCGAGGAGGGGAAGGGAGGGTGCTCCTTGGTTAGTTAGACGCGCCAAATGAAATCAGACTTGAAGCGAGACAATGTTTAAGAATGCCATGCACACCAATCCAGCCGTAAGCTGCGAGAAATGTGTGTAAGGCGAGCCCGAATGCTGGTGAGTAGTAGATCTTAGAGGCACTCTGCTTATGTCGCAGACCTTTGCACCTTCGGGCTGCCCCATGAGGAAGTGGCAAAAGTTTCATTTTGTTTTCGTACATGTCATTGACTCACACATGCGA
Source organism: Drosophila azteca (assembly GCA_005876895.1). Classification (NCBI taxonomy): domain Eukaryota; kingdom Metazoa; phylum Arthropoda; class Insecta; order Diptera; family Drosophilidae; genus Drosophila; species Drosophila azteca. The sequence continues at coordinate 72,935 of VCKU01000016.1, forward strand.
GCAAGAGAGTGAGAGTGAGACAGAGAGAGAGAGAGAGAGAGAGCGAGACATAAAATTTGCGACAATTTCTAGGGCGTCGTCTCGTTTTGTAGGTGACTTTGCGACTGTGCGGCATATAAATAAATATTATATTACCCTCACGATGGCTACGAGGGGAGGAATGGAATGGAAAGCAAAGGAAACCCTAGACCCGAGACAACGCTCTGCATCCCCCCTCTCTGTGTCGCCCCCCCTGCTCTTATCCACTGACTTGCCTGCTGAGTTGTTAATTAAATATTTACTCTGCTTATTTGCAAAATGAATAATTTTAGCATTTTATTTCCACATGGCGTAAAGTCTCGACTTTGTCTCTGTTCCCCTGTCTCTGTCTCTGTCTCTGTCCCTCTCTCTGTCTTTGTGGCTGAGACTCTCATATTTTGGCTTCTCGTAACCTTTTAGCACATTTATGCCCGACTTGCCACTCGAGGTGGCAGCTCTCAGCTCTCAGCTTTAATTGTTTCAAGCCCGAGTTGATCTCCCACCAAATGGCCCCCAAGTGCGACTATTACATCACTCGAATTCTCTCAGCCTTCCTTTCCAGCTACAAATTTGCATTCCCACTTTCAGCTGTACACATTTATTTATTTATTTTCGTTTTATTTATATGTATTTAAAGCATTTGGTTACGCTTCACATTTACGTGTTGGGAAACAGTGAAACAGTGAAACAGCGAAACTTGTTTTGCAAAATGACATTCAAAAGCGTCTGTTAATGACTTCATTCTTCTGCTTCTTCTACTGCTTTTGCCTTTGCTTCTGGCCAGGCCAGTCGCTGGAGTCGGTTCAAGGTGATTCAAATGCTTAACAAATGCGAGTGTTTTCTATATGAATAGTATTCGTTAAAAGGGGGTCTCTGATTCACTCCCTGCCGCCCCTGGCACAGAGAACTTTTTGCATAATTGATTAATAATTTCGTTTGCAGGTGCAGGCTACCATCTCTCTCTCTCTCTCTCTCTGTCTCTCTCTCTTTGCGACAATCATTAAATATTCAAATGAACTACAAACCGAGCTAAACCATTAATTAGCTGGAAATCTAGTAAACATTAGATAAACGTTACGGAAAACCTAATGAAAAGCAAACACTTGCCGCTCTCTCTCTCTCTCTCTCTCTCGTCAGAAAGGGTTCAATCACAGAAACAGAGATAGAAATAGTGATAGAGATAGAGGAGGGATCGGTTCGAATCGGATCGGATCTCTATCTAATAATTTTGATTTAGGTGCTTCGCTGATTTGTTGTTCATTTGTTTGTTTGGCTGGGTCTTTCGGTTATTCGGTTGTTTGTTTATTTGTTTGTTGATTTTCTGTTTGCTCGAATCGAAAAATTATTTGGGTTAAGCCAACAAGCAACAAAAACAAAGAGAAAAGGGAACCCGAGGCTGCCACTGAGACTGCGACCGAGACCGAGACTGAAGTTCATTCATAGATAGTCGGTATTTTCGAAATATGATGAAATTGCATGGTTGTTCTGTTTGGGGAACACAAATACATATGCACATCTGTGTGAATGTTTCAAAAATTAACGCAAAAGTTTTGCATTCTTGGCGTAAACTTATTAAGCCTGTGCTAACACTTCTAATCGCATAAAATACACTCCCAAACACCTGACTAATCCAATAAGTTCCCGTTACACACTCTGGGAGGCCGAAACTTTTGGGCCAGGACGAAACTTGAGCACGAAACAAGTTAATTTCGCAGCCAGAAACTACTCGCAGGAGCAGCAGCAGCCACAGGACATGTCAAAGCAACCAGAATTAACTGGTTGGAACAGAACACAACACACACATGCCACCCCAAAAGATGAGGGGGGGAGAGGTGAATGAATGGAAAAATATTTGCCTAATTAACTGGCAAAAAGTTTCAGGACAAAGGAGGAGCAGCAGCGGTAGCATATTCTTCGAGGACTGAGTATGGGAACCCTTTCGGGCCACACGGCGTATGCGCAATTAACATTTATGGCAATTAATTATATGATTATGCATACGCCGTGTGGTACACTGTCAGACATTAGCATAAGCAGAGCCCCAGCCCCCTAATGAAGGCATCAAAACTGAAGGCAACGCGACGTTTTTCTGCGCACTCACACTCCCCCCTCTGTGTCCCTCTCTGCCCATCAAACCCTCATGCCATACCATAATTATGGGTAATCAAAGCGTTTTATTTGATGCTCCAACTAATGATCTTTTTGTGTGAAGGTCGCAAAACTTAAACGAGCCATTCGAAGAGTCTAATTAATCGTTGTATCGCCAGCCAGCCATCCCAGCCAACTCCGCCATCAACTCCGATTAACCGAGTGGCCGAAAATACTCGGAGATACTTGCCTGCGAGGCAGCTCAATCTTGTTAATTGATATGCAAAATCAAATGGCCACTAAACTGCGGTGTGAACCAGAGAATTGGCCAAAGTGTTCCAGCCGCCGTCACGTCAGGTTTCGTGTCAGTTCGTTGAACTGGGCCCTGGGTGGGGCCCAAAGCGAAAGATGATATTTCCCTAGCCAACAAAAGACAATGAAGTTTTCAGAGGGGAAAGTAATCGGAAATTTATTCCAAATGTAGCAAAAGTCATTGAAAGATCTTCAATAAGATTCCACTAGGAATCCCTATAGTATATTTGTAGCCCCTAACATTTCCCAGAAGCCGCACAAAAAGTGACAGCAAATTCGTTTTCATTATCACATATATTTTTCCCATTTCAAACAATTTGTTTTGACATATTTTTGCTCGACTAGGCAGAATTGTTCAAAACACAACGTGAGAGAGAGCAAGAGAGCAAGAGAGAGAGTCTGTCAGACAGAGGGCAGACATGGGGGAGGGGGGGCACTCGACAGAAGCTAAATCATTTGGTAGGGAATACATTTTTACAGATTGCGGTTTGGGTTGTATCGCTCGTCTTTCTGGCACTGCCACTTGCCTCTGCCACTTGGCTCTCTGGCTCTCTGTTTCTGCCTCTGTGTGTCTCCGGGAGTTGCTGATAAAACAAATTTTAAGTCTCACTCTGCCTCAGTTTGGGGCAAGTATCAATAAACCCATAAATTTAAAACAGCATGCCACAAAATATGTATATTCTCTCACACTCTCTCTCTCTGTCGCTCTCTCTGTCGCTCTTGTGAATACAAGTTCAAATAAATTTGTTGTTGTCAGCCTTTATTTATGTCCGGACTTTTTATTTTGTGTGGGGGCGTCCACTCGCAGCGGCCGCAATATCATCTATCTGTCCATCTATTGCACGGCCCCTCGTCTGTGTATCTGTAACTGTATCAGTGTGTATCTGTGTGTGTATCTGTGTGTGTATCTGTGTCGTTTCTTGTAACTAATTTTTTGCATATTTTGCCATAAATTTCACGGATCATGTTCGGTCCGGGTGTGTTGCCAGTTTTGAAGCCATTAAACGGTTCAACATTATTTTAATGAATTTTTATTGCTGGTCGTGTCGCAGCGAGATTTCCCCGATACATACATATTTGTCTGTCAAAAGTGTTTACATTTTGTGACCCTGAAATGTGAAACAAGCGAAAATTAGCTTAGTATTTGGTATTAAACAATGAACGCATTTGTCACTGGAATCATCCCACGACGAGTCAATCACAACAACGCGACTTCTTTCTTTCAGAGTGTTATCCGATCTATAAATTATTTCCACATTATGTGCCACCCCTCCCACACCCTTTACCGATCAGTACAGAACAGTAAGCCAGCTCCACAGCTCTACGGGTTTAGGGCTAGGGCTGTCTTTGTGGCTCTACAAATATTGACCAACATTCAGGGCAGCGGCCCATAAATAAGCAAACAGTCCATTAGCCCCAGAGCCCCCGAGCCCCTCCCCTCTCCGGCAGTCGCTTGCACAACAGCAGAATGCAGCATTTGGAGTCGCAGTCGGAGAAATCGAAGCCACAGCCCAGTCACAGTCACACCTTCCTGCGCCCATGCCCAATACTCGTATTGCTGCCCTATCGAGTCATAGAACAGCAACTCTATCTTATCGCTGGCGCCTTATCGCTAAGGTAAACAAAAGATAAGCGCAGTAGACCCCGCAACCCCCCCCAGCCCGCAGTCCCACAAGCGAGAACTCATTTGCCAAATGACGCATACGATTCGTAGGGGGAAAGATAATAGAGGAGAGCAATAGAGCAATAGGAAATGGAAAATGGAAATGAAAATTCCATTTTATGGCCTCATCAAATGGGTTAAACTAAAATACACACACATTGACACAAAACATTGACAGACAGATAGAAAAATGCTCGATGGCTCGCAAAATTGGGTCAAAATTGAAATGAAATGGGTGGGGTGGGGGGTGGTAGGGGGTGAATAATGCCATGATATTTGGCTAATTAAATGGCTAGACCTATTTCCCATTTGGCGCTCCTTTAATGGTTGTATTACACCCTCCCCAAGGGATCCCTCGATGGAACATATGCCTCGAAACGGCATTCAATTCTACACAAATTTTTAATTGCCGAAACGTGAGCAAAATTCGGAAAATCTCGAATCGAAATCGAAACAAAAAAGAACATCCGCCCATCCAATGGGAATTATGTTAATTATAAATTTATGATTGAGCAGATAGTTATGGCCCAGTCGGGCAGGCAGATAATGCCCATATAATGGACATATTTCCCTCCCCCTCTCACGCTCTCTCTCTCTGTCTCTCTGCCTCAGTTCATTTTGCAGTTGTTGTTGTTGTTGTTGTTGATTTAATTGCAAAATATATAGAGATATTTATTTTTTAATGGACTTGCCCTGGCCGAGGCCTGGTTATTAAAATAGAAATTACTTTGACTTTGGCTCTGTTTCTGCTTTTGTTTTTGTTTCTGCTTTGCCACACAGCAAAATGTAGCATAATTGTTATGTTTTCGTTGTTTTCGTTGTTGTTGTTGAATTTGTTGTTGTAAAAATGATTCGATCCAAGCCTAATGGCGGTAATCGTGGGGCTGCTCTCGGAATTGTAATTTCGGGCTCTATTAGAGGTATTTCGCATAAATGTCAAGGTAGCCAACATTTCGGATGTTTCGGATTGAAACTAAAAGCTGCTGGGAAGAGAACGGGTAATACCTATGGGCCAAGCTGGCCAGTGAATCGTAGGAGCTGATTCTCGTCTCCACACATGGCCAGAACTTTCCGTAAGACTTTTAATTCCACTCCATTTCCCTTTAATTACATTTTCTTTGCTCTGATTTGAGTTTCCCCATCGAGTGCCACGGTTTAGGGGGGGTGGGGGAGCATTACACAACCCCTATGAATATTTGCCCAATTCTTGCGCAACTTTTTCTAATCGCATTAAACCGTAAGAAATCTTCAAAAATTTCGTCATACGAATGTGTGATGTTTGTTTATGTTTATCAGACGAGAAGAAGACTTCAATAATTACAGCATCAAAAGAATCAGAGAATCGAAGAAAAAGGAGAGAGAGAGAGAGAGAGAGAGAGCGAAGGAAGGCCCCCCTCCCCATAGACAGGGGCACGCCACATGCTTTTTAACCTTGATTAAGTTGACGTTCTAATGATGCTGCTAATGGTGGCAATGATGATGCTGCCGCTGCTGATGCTACTGATGATGTTGTTGATGCTTCTGCCCCTAGTCGCTGTGGCAGCCGCAACATCATTAACAACAGCAGCAGCGGCAGCAGCGGCAGCAGCAGAAAACTTCTTGGGTATTTTTTGTTTTTAATTGCCGCCTGGCACTTAGCTAATGTAATTTATATTACATCTGCAGACATCTTATGCTGGTGCTACCTCTAAAAGCCCTAAGTAGCTGAAAGTAGCCATAACACAGGCGATACCAGGGGCGACCAAGGGGATACCCAGTGTCACTGAGATCTAGTAGGGGAGTACGAGGGAAATGGCAGGGGAAAAGAATCCATTTTGGTGGATAATGATAGGCGATGGTGTCGAGATCTAGAACTCTCTATCTGGGATCGGATATAGCCAGGACTGGGACTTGGGCTGTCACCCATATACCCTCCCATATCCGATACGAGTCCAGGGTATGGGAAAGCAACAAAAAACCAGCAGCAAAGTGCAGCATCCAAAAACCAAAGCAGGCTCGTAAAAAATAGAAGGAGTAGGAGGTGTGAGAAGAGTGGGACAGAGACAGAAAGAGAGAGAGCGCGAGAGTGTGGGCTGGAGTAAACTTTTGTTTATATTTACCTAACATTGTACTTGAAAGATATTTTCGTATCTTTCTGCGGCTTACCTCTCACTCGCACTCCATCTCTCCGCCTCTCTAACTCTGTTTTGGCCCCTTCGCTTTGTTGTTTGTTTATCTAATGGCTAAAAAATATTTAAGCTGTAAAATGTGTAGCCGTAAGACGGCTAAAAGCTGCTGCTCTTCTGCCACTCGAGACTCGTCTTTTCTCTGGGATTTTCGTTATTTGGAAAAGTCATAAATACTTTTTAGAGCCCCTGCCCATGGTCCAGGGTTGGTCTGCCCAGAGAGCAAGAGAGAGAGAGACAGACAGACGGACGGATGGAGAGAAAAAGGTTCAGTTAGAGACACATCCAAAACAGATAAAGTCGCGCATAAAAAGTTGCTATATTTTCAATTTATGTAAAAGAGAGAGAAACCATCTCCCACCCCCCTGCCTGCCTGCCACCCTCCTCCCATTCACCTGCCTACCAGCTTCAGTGCTATCTTAAATGTTTTTTGTTATTTTTTTTCCTGTTGGTAATTAAAAAGTTTTCTGTTACAGTGCTCCAACCCCCCTACCTCCCTCCCACTGTCTGTCTGTCTGCCAGCTTAGATTAGCTAATGCAGGTGGAAAACTCTCAAAATTTGGCCTTGCCAGTGGGTGGCGGTGGTGCTGGTGGGGGGTATGAAGAGGCACCTGGGGAATATGATAACAGCAGAACATAACCAGAAAAAGCTTTAAGCTGTAGCTGCTGCAATGAGGGGTGCGAGGGGGGTACGTACATATCTCCAGGGTTTACTTTAAGATTTATTTTCGAGGCTGAATTTCGGATGAGATGAGATAATGAAGGTCATTCGCAGAGCGATAACAGAAGCAGAAGCTACACCGTACAGCAGGAGAACAGGAAGTAAAGATGGTCAATGGGTGAAGTCCCCAATGGCAACCATAAATTCCCCCATGGAATGCCTTTAATTATACAAAATTGATGGAATATCATATTCTGAGAGCTCTCCATGGCAATAGAACCCTTTCGGCATTCACAAACGATTCGTTTCTGGCTATTACATTGTTCTACTGAAATTTCACTCCAAGGTTCAATCTAGTACGTGTTTTTCTTAGAAGTTATCCTCCACGAATTCGAATCCAAATCCAAATCCGACTCGCGACTCCCGACACCCGACTGATGCCAGCTCACGTCTTGGCCATTCCAGCTTCTTAGCCACATTCCATTCCTCAAGAGAAGTGTCAACGAGAAAAGCCTACAGCACGGGTGGACCGCCCCAGACCAGGCTCTGGCAAGGCGCGAGGCCTCACCTCTTTCATTCATAAAGATTCACATCTCCATCAGTGGGGGGAGAGTGTGGGGAGAGGGGGTGAAACACGACAAGTTCTTGGAATGGCACAGCACAGAACATCACAGCACAGAAACTTCTTAAACTACGCGGAGTATTTCGCTCTAACGAAACCTGTTCTGGGAATGGAACCGAACCCAAACGGAGGACAGAGGACCCGAGAACGGGGAGACCCCGGACACCCCGGACCCAGAGCAGACATAATTAATGATTTCACAAATATTTCACAACGAAAACTCATAAAGCTCATTGATTGATCTGGAAACAGAGCGTGGAAACCCAAAGGTAAGGGAATGTCACGGCTTTTCCGTGACTGTAAACTTAAGCGATCTTAGAGCTAGATATTCAAAACTTACATACGTCTCGGAAATCGGCCAGATCGTGGGCGGGGGGGTATACCCGTAGTGTTTCTAGTAGCACGCACAGTACTCAAAAAAAAAATAAAATAGACGACGACACACAGCAATAATAAATGTCTGGGATGTTTTCTATGGGGGAGATGCTAGCGGCTGCAAATCATTCATAAGGCGGGCGAATAAAAAAAAAATTTCATTAATATTTGCACACACGCACGCGGGTAGCGCGGGACCGGACCGCTGACTATTGCGGACGACTGTGGTGGCGCCCCGCCCCGAAAACAAGTTCCTCTCTCGCCGAGGCAATGCTACACCAGCGAGGGGGGGTGGTGGTGGTGGAGAGGCACAGAATTTGCACGCGCGCGAATTGTGGTTTTTTGGCTATGCTCTGGCTCTGGTCTGGGCTCTGGCTGTTGGGACGCACGTTCCGTTCCGACCCACTCACGGCAAAATTTGAAACACGAATGCGACTAACGGATCCGACGAAGGCAGCGGCATCGCCAGCTGTCGGCTGTTGAGTGTGTGTGTTCGGCTCGTCGCTGCGTCCGTGGGGGAGAGAGAGAAGGCATGCACAAGCACGAACCACTGAGAGAGCACACGAGAGAGGGAGCGAGCGTGTGCGACAGCGAGAGCGGCAGATAAACAGCAGCTATGGAATTAGCTGAGTAAGACTCAGATTGGACTCTCATTGAGTCAGATATTTGCCATGGGTCTTATGGGGCTCTGCTGTGTGTGGTTTCAGACTCAACTAAGTTGGGAGAGCAGTGGGCACTGCAGCACAGGTGTGCTCTTGGAAGATCGGTAGATGGCATACCCCATGGTGTTGGCTTTTCTTTACTAACAATTGTAACTTATGGAACCCACAATCCCTCAAATATTTAGTATTAATCAAGGCAATATATATTGATCCCAATTAGCGACTCCAACATTGCTCGCTATCCTCCATTCAATGAGAATCCAATTGCACATTTTACGCCTAAAGATTCTTATCAGATTCGGATGCAAAGTAAAACAAAGTCAAAAACCAAACGCTTCTAAGTAAATCGGTAGGTTTTTGGGAGCGGTCCAAAAAAGAAAAGCCGAAAATTCATCAAAATGCATTAGAAAAAGATAAACAGAGAGGAAAAACTCACCCAACGAGAAAGGGCAAACGCGAGAGAGTAAACACAGAGAGAGAGAGCGCGAGAGAGCGAACTAGTTTTGCCGGCATGTTTTCCACTCAGATAAAAATGCAAGCTAGAATTCCGCTCTCTCTCTCTCTCTTTGCTTAGCTAGTTCCACTAACTGCGGCTAGATGGCGCCTTGGTGGAATGAACAAGATAAATGCATGGGACTCGCAGCAGCAGCAGCGGCAGAGGCAGGCCGTGGGGAAGGGGAATGATTGTGCGGCCGGGTGGAGGAGGCATGAGAGTGCACCAACTGCTGGCTGCATTCTTGGAAATGTTGTTTGCAAAAAGCGTCGCCGGTTTGCCGGTTGCTGCCACAAATGCCGCGTAATCACTTTTTGTGCCATGTCGCCGGCAGTCGATTCGCAGTCGCAGTCGCTGCCTCCGCCGCCATCATCGACGGCTCCGGAAGTTGCAACACGTCTACGCATATGCCGCCCATAAGTGAACCTGCCACACCCCAACAATTGCAAATTTTAGCCAACCCCCAGCCACCCCACCCCACCCGCTCCCTCGTTGCAAATTTTCAAAAAACAAGAAGCAAGAGTTCAGGTTTGAAGGTCGAGGGCTTAGATACCCTCTCCCTATAGCAGGTCTGATAGATCGTCTCATATATGTATACAGTAAGTATCGTAGCATCTGATAAAAGCCAAAAACCCCCTCTAAAAGAGTATCTACATCTACAAAGGAGAAGGAAACTTGAAAACCTTTTGGTGGAGTTGAGTTATTGCTCGAGTGGTTCCTGGTTCCAGCATTGTTCCATGACTCCCCCCAGAAACCCCACTCGGGATACTCTTTTTTTGTGAACATGTGTGAACAACTGCAGTCTGGTGTCGGGGGCGGGGGCTGGTGAAAAGCCACCCCCAAAAACGGTGGTCGTCGGCGTCGTCCTACCCTCAGGGCTGCGATTAATCATGGAAATTCTCACAGAAAATATCCATTAGATACGAATTAAGACATAATTGAGAGTGCAGAGCAGGCCTCGTACACGTTTCGAGTGCAGCCAGCCCAAAGGGGGGGTTACGGCTACGGGAAAGGAGTTGCCACCAAGGGGAGGCTGCTGTATGCGTGTGTGTGTGTGTGTGCTGCAGCATAAATGCTGCCTCAAGTGTCGGGGACATATTTATTATCCATGTTCGGGCACAAAAAAGTATGCCTCAAGGCTCGGGAATTAAACAGCCATTGTTTTCAGGCTTCAGGAGTGATTCAGATTCACATTCGAAAGGCTTTGGCTTTAATTACAGTTTGAGTGGCACTGCACGAGCCCAGAAGGACCCCCTACCCCAGGAACAGGGTGGAAAGTCTCTTAACGAGTATTAAAAATTGCCCAACACTTATAAAGTGTTGGCTAAAGCATTTGAAAAGAAATGGTAAAGGGAACACCTACATTTAAACACATTTAAAACATTTAATACATTTATTTAAACTATATATGAGGTCAGATAAATCGATAAGATAGATCTAATGAAAAGAGACACCCAAAAGAGTGACACTGGCGCCCGCAGTGTTGGTAAATGCCTGCCTAGTCATCGCCACCTGTTGGAATGCACTTTCAAAGCCCTCCCAATGCCACCCTCCCCCTCAGAGCACTGGCTGCCAATTTGTCGTTACACGCGACAGCTACAAGAATTCTGTAAATGCCAAAATACAAAAAAAAATAACAGAAAAAACCTGAATATAAAAATGAGTGGAAAAAAAAGCAAAAACAAATTGTTTTGTGCATCGGATATGTACAGCTGTGTTCATTGAAATAGCAGTGCTGCACGTCACCACCTTCAAACTCATTTTAGAGATGTTTCTAGTCTTCCAAATTGAGCAAATGATACTTTTTTAGAAAGCCTGGAATGTAAGCATTATAATCCTGAAGAAATTTCATTACATTTGCATTTCATCTTCTTTTTGTTCATTACTTTAGACAATTACCCATGAAATCTGCTGTTCACTGAAATAGCAGTGCGGGGTGAAAAATATTTTTTAAAAATTAAAAACCAAACAAATAAATTTTAAAATGTCACCATCAGTAAGCTTTATTTAGTTATTGAATATTTTGATAAAAGAAATTTTTGGATATAGCGGTACTTTTATTTTTGGAGCATAATAGAAATCATTGCTTGGTCCAGAAGAGGAGACCTAAGAATTTGACTAATAACTAAGGGCAGGATGCTTATAGCGATTGAAATTAAGCTGTTTTAGAATCTCACTATTGTATTTAAACTAAATAACTATAAAAAGTAGACTGAAAATCTCGTTGGTATACGAAAAATTACGATTTTAGAGGATGGCCGTCGATATTTTTGTACACAACGCAATTTCTAGTGAGCTTTCGTAAGTGTTTTGGATCATTGTCCTACTAAAAAATTCTTCTCAAAAGCATTTTTCAATTGTAATATGACTGTAATGTATTCTCAAGTACACATTTTCGTCAAATTTTTGCCAAAACAAAAGTTTGAGATACTAACCCAAATGGGCTGCACCTCAAAGTGCGCAGCCCAGATACCTAACTGAGTTTTTTCAAAATTTTGTGTGGTTATCTGGTTTCCGTGAACGCCAAACATATTCTATGAAGTCTATCTGAGTATATAATACCATTTTACCCTGATCAGCCCATAGTGTTTTTTCGCTGTAACACAGGCCAGTCCATATGCGTTTTTGCAAACTTGAGTCGTGTTCCCATATGTTCTCAAAAACCAACCGCGTAGCTTTCTTGGACTTCTTGCATTTAAATAATGTGTGATCAGTCATCTACTAACTGTCACATAGCTGACATAACGAAATAAATTTTCTTTCATATTTTTTGAGGGTATTGTAGGCTTGGTCGGCCTGTATTGCTCACTTTGACCAACCTGTAAAAGCGTCTTTTTCGACTAGCAATTCGATTTTAAGTAAACTTTTTATAGTTATTTAGTTTAAATACAATAGTGAGATTCTAAAACAGCTTAATTTCAATCGCTATAAGCATCCTGCCCTTAGTTATTAGTCAAATTCTTAGGTCTCCTCTTCTGGACCAAGCAATGATTTCTATTATGCTCCAAAAATAAAAGTACCGCTATATCCAAAAATTTCTTTTATCAAAATATTCAATAACTAAATAAAGCTTACTGATGGTGACATTTTAAAATTTATTTGTTTGGTTTTTAATTTTTAAAAAATATTTTTCACCCCGCACTGCTATTTCAGTGAACAGCAGATTTCATGGGTAATTGTCTAAAGTAATGAACAAAAAGAAGATGAAATGCAAATGTAATGAAATTTCTTCAGGATTATAATGCTTACATTCCAGGCTTTCTAAAAAAGTATCATTTGCTCAATTTGGAAGACTAGAAACATCTCTAAAATGAGTTTGAAGGTGGTGACGTGCAGCACTGCTATTTCAATGAACACAGCTGTACATAAGAAAATGCCCCAACCGAGCCAAAGCGAACCAAAGCGAACCGATCCGAACTGAACAAGTGTTATATGACAGGCCCCTCTGTCTGGTCTGACATCCAACTGTGATTTTTTGTGGTTGTTTTTTACCGAATCTGTGGGGCACAAAAAGCCTCGTTGTTGCTGGCCGAATGTAATGTGGAATGTAAGTTTGTATGTTAATTTGATTTCGGTGTCAAATGGGTTTTGGGTTTTTGGTTTTTGGCTTTTGGTTTTGGGATTTCTTTTTTGTTATATCCATTTTTATGGCCTGCACTTGGGCTGCGCTTTTATGGCGGAACGGAACGGAGGCCATGGATACCATAGGCCATAGACCATCGAGAGTCGAGTCCCATTGTGGCTGTAGTAATTGCTTGTCCCCCCGGCATCAGGCTTCATTTGATCCCTCCCCCCTCAATGTCATTTTGTTTGGGCTTTTGATTGTGCGCACTTATGTCTTTATTGACAACGCCGCCCCCTACCCATAGCCCATACCCATAGCTCATAATATAAATAATTTATTGCTCTCAGACATTGAGCAATTTGTAAATGGCCAAAAGAAATAACCAAAACCTCAAAGACACTTGTGCATGCTCGTAGATACATAAGTATCTGTTGGACATGTACTTCCATCTGTGTCTGTTCTGTTTTGTGGCTGATTTGCATTTGATCAAGTCCATTTGAGGTAAATCAAATCAAATGAAATAAAATGCTGGCAAAAAGAAGCAGAACTCAAAGCTGGTTCAAGGACTCTTCTGGCCAAGTGCTGTACGGATTTAATTGAGCTGGTTTCCGGCTGGGATTGGACACGTAAATGCCTTACAGATGATGTAAAAGGAACCACACAATTCAGATTGACCTCGTTCCTTATAGATCCTGGATCCTAAGCCTGGATTTACCAACCAAAGCTCCTGCTTCTGCTCCACATCTCACCTCTGGTTCAAACTAGTTTTGTTCATGGCATAATCCATTATTTTCCAGTGGACAGGCCCAAAACAAAGTCATTTATTATGCCCTGGTCCTGGTGCTGGTCCTGGTTCTGGCCATGGCCATACAAACAAACAAAATTTGTCACTATTCTGCACTTGTTCGGTTTTTGTTGTTGTGTTCTGCTTATCAGGCCAGAACCGAGAGCCGAGAGCAGAGAATCAAGAACCTCGGTTTGGGGCCATAATTAATTTGGCCAAGCACAAACAAACTGCGCTCCCAAACAATGGCAAACAAATTGATTAATGACAGCGTATTAAACAATAATCGAGATAGGCCTCCGGTCCGCTCTGATCAGGCAGGGAGGGAGGGAGGAGCTGTTGTAACCCATCGAAATGCTGTTCGCCCACGCAGAAAACTGAACTTTTTTTTCCTCGCACCACACCACACAGCACCACTCCGCACCGCACCGCACACGCAGCAGCCACAGCTCCAATGGGGGAAAAAAAAGAAAATGTTTTTATCAACATTTGTTGGCTGTTGTTCCTGTTGTTGGTTGCTAAAAACAATTCATTTAAATAATATCTGAACCACTTTGCTGGCCAACAACAGGAGGAAACAAATCATTTTTCATATCCTTCGTGTTCATCTCTGTCGCTGTATCCCCGAGCTGGCAAATTAATAATGTGTAATTAATATTTTTCGGGGCCGGTCCGGTCCGATCCGGTCCGGGATTGTGGGCATCCATGCACGTACATACACACTCGTTCGGCGAATGTTTCTGGTGGCCAACCTTCATATTTGGCCAGCAGATAGGTCTATCTGTTTTGGCCAAAGGAATCACAGGAAATTCCATCGCTCAGAGCACAGTTTTAAGGTTTTGTGAATCAGAATTCGAGCAGAGACCAAGGCAATCCATCAATCCCGTCCAATCCAATCCGTTTCGAGCCAAAACTCCGAGCTTAACTTCAACTGTCAACTGGTAAACTATTTAATTAAGCCCTGACAAAGGTGCTGGCCAAAACTATTTCCCTTTCAACGTAAACCGAACATAACATAACGAAACATAACGTAACGCAACGCTTAACGTAATAGCCTTTCATGTTTGCTTAGTAACCCACATCAATTCTAATCGCCTGAAGCCAGACCCCCGTCCCCCGCCATCGCCACCACCACGACGACCCCACCAAGCGATGGTCCAACACTCAGCAGAGCTATCTCACTCCCACACCACCCCCCGCACACTCCTTGCACTCCGCCCCCCACAAGGCAAACGATTTATGGCATGCTTTCACATACTTTCACCTGGGGAATATTCTCTCCATCCTGGCCGTGCACATGCCCGTAGTTGTGGTTGCCGCTGCCGTTGCTGCCCTGGCTTTTGGGCGTGTGTGGGGGCGGACACTGCCACTCCACCCACCCCCCACCACACTCTCGATGGTCCAGAGCCATCCACGGACGGGTGTGTGTAGTTTATGGGAGCGTATTAATTTTGGCATTGAAATGGAGTCCAAATGCATTCGCAATTGTTTTAATGTCGAGTGGCTTTCGTTGGCCATTAAGTTGAGGGCTTGACCAACACTGGCACTCGAATCGGATTTTTCAATTATTAATGGCAGGGCAACATCTAACTAACTAACTAGCTAGTTAGTTCTATACAAATAGTAGCCATGTTTATTACTAGAACGTAGTAGAAGCTCTGAATTTCACTTTCTGCACTTACTTTCACCTTAATATGAGAATGTTTCATAAAAGAAATATATTTTGTACATCTCTATAGGACTGGGGGGTCTTGCCTTCCAGTTTAAAGTAAAACTATTTCATATTTCAAATGAAACCCGAATTTCATGAATTTGTATCCTGAATTGTGGGGCAACGTACGTAGTCCTGTGCTGCCATTGTTTCCATGGCTCCATCCGCAGTGCCAGCTGCCGTCCCGTCCGAAAAAAGTTCTCTATTCCAGGGAACTTGTGTCCCAACTTTTATGCGTTGTGCGTGTAGAGCGGAGAGTGCATTCCATATGGATTAGCTGGAACAACCTGACAATCTTTATACTTTTGTCATTAGCAAGCTTCTTTTTTATGGAAGCTTTACACGGATCCTAACTGCCGTCTAACATCTCTCTCTCTACCTCTCTCTCTCTCTGTGTGTCTGGTAGAAGAAAGTTTCTCATGTGAAACTATCAGAAATACAAAAAAGAATAAAAAAAAATTGTAGAAAATGCTGCTACTATGCAAACTTTAATTTCTAAATCATAACTTTTTTTCTGCTCTACTTTGGCAGTGTTGGGAATAGTTGGGACTGGGCGCTGGGCGGGGCTGGGGGTGGGAAGCTGTTAACAGCCAGGGAGAGAGAGAGAGAGAGAGAGAGCTCTGTGGCCCTCACAGAGAGGCTTCCCAGCAAAACTCTTTCGACTTTGAGTAACTTGGAATTTAGTTTGCCTGGAAAAAAGCGAAAGCTCTTCCTAAGTAAATTTTATGTTTTATTATATTTAGGTCAAAGTTTTTAATAGTTCGGCATGCACTCTCCAATCTCCATTCCCACCTCCATCCCCATCCCGCCTTCCGCCTTATGGATACCTCGTTCCGACCTCCACTGACCTCCACTGAATGGCACGTGTTTGCACGTGTCCTTCTCTGTCGGCCAGATAATGGAAAAGATTTGTTTAGAAGAAATTTAAATGTTCGCCAAGACCGATAGTCACTCCCCTCCGCTCGGGTCCGTTTCCGACTGGCCTTTGGTCTGGGTCTGAGCCAATATTTAACTCAATTTTGGCCAGCTTTTATTTACCCACCTACATACATGGCAAATCAATTACAGGAGACCTGGAACCACCAGAACCAGACACCGATTTAGCCTCAGTTTCAGTTTCAGTCTCAAGTTGGCTCAGAGTTGTTTTTGCCTATGAATATGAACATTAGATGGGCGGATTCTATACTGGAAGTTGATCTAATTAGAAGGACAGTGTGAAAACAATGCCTAGGGAATGAGCCCATATCATGTACTCTGGGATATGTAGAAGCATTCCTGCGGATAGATTAGATATTTGCGTATATTCATTGCCAAAAAAGCAAACTTTCTTTTGGGCATTAAAGTTGGCTCTTTGGATGGCGAAACAAAACAGTTGAAACCTAATGCTAAAGGCCCCTCATTATCCATTAACTCTGATTGGGGGAAGGGTCTTCTGAATGGCTGCTTCAGTATCGCTTTCCCCTTTTCCTGACCGGAAAAAAGTTGCTTGCCAGCTAATTTTACGGTAATTTTCCAAAGCGTAGAAGCCAATTATTCACCTGTGCCGTTCCGTTACGTTCTGTGCCCTGCCCTGCCGTGTGGGTCTTTCGGTGTTGGATCTGTTTAAATTGAAAGGATTACTTACGCTCCAATGGTGCTCAGACACAGTGGCAGAGAGAGGCAGAGGGAGAGTGAGGTGGGGCTGGAGGGGATTGTGTGTGTGCTGTGTCCTTTTTGTACTCATTTCATTTACACATTCATTTTGGTATTGGCATTTTTTCATTACGCTGACATTAAACGTTGAACCGGGAGCTGAAGGTGACGCCGATGTCGCTGGATGTTGGATGGTGGATGGCGGATGTTGGATGCTGGAGCCTGAAGTGCCCAGGTAACGGCGTCACTCAGAGAGCAATTGAAGCGATTTATTGGTGTGATATGACAAGCATCGGGGTCACCATTCCCCTGCCAATCAGTGGGTTGTGCCCTGCTCGCCTTCTTGCGTAATAAAAAGTTCAAACATTAAAAGCTGACGATGCTGTGGCATCACCTCCACTCCTCTCGCCACTCGCGCCCCCTCCCATCCTTCTTCTTTTTCTTTATCCATCTCTGCCGATATCCTCCTCCTCTTCCACCTTCTGGCATCACAAGTTTCAAGTGTCATCGCTGGAAAGTACGAGGAAAGTAGCAAGTGCCTTGAGCGAGGACCTTCCTTCTCCTCCGCGACTACACCGCCTTCAGCCCTGCCTTCTTTGTGTGCCAATCAAACAAACAGTGAAAGGGAGGGGGGGAAAGGGAGGAGCTGGGGGCTTCAGCTACAGCTACAGCTACAGCCTGTGGCCAATGTTTAAACATATTGAATTACTTAAAAATATGAGAAGAAAAAACGAGACCCACGAGGCCTGCAAGGGATAGATCACCCATCCACTCTCCACCCTCCACTCACCACCCTCGCCTTGCAATTTGTTAATTTCTTGTCAACACGAGCCGAAAGACTAATTGGCCAAGTCCCCCCCCCCCCCCACTGTCGCACCCCCTCTGGCCAGCCGCTCTTCATTACCCTTTAAATCACTTGGCCATATTTAGCCTCTTGCCACTTTTAATATTTTTTCATTTAACGTCATTTACTTTTCCTCTTTTTTTTTCATCTGTTTTTTTTTTTTTATCATTCTTCATTAAACTTTGTGGCGAGTCTTTTGCCTACCCTGTCGATGCTTTTTGTTTGCGCTCTGATTTATTGGTATCGCCTCCCAATCGACATTCATTTTGTATCGATATTTTTTCGCTTTCTCGCCGCTGCTCAGCCTCTGCTCGGACTCTGCTCAGCCTCTGCTCGTTCTCTGCTCTGCCGCTGCTCTGCTCTGTTTGTCAGTTGAATAATTAAATTTTCGCATAAATTCATCATCATCGATGGTGGCTCCGTTGGTGGGTTCACGATTTTAATTTCCTTTGACATTGTCAAACACATGGAAGGAGTGAGCAAGGAAAGCGGTGTGGGGTGGGGGTGGGTTGGGGGTTGATACGCCAAAGAATTGAATCAAGCTATCAAACGTTTAATTTATAAATTAAACACCGTTTTGTTGAGGGTCGCCACAGGGTATTCCCTTGCAAAGATATCAAAGTGAAATATTATTTACCATAATTCGATTATCGGTTTTCAGATCTATTCGAATGTTTGCCACCGATCAGCTGTAGCTCTGGGAAGACATTTATGGAAAAGCATGCGAATATTGAATTAAATTATGCATAAATCGGAGCTCTTCATGTTCCACTTTCCGACTGGCAGACAGACGGACGGAGTATCAATCATAGAGTAGACCATCCATGAAATATTCAGGCAGCGGCAGCGGCAGTGGCTGCCCCAGCAATTAGTTGGCCAATCAATGGGCCGCCATTCAAATCATCGGCAGCCTGAACATGGGAATTAAAAGTTAACTGTACCTGTATCCACCCATCCACCTCCTCCCCCTCTTTAGAACACCAAATTAAAAACCAATCAAGATACGGGGGTAGCTTAAACAACTGCAGAACTCTGCTTTCCCACAGAATGGGGTTTACTTGGTTGCTTTCTATGTGGTTTACTAGCTGAAGACATCGACGACGACGACGACTTGTAGTTCTTTGTGTTCTTCCTTCTGTTCAGGTTGGTGGGCGAGAAAGACAAACTGGCAATTAGTTTAGTTTTGTTTCTACTTATGTTAGTGCCTCCCGATAGACAGAGACACAGAGGCAGCCACACAGCGATGGAGAAGGGGAGGTTGGGTGGTTGGGTGGGTGGTTGGGTGGGTTGGATGGGTGCTGGAAGCACAGTCACACTCTCGTCATTGAAGTTTCCATGCAATAAACAAACGACAAATACATGTTTTCATCATTCCCGGTCCCCGAAGGCAGTAGAAAAACAGAAACAAGTCCATGGTGCAACCCTGTAAGCGGCCATTGCGACTAAAAGATACCCATTAAACAGCCCGAATACTGCAGGTAATACTCGTATCTTCTGTCTGCGGAGAGCATAGGCATACACTCTACAAGGAGGTACCCTGTAGAAGGCTTCCTTGTTGATTTTTATGTATTTATAATGAAACATTCAACTAGACTCGGGGGGAGAAGGGTATGGGGGCAGGGTATGGGGGGACGCGTCAGAGCAGGGATTTCCAGCAAGTGGGAACCAAAACATTTGTTGCAAAGATTTTCACGTCACGCGGGGAGTTTCCCCGAAGCGAATAGGGAAAAGGGAAGTCAGCCCAGCGCCCAGGAAATGAGCGAACAACTGTACATGGGAGGCATGAATGGATGGCTGGATGGATGGATGGATGGTTGGGATGTTGGGTGGGTGGATATGGCTGAGGATGGTGGATGGTGTGAGTGGCATGAGCAGGCAAGACCCCTTCAAGGGGTCGGGTACACTGCTTCACATTCATATAATCATTAACAGTGTCACATGCAACATAATGAGAACAGGGCGCGTCTGTGCCGCCTGTCTTGGCCATGCCCCCAAGGCTCTCGAGGCACCACAGACACAGCGACTTCCCCCACCCCCTACTCCCCCTACTCACACACATGCTGCCAGTCCGAGAGTCTTAAGTAGTTTACATTCTGTGTATAAGACCCCATAAAAGGAAACATTCGCTCCATTAATGGAACATAATTTTCCGTTTTTCGGCGGGGGATTTTTCGTCAAGTTTATGGAGATTGAAGCAGCAGCAGCGGCAGCAGCAGAGTGGCAGCTAGACTCGAGTCGAGTCGACTCCAACTTCTGCGGGTCCCTGCCCCAGTCCCTGTCCCTGCCAGCCATAAAAGAGTGCATCAAATGGGATTTTAAGTTGTCGCATTTAACAGGCTGCTCGAGGCAGTAGGGGTGGGGCAGGGGTAGTCGGTACATCTAGAGAACTACAAATAGATCTATCAAATTCGTTGCAGCAGCTGGAGACGAAGAGCTGAGAGCTGAGAGGGGAGGAATGAGGGATTGGACTGAGGTTTTGTCGAGGTTTTGTCATTAAAGCGACTTCTTCATCATCTTCCAAATTTTTCTCCCTTTTTTTTGGCATCTCTCTGGTGGGAACGGGGGGGGAGTGGCTGCAGTTTGTTGGGTAAACCTTTTTTTTAATGTCATGGCTCATTAGTTTGGGGGACTGTCTGCTGGTCTCAGCTTTTTTAGAGCATCCACAAGCGTTAATAGCTCTCCAGCATACATACATACATACCATACATACATACGAGTATTTATGAAACATTTGTCGACTGTCGACTGTCGAGTGGGTTGAGCGGATTTGATGGAGCGTTTTCCAAGACAGGAAATCAATTAAGAACTTCGTGGAGAAACTCATTTTGGGAGGCCTCCAGTAATCAAATCGAAGGCTATCAGCTGGTAATCCATGGATCCTCAAGTTCTCCAGCAATGAATGCGGAAAAGAGGGAAATTTCCATTGATTTTCACGATGCACCTGCAAATCGGATCCCATTTCCATTCGCATTTCCATTCCCATGTGCATTTTCTGCTTCATAATTCGTATTCCCTTTCTGTCTGCATTTCGGACCCCACTCGACTCCCATTCGAGCCATTTTCGCCTCCATTAGGCCTTCACTCACATCAGTTCAATATCAATTACCAGCGGAGGGAGAGAGACCGAGCAACCGAGCGACTGAGCGGCCGAGCGACTGAGGGGCCCAAAACAAGTCTGTTAATATTTCCAATAACGCCCAAAGGCCTATTAATAACCCAAGTGCAAGCCCGAGAGTCCAGGCCCAAGCTCGAGCTCGAGGTGGGGGTGGAGTGGGGAGGGGCAGAAGGGACGATTGCTGTTTATAGACCAGGAGAGGATAGGACGCGAAGGGACGTCCAGGACGGACACAGGAGGGTGAAGCGACAAATTTGCACTAAATGCAAGTGCAAGCCATCTGGTGAGAGTCCAGAGTCCAAATGCACCCCCCGCACAGACACAGACGACACAGAGGAGGAGGAGCAGGTGGGGGGTGCCAGAGGAGGAGAATCCATCGAAGCCAACCCTTAAATAGCCGCCAGTCGGGCGCAACGACTTAACGGCAATTAATGCAAATGAAGGTGGGTTGATGATGGTCACAGAAGCAGCAAGTAAGCCCCCCTCTTACCCCTCAGCAAGGGGTTGGGGTGGATGCACTTGTGCATGCCTAATTATTGGGACAATTTGCTCTTGGAATTTGCCTATTAATTAGCCATTTGCACACGGAGACGGCGACGGAGACGTTTCGCCCTGCACGGATCTTTGGCTCTAATGCACTCATTGATTATAATGAAATCAGACGGGATATACGCACACATAGACAGCTCCGCGTGTGTGTGTGTGTGTCTGGCCGCATCTTTTAATTTGACCACGCACATAATTAATAGCCAAAGCCTAACCGCAGGCCTTAATAGGCCAAGACAACAATGGCCAGCAGCCCACATCCCTCAGCCTTCAGCCCACAGCCCACAGCCTGCCCTTTGATGGTTCGAATGGGATTCTGCATGATTTATGCGAGTGACAAATTAATGGGAATTATGAAAAGCGAGGAAAGCGAGAGCTCCACAGTACACCCCAAAAAGAAAGCCCTGCAAGACGAAAGTTTCGCTATGCCAGTTTTCTCTGAGTGTAGCCATCAGTCGGCTGCTGTTCCTTGGCCTTTCAACAGGATTGTCGCTCACTTTGGCCCAAACAATTTATTTTTTTCGCCGAGTATCATTAAAAAAGTGACCGCCGAATAATAATAATACTTGGAAAGCAACAACAACAACTGCCAGTCGTGCGTATTTCTTGATAAGGCAGCGAAAATCCTATATACAGGATGTGTATGTACATCTGCGCGTACATATGTATATGGCGAAATGTAAAAACATTATTAATCAATGTCCAGAGCAAAGCAAAGCAAAGCAAAACAGAAATGCTGAAGGAGCCCTCCTCCATGTCTTTGACACCGAAAGCAATGCGACTGCGGCGCCCCAAGGGGGATGCCGATGCCCCAAAACACTCCAGCCATCCCATCCATCCCATCCATCCCTTCTCTGAGCTGAGCTGAGCGCTCCAACATCCCCCCTACAACAGTAAGAAGCAGCTTAAGGCCGAAAAGGAGGGACAGGACAGGACAGAACAGGGACAGGACAGGACACTGGCAGAGAGAACTTTTGCTAATTTTCTTTCCTGTCACGTTGATTTTTTGTTTACCATTATAGCTGAGCTGTCGTCGCTCCCCTCTCCCCTCTCCCCACACTCCTGCCCCCTTGTTGGCCAAGTTGATTTACGTTGCAAGCGAACGGCATTTCAATTAAATTTTATTTTCTATGAGTCCTGCCTTGGGTCCAGGGGAGCCGTCTCCTTCTCGCTCCGGCCGGCTCCAAATCAATGAAATATAATCGAATTAATTACGTCTAGCAGAAGGACAAGAATCCTCCCCCCTGCCCCTGCCCCTTGCCACCCCCTGGCTCTAGGTGCCACATAAATTTGCGATTCGATTGCGTTTCATTGGCCACAGAGATTTCTATGGATTTCGGATTATTGTTAATGGCCAAATTCTGTATTGGCTCCATCTCCATTCATTCATTCATTCATTCGTTCATTCATTCGTTCGTTCGTTCAGCAGGCAAAAGGCAGGCAGTCCCTGCGGAGGTCCCTTGATATCCTGGCTAATGTCAAAGTCCTTCAGCTGGCAACCTGAAGCAACTTCCCTCTCTCGGCCTCTGCCTTTTTAATTAGCATTCAGCTGGCATTCAGTCCTGACTCTTTGTTGCGTAATTAGCTGAGTTTTGATTTATTGCCGGACTGAACTTCTGTGAGGGACAGGTGTTAGAGCGGCAAGTGGGGTGGGGATGGGGGTGGTGGCTGAGGGTTGGGGGTTGGGGGTTGGTCTCTCTGTCCTTGGAAGAGACAAAATTAGTTATGTAAATATTTGCGGAAAATTAAAATTGTCAAGGGGAAAACTTGAGCCAAAGAGCAAAGCTTTCTAATGATTTCAAAGGAAGGAAAGTCGGTATCCACAGGAAATGTAAAGGACTTTCCTCTGGCAGATTGGATGCGATCCCTTGTTTCGATTCTTTTAACCCTTTCCAATACGTTTTAAAGCATTTTCGGCAGGGACTCTCTCTATGTCTTTCTCTCTCCTTCTCTCTTTGGAAAGCCTTGGCCACATGGAAATGCCACGCCCACGAATTAAACAAGTGAAATAGTTTGAATGCCATCCCCTGCTGCCCCCTTGGCAGACCACACACACACACACACACCCACACACATTAGAAATCCTACAGATCGTATAACAAACACGCAAAGGCTCCAATGGACGGACCACCTAAACAGCCACCCCAAATGGGGAATGGGGAGTGGGTTTTGGGGTGGACTTTGGTCAATCACACGCATAGTTCCTCGCTCTGCTCTGTAATGGGAACCCCACCGCACCCCCATCCCCTCCTCCATCAGCTTTTCGACCAAATTGGAATCGTTAGCGCAACAAATTGAATCGATTCGAGCGTGGAAGGCCTTCCACGACGTGCTCGCATTTAAATAATAGTCAAAGATTATCAATTAAGCCATTGGCCAAATTGATAGTTGACCGATGTGCCACGCCCACGGTGCAAGCATCCTGGCCCCACCTCCTCTGCAGGCAGGCAGGCAGGCAGGCGCCATCATCATCATCATTATGGCATTAAAGTGATTTAATTAACGAATCCTCTCGCAGTAATTTAACCCTTTGTGGTGTTTGTGCCACGGAATGGCCTCCTGATTAAATAAGCCATGACACAATGTATGAGTGTGTGTGTGTGTGTGTGTGTGCAATATTTACATGTACAGACTTGTATACATATGTATGCTGTACAGATTTCCCGCAGCTATTAGGTTCTACATATATTGCATTTCGCCACAGTACATAGATTAGGCAGCGGTCCTTCGAAAGGTATTACATTTTCACTCTCCTTTTGAATTTAAGTATTTCTAAACATATGTACATATAGCAGAGAATCGTGTAACCCTCCTAGATTGTATAGCATGGATCTGAAGTCATACTTTCCTTCTAGCTATCCCTACTTTCTCACTTTGGGTGCACATTTCTTTATATTTCAAATATTCATTGTAAAAAACTGCAGTTTTTTGGTCTTTGGAGTGTACCAATCTTGGCAATTACTTTTATATAACAACCTCGAAACCAGAAACCAATGTATTTTTAGACACATTTACGTTCCAGAATAAATAAGAAATGTTTTTTTAGCTAGAGAGATCTCTATTTTATCGGACGGGGGGGTGCTTTACTTTCGCTCGAAATTTGCTTTTAATTTAATTAGCTTTTTATTTGGTCTGAATGCATTTAGCCTTCCTCCTTTCTCACTGGCCCCAACTGTGGTTCTGTGGCCTTGCTGCACAGAGGGAGGAGAGAGCAGAGGGGGAGAGAGAGACATGCAGAGGTCCCTTAGTTGGGTATTTATAGGCGCATTCATAGAGGGTGGAGTTGGTCGACGAGGCATATAAAAAGCTTTCAAAACACTGAACCAAGCGGTGGCTAAAAACAAAAAACATCCCAGAAACACAACCAGAACCAGAACCCAGAGCCAGGTGAATGCCAGGAGGATGCGGGTGGGGGGAGCGGTAGCAGGCGGAAGCTGTGATGCTGGGATGGGTGGATCACTGAACTATATGGGGGTGCCTGACCATATCCCACCCCTCCTTTCAGCTCCAACTCGATTGTGCAACGCTTTGAAGTTTTGCCATTTGAAGCTGGAACTAATTTGACGGAAAGGTCTTGTTCCGTGGCCGGGGAGGTGGAGGTGGAGGGGGGTGGCGATTAAATGGGGTAGTTGCATGGCAAATTTAAATGAAAGTTGAGCTTTTAATACCCCTACTAGACATAAACTCTGGTGGTGCGAGTTCCGAGAACGGAAAAGGTAACAAGAATACAAAATTTAATTTAAGTTTTAAAATTTCCAGAACTCAACGATAGATCAGCTTCCAGGATTTATATGTATTATTAAAACAATTTTTAAATAGATTTCCCCCATGGCAGTATTTCCATTCACACGCCCCTTTTCCCCTTTTCCTTGTTTTCACTCTGCTGTTCATTTTATTTACCAATTTAAGAAATTAAATTTTTTTTTGATATGATAAATGCCACAATATGGTAAATTTATTCCCAAAGTCTTTAGTTTATGGGGTTCTGGCGGGGATTGGGAATGGGACTGGCAGTGCGACTGCCTCCTCTTATTTTTTATAGGCGGCCTACAAATTGTATGTGTATGTGTCTGTGCTGTGTGTGTGTGTGTCCACCAGCCATCACAACCTCCCATTTGATGCCATCCCATTCCGTATTATCCCCACCCATTCCATTCCACTCCACTCCATGCTGTTCCATCCCGTTCCGTCCCGTCCGGTCCCGTTCTGTTCAATAAAATAATGCCCGCTGGGGAACATATGGCAGTGCAGAATTTTATTACGCCGTTTATGGCTTTTCAGCATTATGATATAGGGGGAGAGAGAGAGGGGGCGGGGCCCTGAAGAGGGAGCGAGCCGCTTTTTTGTCCGCGAATATTTATTGATGTCAACAGGGGCAGGAGCAGAGGGCAGGGGGCAGGGGCAGGGACTGTGCGGGGAAAAAGTGTGGGCGTGTGGTACGTGCTGGTATTTAAAACGCGGTCATCGCCTATCAACGGCCCAACATCTAAGCGCTTGACACGCTCCGGCGACGCCTTCGACCGTCGCAGCGGTGGCGGTGGCGGCGGGTGACATATGTCACCCAAGAACCCTGTCCAGAGCGGACTGGAGCGGAGTGGATCGGAAAGTAGGGTTCTGCTAGGGTGCAACCCTTTCGATAAAAATCTTCACGATGTGTAGAAAATTACTTAATTTTTTAGCCACGCAAACTCGTAATTCCAAAGGTTCTAGGGAGTGGGGGAAGTATGATTTAACCCTAAAGGGAATTATGCATAGCTAGTCCGTACTTTTGGCACGATGGAATGGACAGAAAAACGTTCATTCCTTCAAGTTTTGCTCTGTTATTGTACAGAAACTTATGGTATGGTCTCTTTGGGTTGAAAAGTCTAAATCGCAGGCGGAAAAGTTGGAAAAATGAATGGAAAAGTGGTCTCAACTATTTTCCTTCAACTTGTTTCGGAGAGGTATTTGCCAGGTCGAATCGTTCACTTGATCTCAAAGTATTATTACGTGTTTCACCTTCATCACGTAGCAGGACCCGCTTTGAACGGCTGGCGGGCTGGCGGGGTGATGGGGTAATGGGGTGGGTGGGCCATTCCTGGAGGCCGTTGATGTACCTCCCTCTCTGCTGTTCCGTTAAATTTGTTTATTGCGGCACTTGAGCACAAGTGGCATCATCTTCATATCCCTTTCCCCTCCTTTGCCCTCCCTTAACCCGCCCCCTCCCCCTCAGACAAAGAGCCATTACCAGGAGGCGACTTTTGGACCCAGAAACGTGACTGAATCTCCTCCTCCTCCGTCTCCTCTCCCTCCCAAGTTTGTTTTCTGCTTTGCTTTGCAGAAAAATCCTTAAAGATGACAAATACCTCGTCTGAAGCCCCTCCAAGGAGTCCTATTTCTTTCCCTCTCTCCTTAGGACTGTCTTTCTCTCTCTCTGTCTCTCTCTCTTTCTCTCTCTCCATCAACTGTCAGCGCTTTGGCGTCGCTAAAAGTAAACTAATATTTCATTTGAAAAATACTATACCAGAAATGTCTTTTGTACATTTATTTTTTGACATGTTGTTTTGTTTTTCACTCTCTATCTCTCTTTGTCTGTTTCTCTCTCTCCCCCTCCCCCTCCCCTTGGCACTCTTTTGGTCTGCTTCATTGCATAAAGTGGAAGAAAAGTCCTTGGGAAATGACTTGTTCGCACTCCTCCCTCTCCTCTCCTCCCTCTCTGAGTCCGGGTCGTAGAAGTGGCTTTCATTTGAATAACAAACCAGGGGAAATATCTTTTTGGACAGCCTTTCTTTTCGCAGATGATCCCATCGGGTGGTTAGGAGTCAGAGAGAGAGAGAGAACGAACACTCTCACACTGTGGCAGCTACAATGTATTTGAGATTATATTAAGGACATTCCTGGAACACTTCGAAGAAAGGTTTTAAACCGATTCGCGAGCAAAATACTCGTTCATTTGAATCTTCCTTTTCGTAGAGTCTCGCAAATGTATTTAATGAACTATGGTTTTTCTTAATATATCATATCAAACAGCAACAATCCAAAAATATTCCGACTTTTTTCTGAGTTCTTAACAAATGTAATTGTGAGTGGAAAAAAGTAATTATCTCTCTCTCAGCTTTGGAATCCTTTGACCACTTGCAACCGGACCTTACCTCTTAGTATTATGGACTCTCCAAACTCTCCATCAATTTCAAAGTTTTAGCAGGAGTAGGTGGTGGGGAGGGGAGGGGGTTTCTATTCGTTTGACTTATTTGGCGAGTTTTACAGTTGCATTGCGGCTTGAAAAACAATTTCATTCTCTTGCTTGTAGGGAGCTACATGATTGCTTATGTGTGTGTGTGTGCTTGTGTGTGTACTGCCATAATAAACCTACTAAATTATATTTAATTTTTCTCTCGCTTTGGAAATATTCACAAATGTATGTGGAGGTAGAAGTGTGTTTAATTCTTTTTTTTTTTTGCAGAATGAAATGCAGGCGAAAAAGGCGGAAAAGGTTATGCTTGGGTTGCTCTGCACATGTGTACAAAGGAAAATTCCACATAGAGAGAGAGGGAGAGAGAGAGAGAGGGAGAGGGAGAGGGAGAGAGAGCGGGGAGAAGCTTTTTAATCAAATTATGTGTGCAACTGTACGTTAAGTGAAAAACTGCAATGGAAAAATGCTCTGCAGAGTGCAGGAAAAATTATGCGGTAAATAAAGCACAAAGCGAACTCTGAGAAGCGGACGGACCCTGGTCCCAGGACCCTGGACCGTAGACCCTGGCCCGTGGACCCTCGGGTCATTTCAGTTTCATTAATTTACCAAAAATGTCAACAACTAATCTGCCAATTTGTTACTCCTGCTGCAGTTGGCCCGGGGTCAGGGCAGGGCAGGATGGCGGCGAGGGAGACTCCCGGCATTAGCATCAAAATCCTGTTTACTTTGTCAACATGTGTTAATGCCTTTGCCATATAAGCCAGGCACAAATCGAAGAACAGAACAGCCAAGCAGGCAGCTGATGGGAGGACACTAATGCTCTCTCTCTCCCTCCCTGCTCTCTCTGCTCTCTCTCTCTTTCTATCTTTTTTCTGCGAGACTTTTCCTGTCGTCACTTGGCAAAGTCCAAGGCGAATCCAAGGCGATTAATATGTCACGAAAATATCAAAGCTAATTGATCAGAGACCCAGGACACAGCCGGGGAAAGACTTTCTTTTGGCCAATCTCAGAGTTTGGGTAATTGGCAGAGGCTCCAGACAAGGACTAGGCGGTGAGGGGTAGTCTTGGTTTGACTAATTATTCAGGAGCTTCTTGTCACAGTTCCGAGGAAGGATTGGAAAGATTTCCAAATAGGAATTTTGTTGTCTAACTAGAAATTTCCAAGGGTAGTAGAAAAACTCACTATTTAAACCTTTTATACCTACAATCAGAGAAAAATAGTATAGTATACTTCATCAAAGAGGTTTCCTCTTAGACACAAGCACAAGGATGGTCCTTGGGTTGGGGGTGTGGGATATGTGCACCCCCATTCCATCAGCTCACTGTTTTTGCCGCTTTTATCACTCATCCGTCCAACCCCAGCGCACATTAGCCGCCCGCTCTAGTGGCCGCCCTCGAAAAGAGCAATTTAAAAACACCTTTCGCCCTTTTTTAATTGCCTCACTCTATAGACGAGTACTCCTCTTTCCCCTGCCTCTTTTCCCTGCCTCTCCCACTCCCAAGGGCTTCTCATTACCCATCTATTTATGTGTCAGTTCATTGAGTCCTTGAACTGTCCCACCCCTAACTATGAGCACACTTTATAGAGCGCCCGCATCTACATCTACACATCCACACCTATGTATGTATATGTATAGAGTGCGTCTGCTGACGGGGATCCAGCATTGGGGATCCGCTGCGCATTTGCCTAGTGAACTGTGCCACACGATGCGATGCCACATGTGAGGCCGGCGTCTGGCTTCCATTTATGCGTTACTAGCGATAACTCTTTTCGGGTATGTGCACCTTTCACTGTCTACTGTCGACTGTCTACGGCAGAGTGCTTGATGCCGGGTGCCGGGTGCTGGGTGCCGCGTGGCCGGACCTTGATCCAATTTTCGAGACGCCAGAGACTCCAGCGACTCCCAGCAACCCCGAAAGCGAGCCTCAGCGGGCGAGCGTCTGCCTTGAAATAACATTTTCCTATTGGATTCAATGCATCAGACCTCGGGACAGGGACAGGGATTGGGACAGGGACTGGGACTGGGTTGGAGGTATATTTTATTTCATGGGTGTTTAAATTTTTAAAATAACAAGCGACGTCTCACTGACACGTGGCGTCTGGGAATGGGGAGGTGTAAGCGACACCAGGTGGGATGGAGGGGAGTGGAGGTTGGGCGTCCGCCCCCTCGGGGGAACGCAAAGCCTGAGTCCTGAGTCCTGAGTCCTCGGTTGTTTATTGTTTTGCCGGTTATTTTTTGTTATTGTTGTTCTGAAGGGCAGGTTGAAGAGGGCCAAGGGCTGGAGCAGGGGGCAGGGGGCAGGGGGCAGGGGGCAGGGGGCATGGGGCATGGGGCATGGCAAGTGTATTTGTTTATTGGCCTCATTGCCGGGGTTACAGGGAATTGCATTTGCCATGGGCAACTAAACCCGCGCGGCATCCTGCGGCCCGTGCCACTCCTCCTTGGCTTCCTTGGCTCTCAACTAATGCGAGTTAAACTTTATGGGTTTATGTAAATGATCCATCCCGAAACTGCGATGCTGCGATGCTGCGAGGGTATTCCGGGGGGGTAATGCCGGGACCAGCACTTGTCGCTTGTCGCTTCATATATCAACAATAAAGAAAGTGGAAGCTGCAACCCCATAGACCCCATAGATGTTCCTCCAAAGGAATCTTTCTCCTGAACAATCACCTGGGATCAGGACCTTACATATGGAGCGATAAGTGTAATACTTTTGGGTGCATTTCAGTAGAGGAATACTACGGATATTTCATCCAAAAGTATTGAAAACGATTCGAAAAGAGAAGCTGCCAAAGCAATCTGCTAAGAACCAAAGGCCTGGCAGATATTTCCCTGATCTCAAGCCATGAATCATCAGCTGGGTCCAAGCTGGGTGAGCCCCCCCTCCCCGGCTTAAAGTAGAAGATGAATCAACCTCCTCCTTTCGAGTGTCAGAGCCTAAGCGACCCGCGGAAAACCTGTGAAAAATGAGGTGGCACAACAACCCGCCTTGCCGCCGCTGACTGAACGACGTTTTATGTAAATTTTCATCTGGTTGCTGGATGCGCGGCACCCATATGCATTCCTTTCGTTTCCATTCCATTCCGTTCCGTAAATCCGCATCTGTTGTCAGCCACAGTGGCCATTACTCAAAAAGCAACCCAGGCCAGAGCAAGAAGTGGCCAAAAGCACTCACACTCTCCCACTCTCCCACTCTCCCACTCTCACTCTCAGTCTGATCCTGGGGTCACCCCGGCGTAAGGATCTAAGACCATTAAATGCAACAGCTTCTTGAGGGGTTGGGTTCCTGGCTCCTGGAAGGAGATGGGGGGTGTCCGGAAATGCTTGCACAATGCCAAATGCCGACACGCGCACAGGATTTTGCTGTCAGCCAGGATGGCAGGGAGGAATCAGCTGCATCACCCACCCCCTGGATGGACGAGGATTCCATTTCCCTCCATCCACATCCATCCGTTGCATAATTATCAATGTGAGGCCGTAATGAAGCATACGCCGAACGAAGTTCTGGGCGTAAAATATGACAAAGGATGTCAAGGATTTATGGGGAGACGAAGAGGGGGTGGCTAGACGGGAAAACACACACATGGGGGATGGGGACATGACCATTGGCCATGCCATCTTCAATTTCCCGAATTTTTCTTGGGACGCCTTTTACGCGATTCTGCCCGGACCATTACGTTTATTATTGTCTTAGCAGAGGGGGAGGTTCGAGAGTTTGGGGGGTTGCATTATCCATATTGCTCGGTCCCCCACCCCCGTGCGGGAGGACTCGTAACCCTCGCCGCCTCGCCAGATCTTAAATGTTTGCACACAAGCGCGTTTATAGTCACAGCTTCCTGACGTTTGCATTCATAATCCTAATGGAATTGATTTCTCTTCCCCTGCCCCAAACCCTGCCCCAGCCCTCGCGCTCTCTGTTCTGAATGGGCGAATAATGTAGGAAAATTGCCATCGATGCGGTTACTCAGGAAGTTGTCTCCATAAGACAGAGCAACCCCCCCAACCCCCTGCCTCTGGCAAAACCATATGCGTTGCCCCCGAACTTTGTGCAGAGCTCTCTCCAAGGGCCACAAATGAACGCGTATAAATCAAACGAAAATTATATTCATGCAGTTTTAATGAGTTTTTCCCACTGTTTCTATGGGGGTTGTGCTCGGAGTTATAGGAGTTACTGGAGGGGGGGCAGGGGGAGTCCTGTAATATGCCAGACGACGCATAATTGGTTATCCTTTTGCACTCACAGGCATCGCGCCTGAAGGTCATTGACTCCCGAGTCCATCGCATGCCCTATCTCATGTGTGTGTGTGTGTGTGTGTAAGAGGTTTATGTTGGCCATGTGCAAAATGCTGGTCAATGCGGGGGTTCTGGCCAGGCTTTGAGTGCAAAGGTCTGGGGTCTGGGGTGGGTTTCATGTTGTGTTGTTGTTGTTGGCTGAGCTGGGCCAAAGGTGTTCACTGTACATGGAGAAGTGCTCTTTATGATTGCTGGTATATGGATTAAGGGTAATACGGCAGACGAGTTTTGAAGGTTCGAAACTGGAGAACATTCAAACCGAGAATCGTAGCCTGATTTCTTGTATGCCTTTTGCTTGTCCCTCCCAATGGCCACATATTCACATCCCAACTTGAACCTAGATCCCGCCTCAGGGCTGGGTCCTTCCATCACCTGTAACTGCAATAAAAATAAAAACATTCACCTTTTGGTCAGCGTTTAATTAAGGAACTTTGCCGGGGCCACATCCCAGATGTGAATGAAGACACATAGGCGGTAGGCACACACAAAGGTGGGCCAAAGGCAAACAACTGAAAAGAAGGACTCCCCGACAAATAAACTCCAAGGGGAGCCGAAGTAATTAACATGAGAGTAAGTAGGATCCGGGATGGGAAGACCCCCATTTGGCCCCTCTCGTTGGCTCTGAAAACTAAACACAATAATTTGCTTTTAATTTAGCATTTTCTAGCTCCCCAACTGGCAACCAAATAACTTCACTAGAACTATGCCAGGATATGGGTTTGTGGGCACGGCTGCACGGGCCGCATGGGTGCAGGGGCGGGGTGTGAGGTACGGGTGTAAATGAAATTTTCCGGCCCCATGGTCGGAGGCAACATATCAATGAAGGTTTTTCTCTCCCCGGCTCGGGGGCCCGCTCCTGCGCCATCCGAGGAGGAGTCCCATCAACAACGGCAATCGTCATTAGCAGTAACCGAGGACACCGCAGTCCTCGACGGGAATGACTAGTACCCCCTCCATGCCACCATCCCGCCATCCTCCCTTGGGCATGTCATTCACTTGTGGTTGCGTTGGTTAGGCTGTGGGGCGGCAGGGGTAAGGTAGGGGCAGGACTCACAACAGGGCTTAGGCGGGTTCGGTTTGGTTTTGGGGTTTACTAGGTTTTCGGCTTTCGGTTTTCGGCACAGCACCCCAAAAATATTTGCCCAGCTTGGTGACAATTGAAAATCCAATAAAGCCACCACCCCCCCCCTGCCTCAACTCCCCTGCACCCACTGGACCCATGTCCGTCCATGTTCTCGTGTAGCTATTTTAATTTAAACGAGGTTCCCGCCTAATCACAAAACCGGCGACGGACCAGTCCTGTCCTGTCCTATCCTATCCTGTCCCCTGCTCCGCCTCTATGGGAGTCTAAAAAACAATGCCTATATGGAGAGGACACAGGCGGACAGACAGCCGGACAGACGGAGGCATCCTGTGTGGCCTGAAATATTGAAGTAATGAACTCTCGCCTCTGGGGCTCGTCTAAGTTTCGGCTGCAGGCTCTATGTTTTGTGGGGATGTTCTATGGGGATATGGAGCCTTTGAGTTAATGGCACATAAATTTGTGCTCTCTGCCATAATTTTTGATTACTTGGGCGTGGCTGGGTGGGGGTAGGGGTGGGGCGTTGCATGCCCCAAGGCTGCACACAACTAAGTAGTTTCTCTTGTGGATTTATGATATTTGTGAATGGCAGTTGGGCGGGGGGAAGTGTTCCCAGGATTCCCCGAATTGTTTGCTTCTATAAAAATAATTAGTCTTTGTCCGTTATTCGTTCAAGGATTGTTCAGGGATACTCCCATTTTAGGCAAACGGAAACAGTTTTGCATACAAATCTCGGCGATATTCTTCGAAAATCTTCATGGACAATTGGTAACCTCTTCATTACAAGTCACATCCATCCATTTCTCCGTCAGTTTCCTCCACACACACATACACACACACACCCACACAGACACACTCACCTCGCCCGCACAAGAGTCCCCAAAAGGATCCCCAATTCCATTCGCACATGTCACCATGTGCTTCAACAGCTTTCCCGTAGACTGAGATTCTCCGAAAAGGGGCATAGGGGGGCCTTAGTGGGGCTCACACACGCACGCACGCACGCACACACACGCTCTGGCAGAGGGAGGGGTGGCAGGGCGGGGGGGGACCCCCCTTCAGTTAGAAGAGTCCGAGACGAGACAATGGAAACACACCACAGAACAAGTGTCGAGCAGTTAAGTTTTTGTCCTCAGCCCCACTCCCCAAAAATAGGTTATGATGCAGGATGTGTGTGTGTGTGTATGTGTTAGTGTGTGTGTGTGGGCGTGTCTGTAGTTACTGAATGGCCAGGGTCCACTTGGGGTCCGTGTCCGTGTCTCTGGCTGCGTATCCTTGGTGTCAAATGCAAAAACCGGATGCGGAAATGCAGGCGGGCGGGCGGGCCACAGACCCGAAACGTTGGAGCAAGCCAGTCAAGCGGCCAGACAAATCAGCTTTAGACACAAGCAGACAGACAGAGAGACGGAGAGAGAAAGAGGGAGTGAGAGACGGAGAGGGACACAGAGAGGCAAGGAAGATGAGGGTAAGGAAGAGGGTGAGAGACGCACAGTTGAGTGATTTTTCGATTATCATTTGCACGCCTTGGGTGACAAATCAAATGGCCATAGCAAGTGCATTGAAATCTGTTCTCCACCCAGACCCACTCCCCCTCCCCCTCCACCCATCGCTCTTTCCTTTCTCTGCCCTCTACCTCTCCCTCTCACTCTGTCTCTCTGCAACGCCAGAGTCTGTTGTTTGCTAACTTGGCTGGTAACATTTACAGGTGTTGATAAGCAAATCGGTTCGTTATGACCAACAGACAGAACAACAGGCCAACATTCTCAATGGAGGAAAGGTTTTTCTTAATTGGAGTTGAACTTTGAGATTCGAGAAATTCAACGAATTTTCAGCAATTCAAAAATCGACTATACACAGGATATACCAGATATAAGTATGGTATAAGCTATGAATAAGAATTAAGCGAAGTAAAATAACATTAAGAAGGTCAGAGATCAATAAGTTATGCACACAATTCCTGAAAAGTCTTCAAAATGTTTAAACCTTACCGTTAAGGGACCAATTGCTGAGACTCCTAGCCATATAATGTCCTATCTATAGACAGATACTCTCAAGCCAGTTACGAGTACAACCAACTTATTGCTGGCCAACGGGTTTACCCTATTCAGCTCTCGGAATCCCAGGCACATCCATCTGATCTCTAACAGGCACACATTTCCAGTGCGGGACTCAAAGTGTCCTTGTGCCACATGACGTATGCGCGTTATTAATGCGATCAGCATAAATACATGCACAGAGGCAATTTATATGCGCAATTTTATGACAATGCCATATGCATATATGGCCGTATGTCCGTATATGTCTGTATAACTATGTTTACTTTAATTACAAGCCCGGGCCCTGCCTCTGGAGCCGTTTAATTGCGGTCCCGATGAAGGACAAGCTAAGAGCGAGAGAGAGCTGGCTGGCTGACTGGGTGGATGGGTGGATGGATGGATGGTTGGATTTTGTTGATTGTATGCGAAGAGAGAGACAAACGATTGACAAATTAAATTGCTTATTGATGAGAGGGAAAGCACACACACACACAGAGACAAGCAGGATGTATACTGGTACTATATGTATACGTTATTTGTAGAGAATGTCCTGGAAAATTGCCTACGTAGTCGTTGGCGGCGTCACCGAAAATGAAATAAGTGCATAATGGAATTTTGCGAAAGCCAATTTTGTAATAATTTAAATTGAATATTTATATTGGCCCTCCCCTCCACCCTCCACCCTCTTCCCCCACTCTCACAGTCTTTCTATGTGTTTGTGTGTGGCACTCCATTTACGAGTATAATCGACTGCAGGCACTTTCAAGTGGAGTAGAACTGGGAGTAGAAGTAGGAGTGGTAGTGGTTGTGGTTGGTGTTTTTGGAGGTAAGAGACAGAAGGATCCATCTGCATACTACATTAGTTTTCGAGTGGTTCGCATTCTGCCTATTTGCATACATATGTATGTATGTACGTATGTGTATTTGTCTTTTGTCCCTGCCACCACACCCGCCACCGCTGCCGCCCCCTGCCCCGGGCCCGTCGAAAACTTCAACAGTCATAACACTACTGACAATCATGATGATAGAGGCTGTTGCTGGAGAGGGCCAGGACCCAGGAAAAGCCATTTAAATTAGAGCTTTGTTTGCCTTGCATTAGGCCAGAAACAAATATGCAGAGCATTCAAGTCTGAGAGATGCCAGGAGCGAGATATATGTATGTACACACTCGTACGGGTATACAGGATAAATGATACACTCAATGGCAGACTGGCAGACAGACAGACAGTTGGACGAGCAGACAGACAGACGAACAGTCAGGCGTACCGGGGGAAAATCGAAAATGAAATTCGGCAAAAATCACACACAAAAACTGATGAAGCTGTGTATTTGAGGAGGATGTCAAAAATGCTCAAGTGCCGAGGATCTGAGTGCAAAATATTTAACAAAAATCGAAAATCCAAATTAATGCCAGCCATAAAAAGCTTTTCCCTTCTCTCCTCTGCTACCTCCTCTGCACCACCACCCCCTCCATCTGTAAATGGCTCTTAGTGGAGCCAACTGAAAATTGCATTTTCTGTGCAAATCAATAAGACTTCATCTCCATCTCCATCTCTATCTGACTTCTGCTTCAGTTTTTAGACGATAAACTCTATTCCCAACCCCCTACCTCTCACCCCCACATCGATCCCCCCGCCACCACTTAGTTGGAGATTGAGTGTGTACGTATGTGGATGAGTGGATTTCCTGTAGTATTCCTGGCACTGGACTTTGTGAAGATTATTTTTCGGTTATTTTGTTGTGTTTTTGCTTGTTAAATTTTAATTCCACAGAAGAGTGCTTGAATCCCGTTGATGGACTGGGGGTACTGGCTGGGTGTAAAGCACGTGAGTTTTACTGAAAATCTTTTGAGTGCCTAATCTTATCAGAATTATGGGATTTCAATGTTTCCGATTTTCAGATACGACAAAAGTGCAAATGCATTTTTGCTGAAGCGAAGCAAAAAATCCTCTTTTTGCGAAAAAATGCATTAAATTTACAGTCCATAGAAACAATCTTACAATTAAAAAATTATATTCACAAATTTTTTATCTAATTTTACCTTAGCTTTAATCCACGCGGTCATTCTTTGATTCTCTCCTTCTTCTGCACTATTACATCATGGAGAAATTTCTTTTGCAACACTTTCAAACACGCACACTTTGCTGGAACTCACTTGATCAAAGGAAATACTATGGATATGCTCAAATTAAAGTGCAAGCGCACTTTGGAGCAGTGCAAATGCGTTCATTCTGTGCTCCCCCAAGGTATACTTATGCATAAAGGTAGCCGCACTTAGAGCCACTAATTCTTATTTAAGTGAAGCAAAAGAAGTACACGAAAAAATCATCCGCTTAGATCATGGTCGCTAGTATGACCATGACCATGACACTAAAATACCTTTTAGCATACCTTTTTTTTAGTATACCTTGTGCTCCGCCACGCTCTCTTCCTAATTGCCCACGCTCCCGTTCTCTCATCAGCTTCGTTTGCTAATCGCTTATGTCCGCTGAGATCAAAAGAGTCTGATTGTGTCACCTGTTGGTAGAAGCGAGAGGGAAATATTGCAGAGAGGATTGCAGCGCGCAGCGTAGGAGCAGCGCAGTCGGCATAGTTACTCTCGCATTTCAAGCTCTCCTTCTCTTCTTATTCATACGCTTTGACATATGCAAAAGAGATGATCGAATATTTCTGCTGCTGCAAAAATCAAGAGCGAACGTTTGTTGTTGTGGGCACCTGTTGGAGTGGGAGGGAGAGGGTATTGAGTGCGTGCAGGTTTAATCATGTTCACATTGAGCCATCAGAACGTCATACATATATAATGTAGTAAATTTGACTATTTCAAGTAGAAATTACATAGAAAATTCAATATACTTCTTAGATAATTAACAAAAATAAACAAATAAACGAAATATTAATCGTTTTTAAAGTAAATTCCGAATTTCTTCCAATAGCTTTCCCATCAATGGACCTTTAAGGGCGTCACACAGCCTTCGGAATGATAACATTTTCATTAACTCATCAGCGCTCCTTTGAGCAGCTCCATTTCCAGCGAAAAGCCTCTTCACAATCAATGCACCATTGAACACCACGAGCTTCCTCCTCCGCGGGGGCTCCCCTCCCTCCCCCACCGTCGCATTGTCAACTTTATTTCAATAAATACCAAGCCAAGCCAGGCCAGGTCCCAGAGTGAAGTGAACCTTACTCAACCCATTTAAATATCCATCCAGCAGCTTAACACCTGAACCCGAGGAGAGGAGAGGAAAGCGAAAGCGAAAGGAAGTTGAGGATGGGAATGAGGGAGGATGGCTCTCTCTATCTGAGCCCTGGCTGAGCTATAACTTCTGCTCCATTTGGCCATTCGGCCCATTTAGAATTCTAAGCAATTTCCTTATCTGCTTAGATTAAAATCCCGGCCGCAAGTGCTGCTCCCCCCCTCGTCCCTGCTGAGTGCTGAGTGGCTTCCGTGCCTCCTGCCATGCAATAATAATTAGCATCGGAGCTGCCTCGAAACTCATTTCGAGCGGGAGATTGGGGGGACCCTCTCCGCCCTGGACCACTCTGAAATTTATCATTTCCATAGTCCATGAAACATATTGCTCCTATCCACACCCCCACCCACACTCAGCCCTCATCCTCGCATTGTTGGTGTATGGGAATTCATAACTTTTGTGCATATTATTAAAGTTTGACTGTCTGTCTGGACTGTCAATGAGAGAGAGCGTCGTCCATCAGAGAGTCAATGACTACCTCATCCTGTTCGTGCTGCTGCTGTTGCTGCTGGTCCTGGTGCTGGTCCTGTTTCCTTTTTACAATTGTTCAGCTGGAAGCAATCAAAAATGTTGATAAAATAATTTCAAATTCCATTTATATCCTCAAGGACAATTTGCCATTCACCGGGCACTAATAATATTATCAACAACGCTCTGCCGTTGTCCGCCATTCAATGACTCCACTTCTGTCCTTCCCACCCCTCCCCTCCCCATTCTCCACTCCATTCACCTCTCTCGCAAAATTTGTCAGCAATTGAAATTCACCAAACATTTTTGAATTTTGTTTGCCTCGACGGGTTTTGGGTCTTTGGGTATTGGGGGTTCCTCGCTGGCTGGTCGCTGGCTGGTTCCCTGGCTGGTTCCCTGGCTGGTTCCCTGGCTGGCTGTCTGCCCAGCAGGCACATTTTGCATTTTCTATCCACCAATTCCTCAGTCCCCCCTCCCCAATCTTTCACGTTTCCATTGCATCTCTCTAGCTGGCTCTCTGGCTGGCTGCTGGTTGGCACCCACTGCTTTGATTTCTATCCACAGCGTGAATATGCAAATTGGCAGCTCTCGGAGGAGCTCCAAGTGGCATCGAAACCTCCAAAAATGCTCTCCCTGGATTTAGTCAAACAAAGGAATCCGCCGCAGAGACCGACGCGACGTCCTCGTCCTCGTCCTCGTGGAATGTGGAATATGTTGAATGAGCGAAATTAGTCGAGATATTTTAATCTAAATGGAAATTTCCGCCAGTTATTCCAGAAATCAGCGGTATACCCCAGTGCCCCCCAGCCCCCCAAGGTCCATCAAAGCATTGTGTTCACTGTACTTCGGAGAACGTGAAACAAAATGCAATTGCATATTCAAGTTTTGCACTTGAAATTCAACGATTTGTATCGACTGCACCTCTCCGCCTGCACCCACCCCCTACGAGTACGGGTAGGGGTACGAGTACGAGTATGAATGCCCAAAGAGATCGCACACCAAAAACAAAAACCCCAAGCACGAAACGGAAGCAGACAGTGGGAGCAGCAGACGAGGCAGCCCCCATAGAGGCAGCGAGGCAGCCACCACCACCACCACCACAGGGTGTCTAGCGTACAACAGGCGATACGATATAAATCTTCAGCCTCTCTGAACAAATGTTTTGTGCATATTTGAACTTGAGTCAGAGCCCAGACCCGAACCGAAACCCAATCCCAAAGCCAGAGCCAATTTTAAATTGGCAAAAGGTTAAGCCAAAAAACTAACAATCCCCACGGCAGAAACAGTGGCAGGGAGTGGGGCAGGGGCAGAGACAGGGGGCAGGGGGCAGGGGCAGAGGCAGGGTCTAAGCAGCTGGCACGTCGATGGCATGCATAATTAGATGGAATCCGGTACTTTTTGAGGGGAAATTGTCTTCTGTGCATTGATTTAATGATTGAAGAGCGGGATAAATATAAATAATTCCCCCCTCCCCCACCCCTCCTGCTGCCAACGATTTCGAACTATTTCACACACAAATCAGGGCGTTATTTTCAGGAAAGGAATACGTCTACCATTGAATATTCGGTTTTTGAAACTAAATTGAAACTACTTTGATTCAATAAGTCCCATATTTCATCTGACTATAAAATACTTTAAAATAAATGTAGCATATTTCTTTCCAGGGAAAAATATTGATTTAAAAGTGAAAATATTCCATTTAAGTCTCATATATATTTTATAGAAATATGAAATATATTTTTTTTAACAGAAAACCATTTATTTGATGTAAATGTATATTTTCAGATGTATATTTTCAGATTAAAATCAAAATGGAAGTGGGAAAAACTCTCTTTTTTTACAATTTCCACTCTCGGAACAAATCTATTGGCACACCACTTGTAATCGAATATAAAATACGGCAAAGCCTCTCACCTGACACTCCCTAATCCAATCATCTCCCAGTCCCAGTCCCAATCCCAGTTCCAGTTCCAGCGTTTCCATTGTCAACTCATTGGTCAAATGAGACGTTAATGCTTATCCTGTATGTGTGTATGTGTGTGTGTGCCCGTTAAATTTCATTCAGTTTCATAGGGGTGGGGGGAGGAGACTCAAGAAGGGTGAGCCAGACACAAAAATTGGCATAAAATGAGCTTTTTGTGTTGAAGCAGAAGAAAAGTAGGAAAATGGAATAAAGGAGCATCCAACGACGGACGTTTGCTATGTGCTGACATTGATGTTGTCATCGGGCATGTCCCTGTCCACGTCCACGTCCACAGTACCCTGTACCCTGTTCCGACCTCATCCTCATGCTCATCCTCATGCTCGTCCTGGCCGCATCATCAACAGCCAACAAACAGACGCATGCCAGTCGACCGGGGCTTTCGACCCGAAAAAAAAGGAGAACAAAAGCAACTGAAAAGGGGAAGCCGAACGGACAACATGGATGTCCTGCTGCCAATAATTTTCAGCCAAGACCGAACCAGGCCAGAACATGGACATGGACACAGACATGGACATGGAGGGGACCGAAAAGGACAGAGATTGGTGGCACACATATGCAACTAATTGATATTATATCAATGATATGTTAAATACAAATGGCCAGCACATGGTGAGGGGGTGAACAAATGGACATTATTTATACGCTATACGATATGCGATATGTTGGCCGAATGAAAAAGGATTTCACTCCAATGGATTCTCGATTAAGCCCAGAACGGAGGAGAGTTACTTGATTGTCGTCCACCCACAATGGATGAGTTCTTGAAGTAGGACCTCCCTCGGTTCGTACTCTCTGGCTGTCGTTGCGGGCAAGGGCTGGTCTCCCTCTCTCTCAGTCTCTCCCCCCGCTGAGGGCCGACGTCTAATTTGCATAAACAAAACGTACACAAACGTCAGCTAATCTCTGAGCAGCCTTAAAAGTGCACTTACCTGCAGCAGCAGCAGCAGCAGCGGCAGCTCCTTTGCGACGCCAACTTAAATGCCAATTAGTTGCCATTCGGGTCGCTCCGGGGCCTCCAGTCCGTCAGTCCATCAGTCCGTGCGTCCGACAGTCCTCGACTGCACTGCCACTCGTTAACAATGCCAATTGGAAAAGTCCGAAAATGCAAAGCCAATCGGCCAACAATGAGGCGTCTAATTAGTCAGGTTGAGTTATCCCAGGCACGTTTTTTCTTCGCTCCCCCCTCCTGGGGTCCCGTTCCCCCGGGGTGTGTGCTCCGAATTCACGCCTCTGTTTCGTCGGGTGGTCGAGGGGGGGTCGGGGAGGTTCGGGGTCTCCGGGCATTATAAAATATTTCTCGCTGCTTTTCCTTGTTCCCGTCGAGTGGGAATTAAACAAATTTATTTGCAAATCGAGCAGGCCAGCCAGCGAGCAGGAAGGAGAGCGAGCAGCGAGAGGCGAGCAGCGAGCTGTG
Organism: Drosophila azteca; assembly: GCA_005876895.1. Lineage (NCBI taxonomy): Eukaryota > Metazoa > Arthropoda > Insecta > Diptera > Drosophilidae > Drosophila > Drosophila azteca. Next base: position 114,892 of record VCKU01000016.1, read on the forward strand.
GCAGGCGAAGAGTTAACTTAATTTGGGGCAACAGCAAGAGGCAGCAGCAAGAGGCAGCAGCAAGAGGCAACAGCAACGACAACGACAACGACAGACAGGCCCCAGTCGTCTGGCTTTGGCCAGAAATTTATTAACACTTTTCCCTCTCGCTTGTCGCTCTCCCCCTTCCTCTCCCTGTCCCACTCCCTCGTGCCTTGTCGCGGGGGTCTGCGTGACTGTTGCGCTGTGTTTTGACCCTTCGCCTCCAGACATTAGATAACCAAAGCCATTCCTGCCTTTCCGTTGCATGCGAATGCGGCACGAACTGCTTGCAACTGAACTGTTCCCCCAACTTTGGCTTTTAATTAAAAAGGTCACTTTCGAGTTTAGTTTATGCTGAGGCGGCAAAAGCTCACCGCCCGCCATTCACGAGGATTCTATCGGAAAGTTAAAGCTGGCTCAGCTCTACACAGGACTGCCAGGACTACCCAGGATTGCCAGCACCAGCAGGACTCCTCGGATTGGAGTTCATTTTTGTGACATATTGACAAATGCCCTGCCTGGCACGCCACAAATCGTTAATAACACATACCGTTCCGTTCCATTCCGTTCCATTCGGGCAATGCCAATTAAACGCCCGCCCGAACAAGAGCAAGAGAGACGTGGAGACCCACAGCCTCCAACCATACTACTCCTCCTCCTTCTGGTGGTGCTGCTGCCCTTTGTTTTAGCGGCTATTTTGCATTTGTTTTTGGCTTTGGCTTTCGGTTCCGGTACATCGCCCGCTGGTTCCATCTGGCTGTGACACGATGTGCTGCCGGGGCCCAGCTCCTGCTCCAGCTCCAGCTCCAGCTCCTGCTCCAGTTGCAGCTCCATTCATGCAGGGCGCCCGGCGACCATGTTTTGTTAACGTAATTGACAACAACAATTGACAATCGCCCCAGAACTCAAATGGTCATGTTCTGCTCCTATTCGTGCTTCCACTTCCACTGCCACGACCCCTGCCACTCCCCAGTCCTCAGTCCTGCCTGCCTGCCCCCAGCCGTTGTGTAGCTGTCATTATCAAACCTCCTGCTGCACACCGGCACACAACCCACAAAAAGAGAAACCAAAAAAAAAGAAAGAAAGAAAGAGAAGAAAACGCGTGGAGATGGTGGACCATCCGATGGTGTCGATGGATGCTCTTGGGGGTTTCGGCTATCAAATTATGGAATTGTGGAATCCTTTCTCTGTTCGATGATATTACAGCGATAGCTATCGCATTGGTGTACCCTCTCTAGGGCCACCTGCGGCTCCACAGAGAACTCTAAGCACGCCGCGCTCCATGGATGTCTGTTTCTGTTTCTGTTGTTGCAGTTGCAGGGGCAGTTGCATATCCCTGTGCAACACAACCATTTAAAAACATTATTTATTCAGTTTTATGCTGTTGACATTGGTTTGATAGCTTGTTAAATATTTAGTGCGCGACAATGCCAGCCAATCGATAGACATGTGGCGATTCCACCCGTTCCCGTACCCCAGCAACAGGAATCGGAAACAACAGGTTGGGTGGCAGGTCCAGAGCTGAATAAACAGAGGTATATGCAGGACACCATGCCGAATGGAGGTCTGACCCTCACATTAATTCTACCCTGCGCGAAATGCCTAAAGTAACCCTTTTAATGAACGACCCAAAAGTCGGATTGCACTCATTTAATATTTTACAGCTGGGGATCATAAAACGAGCCGCATTTCACAATTTCACAATTCCACAATTCCACAATGCGGCAATCATTCCAATTGGAGGAGGATTTAAGCGAAAAAACAACACACTCGAATGCAACTCTGCCTCTGCCTGTCGCACACCAAAGCCCCCTGTTCCGTGTCCCCACTACCCGTGTCCCCCTGCCCCACGTGTCACCCTGTCCCCGTGTTCTGGAAAAAATATGAATAACCATTCAATCAATCTGAAAGAGTACAACAAAGGGCATGCGGACATGACCAGTGGACAGTGGAGAGTGAGGGGTGCAGGGGTGCAGGGGCGGAGGCTTACAAAAAATATGACCAGTCATTAATATCGATGGATTACATGCGTTCAACATTTTACGATATGAGCGCAAAATCGTTTTAAAAAACACGGCCAAACCATATTTTTTTTGCCTGTCGCAAAATCTGGAAACACTTTACAAATGGGGTAAAGCCCGGCGTAACGGCATTGGCATCGGCCCGGGCATCGGCATCGGCATCGGGGGTGTGTATCTGATATCTGTGACAAAAATCACCTCAATTAATTTAATTAGTCTGCGGTTCAGGCAGGGATTTTGCAGGCAGTCCCCACAGTCCCCCCAGTTCCCAGTCCAAACCGAACCGGGGGCCACCTCTTCAATTCTTACTGTTCTTTGGGTTTTTGGTTGCTGTTTCCGCACTACGTGGGGTCTCCTCTCTGCTTTGGTCTGTTCTGCTCTGCTCTGCTCTGTTCTGGCCTGGTCGGGTTGGGTCGGTTCGGGTCTGGTCTGTCAGTCAATTTCAAAATGGTCACAGCATGACGAACCGCACTTTCATAAACAAAACAAAGTTGTATCCAGTTGATTTATGCTCAAAAAGTTCGTTGCCTCCTCGGGATAGTAGTTGTAAAATCTGTTTCTGTTTTTGTTTCTGTTTCTGTTTGTTTTTTGTTTGCTTTTTTCCATGGAACAGCAAGAGACATTTGACAGTTGGAAGCGATCTGCATCTCTGGGCTCTCCTCAGCTGCTCTATCAAAAGCACTTCCAGTGGGGGAATTTATGGTTCCAAAAAATGTTTTTAAAGTGTTGAAACTTTATTCTACTCCCCTGGAATTTTACGCCTTTGTACCGTTTTTGTGTACCCTTTTGTGTGCCTCTGCCCTCCCGGAGACCTTTGTGTGTTGGGCTTATAAAAACGTAGACAAGTCTATTCAGGATGGCGCTTCCAGTTGTTCCAGCTGTTCCATTCTGGCCATTCCAAATATTGAATTTCAATCTCTTTTATTGCGGCTGCTGCTGAGAGGTTCGAATGTATCTGCATCTGGGGCGGAGTGGGGGCAGAGTCTCCCGATAAGATGCGGTGCGTCATTTGCATTTATGACACTTGAGGGGGAAAAGATTCTTCGGCTTTTCTGGAAAACAGTTAAATCTATTAGTGGTTATAATAAATTAGCCAGAGGTTTTATCTTTGTTGGGTTTATCTTTAGATTTACATTTAAATTCGTGTGTTTTGTGGCTTGTTTTCTCTTCCGGTTGACAGACAATTTCCTCCCCGGGTATTCGAAAATAAAGAAATTAACGTTTATCAATTTTATGATACACATATTCCACTCAAAATGCAAATGATTTCCATATCTATTCAGTTTGGTCTTCAATAGTATATAGAGTCATTCCCATTGAATCACCTGCTCCACTTCCACTCTTGGCTCTAGGCCAGTCTTTGATTTATTTTAATTTGTAATAAATTACAACTTTCCTTTGTGGCCAAAACCATATAGATACATACATATGTACATATGTATGTATGTAGATCTTTTGCTGTTCCTCCTCCAATGTTTGGTCAGGGGAATCTCTTCGGCTGCGGGGCTGTTTCCAATGACTTCGTATCCATAAATCTCTTGTAGGTTTGGGGCCTGCATCATCTTGGCTCTTGGCTGTGGGGTGCGTGCCACGCCCTCTTACCCATATAATGGTTTTCCAATGTTAATGTGTGAGAAAGGCAAAAAAGCAAACAGAAAAAGTGAGAGTCTGCCTATCCACACATACGAACATGAGTTATGAAATACGAACCCGACGGATCCAACGGATCCATCGGATTGTTATTGAAACTCGAGTATTGCGAGGTTTGTCTGAGGTTGCCAGTAGCCGGGAATGATGGATGGCAAAGCGAGATACACTGTCCGTCATCACTATATACACTACAAACATACTGCATATATGGAAAGGGGTTTTGAGATTAGATATCAGAGATAAGGTCAAATCTTGATTGGATTTTGAAATGTTTACTCTCTTCTTTGGACCATTTTCTGTGGCTTATGATCTGCACTGTATCTGTGATGCGACTTTGGTGTGTTTGTTAGAAAGGTGTCTCCAATGCAGCTTTTTTACTGATTCAGTTTGCGGTTTGTCTAATGTTTCGTTGGGGCAAATGAACTTGAAAAGAGGTTAAGTGAAACCTAGAGATCGTCAGAGCTCTCCTCTAAGCCTGCAAACTGCACACTCTGGTCTCTGATCTCTCATTTAGCTAGCCACGAGTACTTCTGGCATAGCTGCTTCCTTTCATCGTCATCCCCATCTTCACAATCTTATCTTCCATCTGCGATGCGATCTCCATAGACGCCCACACCTGCCCGAGCCAACTGCGTTAACCCTTTGAGCCAATTAGTGGCCCTCTAATAAAACCAATAAATCAAGCCTGAATTAACACCGAGACTACTCCCCCCCACTGCCCCCCCTGCTCCTCCACGCAGTTCTTTGCGCCCTGTTCTGTTTTTTTTTTTTGTAGGGGAGTACGAAAATGACATTAGCCAAGCGCCAGGGAACATTTCCTGCTCCAGACTGCGGCTCGGCTAGACCTCGGCCAGACACTACAGAGTGTTGCGCAGGGTGGGGGTGGGGGAGGGGCAACCATTCTCGAAAACACGCAAAACCACTTTTAACTCGTTTACTTTATTTATGGCCATAATTTGTTAAGCAAAAGGTCGAAAACTAAGCGCAAAACTCAAACAGCGAAGCGACCAAAGGGCCGGCCAAGCGGCGTTCAGCGGCAGCGGCAGCGGCAGCAGCGGAGGCAGAGGAAGTGGATGTGGATGTGGAAGTGGAAACGCGGCAAGGTGCGATGCATAATTAAGATAATAAAATATTAATTAAAATTAGGTTCATGCATATGCAAACACACAGAAGAGAGAGAGAGAGAGAGACACAGATACAGCCATGTCCACATCCACGACGAGGTAAAGGCTTACAGCGGGTGTACAGGGACAAGGGGTGGGGTGCGGTGGGTTGGGGTAGGGACAAATATTTGACTGGGTCTCCCATGATAATGACGTTGATTAGGACGGCGGGGGACGATGACGTTGCCGTTGATAGCCTCGTTATTGGCCCAGCGACTTGCCTTTAATTAATTAATTAAAAATGCAGAACAAAGTTCGTTTCTGTTTCTGTTTCGGTTTCTGTTTTATGCAAATTTGCACATGACCCAAACCCAAACCCAAACCAAAACAAACCGAACCAAACACCTGCGCAGAAACCGAAAAAACAACAAGAGAACACACAAACAATGTAGGAACAGAACCCCCAAAGGGTTAGCTACCATATAAACGTCTGAAAGAATGTCAATCAACATTAGGGACTATCATTTGGGGGAGAGAGCATCCCTCTAACATATGTACATACAAGCAACATAGGGGTAGAGCTGGGACTGGAGATCAGAGAGTATGTCTTGAATGATCGCAAGAATCGCTTCAATCTAATATTCATCTATTCATTATGGAATGTGCCTGTCCATTCCATCTCCATTCCATCTCTGGGGTCTCCCTCCAGAGTATTCCGGAATTTGGGTATTGCCAAACTGTAGATTCATTTGGCCAGCCAGCGCTTAGCCCTTGTTGGCTAATGGAAATCTGATGTTTGGCCGTAGGCTTAGGGGCGGCTGCAAACGGAGAAACGGTGAAGTGGAGAGGGGGTGAACCGCAAAGCGCGAAATGTGATACATTTGGCTTTGACTTTGCCTCTTTGCATAATTTATTTTGAATTTGGCTCTGGTTTTTTTTGTTTTTATTTTTGTTTTGCGAGAGTGTTTATGGATAATTTTCGGTTAGGGCCAAGCCAACCGCTTAATCACTTTTACCTGACACACACACGCACACAGAGTAACACACAGATACAGATACATATAGAGATACAGATATGTGGGCCACTAATTTGTGAATATTTCTTCCCTGGGCAATTTGAACTGTCAAGAGAGGAATTGGACCTGGCCATGGGATTGGGACTACGACTGGTACTGGGATTGGGGATTGGGGATTGGGGATTGGGGATTGCGGTTCGGATTGGCTTGGTTTGGTTTTTTTTCCAGAGTGAAAGCGAAAGCAATCTACGGGTCGCTAGACCAAAAATATTTGACACACGCATGAGGCGACGTCGACGAGGCGACCCTTGCCTGCCATGATTGATGGGTGACCCCGATTCTCCCCCTCTCCCCATTCTTTTTTGTTGTTGCTGTTTGTTTGTTTGTTGGCATGCATTAATTAACTAATTTAATTTTGGTTTTATTTCTGAGTTCTGTTTTTGGAGTTGGAAAATTTATGCAGACACATATTTTAGGGAGATTTTTTGGCAGGGTGACCCTAACTGGCTCTATGGCTATCTGGTTAGCTGGCTCTCTGGCTTTCACTCTTTTCATAATTGACGCATGCCCAAGGGGGCGTGTTGTGTTGGGCGGTCAGTGCATTTTGATGGACTTTGATGAATTTTGACAGAGAGGGAGGGAGAGGGAGAGTGAGAGGCCCATAGATAGCCGCATTGACGCCATAAATTCATCTGTTCTGGCATTTTAAAATTTCCTCACAATTTTCCATGCATTTTGTGCGTATTTATTTGCATTCCTAATGATATCCGGCGGCCCCTGTCTCTCCCTCTCCCCCCTGCCTCACCGTGGCACCACAGAACAGTCAGAATACATCGGCAAACAATCAATTTCCAGTGGATTCCTGGTTGGTTTCGATATGGACATGACATGATGGCATTATGCTTATGCCCTCGTTCACTGTCTGTCCATCTGTCCATTTGTCTGTCTATCTATCGCCCTGCTGAATGCAATTTGTGGCAACCAAAATTGACTAATTTCGCATGGAAAATGGCAATGATTGTGTTTTGTGTTGCACTATTCATGGGACAGCTCTTTAAAGATATGTCAATGCAGGAGAAATGGAAACACCAACTAAATCCCATAAATACTTACGAGTATTTCCAGTGTTTCCCTGAACTGCAACCCAATGAATCACTGAGAATATTCCCTTAACAAGTTGTACTCTGGAGCCTCTAAAGCAAACCCATTTTAAGGAGCAAAGTTTTTCGAATTTTAATGCTCTCCGACATTCCACATTACCTGCTTTATGTTCTTACCAAAAATATTTCATAATTTTCTGGCTCTGGCCCTGCCCCGGCTGCCTCTCCTGATGCCTCCTCTCCTGATGCTTGCCCAATTAAATTTTGGGAACGAAAACATTCCCGACCGAAGCGCAGACAGGGACAATGACAAGGATGTCAACGTTTGCCGCCTTTTTAAAACGCAAATTCCATGAAAGCAGTCAGCATGTCAACGTTCTGGTAGCCAGCTCCAGACATGGCCAAGGGGGGCAGGGGGGAAACCATCTCCTTGTGGGCCTTAGAAAAACATGAAAAATTTAAACAAGGCGGCGAAGACGGAACAACCATCGGACATCGGACATCGGTCCTCTCTCTCTCTCTCTCTGAAAAAATTGCAAGTGACAGGCAATTCATCATTCATTTGGTTTCAGACCTGACTGACTGAATGACTGACTGACTGACTGACTGACCAGCCTTGGATTGGGGCTCAGACTGGGGGACTGGTAGTGGGGGGAACGGTGGCGACTCCTTTTTTGTCTGTGGCATGCAATTTTATGGCCAGAAGCAAACTTTTAGCATAGCCAAACGCTTTGACAATTTAATGCATTTAAAGCTTTACACAAGAGTAGAGCAGATCCTGGCCCTGGTCCTGGTCTGTCCAGCACTTTGCTTCTGTCTTTGGCCGCCCATGGTACGGGTGACGATGGGTACAGTGGGGTACAGTGGGGCACAGTGGTTGTGGTGGCTACAAGAAATGGACAGTTTTATAGCCTTCTGCCTGTCCTATCGCTTATCTGTCTTCTACTCCTAAAGTTATCGCTGGAAAATCGCAGAAAAAATACCAGAAATACTGAAAATACTGAAAATACCGCATAAAGAACTTTCTGTTTTCTGTTTTCCCTCCGACTGTTTCCATCCCATTGTAAAGCATTTTTCCCGCTTTGCTTTTCCCCAAAAATTGAACTCTCCGAAAGGAACCTTTCATTTAGGATCCCCTGAAAGCCGCCTCCCCAGGACGCCCCAGGATGCCACTCACCCAGCAGATGCCACCCACTGTAGGTCTCTGCCCAGTGTTTTGGGTCTTTGGGAATTTTAAATTGTTTTAATGCGTGCGACCACGCCCCGTCTCGTCTCGCCTCGCCTCGTCGGGGCTACGTCTATGTCTGCGTCTGCGTCTACTTCTACGGGATGATGTCGTCAAAGTGCCCTTGCAGCCGTCCTCTATCTACAGGAGAACAGGAGGGGGCAGGGAGGAGCTGCAGCCCCCCACTTCAGTGGCACTCGCAGGATCAATCAATTTTTTAGCACACTCGAACCCAGTGCCGAAGCTGATGAAGTGCCGCCGCTGGGACCAGAGACCAGAGACCTGAGACTGAGACCTGAGACTGCTCCCCGAGTGTTCTCAAAAACTGTTTAATATGCAGCGAGTGACACCGCCAAGCGCGACGACATTGAGCAACTGCATCAATTTTGGAGTGGAGGTGGAGATGGAGGTGGAGGTGCTGCTGCTGCTGCTGCTACTCCTCATGGACTGCATTCAATCCCATCCATCTTTTATCGCTTGACTGCAGTTCATAAATTTTTAAACAACAAACAAGTTGGGGGAGGGGGAGATGGAGGAGCACATCCCCCCCAAAAGGAGAGACCAGACACACACACACACGCATGTAATCAATTTTTATATTTTAGAAGAAGAATCCCCCCGAGTGGGGCAGGTGCTCGTCCAGCTCTTGCAGCTCTTGCAGCTCTCCCATTATAATTGGATTACCCGCTGGAGTGGGACCGGAGCGGCATTAAAATAAATGTTCTCGCATTCTCCTATACCCAACGGAAAGTTGTCTGGACCTGTCTTCTCTGCACTGGGAGGGGTGGGGTGGGGGTCCGTGAAACAGTTAAGAGCTGACGCAGCTGCATCCCTGCTCCACCACTCTGTCGGGCTGCTAATCTTGCGTTAACCTTGAGCTCTCTCTCTCTCTCTCTGAGCCAAAACGGAGTAAGCCCTGCCCGAGTAGTGCCTGGATAATGTTTCATTTTCTGACAAGGAAAATTCGGAGAGCAGTTGCCCTGCAACCCTACAAGCCCCTGTACTACCTGCTGTACGGCCAGGAGTCGGAAGATGCGGCCTGGTTCAAGCCCGTGCGCTATCTGGGCAGGTTCCTGGTGGGCCTGGTCCTGTCCTATCTGCTCTGGGGCCTCTTGGCCCTGAACTTCAATCTGAGCCGCTGGTTCGCCCACATCCCCGTGCGCTTTGCGGTGTCCGAGGTGTTCATGGTGCTCAATGGGCTGGCCTTCATGCTGAACCGCAGTGTCCGGGCGATCACAATGCTGATATTTGTGGCGCTGGTGGGCAGGTCGGGCCAGAGCTATCTTCGGGCCGTGGCCTTCGCCTTCGTGATAGCGGGGCCGATCGATAACCTGGCCTCGAATGCGGGCGAGGTGGCGCGGGTGTTCGCCTGCACCACGGTGCTGACCTACAACCTCACCAAGACGCGGCTCGATCTGATGGCCAAGCCCTTCACGAACACGCTGCAGCATATGCGGGGGGACATTGCGGAGATACGGAACACCTTCCGGGAGCTGGAGGACGTCCTGGCAGACGTCAAGTATGCCGTCGAGGAGCCGCCGGACGCCGAAGAAGATGACTCTGGGACGGATGAGAGCACTCCCGCGCCGTCGGAGCTGCCCACGGCTGAGGCGGTCCGCGAGAAGTTCCTTCGCAACATGAAGACCCGCTGCAAGCAGCAGCTGAGCAGCGGCATCCGCGTCTGCCAGGAGGTCTTCCGCAAGGGCTACCACAAGTGCAGCACAAACTTTCCCGATCTCATTGCCGCGGCCATCTGCTGGCCCTACCGCGTGGACATCATCTGCCACCTGAACCTCTTCGGCAATCCGGACAAGATATGCGATGCCTCGGAGGTGGTGCCGCCGAACTTTGGCCAGTCGTACGTCGACCTGCTGAAGACGGAGCGGGAGCTGTTCGATGAGAGCGGCGACATAGAGATCTCCTACGAGCTGAGGAACGAGACGGCCAAGGGCCAGCTGCTGACGGCCCAGCAGACCTCGGAGGCCTTCATGAGGGACTTCGATCGCCGGAGGCGCATCTTCAACGCCGTCATGCTGGTCCTCGAGAAGTTCCTGTGCCTCTTCATCCTGCGCGTGATCTGCGCCTCCGTCTGGTACTTCTTCAAGTACCGGGGCAACGTGGAGTACGACAACTACTACATCACGGACTACTTCAAGCACGTGGACGCCAGGCGGAAGGAGAAGGGCAAGCGCTCGATCCTGCCGCTGCACAGGCACGAGAGGGCCAACTACGTGGATGTGGCACGCATGTGCAGTCGCACCGCGGAGGAGTCCCGGACGGTGATATACCACCTGTTGCAGCTATCACTGGAGGTGATCACCGCAGGACTGTTTCTCCTGCTGGACCACATGGTCGTCAGTCTCCTGCAGATCATCCATCACCGATCGCTGGTCACATTCCAGCAGGAAGGCGAGCACGAGATACGTTTCCATGTAAGCCATGGATATCCTTATCAGATCGCATGTATAATCTATCCATCCTGCAGATAAATGGCACTGGAATGATGGCTCGTCTGCTGCGCACCACCATGCGCAACTTCAACATGCACGAGCGCGTCTCCACGACGCTGAGCAACGAGGAGTGCCTGCCCCAGGCCCACGTCCTGCCCCACAGGTTCTACTACAGGCTCGTCCTCCTGTACGTGGCCATCGTGGTGCTGATCTACCACAGCACCACCTTCCTGCGGCTGCGTCGGGTCATCTGCAGCTACTTCTACCACAAGCGCGAGAAGCAGCGCATTCTCTTCCTCTACAACACCATGCTGCGGGATCGCCTCACCGTCTTCGAGAGCCTGCGGCGCAAGGCCGACGAGAACCTGGCCACGCGTCGCGTCCGCGACAACCTGAACGTCTGTCTGCGCCTGCGCCTGAGCTGGCCCGGACTGTTTGGCTGCCTGCAGCGCCTGAGCTGCGGCAAGCAGAACTGCATCATCTGCGACGCCCTCGAGGATCAGGACTTTGACCTCTGCGGCGGCTGTGGCCTGCCCTACTGCCGCGAGTGCAGGCTGCTGCTGAAGAACGTCTGCATCCGGTGCGGCCTGGCCATCAGCTCGAAGCCATCCGCTCCCAACGACGGAACCTGGTCGGATGGCAGCAGCGTGGTGCTGTACAACTTTCGAAAGAAGAAATAGATGACTGCTCCCAGGAGCATCCCTCGAAGGGGTTACTTTTCCAGCATCTATTCGATGGAAAGCCTTTCAAAAGTTTATCCTGAAAGTTGCTGCCTCCCCGCATTTTGGGAATAAAGAACTGCCAGGACCCGGTTAATCCCAGTTGCTATTCTCTTTCTCTGCTGGAATCGTGGGCATGAGCCTTAACCACATTTGTCGATCCTATATGGGAACTCTAATGACATTTGAAAACTTTGCTCTCATATGCGAGTATGTATGTGTTTGCTAAAAGGATTCCCATTTGGGGAATCATTTCCTTAGAACTTTCACCCCTGCTACCCTTTATGAACACAGTCCTTCTTCCTTCTGTATGATAATCATATCTACAACATAATTGCCATTTTTCCAGTCTGTCAAACTTAATTCCCACAATTTTCCCAACCCCCAACCCCAACCCCTTTTCCCAACTGCCGACAGCCGACTACCGACTACTTCCTTGGCCAATGGCACTGTCTGTCTACCAGTTGTCTGCTGTAAGTTGGTAAACATTTCTTTCCAACAACAAACATCGCTCAATTAGTGTCCACCCTTTTGTCTGTGCCACCCCCATCCCCACCCCCATCCCTTCCTTTGGGGGGGAGACCCAACATAATTATGCACATGTCTGGTATCGCTCCCCGGACCCGGCAAAGAGGGAAAAGTTTTTTGTCTTTGGACAAACTTTACTCAAGCGGGTCTGATTCGATTATGCGATGGGTGGGTCAGGGGGCGGCAATGGGGCTCGGCACTGGGGATTGGCAAAAATGCTGAGCACCGCCCGTACTGAACCCGTGCACCGTGTGCGCCACACTATGCGGCAAGGATTAAGTTACAAAATTGTTAATTAAAAATAATAAAAACGCTAATTGAAGAAATGCCTACAGTGAAATGCAGAGAGCGCCCCAGCGGCAGGCAGAACAAAAGTTTTTCGGTTGGAAATTGTCTAGACGGGGGTTGGGGGGTGGCTGAAACGATGGGGATGCTGCCGAGCTTTGGGTGCAAAATGCTTTGGGGCACTTTCGCTCTGTCTGGCTACGGCTCTGGCTCTGGCCTGTTGGAATAGTTGCAACAATGAGGACGACAAAGTCTTGGCTTTACTTTGCTCTTGTTTTAATATTCATAAGACATTTGGCCCCTTGCACAAGTATGTGTGTGTATGGGTGGGTGGGCGTGGTCTGGCAATAAAATAATTATGCTGCGTGTTCCATTGAAAACTCACACATTTCCCTGAAATCGAAAGAAACAAACAACACCAAAAAAAACGAGAAACCAAAGGAAATGCGCAAAATTTTCCAACGAAAAACAAATACTACCAAAGCGAAGGTGGAGTGGAGTCCCATCCCCCCTCCTCTATCCTCCATCCTCTATCCTCCATCCCCTATCCCCCATCCCTTTAGGGCTGGTCGGCATGCCGTGTGCAAAGGTGATTATTTGAGGTTCACACCTTGTTGCAGCAGCAGAGACTTGCAGCCAGAGCCATTCCCATCCTCCACCTCCCATAGCAATACAAAAATCCCATTCAGCGACGTGGATGGGCTGGGATGAGATGGGATGGGCGAGGTCGTCGACGCTCGTCGGCGGTTGTTGTGATCAGGCCACAAAAGTGACAGGTGTGACACTCTCCCCGACGACAGCAGTAGGGGCAAGCAGTCAGCAGCCAGCGCCCAGCACCCAGAGCACCATCTCCTCCACTCCATCCTTGTGGCAGGGACAGACGGACTATGAAGACGCAACTAGACGAGACGAGACAGCGCTTTGGAAAAAAAGAAAGAAACTGAAACGAACTGAACGGAACAGAAAAAAAAGCAGGGAAACAGAGAGAATTATTTCCTAGAAAACTGCAAACGATGGATGAACGAGCAGTGTAAAGACCTGCAAACAAAACGTAAAAAATGAGCGAAAACTGGAGCCGAAAAGGCAGCCACGACTAGGGAATACCCTATAAAAGCAAACAAAACAAAACAGCAGCAAAATATGGAACAGGATCTTCTACAATAAGCCTATGGATCCTATCTGGAGCCTATCTGGAGCCCATGCAGCGTATGGAGTGCTCTCTAATCCCTGATATCAAAAGTATCCCTAAAACAAAAGGGAAAACTTAGTGCACAAAGAGTAGTTGAAGAGAATAGAGACTAAAAAGATGCTAAAGTGTTGGGCGATAATCAGGCTGTGCCGCTCAACTGCTTCTATCATCATGAGCTCCAGTTGATAATGACGACGAAAACCATCGGATGGTATGGGATGGTATGGGTATGGTTTGTTATGGGGATGGAGGGAATGCTCGTTGTGGCTGGTCAGTTTTTTTATATGCTGCTCCGCTGCAAACCGCTGGCCAGAGAGCGCCCATGTCCATGTCCATTGCCCATTTGCCCAGGGACTGGGCGTCCCTCTCTTCCAGAGTGAACTATTTAGCAAGGAGGGGGGCAGATGAGGGGTTACGTGGTCCTCTGAGGAGCCAGCCAGCAGGTGGTAAAGCGTAGAGAAATATGGTGCGGAACATTTCAATTAGAAAAACGCGGCGGCGAAACGGCACTCTGAAGAAGAAACCTCGAAACTACGACGACGACGACGACGACGACGACGACAGCCTGTCGTCGCCCCCAATCAGTTGTTGCCTCCCCCTCTCTCTCTGTGTCTCTCTCGTTCTCTCTCTGCTGTCCGCTGTCTTCTGCCGTTCCGCCTTTGATGTTCGCCTCTCGCCTGACACTGACGAACCGCGCGATTCGCGTCTGGCCCCCCTTCCATCACCATACACCCCTCTCGCTGGCTCTGTCTGTGGCTCTGCCACTACCTGCATAGCTTGCTATTATTTCAATAAAAATTCTTTAATATTATTTCAAGTTTGTTATGGCAGGTTAGTATATACTCTCTCTCTCTGTCTCTCTCTACCTCTGTCTGTCTCTCCTTACCTCTGCCTCTTGCTATTCTCGGGCTCTCCTCTTTCTGCCCGTATTTAATCTTTATAATTAAAATTTTAACAAAAAAACTGGAAGGGAAAAAAATCTGTGGATGGCTGGGACAGAGGCGCCTTGGGTGTGAAGAAGCGCAAACGTGTTAAAAATTGATTAAAGTAATTGATTTGTAATACACACAGAGAAAAAATAACTGCACGCGAATACCCATACTAACATATTTGCATACCAATAGAAAATCATATTTAAATTCAATATATTTCACATATATTATAAAGATTATTAAAATACACAGATGTACCCCACTTTTCTCACAGTGTACATATGCATAAATGGATTTTTGCAGATTATGCTTTATACCCTTTGGTTTTCCAACCGATTATAAGTTGATTGATATAGTGAGAGATGAGAGGTGTTTATATAAAGAATTAATATGAATTTCTTTCAGAATGAATGCGGATGGATAAAGAATCATTCAAGGCGAGATCCGATCTGGAGATCTGCAAGTCGAGTCGCTGTGCAAATACCTAATTGGCGGCTCAAACATGGGAGTATTTCTCGCTTTCAAATACGTGCACAAATCCCATAGAAACCGCTTTGAAATCTCAGCTTTGTCAAGACAAACTTCAAACACCAGACCCAATTTTCTCACACAAAGACAGCGAGAGAGAGAGAGAGAGAGAGAGAGGTAGAAGCGACCTCAAACCCACTGCACCACAAATCTTTCACTCCCTTTTTTTCACCCACTTTTGCCAGAAACAAAACTAAACACGAAACTCCAAGCCGAGAGAGGGAGGGGGTGTGTGGGTGGGGGTGGGGACTGGCTACCACTGTGCATCCCACTGTGCGTGCTGAACTCTCGGACTTTTGTGCCAAAGCAGTCGACGTCGACGTCGACGACGGCGTCGGAGTCGGTTGTTAGCTGAATGCAATGCAGGCGACGGACGACGCCTTTTTGGTCTTTCACAGCCAAAGCGCGAAAGAGTTAAAAAGCGAAGCAGCCCAGAAAGCTGCATTTTCACCCTATTATTTCGAGCAATTTCATCAAAACTAGACTGGGGCTCGGCCTGGGCCTGAGCCTGGGCCGGCCTCTGCTCCAAATAGTAACCGCAAAACTTCCCAGTCCCAGTCCACTGCTGCCAGATCCATGCTAGAGATGGTACAGTGAGTCACGAATACATATATTCGAAGATAGTTGAAAGGAGATCCCACACAATGGTCACTTTTGGAACTCCACTTTTGGAACTCCACTTTTGTTTCATGTAAACTATCGGTATCTATCGTGATTGTTGCAGTGCTATCGTTGCATTTACTCCCATTTCCAATGCACTGCGGTTCTCTAGCTTCGTTTCGCCTCGTTTTTGTCCAGTTCTTCTTCCGTTCACCTCCTGTTGTTGTTCTCAATAGGCGGCAAGGCAGGCAGGCAGAAGGGGGGACGCGGGAGACTGGCAGACAGCAGCCGCAGCAGGTTTTTCGTTTTTCCCTCTTTTCAAATGGCCAACAAACGGACTGTGCTGGCTGTATTTCTCCTATTTGGTTTCCACTTTTATGTAGATTGGTATTTATTTTCCACGCGAAAACTAGCGAAAAACGAATAGCAACAGCAAAAAAAAACACAGAGAAGAAAAAACACGGAGAAGCAGCGGCAGCAGCGGGAGCAGCGGGAGCAGCGGGAGCAGCGGGAGCAGCAGCAGTTCTCACACTATGGGGCTGGGGTTCCTTAACTCTCCTCATCGCTCTTATTATCGCGTCAGGCGGTATACACTCGCCCAACAGTGCAACTATTTTGCGGTCTGCTGCCTGACAAATGGCAGCCAACGCCAGCGGAGCATTTAGCCAAGAGTCCAGGCCCCGCCACAGCCGCCGCTGTCTTGGCCGCTGTCGGAAGTGGCACAAAACAGCCGCCACTAACAGCCAGCCAGTCAGCCAGCCTCTGGGGTGTAGGCTCAGGCTCAGGCCTAGGCTCAGGCTCGGTGTCGATTCATGGCCAGGCTTAGGCTCATTCAGGGGGGATCTTTACACTTAGATTTTCTTCAAGAGGTACACATACATATGTACATATGTATTTCTGATAAACTCCCAGAGCTAGAGGCGAGAAATATGTACATAGAATGTGTGTTAGGGTTACCATTCACGCACAGTAAAATGAAATATCAAACTTTGATAGATTTCTAGAAAGTAGTCAAAGTTTTCAGACTTGAATTAGTTTTTAATCTACATAGTTCCATTATTATTGTTTTGCATACAATTTTTTACAGGTTTTTATGGGTTTTACATAGATCTATAAAACTCTATTACTTGGGCTACTAATCAATGGACTACTTACTTTCATCAATGGTCTTTATTGTGATGTCAGGGTCAGATTTCATGCTCTTACAGACGTGTTTTGTATTCTGGGCTTTAGTACTTCTCATTATTATACATTTTGCTAGGCCATAATTCTTTGATAATAGGATGGTTTAGCGCCCTGATTTTGACACGTTAATTGGAAGTCGCGCAGAATCGGAGTACGTATAATTGAGCTGGAGGAGTTCTTGTGCTGCAACGGCCAGAGGTTGTGGCCGGCTGAGAGTCTGAGCTCGAGTTGGTCTTGGCATTCCGCTTTAGTTTTGCTAAATTAGCGAGACCCACTCGGGTGGCTCCCTCCCTCTGGCTCTCTGACTCTCTGGTTCTCTGACTCTCTGACTATGGCTCTGACTCTGCTCTCCATTGTGGCGTGAAGAAGACAAATGCCTGGCATTCTTTTCTCAAGCCTTTTGGCTACGCTTTTGATATGCGACTTGCAGTTGGAGCCGGCAGCAATTAATGTGGCAACAATTGTTGGGACCGAGATTCCCACGTCGAGACCATAGCACTTCCACGGTGACTAAGAGGTGGAGGAATTTCGCCTAAATTATAATCATTAAAGGCTAATCGAAACGTAATTGGGGATCTCAATTCATTGGGCATACGCATCCCATCTTTGATGGCTGCCACCATAATGATCCCCATTATCCTTTTGCGGTAGTCATATGCACATATCTCTACATCCCCCTGCATCCCCTGTTCATTCTGCATTTGGTTTTCGTTCTACATATAATAGGGGCCAAATTATTGGGTTCCTTTGTGACCCACGAGTCGCAGCCGAATATTTTAAAGATGATGAAAACCTGTTGTTGGGTCAAGACCCATTGGGTCTTGGCCGAGCAGAGGGTTGCTCCAGAAGCTTGTGCCAAGATGAAAGTTTGATGATCGTTTTCAAAAAAACTCCTCAACTCCACTTCGCTGTGATGACAAATCGCTTGAACGGAATCCAGAACCTCCTTTGGGGTCCGAACGAAATTCGCATTTGAAAATCAGCCCAAAGATGCGATGCACTTTTGACCAACTTTAATGGGGAGAGTGAGGAAGAGGCAAAGGTAAAGGCAACGGCAAAGGATAACCAGTTCCAGGAACTCTCAAATTATGCGATTTTCGATTTTATTAAAGTATCCTCCACTTGCTCTGTGGCACAGCGATTTCATTTCCCCGGAATACAATAACAAAAAATTATCATTGTCTCCTACATCATCCGCTTAATGTGGGGATCCATCAATCTGTGTTCGTTCCCTTGTCCGTTGTCCCACTGTCCCGCTGTCCCACCGTCCCGCTCTGCCGTTGTCCGTTGTGTCCATCGGCGGCTGTCAAACACCGCCGAGACTCTGAAACTCTGAAGCCCAGACGAGACGAGACGAGACGATGGACCATCAATCGCATTAAGACCATAAAAGGATTGCTCATACGACTGACGATTCTGAACTGAGGCATCGATGTCGTTGTTGCCGTTGTTGTTGTTGTTGTTTCGGACCTCTCCTCCTCTTTGCATGCTTAGCCCTGTGAGGGGGAAAAACGGGGGGGGTGGAGCGATGGTGGCTATGGAGAGTGTTGAAAGAGAATTTTTAAGTCCATTGTATGGGTATCCGTATCCGCCAAAAGTGCCCGAAAAAAGCAAAAGTCTTGAGTGCAGACCGAAACAAAAAAAAAAAAGGACAAAATGTCACAAAAGCGTGACGTTGTGTCGTAAAGTACTCAGACAACACTAACCTCAAAAAGGGGTCTCGTATACGTACGATATGGAAAATGTCGCCTGGGTCTGCTCTGACGGGGGGAGCCAGGGCCAGTGGGGGAGGCAGTCCCGAGCCCCCACCACCGAACTTGCCTTTGTGTTTGCCTCGCAGCTTTAGTTGGGCTTCGAATACCCTATAGAAAAGTCGATACATCTGCAAAGATAGAGCATAGCCGCCCTTCACGTGTGTGCCCTGTTGCATCGAGCTCTGAAGAGTATTTGAGACTTCGTTGTGTCGTTCCCTGGGGTTTGGCACTCATTCAGCAGCTGTCAACAGTCAGTCAACCTTGGTTCGGAGATCTCCTCTCAAACAAGAGAAATATTTATATGTAAGCAGAAACAGCGCGCTCCAATGCGGCTTAATCAGTTCAGTTCAGAAAGGTTGTCGGCTGAAAGCTTTGTTGCCAATGCTATGGGACGGGACTGGGACTGGGAGTGGGACTGGGACTGGAGGAGCAGCTACAGCCAAAGAAGAGCCCATAGTCAGAGTCAGAGCCAGATACAGATGCAAAGGCTGATGCTGAGGCAGAGACAGAGCCACTCATCTGCAACATTCCAAGGGAGCTGTCCGTTCTGTTCACCTTATACTCGTCTGCATGCTGCACACAACAGATACAGATACAAATGCAAACACAGATACAGATACAGACTCTCGTATATGTATCTTTACAGTCGCTCTGTTGTTTGGAGCTCTTTAATTTTTTCATCTGTCCAATTAGTCATTTTCATTCGGGATTTTTAATGCAATTTTAACTGCTGCTCCGCTGCTGCGCTGCTGCTCTGCTGCTGCTGCCATAAAAATCATAAAGACTCTCGGGATATGGTTTCAGTTTAATTGCTGCCATATAGGCATAAATAGTTTCTTATAGAGGCAGGACTCTGCTCTGATCTGCTCTGATCTGATCCACATTTTTACGGCTCAGGTCTAGACTTTGCTTTCCGCTCCGGTCATATATTTTTTTGCTACATTTTTTAATGGCTTCTTTTGTGCTTGCTACCCACAGGCCATTGCGGGTGGGTGGGTGAGGGCTGTCTTAAGCCATTCGCTTTGCTGATTTGTTGGTTTATAATCTTTGGATGGAGCCCCAAGCCCCCAAACGAGCTGCAACTCAGCCACGAAACTAAACGGCAATAAAGGCATACCCATGCAAGTCTCGAAGGATATTACTTGAAACCCTTTTTTTAAACCAACATCTTGAAGAAGTTGACATGTAATTGCATTACCTTTGATTCCCCTAGTCCCTGCCACACCTTCAAGACTCAGTATTTTGTATATACAGATGTAAGTACATCAACTGATGTACCGAATTTGCCGAGTTTTGCTATAGTTCTATGTATATCCCTCGTGGTAATATATATCTTTGTCTTTAGCTGCACGTGAAATTCGCACAGAAATTAACACAATTAACAGTTTAATTGCAAACTTCCGGCTGCACCACTTTTACTCTCTTCCGGCACCGCTCTCCTCGGGCGGAGTTGCCTGCAAACCAAGCGGCGCCGCCTTATTTTTTCACTCTTCAACGGAATTGCATCTTGCTCTGTTTTTTTTTTTTTCTCTCTTTCCACAATTGCAGCAGTTGTATAGGGGAATGGTGCGAGTGTGAGTGCGAGTATGTGTTAAGGGGGGTGGAGGGTACGGGTACGGAACCGACTCTGCCACTGCCTCGAATGGAAGCAATTAACACTTTAATGACACTTTGAAGTGTGTGAGAGACACAAAGTTTGTGTCTTTGGCTCCAGCCTGGACTCGGGAATTGAAAGCTGGGAACGAGGCTTGAATTTCCTGCTGCTCCTGCTGGCGAGGCGTACACTTCACAAAACGACGAAGTCCAGAACAGAAGACTGTGAAAACTACCCCTAGTATCCCCCTATTTGTGATCATTTTCGGACGGGAGCTTCGATGGAAATGTTGTAGAGCCTAGAAGTTTTCCCCAGTGTCTTTCAGCCCCTAACTCTGGCCTCACACATTGCCTGCTGGCCTGGTGCCTGGGACTGATTATGACATTTGCTCATTTCCAGAAAACACACACACACACACACACACACAGAGGCAAAAATTGACCTAATCAGGGCTCGGACTGCGGCCCGGGCCGAGGCTCGGTCTCTGCCTGTCTCTCCATTGTTTCGGCATGCAATGCCAGCTACCATTTGATGCATTCAACATCGGAATTGGCCAAACGGCTAATTGAGTCCCAGTCTCTGTCTCTGTCTGGGATGGGATGGGATGCTGTTCATCCTCTCTGGGCTGCCTGTGGGCCTCAGTCGAATGGACTTTCTGCTGGCTGCGAATTATTATACGCCTTTCCTAATTAGAAATAAAAATGGGAGCAGAGCAGGAAAAAGTAGAGGAAAATTGTACAATTTGTGCAGGAAATTGGCAAACGTTTCTGTGTTCTTCAAATCTGGTTTTCATCTCCTTAACAGTTGACACCTTTTTCCCCAAAGCCACAGCCACAGCTAGGCGAGAGAGAGAGAGAGCGGGAGAGAGAGAGAGGAAATTGTTGCCCGAGGATGGAGACCAGAGCAGGTCTTTGATAATTGCGGACGCTGATTGAGATTCATTTAAATGAGTTCCAGACCAGCAGGAAATGGAGAGAATCTTAAAGCCGTACGAAAGTGGGGACTGTGGAGGGAAGACCCCAGATTTATGGGCGATACAAATAGACGTATCTGTATCTGTATCTGTAGGATGTATTCGGAATGTGAGATCATTTTGGTAACGATTCTCTGGACATTCGAGGAGCTGTACAGAGATATGTTCAGCTGGAAATTGGTTAAATTTCTGATCCATTTGGAATCCCCAAAAAAAAAACACAAAAAAAAGGAAGCTTCGCAGAAGTACTTCAACTTCAGTGGCGGTGAAAAGCCTGCCTTCCTTTCGTCTCCTTGTGCTAGGATAAACATCAAAAGGCGAACTCAGGACTCTTGTTTCCTTTCAGCAGGCAACTCGACCGCCCCGTCCGCCCCGCCTGCCCCGCCCGCACTTTGTGTGAATGTGCAGTAGAAAAACATCTTTCATTTAAAAAGCGGGCAGGGCAGAGCAGGGCGGGGCAGGGTGGGGCAGGGGCAGCCTTTGTTGCCACTCCGGGGTGCTCCTGCTGCTCCATCTTCCTGTTGCTGTTGCTGTTGCTGTTGCATCTGCAGGCCAGTTCCAGCTTCAGCTTCAGCTGTAGATTCTATCCTGCCCAGGACTGGCCTGGCCTGGCATGGCCTGGCATGGCTTGTCCTGTCAATGCAATAAGCGAGGCAGCCAAAGGAGCAATGGGATCCACTCCTCCTCTCACTCCTTTCTCATGTTTATAGCAAGTATTTCAGTTCGAGGAAAGGAAAGGAGCAGCCAGGAGCCAGCAGCCCCATCCCCAGCCCCAACCCCGCCAGCTGGACACGGTAAAAAATGTGGCTCCTCTTTTCTATTTTTTGTGTGCTGTTTGCTCCTCTTTTGCATACACTTTATATTCCCCAGGAGTCGGATCATATGGTGGACTATACATATATATATATATATATATATTTGTATATATATGTATATATTTCTTTTCTGGTTCGGTCATGCCGCTTACAGGGGTGGGGACACGCCCACTAGACGACCCGCCGTGCTGTAAGTAATTTGTGGTTTCAGGCAAATACTCGGAGATGATGTTTTTCTTAAATGTTTTTCTCGCTTTCTCTCTCTCTCTCTCACTCACTCTCTCTCTCTCGCTCTCTCTCGGCTGCTGGTGTTCTCCTTCTGTATCGTTAAAAAATGCCCTTAAGGCATTTAATTTCTTTTGTTCATTGGTCTCTTCCCTTTTGCCTTTTACGGTTCAGACCCTCAGACCTCCTCCCCAGCCACACCCCCAAACCACCTCCCAGCAACCAAACACATCGCTCTTCCTCTTCTATTTGGTCCTTAGTCCTTCCTTTTAACAATTTTCAATAGAAAATTAAAACGCTGCCGCAGTTTTGGCAAGAAAAATTGTTCTTTCGGGTTCGGTCCGAATGTGTGTGTGTTTGTATGTGTTTGTGCTTGTGTGTGTGTCTGGGCTTGGGGGCGTGGGGGGCTTGGCCATGTAAATAGGCGTTCGAAAGCGTTGGAGAGGGGGAATACAAATTGCATGATGTTGTTTGCAATTCCGAAAGAGAAAAATTTGCTCTTTTCTGTAAGCTTATTGTTTGGCAGTTTGTTGAACTGGAGGTTCCCTCCCTGCCCTCCTGCCTCCTGGATCCAGGAGAAGGCAAGAGAGTGGCTTTCTTTTTGGCAAATGCATGAGAGGCTAGGGGTAGTGCCACCCCCTAACCATATCCAGAAATTCTTTGCACACTTAACTGTAGATTTACATTTGTTACTTTTACATTTTCTTCAGTCTTTGTTTGGTTTAAAACTCGAGGCTCTCAAGTAACATTTGTCAGCGAAAAGATTTGCCCATTAAACCTATTCAAATGTGGTATAATCGTATGCTTCGGGGTCACCTTTTTAACTATGTTTTATTCCTAAAATTCCATATTCTTCCCTTATTTAGTTGATGACTTTGTCAGGGCTCTTCCTCTGCCCTTCAGCTTGAGCTGCTCTTGTCAATGTTTATTAATATTTGACTTCCAGCCACCCCCCACCCCTCCCGCACCCCAGCGGAAATGTTGCCAATCTTTGTCCGGCAAACACCCCAGAGCGAATCTGGAAGCCGCACTATTAAAATCCTGAGCTGCCACCCAGCAGGAGGGGCTCAATGCTCGGATATTTGAAGACTGAGTGGCGCACAATTTACGGGCTCGGCTTTGGGGGGGGAGAGGGGGGAGCCATGGGGGGTCGCCGAGAGGACACGCAGCGGAGCGGAGAGCGCGGGACATTTTTGCACAACGTGCAAAACAGGAAGCGGGAAATGAACCCCGCCGAATCTGAGTCCAGGGGCGAGCATTTTAATCGGCTATAAATTGCAACCCTTTTGTGAAGGAGGTTTTCGCACACAACAGGGTTGTGGCAGGGGTAGGGGCGGGGACAGTGGAAGGTAGAAAATTACAGTTATTAATGCATGGGGTGTCAAATACGGTTTTTTTGCTGTTGCTGTGTTGTGTTGTGTTGGTTCTCCCCTCAAGCTAGATTTTCGCTATTTATTTCCTTTCTTTGCACTCCGGACGACCCGTTTTTTTATTGTGCAATGCGACAATATAATTTACTTTTCCCCCTTACGAATCCACCCCAACCCCCACCCCTGCGTTACTCCTTTTCCGCAAAATATATGGCACCATTTCCATTGGTGTGTTGCCATGTCAAAATAATCCGACAGCTTAATTATACACGCGGACATCCATACCACAGGAGCGGCGCCTCGAGTTCCCTCGAGCCATGCCTCATGCCACGCCTCGCCATTCCTATGAGTAGACCATTTCGCATCGTTTAGTAATTCGTGGTTAAATCAATTTCGCACACTTGGTTCTTTTATAGATACCCCAACCCACTTCCTCCTCACCCTCCTCCTTTTCCATTCCTTCTTTCCTTGTCCTTCTCTCTTTCTCTCTCTTCTTGCCGTTTGACAGTTTTGGGTCAGCCATCGCTGGCTTTGCTGGCTGCAATTCTGGTTCTGGTGAAAGGTGTCCGCCGGTTTTGGGCAAAGTCATTTCAGCCTTTTCTTATGGGTTTTCTTCTCTCTTTTTTATTGTTTGTCCAGGGGGGTCACGATTTCAGTTTTTTGCTGGTTCTGGCCATCGATCTGAAAGGGAACAGTTTTGCAGATAGATTTTACGACTTAACGATCCTTTGTGAGGTTTTGTGGAATCTATAATCTATATTTAATAGAATCTGCATGATATACACTTTGGCAATACAACAAAGTCTGCATTCTGAACCCCACATAACCCCACTGGTATTTGAAGCCCAGACTTCCTGCCACTGAAGAGATCTCGTCCTTCGAATGGATGCCTTTGCTTCCGTTCCGTAACATTCAATCAAAATGGAGCAGCGTCATCCACTTAAGGGGTCACCATTCAATGGCACCCATCATCGCAATCTATCTGAGACCAGGACGACTCTCGATGCCATCCATCCTGTCAGCTTGAACCCCCCCAGGGGCATGTCTAATCTACATGGTGCCCCATATGGCCATTTAAAAGCTTTACGCTGTTGTTTCAGCACTTCCTCAGCTCGGCTTTGGTCCTGGTTCCTGGTGCAGGACTCGCTCTCGCTTCCGCTTCCATTTGCAGCTCAAAAATTCGATACATCATTCATCAAAACGCGTGCCGGAGAACGGACCCACTCACCCATTAGGTTGGGATTGGGATTGGGAGTGGGAATCGGAATCGGAAAACACTAGGACCGTACTCATAAGTTTTGAAGTTCCCTTGGACCATAATCCCTTTCTAATCGAATTACGTTCAAATCCCCAGAGCAGAGCTCTGCTCTTCCATCGAGTGGCAAGGAGTGGGGTGGCATGGAGTGGGGTGGCATGGAGTGTGTGTGTGTTAAGGAAAATTCAAGCGTAAGAAACTAATTTCTGCGCCAGTCGCAAATCCGCGAGATATCGTCGGGGACTCTCGTGCATATGCGCTCATTCACTAATTTAATAGAAGTCTGTCTCATAAAAATGTTGCTGTGGCCATCAGATATTTAACAATTGATAAAAAGGAAGAACCGAATAAAAAATGGCAACGAATCAGTGGAAAACCCATGAGAGGCAGATTAGCCGCAAAAAAACAACCAGCAGGAAATGCACTGAGAGAAAGGAATGCATGGAAATCGTAGTGGAAGTGAATGATTGGCAGTGGCATTCTGGCATTTCTTCCTGTGTAGATCTCAGGTTGTGATGGCGCAGAAAACTTACCCCTAAGTGTGTGTGTGCGTGTGTGTGTGTGTTGTCGGTGGGCTTTTGCTTTCCCACAGGACCAGAGCAACCACCGAAAACCGAACCAATCTACGGCCCAACCCAACCCCGCCCGGCCACCCTGTTTGATCACATTGTTTTCCCAAATCGGATTTTAGTTTTACACTAATTTCTTTGGTTTAAGACTCGTTCGCTGTTTGCTGCTCCTGCTGGTCCTGGTACGCGTCCTGGAGCTGGTGCTGGTGCTGGTGCTGGTCCTGCTGCTGGTCCTGGTGCTCATCGTTGTCTGGTATTATAAACGCTTCGCTGGACATTGGCAGCCCCTGGTTGCCTGCCCTTCCCGCGCACTGATGAATCCTCTTTGATTGCACTAAACTGCAATCGAGACGAATGCTCAAAACGTGCAATGTCATGCGGCAAGCAGCCATCTCGTGGAGGGAGTTGGAGGGGGGAGTTATCTCCCGCCCTGCCCTGCCCTGCCCTGCGTTGCCCTGCTGCTGTGTGTGATAAAATTTCATTCACTTGACGGCTGGCCGGGTAGCGTCCCAGGCTTTTTATCGCTCGCCTCGGATCATGCCTAGCCCCGGCATCTTTGGCTTTAGTTTACCCCTCAATCTCGTCCTTATCCTTGGCAGGACTTCCCCTAGTCCGCCTCTCTGGATAGCTGCACATTTTTATGGCGAAAACAATTTAATTGGCTTGCGACAAACATTTTCTTTTCTCCAAGGGGTTCTTCGGTTTGGTTCCTTGGTTCCTTGGTTCCTCGCTTACATTGTTCCTCTGATAACATTCGAATTCCGGATGAGTCATCTTCGGGATTGATTCCGTGGCGTAGGCGGAGCCATCAAATAGCTAAAAGTGAGTAAAAAGTTGCAGCAACTATCCGAAAATGGATATCGAAAAACTTTCAAAGTAATCTCGAATGATAACGAACAAAAATCGTTGAAGATAAATGGTACAGGAAGCTTCAAGGAGTTAAAGAATGTTCTAATATCCCTCACCTATGTTTCAGCAAAATCTAAGAAATATTACAGTTATTAAACAATTCTTTTGAAATGAAAATTCTTTCCTAGGTGCTGCAGAAATTGTAGTTCATTGAACAACTAGTAAGCCGCAATTAAGACCCAGTTCTTGGGCAGCTGAAACTTTGTTTCAATCTGTTGTAATTTCTACATTAATCTGCTCTTTGTCCTCATCCCACCAGTAGATGAGTCAGTTGTCCAAGAGGCGACTACTTCGTATTTCTCCATTCCATTCCATTCCGTTCCGTTCCGTTCTCCTCTCTTCCGTGGCATCTTGACGTTGCCGTTGCCGTCGTCGTCGTCGTCGCTCCAATGGCACTTAAAATGCCAGAACTTATTTCCATTTGGTTGGGCAATTATAATATTTTGTGTGTCTCTCTTCCCCCCCTCCCTCCTGCCTGGGTGGTGGTGAGTTGGCGAGGGGGAGGCTGAAATGCGTTTACCTTTTTACTGCTGATTTGTGTGTTTTGCTTCATGAATTTTTTGCAACGGGTTGAAGCGGCCCCAAAGACGGGGTACGGGATGGGGACGGCGGGGGATACTGAAGACTGAAGACAGAAGGAAGACCAAGAGGCGAGACGATGGGAGACGAGAGCCAACATTGCGACGTCTTAAATATAATATTGACATTTCTTTTGCAACGTTTTTCATTTGCTGCGGGTAGCCTTCGTGTGGGTCTGGTCCGGGGTGGAGTGGGGGCTAGGGGTGCTGGGGGTGCTGCCTCAGAGTGGGTCCCAGCGGTCTGCAAACTTTGACTTTTACACAGTGCAAATAATTATAGACATTTTTTGGTCCCGCTGGGGGGGAGCATGGTGGGCATACGGGGGGTGGGGGGTACGCAAAAAAGGGTTAAGTGCTTACCCAAACGTTTTTTGGCCTGCACATTTTCACATTTCATCTTTTGCTGCCACTTCTGGTGTGTTTTTTTCTTTATATATTTTTTTATTCGGTTCTTTGTGGGAACTGTCGCATAATTTGCTTTGAATTATTTAAGAGCTCTCTTGGTCCAGCCGGGGCATGCCTAATTAAAAATGCCATGCGGCAAGGGCACTTTGGCTTTTGGGTAGAACTGTTACCCCATAGCCATAGCCATGGTTACAGCTATGGCCATTGCCATTCCCAATCCTTTACTCATCCAGCTTTGGCAATCAATCAATTAGCAGCTTCAGCGTCAGAAATGAGAACAGGCCAGACGAAACCACAGAGAGGCACACACGAGGCCGATGACTCATCGCGGAGCACTTTCTGTCAATAAGTCTGTCTCGGCGAAGATCCGCTACATCCGCAAATATCGATAACAGCTCTCGCCCCCTGGTCCACCCCTGGTCCACCCTGGTCTGCCCACCTCCGTTGTTATACTTTATTCAATCGATAATTAGCTGGGGACGGCGGCTGCTCAAATTTATGCCTGAAATTCAAAATGATTTTACTGCTTCCCCAGAAACTTGTCCCAGGCCTCGGACTGCACTCCAATGAATAAGCCACCAAGAAAGGTTTCGCACTCCGAGATCTTGAATTATTGTTATGATAATTGTGCGACACTCGTCTCGACACCCCTCCCCCTGGAGTGTAGGAGTGGAGGCTGGAGGGGGAGCTCCTCGAGTGTTAATTTAATAAACACATTCGTTTGGTTTATTTTATTTCATATTTTCTGGGCAGCGGAAATGCCTTTAAGAAGTTATAGCTCTGAACTGTGGGTGAATCATGGTGGAAAGTGCAATCAGGGAGGCAATTTAGTTTGGGAAAACACTGGAGAGAGGGGAGGAGGGAATTGGGAATGTTCAATTGCAACTCTTTTTGTGTATTCCATCAATTAAATAGAGTGAGTTTCAGTCTCGATCCAATCCAAAAACTATCCAAGCAATTGTCCTGCTGTCCACCCACTGTCCATCCGATCAAGCCCATCAACAGTCCACCAGCTGTCCTGCTGTCCCTGTTATCCTGGTGGGCTGGTGGACTGGTGGCCCAAGCTCCATTCGATTCCAGCCTGCTTAGGTTGTTATCCCTGTCGTCTGCGACTTGTGTTGTGATTTTGACAAGCCTCTGTCTGTCTCTCTCTCTCTGGAGGGGAGGACCCTGCTGGACTCGTTTGTATAGCTGTTCCTGTCAATGGTAGGGAGATACACACACATGTACACATACAGTTACTGATACTCAGGCAGAAGCAGAGGCCCAGCCAAAGCCAAAGCCAATTGTCAGGATGACAGACATGTTTCTGCTGTTGCTCTGGCTGTTGTTTGTTTGGTTGTTTGTTAGCTGTTGCTAATCCCTAAATGCAATATCCCCGCCCTGCTGCTCCTTTGTTTGGGGGTGTCGTCATGTAGCAGATTGTGTTGGCCAGAAATTATTTACAAATATTTGTAAAAATTCTTTGATAAATTATGCGACTGTCCCCAAAAACATGGATGGGGAAAATGATTGATTTATGGTGGTTCAGATGGGTGTGGGAACGGGTGTGGGTATGGGGGTTCGGCTGCCCAGTTGATGTTCTCTAATGCCAGGCCAAAAGCAGTCCCATCCAGTCCCGTCCAGTCCAGTCCAGATCAGACGCGTCTGAATGAATCCGGTTCGCAGTTTTGGTTCGATTCCATTCAGGAGTTCCGGGCAGAGCAGAGCAGAGCAGAGCAGAGCACAGAGGCCAGGACCAGGACCAGTTTCCGTTGAGTCCAGAACGACACTGACACTCTGTTGACAGCAATCGTATGTTTAAAAAGCATAATCCCAGACGAATGATGATGAATGGACCCGGACCGGGTCGAACCTCCCATCCGCAGCACAGCATTCAGATGGGGCAAAAGCAAACGCTCGACGTCGTTTAACTAAATCCTTGATGAATGATGTTGCCTCCCTACCCAGTCCCAGTCCCCGTCCCAGAAATCCTATTCCCTTGCCCTCTACCCTCTACCCTCCTTCTCACAGTTGCTTTCGCTTGCTGCGTTTTCATATTTGCACGGAAAACTCCCAAATGCCAGCGACATTATCCACAGGGGGAGGAGGACGAGGACGAAAGGAAGCGGGAAGCTGCTGGGAACGCAATTTTCATTTACGCTTCATTTTAATGATGTTAAGTGATTGTGCAGAAAATGTCCTGAGCCTGAAACCAGACATATACCAAGGGGGGGGCTATATGCTATGCTATGGTATGGTATGGTATGGGGTTCTGTTCTGTTTTTGCATTTGCCAACCGAAAGTTTTGCGTAAATAGATTTCTGTCCTGCCGGCTTCTGCCACTGCCACTGCCACTGCCACTGATGCTGATGCTGTTGCCTGATGCTGTTGCCTGATGTTGTTGCCTGATGATGCTGATGCTGATGGCTGACGATGGCGTTGGCGTTGGCCACGATGAAAGCAGCTTGTAATCCATTTCAAATCATTTTTCACTTTTGTATTTGTGTCTGCACAGGGGCGCTGCTGTTCTGTTCCTAGCTGGGGGTTCAGGGGCTCTAGGGGTAGGGGGTTCGGGTTCTCTGTTTCGCCATGGTTTTAGTTTTCCGTTCCGTTCTACGCGGCAGCGTTTTGATTTGTTTGGTTTGTTGATAAATGATGTCTGCACCGCAGCCTAGACAGGTCTGTCGTCTGTCTGTCCTGCCTTTGAACCTAAGGAACCCAAGCAACCCAAAGAACCCGAGGAAACCGGGGCCTTGGCATAATTGGTTGGCGTTTGGCGCAGGGTGATGATGTCTCCAGACGGGGGGCAGGAGGTCCTGCATCTTTAAAGCTTAACAGTTGCTAGAGATTTCCTGAAGAGTTGAAGACATAGCTGAGACCTAACCTCCGCCGTGCTCTCCTCAAAGGTGATGCCATGAATCATTCTCCAGAATCTGACAACCCGTTCTTCCACAGGGTGAACCCTCTCTCTCTGGTATCCCCCGAGGAACTCAATAAATATTTCAATTTCCTGGCTTTCGTTTTCTTGGTTGACTTGACACCGTTTTGTGCGAAATTACTTATCGAGTTAATGGGATTCTGTGCCGTAATGAATTTGCTGGAAATTAATTTCGGAGAGACACAACCGAAAGACCAAAAGACCCAAAGACCCAGAGATAGATCGGATCGTTCGTCTGCGATTAGAAACCGAAAGCAGTTATCGTTTTTGGCTGCTATCAGGCAGTGGAACGTGTGTCTGCACAGTGGCCGATAAAAGTAATATCCTGTAAGCGGCACGTGACCGGGTATGACCCGTAAGGCGGAGGGGGATAGACAAGCTCAAACCCCTGACAGACCAGGACCAGACCAGGACCAGTGCGATCCCAGAGTGAGAAATCATTATGGGCCTGTTCCTAGATCTAATTGCAGTTTGCATGTGTGAACTGCATAAGGGATTTATTCAGGTTCAGGTGCGGGTTCGGGTTCGGTTTCGGGTTCAGGAAAGAGCAGTCCTTTCTCCTTTGGGGGTTGTTCAGATGGCAGCTCTGTGAATTTATGAGCCATGGCTAACAGTGCATTGCTTGATGGGTTGCAGTTGCCATTGCCCTACCCCCCTCAACCCCTGTCCTCTTTTTTACCATTTTTTTCTCTTCTTTGGTTGGTTTCCACTTGTCACTGGTCCCCGGGCTCACTCTATTGTCGCTAATTGTCTGATATATAGCCTTGTTTGTTGTGCATCGCCTCAGTTGTTATGGCGAGTTACCAACTTGTACCAACTTGTCCAGGGGTGGCCCCCGCCTGTCGCCCCTGAAAACGTTTGGAGTTTGTCAGGGTTTGCGTTTATAACTCACTTGCCTAATGGGCCACAGAGGCAGCAGCAGGTGTTGCAGAGGGAGAGAGCGGCAGAGGCACTCAATTTATGATATGATATGATTCGAGGCCAAGCTTTGGGGGAGATTTTTAGGGGGGGAAGAGGTTACTTGGGCTGGTGTTAAAGTCCTTCAAGCCCAAAGTCCTGTCTGGTACATATTTTCAGAGAAATATTTAAATTTGTTATACAAATGATTAGTTTTTAAAGCCAGGCCCTTGGATTTTATATCCACAAACTACAAAAATCCCATTGAAAATGCAAGAACTACCTCGAGAAACCCTCCGGTCATCCACTATGGATCTTCTTAGACCTTCCTAGACGCCATACACGGTTACATAAACATTATTACCAAAGTTTTGGCCCGCCTCAGCACCCGCCCCCGCCCCAACCCAGCCCAGTGCTGCCATTAGGGGGCCTCAAACTTTACCTTTGACTTACATGACAAGTGCATGGCAGCAGCTCCTCAAGAAAGGCTCAAGACTCAGCCATCCCCCACCAGCCCCTCCACCCCCTACCCTCCCCGACCAGCCAAGCACTCAACCAATCAAATTAACTACTTATAAAGTAATTTTGTACAAGTTTGAGTGACTCCTCCACACAATGCCGATGCCTGCTCAGAGCTCATGAAAAATTCTATTAACAGCCAGTGAGAGAGAGAGAGTGGGAGTGAGAGGGGGGGATGTACACTCCTTCTGGCTCCGGCCCCAGGCCCCTCCAGTCATACGAGCCGTACAGCCTGGGTGTATACATTTTTAAGCCAATCAAGCCCTGGCACCGTGTTTGCTTAGCCACCAAACCCAAACCCAAACCAGAACCTTCGTCTCACCCCCCTGCTCCTCCTCCTCTTCGTCATCCTTCTGCTGCTGCTGCTGGTGGCGCTGCTGCCTCCTGTCAAGTTTACATTTGACACACCTGCTTTCATTTGAAACTTGCCACGGGGCTATAATTGCAACGTCGGACTTTCCTCACCCACACCCACAAATACACACACAGAGACACACACACACACCCGCAACATCAGCCACAGCAACAATAATAAACAAATGAACGGCGGCAAGTTGAAAACTTTCCAGTTTTGGAGAGGGATGGCAACAGGATGGGAGGGCCGAGTCGCAGTCCCAGGACCAGTCATAGGCCCAGAACACAGAAGCCAGAACCCAGGCCGAGTGCAGTTCATTGTGTAGAAGAAGCCGTCGACTGGGCCCCTGATTGAGCCCACAAGCTGTTTGTGCAACGTGGGGTTAGGAGGGAGAGAGACGTCTAAGGGAAGGTGGATGGATCAGCGTGCGCCTTAAATAAACAATTCACATTTAATTACGTCTAAATTTGGTTGCGCGAACAAACAGCGACGACAGCAGCAGCAGCAGCAGCAGCGAGAGGAGGGAGCGGGGAAGAGCGAGATAGTTGCCGGATCGGCCGGAGTGTGCGAATGCCAAAATCGAGCAATGGATACACGCCCAGCCAACGTCCTAGCCACCCCCACCCCCACCCAGGTCCTGCCCGGAACAGAACTGAACGGAACGTCGTCAATGAATGAATGTCGACAAATTGGCAACACACGCGATGAGGCTGACAGCGACGGCTACAGCGACGGCGACTGGCCGAGTGACGTCTAGGAATAATAAGCATGAACCGAGCCGAGTCCTGGGGGATGGGAATTATGGCTTCTTTAAATTAGTTTATGCTCCAGGCATCTCCCACACAAACTCTTCCTCCTTTGATAATCCTCGGCCAGAGTTCATGTTCGTTTGTCCTCTGACCAGTAGACGTAGTCCTTCTAATTATGTGGGGTTCTGTTTCTGTTCCTGGCTTTCAAGGTAAACCCAAGAAAACAACGTTTTTCCACAGTTCTTTTGGCACTCGGAAGGCGGTAAACCCGTTGACCAATCAATTTTGGTTGATTATCGGGGAACCCAAAGATGGTCAAGAGATGACCAGAAAGACTAGCCCTTGATTCGATGTTTTGGGTGCTCTAAGATCTGTTAAATGGGGCACCCACTCCGAATTGGAAGGGGAGCTATGCAACCATCCGGAATTGTCCTGGCATGAACAGTTGTTATTGTTACTTTTTGTATAATTCCATTATTCCCAAAATTTATAACTGGATTTATCTGATCCTCCAACGAGTTTCCAATTTTGAAATCAGCAACCACCGCCAAGAAC
Source organism: Drosophila azteca (assembly GCA_005876895.1). Taxonomy (NCBI): domain Eukaryota; kingdom Metazoa; phylum Arthropoda; class Insecta; order Diptera; family Drosophilidae; genus Drosophila; species Drosophila azteca. The sequence goes on from VCKU01000016.1 coordinate 147,886, forward strand.
AGAAGATTTTTATCTCACAATAAAAATACATTAATCGAAATGCTCGTAATCTTTACATGGGGTACTTTAAGATAATCCTGCCATCCTGCCTTTTTAAGGGTATTTGAAGCTTCTATGTCTATGTCTATGTCTTTTCTATGATTTCTCTCATGTGTCCTGCACTTTCTCTGAGCCTTTCTCCCTGGCTGCCGAGGCTCTTGGAGGCGAGTCAGCGGCTGATTGCATGCAATTGAATGAGGAAAGTTTTGTTCGGTTCGGTTTGGTTTGGTTCGCAAAAGTCTCTGGGTGGTCCGGTTTGGTACGCTCCGTGCCGATAGTTGGTAATGCACCCTCAAATCGATAGTAATGGCGGTCTGTTTGGGGAGTACCCCCTCCCCCCTATTCCAAGTCTCTCTTGTGGAATGGTGCTGAGCTGTGCCAAAGCACTAAATAATTGCCCATATGTGCCCCAGGAGCAGGAGCAGGAACAGCAGCAGGAGCAGGAGCAGAAGCAGGAGCAGAAAAAGCAGGAATAGTCGCACAACAGAGAGTCGTGGAACAGGAGTCAGGAATAGAAGAGAAGCCACCCTTTTCATCAGTTACTTACCCCAGGGGTTGCATGCCATGGTCCGACTCTCTCTTTCTCTCTTTGTGTTTCTGTCTCTCTGTCCTCCCTTGGCTTGTTTCATCGATATTTCTTTTTTCAATTTATGCTCATTTATTCTATCAATTTAACGAAACATTCACACACATGGAGATGGAAAATCTTTTGGGACAAAAAAAAAGATTGCAACTCGTGCGTAAAGCTGGAACGGGAATGGAAACGGGAAGGGCACGTATGGGTGTGTGTGTGGGGGACGGGGTGCCTGCCCAGGGTGGTTCTGGTTGTGTGTTTGGAAAGCAAATATTTTCTGACAAGTGGAAGTCAGATGTCATATGCGGGGGGGGAAGGGACACAGAGCGCACAGGGACAGGGCTTGTGGCGCACCCGAAATGCCAAATGCTCGTCTCAATTGCTACTTGACATGCACACACACACACACATGCACACACACACACACTCGCAGCCAGTAAAGTTGTCAAAAAAAATAAGGAAGGAAGGAAGGAACCCCAAGGAGAGGGGAGAAATCTTTGACATTAGAGCGGGAATACAACTGACAATTATTGCCTGACAGCTGACAAGGTTGATGGTTGACGGGGGCGGGGCTGGTATCGCTTGACAGTTCATCGGTGGAAATGGAGCTGCCAACCTGCTAAATGAGTGCCAAATATTACAACCATGAGGCATATAGCAAACGTTCCATAGACTCTTAAATATGATCCGAGGTAAAGTGGAACATCGAATCGGTGGGACTTTTTTCTCTTCCCGCTCACTCTCTATTTGCATTGTAGCTCCTAGTTAATATCTCAGATGTAGACCTAAAGTACTATATAGCCATTCAGAATTGTGTAGAGCATTTAGTAGAAAGAACAGACTGTGTAGAACTTCTGATAGATGACAATATCTTTGCTGGAATACAGAATGGCACACCTCTTGGCAAAGTATAAGTACCCTTTCAGTTAGGGAAAAACGTGAAGCAGCTTCATTAGCTTTTAGAGCAGAGAGAGAGAGAGAGAGAGACATTCAGTGCCACCGAGGAATGCCAAGGTTGAGACGACTTATTATAAGATGTTTAATAATTTATGTATTTCCGATTTATGTCCGCGCATTTTTCGTTACACCACCACCCACTTCCTGTTTACCTTCTACTCTGCCTGCTGCTGCCTGCTGCTTACCCTCTCCTATTTCCCTACCCTCTCTTCCTGTTCTGTCCTGCTTTTCGTCCCCTACCAAAGTCGAGTATTATATTTGGGGGGTAGGGCGTTGGGGGGGGGGAGGTCTTGAGCTCATTTGTATGCGTGCAGCGTTGCGCAGCGCACTTATTGCGACCGTCGGGGGGACACTTGGGTATTAAAAAATGCCAGACTACAACCCGAACCCGAGCCAAGGCCCAACCATCTTCCTCCTCCTCCTCCTCCTCGTTGGCCCATCTATTGGCACCAGTCAACGAAGCATTACTACTTTGACTCTTCTCAGGACTCGGGACTTGGGACTCAGGACTCCAAGGAGAAGAGTCTGTCCAAAAATTGTATTATGCACAAGTTGTTTTTGGTTCCTTTCTTGCTTTTGGGAGGGTGAGAAGTATGCTTATGCTTCTGCACCCCTCACCCACTCACTCAGCCCCACCCCCCTAGAACAGCTTTTTATTAAGAAATCATCGTTGATTGTGTGGAAGGAAATAATGTTGATTTTACATTTTAGAGCTGCCTCGTGGGTTGGGTGGGGTTGGGCTCTTGTTCTGCCCCAAAAAGGGGGTTGATACCCGCTTGTTCGCTGTCTGTCGTTGCGGTGGCAAGTTTATTATAATAATAGGAGGCACACTCTCGAGTACTTTGGGGAATTCCACATGAACAGGGGCGGGGACAAGGGCGGGGGCAAGTACAGTCTATTAAATGTATGAGTAATGCATGATGTTTTCTCGATTTAATAGAGTTTCGAATGCGGAACTGAAACACAGGAAATGGAATGATAATAGAGATACCTTCTGTACTTCTGTACATTCTAATACATATGTAGATGTATTTTGGGGATTTTTATAGCTATAAAATTAATGGATTTTAGGAGGATTTTTGCAGTATTCTCTCTCCAATGGACGGCATTTCAGGAACCCTCAAAATATTACCCCTCCCCAATGAATTTCCAAGAACTTTTGCCAATGTATCGAATGAAAGACCCTTTTCCCTTGTCATACACTCTCTCCCTCTCCTCCTTCTGCCACAAGCCGTGTCCAATGCCCCAGTCTAGCCACAAAGGATCGCTCAACTGCTCCTTGCGTACTCGCATGAAGGATAGGATGAATGACTCGTCGGAAATGTCTATAAATCTTGTCCCAGACATTAGCGCAAAAACAGTGAGCACGAAAAGTATTTTCACTCCCAGCATAACATTGGTTTTTCGCCAAAATTAACGCGAATTGTGTTCGAGGCAAATTGCTGTTGTTTCTGCTTTTGTTGTTGTTTCTGTTGTTGTTTCTGTTCTTGATGTGGTATGTTGGAACGCTGGGATGTGGGATGTTTGGGGGGTGCTGGGGTGTTGTGCATAATCGTTAATGAATTATAGTGTATAACTTCTGGCAGTAGTCGCAGTAGTCCTCTGCTTGCGTGCGGCGGCACATGTTTGCGGCCATATGACTCTGGCCCAGTTCTGCGGCTCTGGGGGATCCCTTCTGGCCTGCCTCTAATGAAATTTTCACGCTGCCTTTTGTTTTAATGCATTCCACACACCCAAGGAACCCACACACACGTCCCATTTAGGCGGGGTTGGGGGTGGGATGGGGTCTTCCGTGTTTGTGCATTAAGTTTGTCGTTTTTCTAATTTCCAACCCCCGAGGCTTTCGGCTTTTGCCATCCACTGCCCCGTACATTAGTCACGCGCTCTATCAAGGTGCTGCCATCTTGCGTTCCCAATTTCCAGCACTGACCACACCCCAAAAACGGGAGATCCTTCCCCCTCCCACATCTCGGAGTCCCACGGCATTAATTGCTTTTTCATAACAATAATTTTCCTGTTTTCCTGCTTTTTTTTTCTGTTCCGTTTTCTGTGTGTCCTCCTGCCATTGGCATCTGCCGGTCGAAAGTCCTGACTTCTGTTCAAGCTTCTTTTAAGCCTTCTTCTTCCTTTCTGACTTTCTCAGGCGCATCATTCACACTTTGTTTGCTGTCCCCCCCTGCCCCAGCCCCCTGTCCCCCTCACTGTCCTCTTCGACATGCATAAAACATTTTTGCCTTCGTTTTTCATTCATTTGAATTGAAAAGCTTTTCGCAGCGATTTGTTATGCAAGCTTAGAAAACAAACAAAAAGTGAAAAATAAAACCCAAAAAGAGAAAAGGCTAGTTATGGCTGCACACAGCTTTCTACACACCCTTTCAGGTTTGATTCTCTTTGGCAAAAGGATTGCTTAGAAAATGGAACGATTGGCAGAGGAACACAAAACAGAAAATGGAACAATTAGCAGAGAAACACAAAACAAATGGCAGATTGATCTTCATTGCATCCTTCTGTGCAGGACAAACATCAGTGGGAATTCGTAATGCCCTCCGTTAGGGTATACTCGCAAAAATGGGCAAAGAAAAGCAGAGAGAGAGAGAGAGAAAGACCCTGTGCTGGCCGAAATGAAACCTGACGCTGAAAATTTGCTGAATGCCTTGCATATCCCCCATCCCCATCCCCACATCCCCTTTCTCTCTCTCTCACCCCTCGCGCTTTTCCATTCCCACTCAATCTCTTCCTCGCTCACTGCCCAACCATTTGTTGGTTATCAACTTTGTTGCTGCAAAATGTAATTGCATATGCAGCCACGCTCCAAAGCGCACACACACCGAACCCCGAACCGAAAAAAAACGAGAAACAAAAAGCGACTGGGGGGTGGGAAGCGATCCTAGGGCTGGCAAACATTTTTTAGCAATGGATATCCATCCCCCAGCGCCAGCTCCAGCTCCAGTTCCAGCCTCTGCCGTTCCTTCCTGCCTGCAGCGTCCCCCCACCATTTCCACGCATTTCTCCATGGCTCTCATAGGAGGTTATTAGTGTTTTTGATGGTGTTTTCCGTTTGAACAATTTCTGGTGTGAATTTCCGCCAATGCAAAAGCAAAACTGCTGGGGAGTTCCAGCCAGGATTGGGGTTCGGCATGTAAGTTCTTAGGACCCAAAGAACGATCACTGGGAAAGCCATTCCATTAGCTGTTCGATTAATCACATTTGAAGTTCATCGATTTCCATGAAGATCATCAGAGAAAACCCTTAAAGCGCATCAACAAGTTATGGGAATATCTACACCCTAAGCCCCTATCAAAAAGGACACAAAAACCGTATAAAAACTTCCACAATTTGTTGTCAGTTTTGCTTGTTATTGCCGTTCAGTTGTTGCAGCAACTCCTGAGCCAAAACTATTTTGAAAACACACACACACACATATCTGGAGTTTTTTTTTTTGCGTCAGCTTTTGTTTTAATCCTTTGAATGTTTTATTGCCATTCAGGGAGAGCGGGGCAACTGTTGGGGGGTGGAGCGGGGGGTATATCATTGCAAGTTTAATTTTTTTATGTCGTCGTCAACTCCAAAAATAAACTATTTACACGATGGATACTACTACGAAACATTCGTTGTAATGCCCTCGCGCATAGTTTCAACAATGGCGGCGGCAGCCGGAAAATGGAAAATGGAAATGGAAATCTCTAAATAATAAATTTGTTACGAGCGCAACAAATTTTCCAATGCATCGTTTAAAAACTTGTCCATTGTCAGTTGTATACATTTTTGGTTTTGGTTGTTTCTTTTCTGTAGGAAGTTGAGTGGAATGGAATGGTTTAGGGATTTGCAGTTATACGAGAATGCGGGATAGTTTGTGCCTGAAGCACATATCTAACTAACTATCTAACTATCTATCTATTTGTCTGGGTACCAGAATTGTTTAAGGATAAAACTGAAGAAAAATCAAATCAACAAGTGGCCGAGGACCTGCATCAATTATGTTTAATCTGCTATGCTGCCACGCTGCCATTGCCCCTCCCTCCTTTCAGATCTTATCCACTCACATATGCATATACATGTATGCATTTATGTATGTGTGTATATGTGTATATCACGGACAGACTGTAATCCCCCATACAACAATCAATGTTCCAACTGTTCCGTTCATAAATTCCACTCTCGACCGGGGGCATTACACGATGTTATCCGCAGCATTTCATTCAGGGGCCTTCATGGGGTTTTTCCCCAGTCCTCTTCTGTCCTGTCCTCTCTTGTCCTGTCCTGTCCTGTCGATAATTAAGCTTAAAATATACTTGTCTATGGGATTATGTTTTTCATATTTCATGATTTTTAATGGCACACTTGTTCCACGCTCAACGGGCGTTCATTGTTGAATATTTAAGAGTGGCAACGCAACGCACACGCACACGAACACGAACACGAAAATAAATCCACACTGATTCGGAGTTCGTGTCAAAATATGAAAATCGACCAAATACCATCTGCAGTGGAGTTGGAGTGTTTTTTAAATGCATTTCATTTATGCCACCAAATGTGCTTTAGGCGTTACTCCACCCCATAGATACCCATATACATATATCTTCCCCTGTAGCCACACAGCATCCGATTCGATCATTTCTTCGTTGGGTTACCCTAACCCTAAGGACCTTCCGTCATCTGTGGCCTGTCGTCGGCATGTCTTTAAGCACGAAACAATCCCTTGGTAACGGGGTTCTCTGTCAGCCCCAACTCATAATTAAATTCCTTGATAATAATTCCCTCCCCACCCCCCCCACACTTCGGTCAATCCCCCCAGAACGGTACATCACAACTCACTCACTTCTCGACGAGACGTTGACACAATTTTCCAGCTCTCCTTCCGCACATTTTTTGGTGAAAATTTGTATTTGTATCTCTGTTGTGTATAAATATTTGAAAAATGTATTTTTAATTGCACAAAGTCAAAAAGTTTCGGTAAGCCTTTTTGGAATAATTACCAGAACAAACGGGGCGGTAGGAGAGGGCGGAGGAGGGCGCAGGGAAACGGAACGCGTTGCCAATAATGGAAGGCAGGTCTTTTTCCTCCTTTGGTCCTCCTTTCAGCTGCTGTGCCTTCGCCTGCTGCTGGTTTTCTTCTGCCAATTTCTGCTCCTGTTCGTTGACTGTTTCCTGTTACTGACAGCAACTCCTTGTGGTGACTGTTGTTGCATATTCAGCAGGCAGTGTGGCACAACCATGGAGGGCCGATCCTTGAAGCAAAAATATTACATAATTATACAAGGAAGAAAGGAGCAGAAACCTGCTCTTGCTCTTGCTCCTGCTTCGGCGATGGTCTCTGTGAGGTTTTTGGGTGTTTGATGACCCTGTTTATGAATACGTTAGCATTAATTAACTTTGATTTAATTAAACGTGCCCGTGCCGGGCATGAGCGTGGGCAGGAGCAGGCGCAGGAGGAGGAGCAGCAGACTGGAGGCCACCAAGTCAGGCCCAGACCAGACCTTGGTCACTTTTCACGTCAGCCCTGCCTTCACTTCACTTGACTTGGCTCCGACTCCCTCGTCCGTCCCCTCGTATCATCTTCTCATTCCCATTCCGCGATGACTTGACGGCGGCTGCTCCTTGGCTCCTTGTTTGTTAATCTCTTAACCCGATGTCGTGCCGGCTCCTTTTGCGGCTTGGCGCCAACAAGTTCGCACCACCACCACCACCACCCCAAGGCAGCCAACTGGAAGAGCAGTCTCAAAAGAGAGGCCGTGGCCCCACAGCTACCCACTGCTACCCACTGCTCTTTTTCTGGCTGCAGCTTGGCACTCCTCAAGTGGAAAATCCTTTTTCGCCTATTTACGTGGCCTTAACAAGTCAACAAGCACACAAACACACACACAAACACACACACACACAAACACACAGAGAAAGTGGCTAGAGGTGAAGGTGGAGCTGAAGGATAAGGATTTGTCTTTGACTTTGGCTCAAAAGTGAAATGATTTCAGCAGCTAGATGGCACTTTAATCGCAATGGGACGCCATATTAAAGGTAAGCCGGCAGGATCGGGGTAGATCTCAGAGAGCACTGCATACCCTTTGGATTGGATCACCCTTTTAAAGATATATTCAAGAGTATTCCGAGTATCTATAACTTTTGTCTGTCTCTGTCTCTCGTTTTCTGTGATAGGCCCAACTCATTTGATATGCGCTTTGATTTTGCTTTTGCTTTGCTTTCCTCTCTTTTTGTTCTTCTCCTTTCAGCTTTCTTTTACTTTTGTTTATTTGCCTTAATAAATTAATTAATTGGCCTGCGGCTAGTCGACAACAGGGCCAGGCAGCAACCGTTCTAAGAACCAAAATAAATAAGCAAAATATTTACTTTAATTTACAAGTACAGTGGAAGCAGGCGACAGAGAGGGGGGGGGCACTGATGCCTGCCCCAGCCAATGCCCCTGCCCCTCGCAAGAGCAGAGCTAGTGGCATCCTTTGTGGCCCGTTTTCGTTTCCATTTACAAATTGCATTAGATTAAAGCGCGATAAAGCGCGGGGCGCGTTCACTTGGCATGATTTCGACTTATTTGCACTTACAAAAAGGCCAAGCAAAGTGGCTCTGGCTCTGGCTCTGGCCTGGCCCGTTCCTCTCTGCCCCCTCCAGTGTCCGTACAGCGTGGTTATATCTTCCACGCCTTGCACATTTTATAAAACTGGGAACTGAGAACTGGCAACTGGCGGCCATGTAGAACATGGTTAATTAGCAATTAATGAAGCGATAATGAAGCCAAGATAAACGACAAACGCAGACAACTACAACGACGACGGGGATGGGATGATGACGACGACGATGATGATGATGATGATGACGATGACAACGAGAGGATGTATGTGGCGCGCTGGGGCGCGAAGGCAGGAGGCTTTTAGCTGGGTGGAGATGGAGACCCCGGAGACCCAGCATAGGCCTTCACATCAGCTCAGCGGTTATCTCTCACTTACTCTCGTATCCGTACTCCCTCTTTCTCTCTCTCTGTCTACCTCTACCTCTCTGTGTGTATGCTTTGGAACGGCCTTGACGAGGATGGGGATTTAGGATGTGGTCCCTGCCTTTTCCTGCCCTGCCCTGCCCTGCCGCTGTGGATGCGGCTGCTATTTCTGCAGGATGCGGATAAGCATGAATTGCCACTTGGCTGGGGATCTAGAGATGGTGCAACTGACTAGGTCACCGCTCAAGCTAGTACCGATTAAGGGCAGGAGATCTATGCTACCTACATATACATATACATATGGCTTTCACTATAGAAAATATATCTCCGTTTAAAAGTTCCACCTAAAACATGCTAGATACCAAAAGTAATCTCTATTCTGCTGCTCATCGCACAGACAGAACAAATACATCTCATAAAATGATCGCCCATTATCGCTTTGTGAACTGTTTATCGATAACAGCCTCAAGCTCATCGTTCCCATCTCTGACTGTGGCTCATCTCTAGCTCTTCTTCGTCTGCCGGACATACGTTTGTTTCTTATTTTTTTGTTTGCCTGTGGTTTTTTTCCTGCTATTCTCCTTTAAATTAAAATTTTGTTTTTTTAGTTGTTTGCTGTTTTGCCTCTCCTGTCCCCCTTCCCCCCTTGCTCCGCTCTGCCACCGAGTGCGCCTTCTACAAGGCAAACATCCAGGCTGATTTTCAAGCGCGCGAAATTGTATCATTTCCTTGGAAAAAACATCTTTTTTTATTTTGGGGTGTTTTTTCTTCGCGCTGGTTTTATTTTAAGGCTAATTAGTTTGCCGGTGCTGCCGCTTGGCATGAAAGTTTCCTGTCACTTGCAGTGGCAAAAGGCGTTGCCAATTAGGTCTTGCTACTTCTGTGTGGCGTGGCATGGCAGACCGGACTGGACTGGACAGGACAGGACAGGACAGGACAGGGGCATGGACTGGGGCTTGACCTTGATGCCAGCCGATTGGTTTGGGGAATTACCCGTAAGTATCTCTCTCTCTCACTCTGTGTCTCTCTCTGTGTGTGAGGATGGAAGGAGTGATGGGGATGGACTCCCAAATGAGCTCGAAATTAAAAGTGTGCCGAGCCAGAGGCAAGGCCTTTGGATGTGTGGCAGCTTTGGGGATACAGAAATTCCTTTTAAATGTAGATAATATTGTAGGATGCTGTGGGATGATTAAAGATTGAGTCAGAGTTCGAATCAATGTGAAAATTCTTCCTGGTTTCGCAGCAATCACGGCCGATACCTCAAAACATTTCCTACCTAATGGTATGCCATTGATCAACCTTTTCTCCTCCCCCTCCCCCCCTCTCAGTATCCAGCACAATCTTCTGTACAAGAGGCAAGTTGCTGGCGAAATCTGCTGGCAGTTGCTGTTGGCAGTTGCTGTTGCTGTTGTTGCTGTTGCTCCCTCTTCCTTATGACAGCATTACAACGGCAACAGCGATCTAATTTTCATGTTGTTTGATAGAAAAGTCTTGTATTGCATTCGATTCATGCCAAGAATTTATCACACAGCATCCAAGCATCCCATCCCAAGAAGCTGCATCCACAATCTGGCCTCCCTCAACATGGATGTTGCTGCTGCTGCCGCTGCCTCCGACACTCTTGCTGCTGCTGCTGCTGTTGCTGCTGCTGCCACTGCCGTCGCCTGTTTAAATATTATCAAAAATTGTGTATCTCGAGGCTTGGAAGCTTCCTGAATCTGAGTCTGATGTTGCTGTTGCTGTTGCTGTTGGGTCTTTTGCCTCGGCTGGGCATAGCAAACATGCTCATAGTTGTTACCGCAGGGATGCTTGACTGGCGATCGTAACAACAGCCAGGGAAGACTTCACCGAGATTCCTTGGGGCGATGCAAAGAATACCCTTCAAGAGAGGGAGAGAGTGTTCGTTTGATGAGGCTCCCCACACCACAAGTAGATGCATCGGTGGCCATCTGGCTGGCTGCAAGCTGAGGGACAACTCGCCATGGAGAGGGTATACTATGTATATGCAACATCCACAACTGTTGCTCCTTGATGTTGCTGCTCCGTTGTTGCGGCTGCGGCTGTGGCTGTGGCGCTGTACGAGATTAAACAATGATTGCATTTTCATTTGCATTTTAAGTCACGGTGCAACGGAAAGCAAAGCATACTCGTAAGAAGTCAGAGAGGGGTCGAGATCTCACTTGGCAGCAAGTGTTGTTGTTGCCCCCTCCGTCCAGTGTCCGCCAGTGGCAGCTGCTGCTGTTGCTGTTGCTGCTGTTGCAGCTTCTCCCACTCCTCCTGCTACCAGGAAACAGGTTTTTTTTTGTGCCGAAACTAAACACATGCCGCCGTTGCCGCTGCCACTGCCGCTGCCGCCAAGATTGAAATGCAAATCAGTTAATGTTGCTGCTGCTGCTTGCGGCTCAGTTGGGGCATATTGGGGATCCCTTTAGGGACTGCTTTAGGGACTCCAGATGAACTCCACCGCATCAAGTACCACTGCTAGGTATCCCCACAGTCTATGCCTTTATAGGGGGACACCATTGCCAATTCCGGACTGATGATGTACGTGTTTTTGGTTCGTTCCCTTCTCCGGCTTCTGCTGTTGCTGTTGCTGCTGCTGTTATTATATAATTGGCTAAGCTCGCGGCGCCAGGAGGCTCCTTGGTCCAGGGACTTGGTTACCCGTCCACCCATCCCCCCATCCCCCGTAGCCCGTCCCTATAACTCAAAGCCAAACAAATGCCGGAGCCCTTAATGCCGGGGCTCTGGGCTCATAAAAATGAAAATTTGTGCGACAGATTTTTTGCCAGGGACTAATCTTGGACAACAGCTGCTCTGAGTCGTCGTTCTCCCTCGCTCTCCCTCGTTCTCCATCGCCCTCTGTGTGTGTGTGTATGTCCTGTGTCCTGTGTCCACTCATCTCGATTACGAGGTGTAAATTTACTGACGCACATAAAGCCATTTGGCAGAGTCCCCCCTCCTTCCTCCCAATCCCCTTGGCAGCTCAAAATCCAATTCATATATTTACCGTTTACCGACGACTCTCCACGATGTCCCCCCCTGTGCCCCCACATTGGCATTATGAGCGTTAAGCTTTTTGGCCATTTTATGCTCGGGTTTGGGCCAAAAGCTTTATAAATTTTGATGATACTCGTACGAGTGTACGAGCGAGTGTATGTGTGTATGTGTGTGTGCATGTGTATGTGTGTGGGGAGTCCTTGGATCTGAGTGTGGATTGCTGCTCATTTGTGTCGGGTTTCGGTTCCGTGGCTCAACGTGTTGCTACTTAATGTTGGGGATTTGGATGGACTTTACATTTTGATATGTGGGCGAGTGCTTGGACGGGGCCCGCTGGAACTGCATTCACTTGCGGTGTTAAGGTTGGTATGTACATACATACATACATACATAGTTCTAAGATCTACAAGTATGTAGTTCACTTTCGCTGGCACCTCCAATCATCTCCGAATACTTCCATAAGCCACCCAGAGAGCCACTCTCCACTCTATGGCTTTCCAAACTGATTGCAACATTAACACTTACTGCACATGTGCCCCCTGCACTCTCTCTCTCTCCCTCCCTCTCTCCCAGGCAACCTTTGCCCTCTAGTGATGTGTGGCAGGCTTCCTCGACATCATCTCCTCCATCATCATCATCATCATCAGCATCAGCATCAACGCCTGGCATCGTCGGTTGTGGCCTTTATCAATTCACCTTCTCGTGCTCCTACTGCCTTGGCTCCTTCTTCCCCCTGCCTCCTGCCTCCTGCCCCTTGCCTCCTGCCTCCTGCCTTTTGCTCTTCTGGCTGTTTACATAACCATGGCGGCATGCCACTTTAGTGGGCGTGTCCCAAAGCATACCAGCGCCACAAAAAAAAAGAGGAACAAAACTTGTGCTAAAATTAATGCACGACCGGGAGATGAGAGATGAGGAGTCGCAGTCTCTTCCCGCAACGACTAAGTAAACTGGCCTTTCATCAGGTTTTGGCCATATATATTTCTTACAGCCACCAATGTCGATCATCAAGACCCGATGCTGGTGTAGATTTTTCGAACCCATAATTACCAGTCAGCCCCAGTGTGTGTATACATATATATATATAGTATATATAGAAAATTGTTCAGGCGAACACCGAAGAGATCTAGCCACGTTTTCTTGGAGATTCCAGGCATGATTTAAAGGGCAGACTGCCGTCCTCTCCCCTCCTATCCTATGTCTGTTGGTATTGTTGTTGAAAGTGATTGTACTTTATAGATTGTAAGCCTTTGTTGACTTGCAGTCGTCTGTCTGCTGTTGCTTGTTCGGTTGTTCGGTTGTGCAACGTGTAAGACACGGTTTACCTTAGAAGTTGTTGCAACTTTGGTGGCCAGAAAAGTGGGAGATGACGTCTGTGCTTGAGTTGGTTGCATGCATGACAGGAATGCGAGCAGCAGAGAGAGAGAGAGATCTTTGAGGTATTAGGCAAGAATTTTCGACTCCCCCATCTTCAGTTCTGGGCCTGGCATTATACATACTTACTTACTCGTATTTAATTACGCCATCATCATTATGCCTACCAGCCGGGAAATCCCCCAGTGACCTGAACCATTAACAACGTTTACACAGAGCTGTCACCTACAGGAAGATCCACCCTTAGAAAGCCTAACGCGCAGTTTGGAGTTTTTTCCCATGGAAAACCGATTCATTGAAGAGTAAAATTGCGAAAGAGCTTTTCTTCTAATGAATTCAAATGAGCCAAGACGAGCTGAGACGAGCCAGCAAAGTTCATGGGGGCCCAAGGCTTTTTCCACTTATGGCGATTGAGGATTTCGTACAATATTAATTAGGGGAACACTTACAGCGTACTTGATGGGTTTTCCAGTTAAAATCATAACAGCTGTGACGTGGATAATGGCAACAGCGGGGGGTGCAAGCAAGGCCTAGGCCAGGGCCCGGCTGAACCATAAAATCAACCACTTGAAGTTCTTTTTTATGCAAGCCAGAATTGAGACATAAAACATTTTCGTGCGGGTACGCCGCTGTTCCCTCCAGACCAACCAACCCCTAATGAAGCCATCAACTCACGTAACTTGCCACAGTTGCCTGCCACCGAAAGTTTCCTGCCTGCCGTCCTGAGTGTTTCTGTGTGTGTGTGTGTGCTTGACCATACGCGTTGCGTATAAGGATAACTACATGGAAGAGCCTTTTGATGTTGCCTAAGCATTTGATCAAATATTTGTGGAAGAACCAATCCGAGTCGCAATCCAGGGGTGAACGCATCATCCGAATTGGAAACTTTAAAGGGCAGCCAAAAGACGCTGCCTGGATGCGGGTCACCCCTGGCTGTACCCTGATTTGTGATAATAAAAAAGCAACAGCCTGAGCCCCGAAAAAAAAGACCAATGCACTTTGTGAGAAGAGACCACAACAAATAATGTTAACGAGCTCGCGGTCCCACTGCCCGGGATTACAATCAGTGACAGAAGGCAAACCAGAGCCAACCCCACCCAGCCTAACCCAACCCCGAATACGATCTAATCTTTGCGACAGGGAGATTTCGCAATGTCCATTCGCAGATTTCTCAGGGGCCCAACCACCATATGGACTACCAATCAAGGCAAATGCTCGTCGTGTACTCGTGTACTGTGGCATATGCTGGGTCAAGTGCAGTGTGGGCAGTGGGGCAAGGGTTGCTGGAGTTGCCAGGGGAGGGGCGAGCTATTAACAGCTAATTGAGGACATTTACATTAAGCCAAAGGCCACTTAAGCATGTGTGCCTATGAATGCCATTAGGAGATTACCGAACGATCAAGCGATCAAACGATCACCTCCAAAAATGCGACTTTGTAAACGGGTTTACACAATACAATCCCAAAATTTCCATAACCCAAAGTCTTTGATTTTGAATTCATTTTATCGGCATTGATAAGCGGTACTTTGGCGGACTTTGGACAACTGGCTCGTTGGTCTAGGGGTATGATTTCCGCTTAGGGTGCGGGAGGTCCCGGGTTCAAATCCCGGACGAGCCCAAGTGTTGGATACATCTTTTTGTATCGTTTTTCTTTCATTTCAAGTCGAAAACAATTAAGGTGCTGCGATATATGATCGTTTAAATTATAACAATTATCTGCCAGAGGCAAAAAACAGTATGGATTACAATTACGAAAGATGGGTAGACAATGCAGTAGACAGACAGGAGACAAGAGACAAGAGCATTCAACTGGCTGGCTCCCCATTGAAAACTGACGCCCCGCCAGGCATGGGGATGGCATGGCATGGCATGGCATGGGGACCGGTACTGACACTCGAATCGAGAAGCAGTCTAGACCGGGCCAATGAATTTTATGCATTGAAAATTAACACAACAAACTTTTCGGCTTGGCTGACCAAGCAGAGACCAGAGACCGTCATGGGCAAAGCTTATGGCTGTCATTACCGTTTAACATGCAGAGACAGAGAGAGAGAGAGAGAAAGAGAGACCGAAATCCATTTGCCTACCCTAGGGGCCAGGGCAGATCTCTTTCGCATTGTAATAATACGGCACTCAACTCTTGCCCTCCCCTCCCCACCCCACCCCCTGCCTAGCCCCTTCCCAACACATCACTCTGAACATGTATCCGATTGCAGTCCATAACAGCTGGGAAGCACGTAAATCTCATTGTTTCGATGCGTTTTGCATGCGTTTGAAGTGTCTGGTTGTCGATTTCGATTTCAATGCCAGCCACACACAGCCTCAGTCCTCAGTCCTCCGTCCAGAGTCTCCGTCCAGCATCATCAACGACGACGTCTGGCAATGCCACTGCCACTGCCACCGCCTTCTTCGGCTGTGAGGCTGCATTTGATAGCCTCCTGGCCATGTATGCGGAGAGATACTTTCTGTAATGTAATGTATGCATATTTTGATACCCATTAATCAGGAGAGTGAATATTGAGCTTCATGCTACTGCGATCAGATTCATGTATCTATATCTTAGTTCAGGTAAGATGAATAGGGATGATGCTACTTAGAGCTACAAGACTATCGGAAGAAGAAATTGATCTGATCTCAGGGACTCGGAGATTTTTTGGAGTATTTGTACGGTATTCCTGCAGTCGTTTCGTTTGCTCTCACAGCTTATTCCTTATTTGATTTTTTTCGAACCTGACAAATACATCACAGCAGCTGGCAGGGGGTTAAGGATTGTGGTTTCAGCACCACCACCACCACCACCACACTGGCAGGGGCCAGAGGAGGAACAAGGGACACGACACGCGCTCTCCGCAGCCTGCGGGCTCTGCAATTGACTTGAACTCGTGGCGCATCAATTGTATGGGTATGGGTGTGTGTGTGTTTGTGTGTGTGAATGTATCCGTGTTTGGGAGTGTTATTTGTGTGTGTGTGTGTGGCTGTGGGGCTGCGGTTTGTGTGATTTTTGTGATGAGGCCCCCGGGCAACACCGAACACCGCCACCGAGGCACCACCACCAGCTTCAATTCGGTTTTGATTGCCCTGGCGGAAACGGTGCTCAGGTTACGATTTAGCAACGATTTAGCCAAGCATGAAATGGCAACACTGCAGCACTTAACCACATGGCAACCAACACAGCAACACCCAACACACCAATGACACCATCTTTTATCAAGCTTTTATCACCTTCTGTGTGTGTGTAGTACATGAACACATACCTACGTGTATATGTATGTATGTCTGCTTCCTCTTCGTTCCACCCACTCATCCCATAGAATTTATTTAAATGTTTTTCTTATCTAATGCCTGCGTTCTATAAATAGCCCGCTGCGACAAGCCAAAACATTGGCCGCCCCATCCACGTGTGTCAGGATGGCCGAGCGGTCTAAGGCGTCAGACTCAAGGTGTTAGAATCTTGCTTTCTGAACGAAAGTTTATGAGCGTTCTGATCCTCTTCTGAGGGCGTGGGTTCGAATCCCACTTCTGA
The DNA here is from genome assembly GCA_005876895.1 of Drosophila azteca. Lineage (NCBI taxonomy): Eukaryota > Metazoa > Arthropoda > Insecta > Diptera > Drosophilidae > Drosophila > Drosophila azteca. Next base: position 164,291 of record VCKU01000016.1, read on the forward strand.
CAAACTTTTTTGTTGTCTGTATAATATATGTATAGTGGATATGTGTAACACCTAGAATGACCCCATAAAATGTATACATATATTCTTGATCAGCATCAATAGCTGAGTCGATATAGCCATGTCTGTCTGCCCGTGCGTCATTCTTTTTTGACGCCTAGTCCTAAAAACTAGAGCAGACAATTGACACGAAGCCACACGATTAAATTTCTCTACGATTCAACTAAAAATGCCGAATCATAGAGAATGAACATGTCTACCAGACTGCCGAATTTGGTTTAAATATTATTATTATTATGGCCAGAAGGAAGACATGAAAAAGCAGGCTATTGCCTTTAAGTAAGCTCAAAAATAAACTATTGCAATATTTAAAAAAAGTTTGTCAGAAGTGGGATTCGAACCCACGCCCTCAGAAGAGGATCAGAACGCTCATAAACTTTCGTTCAGAAAGCAAGATTCTAACACCTTGAGTCTGACGCCTTAGACCGCTCGGCCATCCTGACACATGTGGAAAGGGTTGCCAATTTTCAGCTTTCCGACAGGAAGCTATTCATAGAACACAGGAATCGTTTAAATCGATGAAAATATCAATCTTCTATTTGATAGGTTCTATCGCCTGATCTATCCTTCTAATGCTTTCATAATTCTGATTATTTTTCACCCGATTTACTTCAGCTGTTATATAATATTTCATATGATCCTTGAATCTAATGCCGCACCCCTGGAGTCAATGAGTTTCATTGTTTCTCTCTGTTACGCCACTAATTAGGTTTCGTTTGGAGTTTTGTCGATTTATTTCCTTCTTTATGCGTATGCCAGCACGTGTTCATTTGGATATGCCCCCCCTCTGATGTGGCACTCGAGTGCACTTGTCAAAGTTCTGAGATATGTCGCCTACATTGGGTCTGCCACAGACAATACCAAACACAAGAGAGAGATAGATAGATAACTAAGACCACTAAGACACGCGTGCCACAATAGGCATCCAGCAGTCTCCCTCCTTGCCCTCCCCTTCAATCGGCTGGTTGCTGGCCCGCTTCCTCCCTCCCACACGTTGATGGCCAACTGGAAACTCAATTTAAATCCAGTGCATATGCAAAGTGTCACGTAATTTCAATTACATAGCTCGAAAGATAGAGAGAGAGAAATTCCTCTCTCTCTTGCTCTCTCTCTCTCTCTCTTTCTCGGTGGGGAACAAGTTTTATAAACTAAGCCAAGCGACAACGGTGCGTGGCATGCCCCGTACGTACCGTGCCGCCTGTCCAAGAAAGTGGGCGCCGAACGCGTGTTGCATGTCAATCAGAGAATGCACTTGTTGTCCCACTTCCTCCCACACCACTCGGCCAGAAAGGAACTAAGAAAGATAGAGAGAGGGAGAGACAGAGACAGAGACAGAGCGAGAGAGAAGTGACAAAGCCAAGGTCTGACAATGGCCACTAGGCGGCTTAGTGACCCATAATGCCGCGTTTGCCAAGAGACCAATTGAGTTAGCGCACTTCCTGTCACTCTCTCCTCTCTCTTTCTCCTCTTTCTTCTCCTTCTCTGCTCTGTAACCCCACCCCTCGCCCCTTTTAACCTTGTAATCTACATCTGAAACGTCGTCCCCCACGCAATCTGTCGCTCTTCACTTGATGTTCCTGCTCTGGCTATTGGCCCTGACACTATTGATTCCCTAAGACAGGGTACTATTGCTGTTCCATTCCAGATTCCAAATGTTTCCTTTTAGAATTTCCCCACATTCGAAGCTGTACTGGTTATCCATTGTATCCGTTGTAGCTGTCATAGGAAAAAACTCTCTTGAAGTGCATTTGTAGTTTCGGTCTCGAAGCTAGTTGTTTTTTCCTGCAGCTGCAGCTGCAGTTGGCTTTTCTTTCTTCTACTTGGTGGTTTTTTTCTAGCGTAACTAATTTGTCGGCGGGACAAATCCGTTTAAAGCGTTGTTGCTGTTTGGTTTACTGAGCAGGGAAATTGATTTTGTCTCGTTGATGTTGGCGGTGTTGCTGTTGTTGCTGTTGTTAAGTCTCTTGACATATGGACTTCCATTGGGGGGAACAGCAAGCGCAAACGCAACAGCAACAACAGGTAGCTGTGGGCCACTGGCCACCGAGCGACCAAGCGACCGACCGACCGACCACAAGCCTTTTGTTCCGCTTCCATCACTCGCTGGACATCGTCACACGTGTCCGCGGGAGATCCCTCGACACAAACACCTGCCCATACTTCAAATTGAGCCGAGTGGCGGGTCAGCAGGGGCTGTGTCCCCTGCTTCATTTCGAGGGTATTTAGCGGTTTTCACTGCATCATTAATTTTGATGCGCTGGCGTTGATGTACGAGGAGTGGCTAGGACTCCACTAAACTCTGCCCAACGCTGCCTCTGATGTGGTTTTGTGTTGTGGAACTTTATGGGCAAATCCCCCTTGGAGAAGTACTTGGAAAACGCTTTCCCAGGAGCTTCCCCTCTTTAAGGGAATATGATAGTATCTTAAAGCCTCTGTCAATGCAGTTCCGACTTAATCCTTCTTAGGTATTGTATCTTTTGCCAATTCTGCGATTACTACCCCCGAAAATCCTTTACAATTCCACCTATTTACAAGACATGAATCGAGCATTCCATTAACCATAAAACCCCCCCCAATGTCTCCACTCAATTTCGAATTTTTGCTTTATCAACCAATACAAAAGGCGGTTCTCTAATTAGCCACTGACTGAATGACTCCCTGTCCGGTCGGCCGGCTGGCTGCCAAGTCCCCGCGTATCCAGGAATCCCTGACTCACCGATGGGGCAGTGGAAGGAGGCAATGGGAAAGGCATGCAATTGGCATGACATTGCCGTGTTGGACCCTGGACAAAGCCCCAAAACCGAAGCCAAAAATGATGGCAGCACGGGGTGGTGGGGGGAGCAAGGAGAGGGGAACAGGGCATGGCATGGAATAGTCTAAGTCACTTGGTGTGGCATGCCGATGCGATGTTGATGGCGGCACGTAATGAGCGCATTACGCACCACGAAAAGGGAGGACATGGACGACTACCTGGAGCAGCAGGACAAGACAGGAGTCTGGATGATAACAAGCCTGCTCTGCTCTGCTCCTCCCCTGTCGGTGGGGCTCCACTCCACGGTCCGAATGCCTCGTTATCCTTGTCGCATTATCGCCTTAGCCAAATACCTGGCGCATCTTGAGTGTGCCACATTGTTACAATCAAGTCCAAGTCTCCGTGTCTCCCTCCGTGTCTGCTTGTCTCTACCTCTCTCTGTCTCTCTCTCTCTCTCTATCTTTCGGTTCTGTCTGTCTCTGTGGTTTCTCTAGTTGACGGTGCTGTTGTGCACGCTCCGCTTTGTTGCCTGCAGGGAGGCTAAGGACAATGCCTCCTCCTCCCGCTCCACCCCTGCCACCCGTTCCTCCTGCTCGACTATGTGCAACTGCAGCAGCACCAGCAGCACCACCAGCAGCCGCCCTCGTTCCACTTACGCGTGTGTGTGCTCAAGTAGCGAAAGGCCCCAGGCAAGAAAAATCAAGCGGTGCAACATTTGTTTTTTTTCTCTCTCTTCTTTTTTCCTATGTTCCCAACAGCCTCAAACCCGCCGCCGACCCCCATTGGATACACTGAAGAAAATTAACTAGAAAACAAATGGAAATTCCATTAAACAAAAGTCATTTTTATATTGCACTCTTTTGGCCTCTTGGAGGCCTGAGTATTTTCCCTCAGTGTAGCTCAAGTTTGCTAGTTTGGCGCTATGCCAGCCTCAGCCTCAGTCTCGGGAGAAGGAGGCTGCAACTATGGGGGAAGGGGAGGGTGGAGAGGGGTGTCCCCGAAGTCGGAGGAAGCCAATGTGTTGCACTCATTTTAAGGCCACGACGCACAGCTGAGCGGACAGCATTTTGCAACATGTTTCGGTGCACCGAAATGCAATGCAATGCCATGCCCCATGCAGCATGCTCCAGCATGTTCCCCGGCGATCTGGTTTCGGTTTGCGGTCCATTCGTCCGTCCCCCTGTCCGTCCCCCTGTCCGTCCCGCTCTGTGCTTGACTCTTGCAGGTGTGCTTCACACGACTTGTCAGTGTCAGCGCGCGAATTTTGTTCGTGTGCTTCTCAGTCGGGCTCCACTTTTTTTTTGGTGAGTTTTTTGTGGCATAGACAAAGAGTGGCTGCATTTTTTTGTGGCAATACTTTTTGGGTTAAATATTGAAAGAGCTTGGAGGAATTTGCATGCAACCGATTGGGGAGATTGCCCCCAGATGTGGCTTGTGATGGAAACGAGCGAGGAGCCGTCATAAAAGTGATCTGAAAAAGGTGAGAGCTTCCTCCCTGGAGATGGAGATCCCTTTTCAATGATCTTGCAGCTCTACTGGCCTCTCACATCCACACAGAAGTCAAGTACTTTGACCCCAGCAGGCCAGTGAACCCCTCACCCTCACCATCACCCTTAGCCCAACAAGTGTCGTTCCACACACGACATGGTCGACATGGGATCGCGACTCGGGATCTGCATATGGGCCGAAGAGTCAGTCAACCAATTAACTAAACTGCGGCTAATTAAGAAGTTAATCGAGCTTGAAACTGCAGTTGGGAAAGGCAGTCGCCTTAATTAGACGGACTCTCACAGTCCGGAGCCGCTCTCTCGACCCACTCATAAATTTTCATAATTTGACAACAGAAATTGCAAATGCTCGCAGTATCTAATGCTTGATCAAAATCTGGCGAATCAAAGGAAAGATGCGACGCGACGCGACGCGCTTCCTCTCCGGCCTGGTCCGGCCCAGAGAGTCTATTAATTCGAAACGACTTGAGATAAATTACTAAATGACTGCCGCTTACGTGTGATCCATCCATCAATGCCATCATTAAGCCAAAACATTTGACAGAGCAGCAAAGGAATCGAATCGAATCGAATGGGATGGGATGGGAATCGAATCAGATGGGAGCCGAGCTATCTCTCTCTTCCAATACACATTCGAACAGCAAAAATATTCGCAATCCCAGTCCCAGTCTCAGTCCCAATCCCAGTCGCAGTTCCCAGTTCCAGCCCAAGCAACAACTCACTTCTGGTTTGGGTCTCAAGACGAAGACCGGAGACCCCACAGTAGTCCCAACTTCTCTACTCTCTGTGTGACATGGCGGCGACGCGACGGCTTCGTCTATGTCTCGGCTGTTGTCATCTTTGGCCTGCCTCATGGGTCTGCTCTGGGCCTGGGCACCTCTGGAGGTTCGCTTTTTGCTGGGCTGTGTACCCTGTACCCTGGTTTCAGCAGGGTAGATCTCTCTCTCTCTCTCTGAAGGCTCTTCTTAGGAAGAAAAACCAATGGGATCGATCTTTCCATCGTATATCTTTGGGTTTAAGTATTCATTCGACTTCTAGCTTCAAATGGAACTCTATTGATTCCCTCTCTCAATGGGTACTACACGAGTCGACTCTTCTGGGTGAAGATCGTACTCGTAGGGTGCTGTCAATAGGTTTCCTTCAGCAGTCGCAGTCGCAGTCGCTGGCACAAAGGCGGACCGCCACGGCCACTGACTGCACTCAGGCGTGTCCAGGTATTTGCTGTTGATTACGTTGATAAGTGGCCGCCACATATTTTCCAACTGCACTTGTAATAATTTGTTTGCCATTCCGCCGCTCTGCCCCTGAAGTGGCTGTTGTAATCAATGCCCTGTTCTGGCAAGTGGGGGAGGGAGAGAGCGAAAGAGAGGGAGACATAGAGACCCACACGAGAAGCGGCATTCCTTGGGACAAAAATGTGCCTCTGTGGGAGCAATTTTTTTTGCTGGTTCTGCTGCTGCTGCTGCTGCTGTCACCCCGACTTCCAGGAACCCCCAACCCTCCTACCCACCTACTTGGGATCTACTTCTGTCGTGCGGGTTTATCTTTTTGATTTCGTTTCGTTACTTTTGGTATTTTAATGAGTTTCAGCTTTGGAAAAAAGGTCTCCTCACATCAAAAAGTTTATGAAAAGGTTGCTATTAGCAGCATTTCGGATGGGCTTTGATGTGAGCAGAGCCCCAATGCACGTGTGCACTGGGATTGGCAATATCCCTCGATATTTCTATGTACATATGTATATTCCTCTCCTCCATTCAAGTCAAGTGGAGCAGGCGAAACAATAGCACAATATATGCAGATATTTATGTATTTACATATCTCAATGAAGCATAGGATGTGGAAACTATAGAGCCCTAGGACCCCAGAAGGCGAAACGTAAGATAAATCATGGAAGCTGGGAGTTTCAAGGGGGGCTAACCCATCAGGGTGGAACGATTCGAATGGATTAGAATTGGGAATAAAGAAAAGGGATCCTCGATGGAGCTATCTTCATCTGAAAAACAAACCCCCTTTGATAGACAGATTCAACTGGATTCCATTACAAACTTTGCCTGATTTTTCACAGTTTCCCCAGTCCTTTCCCATTTGCAACCTTCTAAACTAAAGCTCCACATTTCAAATTTCCATTGGCATTGAACGGCATTAAAAATTCGCCATCCCATCGACTGATCCGACGACGGCTGAGGCTGAGGCTGGGACTGGGGCTGGGGCTGGGGCTGACCCACCCAGCCAAATGGAGCCAGCCCCAACTTTCCCCAAGGCCTAGATCGGGCGACATTCACCCAGGGAAAGGGCGGCGGCACACAGACTTTGATTGCAATTATTTCGTGTACTTTTTTCGGTCTTTCACTTTCTATTTTGGCTAGGCAAAAACCGAAAGACTAAAAGACCGAAAGACCAAAAGACCGAAAGACCGAAAAACCGAACAAAATAAAAAAGAATTTCGCATAATTTAGTCGCTTTGCCATTTAAATGGAGCACAAGTGTAACTAATCTCCCGGCGACGACGGCCGCCTGCTCTTTTTGCTGGTGCCTTTCACAAAAAGGCAGCAGAGAAGAAACCTGAATGGAGTACGTGGCTAAAAAGGCCACCAAAACAGACAGGGACGGTGCTTTGGACCTCCTTTTCTAGGTTAGCCGCAGAGTTGCACAAATGCAGCGAGAGAGCGGCAGAGAGGGGGTGCCGGAGAAGGAGAGGGAGAGAGAGAGAGAGAGAGAGAGAGAGGCACCTGCCTCGGGGACCAATAGGCCAACAGCAATATGCCAAAAGCTTTGACATTTCGTGCGGTTCCATTGCAATTAAGTAGAACCAGTTAATGAATACAATCAAATCCCTGTACGGTTCTGCTCAGAGTCTGATTTGGGTCTGTTCTGCCTCGAACCAAGTTGTCTCCAAGTTCCAGGTTCTGCTTTTGTGTCCAAGCCAATATCAGTTTCAGCCTGACTAAACTCGACTTGTTTACTGCTCCCATCCGAACGATGTCAGAGCCCCAAAAAGTCAGGCGACAGCTGCTGATGCTTTTGTTAGCGGAGAAAGAACGGACCAAAAAAAACAGAAAAAACCAAAAAAGAAGAGAAAAGGATAAAAGTTCGAGTTTGTCACCTGGCGCGTGCACTCAAGCAGGATAACCAAGCGGAGCAACAGCTGCTGTCCACACCAGTCTCCTGGCTGCTGGCTCCCGGCTCCCGACTCCCGGATCCCTGCTGCCAAATCCCGCAACCCAACAGCTCCTTGGGGCCATGTGTTGCTCACTCGCCCTCGACATGTGCGCATTCAAATGGAAGCTGTGAAGTTGCGGAGGATGGCTCTGCTTCAGGCTCTGCTTCTGGCTCTGCTTCTGCTTCTGCCTCTCCTTTAAACAAATGGCATTTTGGCCAGCAGCTTCTTGGGGGTTTCATATATCACTACCAAAAAAAAAAACAGAAAAAAGTAATAGAAGAGGAGAGGAGAGCAAAGCATTAAGTACTTTGGACAGTCCGTGTTGGAATCGTTGATGAAGGCCAGTGCGGAGAACGCACACACACACACACGCACATGTGGAAGGGAACACTTGTATAAATTGGCTCATTATGAAACTCATCCATAATCTATGAAGGCTCTCAGGACCATCAACCATATGAAGAACCCACACAATTCAACATTCACTGCCAAAAGGCAGCCCAAAGGAGAGTGGATAGATTCCAGGGGCAACCCGACCATTTGCGACACGTGTTTAACTCGTTTTTCAAACAAAAAAATAAAAGAAACTGTACGATGCGATACGAAACGAAACGAAAGGGAAGAAAGACTTTCGCCCTGACCGTAAAACAATTCACTTTGTGCGCTCGAATTTAGCCATTTGCCACCATTGAAGCGTTAACTGGACATCGGCCGAAAAGCATTTGGAGTCCCTCCTAGTAATGGCCCCCATCGTCGGCATCGGCATCGCCCTCTGCCTCTGCCCGGGCATATATACATTTTAAGCATGCCTCAAATTTCGACTTTCGCCTCCTTTTGGGGCATTATTTAGTAAATTAAATGTGCATTCAATGAATTTCAAGCGAGTGCCGCAGAAACTGACCTCCAAGGATGCCAACTTTTGATGAAAGTGGTGGATAATGATGACGAAGGACGAACGATTGGATTAGCCATGGACAAGGCAAAGGCTAACTGATCGAATATGGATACAATTCGGGGAATTATTTCCCTTTTCCATTAGAGATTCCTTTGTGGAAATTGCAGTTATTAAAATTACAATATAAATACACTGGGCTACATGCGAGGCATTTCTTAGAGCTATACGAATTTTGCACCTTTCGTATTCAATGGACACTTAGAAACACTTAGAAAACATCAATTTTTGGGGATATATTGCAAATTCGTAGTATGAGAATGGTATCCAATTAGCCAGGCCTACAACTTCATTTGTGTCTCGTGGATACAGTGGATACGTGGAACAGTGCCAGCCACTTTGAAGGACATGTACATCTGTAGGAATGTTCCTTAAAGTATGGTAAGATTTGGTGACCCATAAGTAAGAAGAGAGCACTCCAGAGATCCTGTTCCTTGCAGCTTTTTCTACGTTCAATTTGGTTCAATTTTTTCGTTCGGTTGGCATCCTGCTTTGCTTTGACCTCATTTCCTGCCACCATAATTTATCCCGAAACCATCTGCTCAATAAGAAAACAGAAAAACGGGGGAAAAAAAATCCGAAACAGCAGAAAATTGTTTCCAGCATAATTCCGACTTAATGCAAAACAGCTGACCGCACAGCACAGCAGTGCACAGTGCAAAGCACCACCCACCGCCCACCGCCCACCGCCCACCGCCCACCGACCAACCATCCACCCACCCACCCACCTGTCAGGTGGAATATTTCTAATTTTTCAATGTCCAGGAAGGATTTTCCAGCAGCAGAAGGCAGAAGGGGGCGGGGAGGGTGGTTCCTGTTCATCCTTGACCTGTCTCAACTAATATCTTATGTAATGGCAGGCAGCCACGTTTTTATGCATATCGACAGAGGAGCTGCTTGGAGCTGGATGGCTCAGGGTCCTGCCCCTGCTCCTGCGCCTGATACTCCACAGACAGCTGGTGGAGGGGAGACGGTTTTTTAATATGCATTGAAAGGGAGCCAAAGTAGCCGTAAAGGCAGATCCGACCAAAAACTTTGACTGGCTCTTCTAATTGTGCAACTTCCGGCGAAACTCTAGCTCTCCCCCTCTCCCATCCCTCTCTCTGTTGTGGCCGAAAGTGTGCGGCTAATGCTGCACCTTAAGTGCATGCAGCGCCCTATGCACAGTCCCAAGAACTATGCTGCACCCCCACCCCCACCGCTACCCCCCTCCCTCCACAGACAGCTTGTCTTAATGCCTTCCACTCTTTTTTCGGGGGCACGGGCACTTCATTTCAGTGTGGAGAGTGCAAAAGGCGTTGCCGCATAATAAATGGACAATTTGCCAGTTGAAGCGTGCAAAAGCCCGCAAGGATGTAGGACTCAAGCCACACCCTGGTCCCAGTACCCTGGTAACTGCCCCCCCACCCCCACCCCAGTCCCCACTCCACCCTGATGCGGTTATAGATTACTTTTGGGGCCAGAGAACTTCAAACCTCTCCAACCCCTAATAGAGGGGCCCAACCCTTGGCTAGCCATAAAATTATTTTCTGCAACAATTTCTTGAGCAGCTCCTTCTTCTCCCTCCTCCTCCCCCCCCCTTCTCCTGCAGTTCATCTCCCTTAAGCCAGCGCCAGCCCGAGGGCATTTTAATTTTTGATCTCGTAAATTTTCACAAGAGATAATAATAATACGATGCGTTACACCTGAGAGTGGGGAGGGGGATGAACAGACGGAGGGAGGGAGGTGGGGAGCACCTCAAACTTCAGTTTCTTGCCATTTTATATTGACTTATGGCTGTGGACCATAAAAGGCCACAACTTGAGCAATTATTAAAGTTGAGCCAAGTTGAGCTAACCCTGTCCACCCAGCTCCAGTCTGAACCACCCCCTGAAGGCCCATCCCTACAGTCCCCCCACCCCCCTTTGGCAACCACTAAATCATCTCTTTGATAAGCAATTTGATTTATTTTCTGAAAACAATTTTTTTTCCGTGTTGTTGGCCAAACTATTTCAGTGCAAAATGAAACAAAAATAAACCCAAGGATGGAAATATTTGAGCTTAGGTATTTTTTGGGCAGCTAAAAACTTGGCAACCCCCACCGCCCCCCAATCCGCAACCCCCATCTGCCCACCCCCGTAGCCACTTTGGTTAGGTAAAATGGTATTAACATATTTTAAAAGCAAATTGTTGTTGCTGTTGCTGTTGCTGCTGTTTTTGTGGCATGTCAAGCATGAAGTGCAAATAGCTTGCAGCTAAATATTTATACACAATTTTTGGGTTTTGTATTCTACTTTTTTTACTCACTTTAGACCGTTGCTAGAGTGTGTGTGTGTGTGTTTGTGTGTGTGCGTCGGTCATCCATCCATCACTCAACCCGGGAAGCAGTGGCTGTGGCTGTGGCAGTGGCTCTGCCCCTTCCTGTGTCCTGTGGGCGAAGAAAATGTTTCATTTTTGACATAATTTGACTGCGATGAGGTGGCGGTCTAGGGGGTTGGCTGGGCAGCCGCCAAGGACTAGTCGGTGCCGGGAGGGTTAGTCAATCAAACCTGATGAAACAGCTTAAGGTGACTCCAAGGAGGCTCCCACATAGGTCAGAGTGTTCCAAATAATAGCGAATAATTCCGCCAACCATCGCTGAGATTGTGATACGCCAGGAAGGACTAGACTACATCAGGAAGGACTCTTTCATTAAAAGAATTTCCATTTTCCTTGGCTTCTGCTTACACTAAGAGAAAAGTGGCATAGTAAGTGGCAGATGTCGATACCCTCCTTTACCTTGCCACAACCCAAAGCTACATCCAAAGTGCAAGTAAAAATCCTTCAATTTGGGTTAAAAATATGAAAATAAATGAAACTTTTAAAGTTTGAGCTTTCTTCTATAAATTAATTGAATCATTTTTATATGATTCTTACAAATATAACACAAAATTCTCTCTCTTATGTATCAAATGAATAGTACTCAATAACATAGACTTTACTTCTAGAATTTTTCATCGTTCTTCTGTAAAAATTGCCTCCTCTGACCCTCAATGTGTGTGTGTGTGTGTGTTTGTGTGTGTCCTCCTCTAGGGCAAATATATATACCATTCTTTCCGTAATAACTTCAATAATCCCTCGAAAATTTTTCAATTTAACATTAAACAAAGTTTTTGACCCAAAATAAAACGAAATTGCCCTTTGGCCCGAAACTCCAAACAGAATTCTACACTCGAGCATTCAATCATAAGAGATCCCTGAGAAGGATACCCGAAAAAAATACAAAAAAAAAAAAAACAAAAATAATTGAATAAGCCCAAGGAAATGTCAAAGTGGAAAGACTTTTTTAGCCTGTGATGTGAGTTTTTGGTTGCTTAACTTTTGGGCACAGCTGTACCCTCTGACAAATAATTTGTACGCAAATTAAGAAAACAGGAACAGGCACAGCAGCAGAGAGGATACAGGGAGGAGGAAATTAAATGAGAGGAGCGTGTGCCTAAGTGTGATTAAAACTTTTTCTGCGTGGAATTTCGCTCCTTCGAGCATCGAGCATGTGCGGAATGGAATAATTGGTAATTTTTCCATTGTCATCAGGGGTTTGGTAATCGGCCGGGAAGCCCTTTTTTTAAAGTCCTCGCTCAATTGGCATAATGCGCCATAATAACCGTTATTTGACATGGAGAAGAGAAAAGGGAAACGGACCAAGGGTTGTCACCATCACCATCACCGTCACCGTCACCATTACCGTCACCCTCCACTGAAAGTGTGGCTATGTGTGTGCTGCACTTGTCCACCTTGGTGGATGGAATGGATGCTGCTGGCGTTTTGTGCTTCTGTTGGGCTTACCAAGGATTAATTTGAATAGGTGTCTGTGTCTGGCACTCCAGTCCGATTCTGAATTCAGAAATGGTTCCAAAAACAAAAAGCGACAACGAAATGGAATCAAATGGAACGCTATTGCCGGCTATCAACCACCGCAAGCAGAGTAGAGTGGCTGTCGCCTCTCGACAGTTGACTGTCGACTGTCGACTGTCGGGTGTTGCCTTTCCCATCATGCGTAATTCTATTTGTCATTTTGATTATGACATTGTAATGCTTTAATTGATGCGATGCGACAAAGAGACAGCCATTCAGGCAGGCGGGCAGGCAGGAACACCACACCATACCATACCCCAGAAGAGGGAGGAGTGGGTGTAAATGCAAACTGTAAAAGGCAATCAACCCTGTCTCTCTTTTGTGTTCCGGGATTTTGTCAGGGTGATGACTATGACGCGACGACGAGATTCCTTCCTCCTTTATTTCCTTTTCTCTTTCTCTTTTTTTGTGTGTTGTGTCTCTTTTTGGCTGTTGTCGGTCGTTTTGAGGTTCTCCTTGTCTGTGTGTATGACAAATCCTATAAACAACCCGAGGCGACTTTTTGTGTTCCCTGTTTGGCATGTCTGCGAGCCAAAACTGTTTGAAATTTCAATGAATTTTAAATTGAGACTCGCCCTCTGCTAGGGCTAGACATGATATACCGGGGTGGGGTGGCAGAAATGGAGAATCAGGTGGGTATATCGTATCGATACGTGCATGTGGGGGGGTGGGAACCGGGAACCCGGTTAGATGGGTATCTGCATCTGGCAAGCATTCTAAATTCATATCCGTATGAAGGGAAGGTTGTGCAGCATTGGAAAGAGACAGGATCGGGCAATATGAAATATATCAGTTGGATCATAAAGATTTGAACTTTGTACTGAAGTCCTGAACCTGACTTTTGGAAGGTTGATGATAGTTTTTCTACTAAATAATGTAATGCCAATCACTTAACATGTTCTACAGTATTTATAAGTGTTTAATATAATAAATAATAATAAATCTAATAATCTAATAAATCTTTCTTATTTCGTTAAATTTAGTTTAGATTTTTTTTAAATATTTTTTGTTTTTCTTTGGAATTTTCTTATTTATTTTTAACATTTATTAATTTTATTTTAGAATATTTCGAATATTTTCTTTGAATATTTTTTGCTTGGTTTTTTTTCAATTATTTTTTCTATCTTTATGTTTACTGATTTATATCCTTAGGAGCATTTCTTCCCATGAAAAGGTATAAGAAATCGAAAAATATATGCAGAGAATCGTATGCATCTTATGTACCTATATGTATGTATTTATGTACATTTAGACGTACATAAGTATATGTAAATAAGTATATACATATGTATGTATGCATGTAGGTTAATGCAGGTAATTATCCAATAATTATCATTTCCCCACATCTGTTCCCATTGAAATTACTGGCAGGGACACACCAGAGAACAATAACAGGAAAGAGTGGGATAGAGAGAGAGCGAGAGAGAGAGAGACAGCCTCCTGCCTCCATGGGGTAACTGTAATGCAAAAGCCGAAAATTGCGTTTTCAACTTGTTGTAGTGTTGCCATGGCACTTTTTGGCTGATAAGCAGAGGCAGTGGCAGTGGCAGCGGCAGCGGCAGGAGCAACAAAACTGTAGAGTGCTGCAAACACGAAACAGAAACAGAAACAGTTATTTTGTGGCACGCAAGTCGAAGGCGACGCCACACGCAACCCAAAATTAGGCACAGCCAGAGCGGGACAAACATGTGTGTCCCGTGTGTCCATAGGGAGAGCGAGAGTGAGAGCGAGTCCCAAATGAGGAGGTTCGGGAGAGGTTTTCGCGAAAGGAGGCGAAAAGCGAAAAGCGTAAATGTTGCAGTCTGCCGTTCCACCTGAACGAATTTTCTAGGCGTCGCCGCTGCAACGGGGGATGATCGGGAAGGAACAGCCGCAGCAGCAGCAGCAGGAGGAGGAGGACAAGACGAAGGAAGCGACACGGTACGGTACAGGGGAAAGGGCTGGGGGATGGGGCTGAGGGCAGGAGCTGCGAGAACGGGCAGCTGTTGTCCTCGTCGACGGCGGCGGCGGCATTCTAATGCACAATGCACAGTGGGCATGAAATATTGTTGACAGGTGAAACACTCTCCCGCGCACAGACACACACACACATGCACACGCACTCACTCTCTCCGTGCGGGACACGCGCGAGTTAACGGCACTGAGACACGTCATAGGCAGCGGCAGCGGCTGTGGCAGCAGCAGATAAGCCGAAAAAGATACGGTACCTCTGGGGGGATAATGTGACCAGAGCCGGGACCAGCGTTGATGGGCTGGGGCGGGGGTCACGTGCTGAGCTGCCATTCGGCCACCTCCCAGGGGGGAGCAGGCCAGGAAACTCTAATAAGTGAAAGTGTGTGTGAAAGGGTGGGCTGGGGCGGGGGAGGGACAGCCTCTGGATGGGGGGACGGGGCTATGCATGGGCGCTGGGGAGCGGGTAGGGACAGGAGGAGAGAGTGAGTGAGTGCACGGCGGCCAGGCCTTGGGGCATTCTAATAAATACTTGATTAGTTGCATAATAAATTCAAATATTTGTCACCTTCCGTGGAAATTGTTGAAATTTCGAATTCCCCCAGAACTTAATCATCACGGAATTGCCTGAAAATGGAATTAGGAGAACGCGTGAAATGCCAGACTCTTGAGGTATTCGTGTGTACAACTGTGAGGAGATCTCTGAGGAGATGTTTGTATCGCTATAAAAGACATTAATCTGCAGTTCAAGGCAAAACCATTGAAAAATTACTGTTTTTATATTCGAATAAACCAGTTTTAAACATTTGGGCTTATCCTGGCAGGTCCTGTAATCCTGTTATCTGAATAATTGCGTGCTCTACGTTTAATATGCAAATAAAAGGCGTTGACAATTAGGAAACCCCTTTACAAGTCCTGCTCGGCGATAGGCAAATTTTCAGCGCACCGCTAGCCTTATCGATAACAGCTGACAGCGGCCAGTGTTGCAAAATTTGCATAGCCGAGCCGAGCAGAGCGTGCTGCACGCAGTGCCACGTTATGGTTAGGGGCAGGGGGAATGTTGCACGCCTGCAAGGCTGCAATAAATTCACTTTGCATTTTAATTTCATCGCGAAAAAGTAACGTAAAAAATGTGCAATTTATCCATAGAAAACACACGCACAAAGCGAAAACAAAGAGAGAGAGAGGAGGGAATGCAAAATTGTGTAATTTCTGCTGCGGCTTCTCTGTCTCTCTCTCTTTCACTCTCAGGCTTTGTTTCTCTGTCTGTTGCACACGTAGCCGGGAGTCAACTTTTGGCCTCTAATGTTGCTGAAAATTGAATTTCTTATTGCAAAAATTTGCTCGCATTGCGTGCGGTGGTACGAGTACGGCAACGTAAAGAGCATTACGTGTTTACGTAAAGTTTGGCGCCCATGGGGCAAATTCTTTTCGCTCTCCTAGCTCTCCCTGCACCCCGCTCCGCGCTCCTTTGCCGTGGTTCTGGTTTCCCTGCGCTTTTCGTTTCGTTTCGTTTTTGCTTATTTATTTTATTATTCTTTGTTTGCGCACAAATTAAATGAAATGTTTATTCAAACGTTGAAAATTGCTTTAAAAAGGAACGAGGAAGAGGAAGAGGAGAAAAGACAGCCCGAGAAATGGCCAAAATGATATGCCAAAAGAGCTGCCAAGTTGTCGCCGCCAAGTCCGCTTTTGTCCTGTCTCGGGGCCCTCCACAATCCTTTCCCAAGCTCCTCTCGGAGCCCACAAACTACTTTGGGCTTTGACTGACTTTCTGCTATCTTTGGTTTATCGTTAAAGTGAATCATGTCAACCGCAAAAAGGGGCATCATCTTGGATTACCATAAAGGATACTTCTCTTCCTATGTGCCATACCAAAGGACGCCATGCCGCATGCCCCATGCCCCCCTACCCATTGCCATTGCCATTCCCTATCTCGCAGCCAAGGCGCCATTCATTTTTCATATACGAGTATATCCTGCTTCCTGCTGGAGATCCTGCATGTGACCCCGAAGGCTTTGTTCAATTTAAAATGCCAGCAACAACCCAGATGGGAAATTTTATAAATGAGCTGCTAGCAACCCATCAACCCATCAGCCACTCCCATCCCCCCATCCCCCATCCCCCATCCTGCAGGAAACGAGCAAATCGTTTCGAGAATCCCTTGCCAGAAAGGGCTCCATCCCGAATGCCCCGAAAATCTTGATGGTCAAAGCCAAAGTGCAATGTCCGTGATGACTTGCCTCTCGCCAGTCATCCCCATATCCCCCCCCATACCCCACCCCAAAAGGTCTTCATCCGGGGCAAGGCGACAACTTTGACGCCGGAATTGAGGCTATACTCAAGTGAAGTGTGGGCGATGGATTCGGGTTTTGTTTATATTGAAAGTTCTACCTCCCTCCCCCCGCTTCATTGTGGAGCAGCAATCAATCATGCGGTTTAAATTAGGGTATTTACTTAAGTCGGTCAATCGATAGAGGGAAAAGCAAAATATCTTCTCACTCCTGCTGTTTGTCCTTCTCTGACCGAGTGTCCCGTTGACCACCGCAAGCATCAGGACACTCCTGAGGTTGGGTGTCAGAGGGACATGTGGCTGAAAAGGGTTTCAAAGAACATTTCTTTGTTCATCAGTGTTTGAAAATGCTCCTTGAAATGAGGTTCATTTGCGATAACAATAGTAGAAAGTGGAGTCTAATGGAATTTCAAGTTAATACCAAAACCATTTAGTGACTTTTTACAGAAAACAAGATGATGACATGACACTTTAATGATTAGTTAAGACTAGACTTAAGTTGAGCTCAAAATTCTATAAATTTCAATTCGCGAGTGACTGATAATATGAAGTACAATCCCATCCTCTTTGTTCATTTACAGGGCATCGCTGGGTCGTCTAAGTTCCCCGTTCCAGTTGTCAGCCGAAGTTTTAGTTTGCCTCCGCAAATCTTAAATTACAATCTACCGAAAAATGAGGTTTTCGGGGGGTGCTGTTCCCCCCCCCAGCAGCAGCTCTGGTCAATGTCAATTTTTGGAAAGTAAAGCGAAAGTTTCATTTGGAACTTTGTGCGGGTTGTGTGTGTGTGTGGGTGTGGGGGTAGGTTAATGACATACCAGGCACCTTTTGACTGCCTGCCTGCCCCATCCTCTGGCCGTATTAATCATGGGCCTGTCACCTAGCGTAAATATGCCAAAATGAGTGGAAAATGAGCCAAAGATGCCTCATCTTTGAAGGCAAAGTTTATTAGAATCAGGGCAAAGTTTTTCATTTGATAGAGGTGGTTGGGGTGGTTGGTGGGGTGGGTGGTAGCTTCTCTTAACAGCAGTTAATGAGACTGAGGCGTGGGAGGGTCGGTCGGGGTCGGTCGGGGTAGGTCTCTGGGTAAATAAGTAGATTTTATTAAGTTGATATTAGGAGCTTGCCAAAAGTTTCCCTCCAGCTCAAAGGCAATCAAACACTTTTGCACTTTGATAAATCATAGCTGACCCCAGACAACAGCCCTTTGATGATTTATTGAAATATATACACACGTACACACATACATATGTATATTTGAAACTCAAAGATGTGTAAGCCGCTTGGCAATTTGTCAAATAATTGCATTCTGGGGCGAAGGTATCTTATCAATACATTGATTTTCACGCCTATCAAGTGCTGGCAAGCAAACAAACAAATTACGTTCAATGATTTCCAACTTAATATTGTTTCAGTCCCATGTCCCAGTCCGAGTCCCAGTCCCAGTCTATTTCTGTGCAATTTCCCGGAGTCAAATAACATTACGGTGTGTGGCAGTGTGTGTGCCAGTGTGTGTGTCACTGTAAATTATGAAAATTACCACAAAATGTTGCAGCAACGTTCTCGGGATTCGCATGCGGTTTATGGCCATTTGGAGCCGCACAAGTGTTTCGTGTCCCTTCCATGGCATTTACATGCATCGAACTGTTGCAAGTGATACCCAGAGATACCGATTGTACATACATACATACATACATACAGGTGTATGTGTGTGCAAGCATTTAATGTTGTGTTAAATTGAAAATTTGCATAAAATATTTGCTGTTTATTTATTGGCTCAGTTACATACATACATACATACATATGTACATATGTATTACCTGAGCATTCACTTGCTTCTGCTGCTGCTGCTGCTTTGCTATTTGTCTAGGCAACGGCCTGGTCAACTAAATATTTGATGCAATTTGTGTGCAATTTTATGGTTAACTTAGCCAGGCCAGGGCCTTGGGCTAGTGGGTGGCTCTGGCTGGGATAGGAGTGATTGGGGGTGGTTTTGGGAGCATAAACTCGGTTAGAACTAAATCGATTTCGGTTTACGGTTTTCTATTAAACTCATCTTTGGCATGCAAGTTGATGAATTTGTGTTTATTGGTTGTGTGTTGTGTGCTGTGTGTTGTGGTGTTCAATAAATCCTAAGCTGCTAATGGCAAGCACAAGTCTTTGATGAATAGTTCGAGTGAAAAACTCTTTATATGATTAAATTTTAATTAGAAAGATTCCATGAGCTAATTATTACTGCTTTGAGACTGATTTTTCATACGTTTTCATACATGGATTGCCAGACTGGCGTTGCCATATCTTCCTCCGAATGGTGTGTACCGTTACCTTCATTCTCCTTCCGGGCAATCGAAAGTGGCTCAAGCATCTGCCTCGAAACTTTCTCAAGGATTCGCAGAGAGTTTTTGCCCCTATTTAGGGGAGAGTTTTTCCGCCGCTTCTTTATTTGGGCTGAAGAAAAAGTTCATCTTGGCGCGTCTTTTGGGGGCATATGTAAATAAATCTCGAGAACATCATTGAATCAACTTTTTTGCCCGCTGTGCTCGCATGTGCTCGCGGCAGGACCAAAAGGATGTTGGTGTTCGGCCGACTTTGGCATTTTTATAGTGTGTTTATTTAGCACTTGAAAAATATTACTTTTTTGCGCGCTGCAATAATTTTAATTGCTTTGCGAGTGGCCCAGAATCCGAATCAGAGCCGAAGAGGAATCCAGGGATTGGATTCACATTCTCCTTCTCCTTCCTCCTCCTCTTCCCCAGCGACCAAACAACTCCCTCCGCTACTCCCCAACTCCCCCCCAACTCTCCTACTCTGCATGGCCGCCCTCTGCTGATGCATCCACAAAAGTTAAGTGGCAAAAGTTTTCGCACTAAAGTTGAAGTTGCCTCTCTCTCTCTCTCTCTCCCTTACTCTCTCTCTCTCTTGTTGTTGCTGTTATTTTCTCCGAGCAAACATCAACGCCCACGCGAAGTGAAACAGAAACAGAAGCTGGGATATTATTTGAGTTCAGGTCCCTTTTTTTCCAACGTATTCCCGTACTCCCGCCTGGTCCTCTCCACGGTACTTTGATTGTTTTGAGATTTCGCGGCAACACATAAGCTGACGCTTGACGCAGCTGTCGGGGGACCAACGCGGGGGGAGGGAGCTTCACTTTGTTTGTCATTGCCTGGGAAAGAAAATTGTTTGAAAAAAAAGCATCAAATTTAAATAAAATAAAAGTTTCAATTGAGATTAGCGCCAATGCTGGAAATTAGTTTCTGCAGCACATCCATTTAACTGGGATCGCCCGTAATGCCCTCAGTTGGTGGATAGATAGTAGGGGGATCATCAAGATAGAGATCAAACCGTAGAGGATAAACCGTTGACTCTCGAATTTAAAAATAAATATTACAATTTCATTGCTCTTCTGGCTGTACTCTAATCTTTAAAGCACCCAAGCAACATTGATGCCCTGATCGGGGTCACCATTTATACGTTTGCGGTTAGCCAAACGACCTTTACACTCTCGTTGCCAGCCAACGTTTTATGGCCTATCGATAACCTTGCCAAAGGTGTTTGACCGTTGCACAATTTCAAATGCTGTCCAAGCTGTCAGCTAAATCAATTTCTATCCCCGTTTGCGCCCCCACCCACTTTCGGTGGAGCCAATTCCAATGGGAGAACCTTTTGGTAATTGCATTAAATATGCAAAAAAAAAATACGGAGGAACCCGAAGAAGCATAAGCAGAAACAGAAGCAGACAAACAGCCAAAGAGCCAAACAGCAAGGGCAGCCTAAAAGCTGAAGAAGAACGTGTCCAGGCAAAAGGCTTCGAACCAATTAAATAGTGTAGTTTATGTGTGGCCGAAAGCCGAAAACAACTCATGAGGAATCATGGCTAGAAAAGGGATTCCGCTGTCTTAACTCAAACAGGCATTAAATTATCAAAAGGGTCCCCCACGAGGGGGGGATCGATCCCCACGGGGCGGGAAACGGGGAGGTGTTCTAGCCAACACAGCATAAATATACCGAAAAATAGTGCGTGCCTTCGTTACAGATTTACAGCAAATAAAAATACGGCCAGGGAGGCTGGGAGTCTGGGAGCCGGGTGGTTGGTGGTTGCGTATACGCCGCGTGTGCTGGGTCCTGCGCTGATTGCCAAAGCCGGGCATAGGAAATCAATTGGAGCGTATGAATGTGGGTCATATTGGGGGAAAGGGACTTTTCCACTTTCCCACTTTCCCGCTTGCCCACTTTTGCCCCGCATGTGGGTGTGACTCAGCAATTTGTTGCAAAAGAGCAAAACTTGGAGTTTACGCATAATTTAAGTGAATTTACGCCTCTGAGACTTTAAGCTTTACTTTCTCCTCGGCATCCTCCTCTTCCTGCAGAGTCTGCATCGAAGTGCATCGAAGCGTTTATGGGCAAAAGTTGATTTTCCAAACCATAAAAGACAATCGCCTCAAATCCAAAGACGCTCATCATCGACTCTCTCGCATAAAGACATCTCCAACTGCAATCAAATTCTACACTCGAATAGACATTTACACACTCCCTACCACCGCATGCCCCTCCCTACATCCCCACTTGCCATCATGGATACTTTGTCACACTTTGCTGCCTCCTTTCTCCTTTCTCCCCTTCTTTAGCTGCAATTTCGTTACTGCTCAGAACTTTTGTCAACTTTTAGGTGAAAGTGTGCCACAGCCCAAGGAGAGCGAGGTGGAGAGAAGAGAGAGAAAAGATTTGAAGATTTTCCAGTCAAGCCGAAAACTTTGTTTTTATCGTCAATGCTTCGGAAAGGAGCTTTGGCATTAAGTAATGGAGCTCTATTACGAATCGAACGAGGCAGGAACAACAGGAACAACAGGAACAGGGAAAGTTTTTGCCTTCCAGTTATCCAAGGCAAGGCCTAGAGCGCAATTGAAGATGAGAAATATATGGTTGTAAGCGGAAAGCGGTTGAAATTGAAAGTTGCAAGTTGAAAGGCAGAAATTGAAGAAAAGTTTCATGGTAGATTTATGAGGAAACAAAGCAAGGAATAGAAGGTCCTGAGTGTGGGGATATTTGAACCCAGAAACAGAACATTCTGTAGTCTGTAGCAAATGCAAATCTCTGCCCATTGATTGCTCTCTTTTTTCCTTTTTCCACACACTTCAATCTCGCATTATTTTCTGGCTTCATTAAAGGTTTCAATCCTGTGCTGGCAGAGCTCACGGAGGGATCTTCTGCGTCAGAGTTGCAGCCTAACTAACTCCAAATGCGTTCTACTGCCTCTTGGAGTCTTGAAGTCTTGGAGTCTTGAAGTCTTGGACTGTGGCCCATGCATATATTAACTCACACTCGCAGGCCAATTTTGCTGGGCCGAAGCCAGTTCTTGGCTCATTAAATGGCCCAAAAGCAATTGCAGGCCAAACAATTGTTAGCCACATGCACAGCCCAAACGGAATCTCCGCAAAGTTCGTCCCTTTGCGTGTAGCAGCAGAAGCCAGACTGCCAATTTGTGGCATGGAAGAGGTGGGGTGGCACAGCTATGGGCCCCAGGCAATATTTCACTTGAGGAGCAGATCGATCCACATGCCTTGTGGCCAGCTCTCTCTCTCTTTCTCGCTGGATCTGGCTTATCACGCAAATCTGTCAGATAAAGTTTTTCCTTTGCATACGTGAGCATAACTGGCACAAGTCGGTCGGTTGGTTGGTCCGCTCCTTGGTTGGCTGGTTGGTTGGATCGAATCTGTCCTCGATCGATGGTCGGTTGGTCGGTCGGTCAATTGCCTCGCTCCTCACTTCCTCACTTCCTTACTCGTGCAGAACGTGGCTCGCAATTAAATGTTTTGTTTGGACAGGAGATGCAGTGCAGCACAGCACAGAAAAGTGGAACCTGCTACTTTCCAACAGCAGAGCAGAGCAGAGGAACAATCGTGATCTTATCATTTCTTGCTTTGTTCATGTTCGATTTGTGAATTTGTGTTTTACTACCACCGACTAGCCACAGCATCCACAGCACAGCCCATCCGCAGTCCATCCACAGGCATCGATGGGGCAGCCGCTGCCACTGCCGCTGCCTTCGTCGTCGTCTTGCCTCCGATTTCGGGGGCTGCATTTTCATGACATTTCCTACTCGAGCGACCGCATTTGCAAACAGACCGCGTCCAGTCCGCGATTCCCAGTGCAGGTCGCTGCTGCAGCTCGATGCTTTATTTTTCCATTTAAATAATTTATAAGTAAAGCCAAGCTGACAAAAATCTCTGTGCCTTTTGTCCCCCGATCGTGATAAGCTCTCTTCCATATACACATACATACATATATACATATGTACATATATGTTCTTCTTTTTTTCGTTTTCTTTTCTTTTCCTTTCTGGCCACATTGTCTTTGGGGGACTCTATATAAAATGTAATTTAATTTAATTTATTGCAGCCTGCTTAAGATTTATGGCCAAGTCAGGCCCAATTATTGGCATTAATGTCAGCCCGAATATTAAGAGATTGCCCTGCCAGATATCCGCTAAAGGATTCCGCAAAAGATTCGTCTCTCAAGAGCAGGTGAAGTGCAGTCTCTCTCTGGGGGGGAAATAGAGCTAAAGAATTGCCTTTTTTCCAATCAAAGGTCTACAAACCTAACCTCAACTTTGGCAGCTCTTCGAGGCAATTCTAACCTCACTTTTCGCCTAGTCCTTTACCGGAATCCGCATCCGTCCGAGCACAACTCAATCAAATTGAAAACTTTTCCGTAACCAGACCAAATGCAATATAAAAATTCTCCTTTTGCCTTTCGCTTGCTGCATAAATTCGTTATCTAACGAAGAAGGGGGTTGGAGAGGGTGACAGGGGGGTGGGGAATCATTTAATTAAATGGGAAATAAAATGTATCTTTCGGTCGAGATTCCAATTTGGACTATAACTATCTACGAAATGTTTTGCGAAACGTTTTTTAAATTGGTTTTGCCATTTGGTGTCGCGCAGATACTCATACTCGAAGATACATGGCCAACGCCAGCGCTAGTACCAGCCAGCGCCAACCAGCGATATGCAAAAAGATACACAAGACTACAATGTGGCTGGGACACGAGCAGAGGTGGAGCAGAGGAGGAGCAGAGGAGATACACATAACGGTAGGTGGCCTGGTCATGTGGAGCAATGTGGCTGTGGCACCTTTCTGTTCCTGGACGGTTCCTCCTGCTCCTGCTCCTACTCCTGTGCCATACCCTCCCCCCTCGCAACCACCATTGGGTCGTAGATGTTAATCGTTGCGGCACTTTGGAGTAAGTGGCATTTGCCAGCGTCCACGACAACGACGACGACAACGTCGAAGAGGAGCAGGAACAGGAACAGGACCAGGGGAGGGGGATGGCAGGCAGCAGGAGGATGGTCATGGCGATGGCAAACTCTTGATATGTCCCACCCATCTCCCATCTAACAGCAGGCTCTCCTCCTGCTTGGGGGCGTGGCTCATGTCAGTTTTCCCTGGACTTGGCAATGTTCGTGGCAAATGTTTGCGGATTTGAATTTAAATTGAAATAGGATGTTGTATATTCAAATGAATTTTAACTTAAGGGTAAATGGGCTAAAGGGGGGCGAGGGGGGGGGACAGCTGCCAGTCAGTATGGGGGCGTGGCAGTAGCTAAAGAAGAGAGCGGAGAGAGCCAGATTAACATCATCAGTTTGGCATTGATTGGTCGTTGGATAGAGCGCAGAGGATAAACCCAGGAAAAGCGCCAACGGGCATCAGTTCACATGCAACCGCAAAAGGAAAAGAAATCTACGAAAAGTTGGACACACACACACACACACACACACACACGAAAGGATAAAGGAGAACCGGGGATGCTCTATGGGAGCAAATGGAGAAAGTGGAATGAGCCACGATAGAGGAACATTTCAGGCCAACTGATGTATGTATATGTACATACATATATCGGGTGATTGATTTATAGCTGCAAAAAGTCAATAGTATTAGTATATCCATAAAGTACACGAAGAAGGATAGATCGATATATGTATACTGGCTATCTATAGATAGATAGATAGTTAGATAGATGGATGTACTTCTGTAAACTTCTTCAGGTAACACTTTAAGCTCTTGCAGGGTATTCCAAATGAGAGAATACCTACCATCCACCATCCGCAAATGTTATAAATGTTTCGGAGGCAATCAACCGACCAAAAACCCACTGAGGGAAGCAAAGCAAAAAAAAACACAAACCCAGAAACGAGAGCAACTAATGGGTTTTGTAATAAGTTTCAGTTTTCATGTTTATATTAGCATGCTAATAGTGGCAATTGGTATCAAGGGGGGCAGGGCAGGCAGTACCGGTTACAGATGGATCGCATCTCAATCGAGAGAGAGAGAGAGAGAAGCAGAGAACCACACTCGTATTGGGTCTGTGGCAAATTTACTTTTGATTCCAAGGGCAGAGCCAGGTGGAAATTGTGTGGACTTTGGGCTGTTATCTCAGCGGAAACATTTCATGGGAATCATTCTGGGGCCAGAGCGTGTTCTTTGACGCCCCCACAGCGATAAGGCCCAGCCCTCTGACGAACTAACGAACAAACAAACCATAAACGATAATTAATAGAGAGATAATCTAAGCGCTTCATTGACAAATCGAAATGAATTATTTTCCCAAAGACCAAACGAGGTTCAGGCACTGGGACTGGCACTGGCACTGGCACTGCAATTTCCATGGAAAACTCTCTTGGAAGCACTCTCTTCTGCCCTCTCGCTCCTCTCTCACCATTTCTCTGTGTCGCTGCTGACAGCAACAACCGCCAGTGCCATGACTTGTATACCATAAATCTTGTTCTGCCCGAGAACTAGTCCACAAGTGACATTTGCCTTTCGGTGGAGGGAGGAGGGAGGAGGAACGGGTCTTGGGTTCTACACAGTTCATGGCTTGGGTTTTGGGTTGGGGATCGGGATTTCGATTGGGGCTTGGCATCGTCTTCATTTGGGGACTGGCCGGGCACGACTTTTCTTCTTTCTTTACGGATCTTTCCAGCGACTCTGGAAATGCAGTCCAATCTACAGGTGGTTAATCACCAATTAAGCTCTACATCATACAAATTTGTAAGCCCCAAAAGGCAGACCCTTACCCACCAGCAGCACCCCTCCCCTCCCCTCCCACCACTCCTTTGATTATGTCACACTATTTGTCAAACTGGTTTCCACCTTTCCACCTCTCCCTGCAGCACCTCCCGCCAGCTCTTGCCGAGCGGCAAAAATTGAATTGATTAATAAATGTGGCTCTTTCGGGAGGTTTTTTTCTTTCTGTGGTTGGAACTCTTTCTCCCTCGCTTGTGGGGCATAAATCTCGACTAATTTTGTGTAATTAGTTTGCATAATCTGTCACGCTGTTTCTTCTCGATATTCCCTACCTTTTCCCCCCCTTTTTGGCAACATAATGAAGCCTCGATTGGGCCTCTCGTGGCTTGAACAAATGTGAATCGATTCTATTGATTTTTAAATACTTTTGGAAAAATTGGTGGTCGGCTTTTGTCAAAGTTGTTTCGATGGAATTCTTGGATGGCCAATTAATTTTTCAGAAAAGTGTTGGCCAGTTTGAAAAGATAATTAAAGGGTCTCTGACTATTTGGGGAGTTTAGTGGGAATGATTAAGCGGTGGCAGGTGGCAGGTGGCAGGTAGGTTTATCAGGTGATTGTTCTGGGTTCTCGCTGGAGGTCTAGGGAAAGGTTTCCCCCCCAACAAAGAGAAGCTTTGATAGGTCACTTTGGCAGGGGGGATTAGGGGGATTGAGGTCTTATCTAGGGCAGATCGATCGAGATCCAGTTCTCAGTGAAAGTTGGGGATTATATCATGGATTATCACACAGTCAGGCATTGTGAAGAGGTCAGGCAGGTCACCAGAATCGGGTTGGCTGTGGATTAGTAGATTATGATGTCCCTTCGAATAGTTCTGGCTCTTCTTTCATTTCCCAAAGAGAGAACTGACAACTGACAACCGAAATTCAATCAGCAACAACCGCGACAATCAACTGAAATAGTTCCCACAATATTTTAATGATATTTGCCAGAGACCAAAGCGGGAAAGCCCCCGAATATCGGGCTGAATAAAGACTGCGAAGCGGTTTGGAAAATTGCGAAATGGCAGAAGTTCATTCGAGAGCCGCAAAACGAAACTCAATTTGCCAATATGCGTGCAACGGTCAAACAAAATACCAAATTTATAGAATTTCAAACGTCAGAACTCCCACACACACACCACCCTCCCTCTGCTCTTCACTCCCTCTCTGCTAAATGAAAAATCAAAGGCAAAAAAAGTCCATCAGATACAGAACGAGAACGAGATACAGGAGAGAAGTCTGGGGGGGGGGGGGAGCTTTTCCATCTAAATTCAAATCGCTCAAAAGCGTTTAATAACTAAATTTAAAAACTCATCACTGCCGCCTAGTGGTGGGGGGTGAGGTGTGCTGGAATAAGGGCTGCTGGATAGGGTGGCTGCGGGGGCAACAATGTTGCACATTGATGGTGGCAGGTAAAACAATTCGCACGACATTTTCCAAAATGCAGTCGTCAGTCAGGAGAGTCACGAGGAGCACGAGGAGCAGGAGGACGAGCAGGACCAGACTGAATGTGAATAGAGTATAAACTCATAATTGAATTTGCCCAAAGAGAGAGAGAGAGAGAGAGAGAGGAATGAGGGAGGGCTGGACGGCAGGACAGACAGAGAGGTCAACGCCCTGTCTGGGGGCAACTATTTGCTGATATTGAAATTCATTTTGATGCATTCCAAATTGAAAATGCAGCAGGTGTGAGAGGGTGGGGCAAGTGTGGCAGGGGCCAGCGATAGACAGGTGCCAGGCGACAGCAGGACACACAAAAGACGCGAAATTATGCGTCACTTAATTGTGTCCATGCGGCAAAGATGTGCCGGAACTGGGAATACCCTAACCTCCGAAACAAAAAGTAAAATTAAAATTAAAATTAAAGCCGCCCCAATTAAAGCCTCAACAAACGAACACCAGCGAATCCCTAACTGAAAACCCCTTTGGGAGTATTCCCTCAATGAACACTGTTCAGAATTCATTTCGTTTATCATCGGGGGTTGTGAGGGATAAACTTTTGTTTCAAATGGAATTTACGCTGTGAAAATTGCGTTTCCAGCGGAAAATGAGTTTTAATTGCAACTCCTCCTTCCTAATGCAGGCAGCACACGCCAGAAGCAGCGAAACGAAGAGGATAACGCCACAAAATGTTGCATAGTGCATGGCACTAGCTCTGCCACTGCCACAGTCTCTGCCACAGTCTCTGCCTCTGCCTCAGCTCTGGGCTGTATTCGCTTCGAAATTTCCACACACACACACGTTTCCTCCTAAATGGTGGCAAAATTATGTTCTTTATGATAATTCCTGTGAGTGAGTGCGGGTTCGGTTTTGGAGTTCACTTTTTCCCCGGCAAAAACTCGGCATGCTCTGGCGAACCCCTTGTTTGATTTCCCCACACCCCCACCCCCCCCGTTCGCAACATTTCAAATGTTGCCCAGGCCCAAACTCTGGATGCGTTGATTGGTAAACGACAAGCAGAGGCACGGACAGAGGCAGAGGCACGGATACGGGCCAGGCCGGAGGACCGCAAATTGTGCGGCCAACAAAAATGAAAATTTAGCCAGTGTTTACCTTGGCGAAAAATGCGCGAAACCAGCCCGAAAATTCTCAACAGCAAATGCATTCGTTCTGAAGTCAAACATTGATTTCATCCACCCCCCTCCACCCCCCCCCCTCAATGATGATGGAAAATATTGCAATGAAGTTACAATCGAAATGTGGCGCTGATTGAAAGGATTAACTGCTTGCAGCACACAACCAACCAACACTTTGCAGTCGGCTAGGGAATACATATGTACATATGTATGTGTGTATGTGTATGGCTTGGCAGCCCTTAAATTTTATCCAATTTAGATTAATGTAATTGACTGAGTTGACGGCGGCCAGTGATAGTTGTAGTTGCAGTGGCAGTTGCAGTGGCAGTTGCCAGTGAAGTTCCATTATCCGCAAACAAGTTTTCCCGCAAACCAAATCTGCATGTAACAGATAAAAGTTCGTTACAAGCGTGCAAAAAACATTAACTGATGTACAGTTTACTCGCATATCTACATATGTGTGTGTGTGTGTTTTGTTTGTTGCACACATTTATTTGTGGCCCTCAAATGATGCACACATGCATCCCCGATGGAGGATTTTTTCTCGCCTCCTCCAATCGCTGGCAAAAAAGCGGAGATGCCACCCACCGACTGGGTGGATGGGTGCCCTGTGGTCCTGTGGCCCTGTAGCCGTGTGGCCGTGTCTGCCGTGGCGCGTATTTGTTTTTAATTAAAATAAATATTACCATAACCTATAAAATAATTGAAAAACAATTTAACATTATTGGGTACAGGTTGCCCGGCTCTCCGGCTCTCCGGCTGTCCTGCTGTCCGGTTGTCCTGCTGTCCTGCTGTCCTGCTGCCTAGACTTGATCGTCGTGTTCCTCGGCTTGTCTGCGGCTGTTTTTCCGATTTCTGTTTCTGTTTACTGTTTGTCAGTCGCCCTGCCCCGCCGTTGAGGTTGCAACTTGCTGGTGCTGCTGCTGGTGCTGCCCCCTGGTGTGGTGTCCGGACCTTTGCAGCAGATTTACACGCATTTATTTACCAACTTGGACCCAGAACCAGAACCAGGACAAGTCCTTGTTGGGCGCTGCCTCTTTGCTGATACCCTTTCCCTCCTTGGATGAGCAGGTTGGATGCACTTTTCGATGGGTTTTGCAAGGACAGCAAAACTGGAATATAGTAGGAAAAATACAAATAATTAAATAATATATTTTAGATATAAATATATTATCAATTTATATTAAATTAATTAAATAGAATATATTCATAATAATAAATATTTAATAAATTTTCCTATAAATTTCATATTTCACTGTGTTTTTCACTATTTTTTTTCTGATTTTTTTTGGGTATTCAGGGACTCATTCAGAGAGGATCTTAAGATCAGGGAAGGAAGAATAGAAAGAAGGGCCATTGCGGGCCAATTTCGTTATTTATTTTAAGGTATAAAAAGGTGTAAATATAATGTATGTATGTATATGAATGTACACAAATTTATGTATATTTATAGAGCACTCAGACAGTCGACTTGCCCAATTGACCCAATTTGTTGTTCTTGTTACTTTTGTATTAATTTAAAATATTTCTGCAAAAAGCTTCCAATGCACTTGCACACACCAACACACCCATACACCAACAAACCAACACACCAATACACCAACAAACCAACACACCAATACACCAACACACTCACATGCTCACACACACATAGTCGTTTCCTTTGCTTTATGGGTCTTATATTTTGACATAATTATATCTCGAACACACTTATGGAACATACACATGTACATATGTATGTACATATACATATATGTATACACATGTATGTATATACATATATAGTAGTTTTAATTTTTATGCTCTGTTCTCACATTGGCAAAGTGCGAAAAAAAAAAATGAAAAAAAAAATAAAACTGAAATCGGGTGAAATCTTCTTAAGCAACAACAACAATTATAATAATTATTTAATTAAAAATTCTGTCGCTCGAGCTGCTGCTGCCACTGGCTCTGCTGCCGCTGGCTCTGCCGCTGCTGCGGATGCGCCACTGTTGGAGGATGCCACTGATGTTGCAGCTTGATTTTTCCCTTTTGCGCGATTTTTGTTTCACAGAAATTGCATTTATGAGTGGAAGCAGTGGGGGGGAGTGGGGGGGAGACGTGTGTGGCAAGTACTCGAGGGTAAAATTAATCTATTTGAAGTGTGCGCCATATCAGATGGGGGCGAAGATTGAGTTAAGGTCAAACGTTCAAAGGAAATGGAAATGGATACAGTTTCAGTAAGTTTGAAGCTACATCGAGTCAGAGTTTAATATTTAATATATATTCACAATAATGAATGAATTAGATTATAAATAAAAACTACAAGTTGAAACAGTTCCTGAGAATCGCTCAAAGATGTTCCAAAATCTGATATAGTCATATGATCCGCTCTTTGTATCCTTTCTAATCTTTACAAACATTATGGGAAACCCGAACCCAAACCGTTTCTCCCTAACAGTCGACCGATTCTCCATAGTAACCTCATTTTGTGCCCCATATAGGGAAACAATCGAATAACAATTGCCCAAAAAAAAGCGGTAGCTTGTCAGATTGATTACCGGATTGTTGTTGAGAAAGTCTCTTTTCTTGCACAATCCAAGGGAGGGAGAGAGGCAGGGGCAGAGGGAGAGCGGCAATGGGAATGGGAATGGTAATGGGAAATTGAAGTGAAGGTCGACTGCAATGATTGACCATAATGAGTCGAGTTTTTAGGTAGATCACGCCTCAGTCTCAGTACCAACCGCCTTTCCCCTTGGGACCCTTTGAAGGCTGGAAATGCTGGAAATTGCATTTGTATGAGCGGAGCATAAAAATTCGCATTAAACACACAAAACGGTTGCAATTGTATCTGTTCTTTGGGTATCTTTGTATCTCTGTGCGACTGCCTGCTAATCTCTTATAACATTTCCATTAATACGCTGTTGGTAGTCTCTCTCTCTGTCTCTCTCCTCAAAATGATGAGAAATTAATGTGAGCACAGCCAGAGAACAGTGAACAGAGAACCAGGGGGAGAACCAAGCCCTGGGCATACCGCTCTCACAGCATGTGGCGACGAGCGTCACGGTTATGCCCCAGACCCAGACCCAGCGGGACAATTGTGCCCAGGTTATTGTTGGAAAATTTCACAGCACTCGGCATGGGTCCAGTTCCAGTTCCAAGTCCATCCCTAGCCATAGCCATAGCCATAGCTATAGCTATCCTATACGGAGCATCCGCCTAAGGTATAAGGTAAGGTGTAACAAAAAACCCAAAGATGCACATAATTTTTGTCAAATGCAAACTGTCTTTGAGGGATCTTCGAGTAGGGTTTTATGAGGACATGGAAGACCGAGACTGAGACCAAACTGCGGCTGGGAGTCTTCACGCCCTTGGGCTTAAGTTACATGTGTTACCTGCTTGGGTTTTATGGCCGACCACAACGAAATGAGGTGATAAGTGAGTTCCAAGCCAAGTTTCTTAGATCTCTGCTGATCCTCAAAGAGAAAGCATTTATTCTGAAACCTCAGCTTCATCAGTTGCGCCCCCAACAGCCCGATTCTGACCCCCGAAAAGACCAAGTTAATTGAGCTTCGAGCTGTGGAATAGATAACAACATCTGATAAATAGCGGCTCGAATCGAAATCGAAAACGAAATCTCAATCTCTCTGAACTCTAACTCCCAGTGCTCGCTCAGTCCAGC
This sequence comes from Drosophila azteca, assembly GCA_005876895.1. Taxonomy (NCBI): domain Eukaryota; kingdom Metazoa; phylum Arthropoda; class Insecta; order Diptera; family Drosophilidae; genus Drosophila; species Drosophila azteca. The sequence goes on from VCKU01000016.1 coordinate 196,129, forward strand.
CCCCAGTCCGCAGCCCCCAGCCCGCAGTCCCCAACCCTCAGATCCCGCGCTCAGAAACAATTGTGAAATGCTTTAATTTCTGAAGTACCTTTAATGAGCATTTTCAACATGGTCATCATACAATCAGAGCCCCGGCTCTGCCGCCACGAAAGGGGGCCAACTGTCGAGTGGTCGGGTTTCAGATGTGTAGGGAGGCAGGCGGCAAGCAGGGGCAGGGCCAAAGCGGGGACCGGCTTACAATAGTCTTCAATATTTGGACCATTCCGGCTTTCGGTTCGATAATTATTGCCCTCGGCAACAGAGCTTCGCTTCTGCTTCTGCTTCGACATCAGCATCAGCTTCAGCTTCGGCATCAGCTTCAGGTTCAGGTTCAGCTTCAGCTTCAGAATAAGCCAAAGCACACAATCTGTAAATGTATCTTGAATGTTGGGTATCTTTGTATCTCTGTATTGTATCTTTGCATCGCCGTATCTGTGTGTGTGTGTGTGTGTTGAGGAGAATTAATGATTACATTCGCTTTTGGCTTGATCCAGTAACCCTTGGCGGGGCCCCAGCCCCTTCGGTAGCTCTTTCACTCGACTGGAGCTGAAGCTGGAGCTGAATCTGAAGCTGGAGATGAAGCTGCCCATGAAAGGAAATTGTAATGATCGAAATCAAAATGTTTTCGTTACTTTGCCTCCTAATGAAGCCTGAATAGTGCGAATGACTCTCCACAGTCTGACTCTCCGGTCTTCTCTGGTCTGGTCGGGGGGGAGTGTACACGCGCCTTTTAATCGAAATTTGATGATGGATTCCCTCCTCCAGCTTGGAAATCATTCAAAGTCTTCTACTTACTCCACTCTTTTGGCTTTTATTGTTGGCCATTTGGGGTTCTGGGGTTCTTGCCGCTATTTGCCTTTGTTATTTATTTATTGTTATTAGAGTACATTGCTCGCCCGCTGGAGGTTCTGAAACGATTCTTTCTTTTCGTTGGTTTTTTTTTTGTAATTGTCTAAATAGGTTTGGCTTTGGCCGCAATGATTTGGCTTGAAATTGGTCAGAGAACCAGCAACCAGCAACGAGGCTCGTTGTTCGCTCGAGAGATGTGAAATTTGAGTTATTAGATAAATACACTCGGCATTCTCCCTATCGTTAAGGGTGTCCCGGATCGATGGTTGGGGGAATGGCAGCTCCAGCCATGAGTTGGCAACTTTCTGGTCTAGCAACTGACAGCTGCAGTGCAGGTGACACAAGCCCACATCCACCATCCCATGAAGGGGGTAGCTACGAGTACGAGTACGAGTACATGTGTGTTCATACGTACATATTTATACCTATGTGTGTTTTTGGCTTGCAACCTCGCAACGCATTCTATTGGAAACAAGTAAAAACGATTCACTCTAGGCTTACGACCAATGGATACCCCATTCTCAGATAAAGATGCAGTCAAATGGCAGGGAAAAGCTTCAGTTATGATTCAGATTTAGTAGTTAGAGTATTCTGGCTTAGAGTATTCCGACTGTAGAAAACTATGGCACTACGGATCGATATTCTGCAGCTCGAATATACACTTCCCTCTCCTCTGCCTGTCCATGGGATGCAGACAATCTCCATAGGGCTTATACCCTACCTTGCCACGCGGTACGCGGTATAATTATGCATGCTCAGACCTCAATTTTCTCCCCAGGTGGTGGCAGGCACGTTGCAGGTGACTTGTGTGTGCAAGTGTGTGTGTGCAAGTGTGTGTGTGTGTGTGTCTGTTGCCACGCTCTGCTTGAGCCCAGGTCTGCAAAAGTTTTCCAAGCTTGTTACTATTGAATAATAGTATATTAATTTTGCTTTTTTCCATGCTCCAGCTTACTTTTAATTGAATTGAAAGTCAAAAGTTTTGAAGCGGGCGTAGGGGGGGGAGGGGGAAAAAAAAGAAAGGAGTGAAATTGTCGAGACAAATTGACACGGGAAGGAAAGTTGGCAATGCAAACAGAAAATGTTTAATTAAAGCCACATTTTCACATACTCACACATTCATACATATGTATGTACATATGTACATAAGTAACAAGGAAAATTGTTCTTGTGAATAAAAGAAATGTTTTTTTTTTGTTTTCGAAATTAGTTTTTGTTTTCTTTGCGTATATATATTTTGTTCTTTGTCGATATTTGTTGTTGTTGTTTTTGTTGTTGTTTGTTGCTTAAATTTGCATATATATATTTCTTTCACTAACTAAACTAATACATAGATAGTTTTGTTGGATTTTGCATTTAACAATAATTTAAATAATTTAAATCTTGGCTTAACTTACAAAAAAAAAACTTACAAATGACTCTCAGTGCTGGGTTTTTGTCTTTAGTTTATCTATCTTAAGTAACTATAAGTTAATCTTACTGGCTATGAAAAAAATGTATAGTAGTTGTTGTGTGTTGCAAAGTGCTGATAGAAGAAGAGATCTTTCAGTGTTAGAAAGGGCGAGAGAAACGTTTGGGTTGGTTATTTACAAGGCAAGATTTTTCTCTGACTTACTGACTAAAATCTCATCTACAGCTACTACAATTCTTGAATCATACTTAAGCACTAGTCGAGAAGAGGGTGGCTGCAGGGGTAGTTAGGGGGTTGGGTTATGGGTTGGGTTGGTTTTGGCATCACAGTGTTGGACAGCGCCGAACTAAGCGTAGATGCTCAGCTGCCTGCGTCGATAGTCAACCGTGGATCAGTGGGTGAACTGCCTCATGGTGTTGTTGTTCTGCTGGGACTGCGACTGCGACTGGGACTGGGAGGACTTCTGCTGGAAGGACCTGCGTCCAGTGGTGGCACACAGCCCGTTGCGCAGTGGCAGCGCTGGTGGCATGGGCGGTGGTGTCGGGGTCTTGCTGCGTCCCATCTGCTCCAGCGGCATCGAGTAGTGGGCGTTGCTGTAGATGTAGTTGGGGTCGAGAATCTCGCTGTTCACCTCGTTGTCGTAGTGCTCGACGCCTGCCACACGGTGCTTGAAGTGCTCGTGGGTGAGGCGCAGTTGTGGGTGCAGCTGGGGCGCGGCTCCCATGGGGGCGGCATGGACCATCGGGACATCGGCGTAGGAGTAGCAGGAGTCCCCCACAGCTGCGGTGGCCGAGAGGAACTGCGGCTTGGTGTAGTGGTTCAGCTTGGACTGGACTCCCGACTGCTGCTGTGCCTGCTGCTGCTGCTGCTGCTGGTGGTGATCCCGCGCCAATGTGGCCGACTTCATGTGCAGCACAAAGGAGGCGCTGTCGTCGATGGCTCCCTGGCTGACCAGAGCCTTGTTGTTGTTCAGCTTCTTCTCGTTCATCAGGCTGCCGGTGGGCACCTGCAGCTGCTGGAACTTCTGCTGGGGATCTCCGCTGCCGGCATTCAGATCGTTGATGGGCATGCCGGTGCACATTCCGTAGTGATGGCCGGGGGCACTGGGATGGTGGGGAGCCGTGTATGTGTTGGGAAACGTGGAGTGGATGCCCAGGGAGCAGGGATGGTGCTGATGCCGGGACATGTAGTCCTCATCGCAGAAGGTCTTCTGGTACTCGCGCTCCTTGCGGCCCAAGGCAGAGTTGCCCCACAGTCCGCCCTTGAGGTACTCGCGGATCTTGTGGCGGCAGCGATAGACAACCAGAGCCAGGGCCGTGATGGTGGCGGCCGAGCCCACAAGTAGAGCTCCAATCAGTGCCTGTTTCCTGGGATCGGTGTGGGTGCAGCCCATCAGCGTGGGGTTCAGGTGTTTGAGGGACTCGCCTCGCAGCCGCTCGGGGAACTCGCACAGCAGCTCCGAGACCTCGTCCTGGCTGGCGTTCTTGGCCACCAGCAGATTGCGCAGCCACATCACACGGCAGTCGCAGGAGATGGGATTCTCGGAGAGGTCCAGCGTGGTCAGATCCTTCCAGGGGAAGAGGCCTTCGGCCAGCGAGGTCAGGGCATTGGCCTTCATCACCACGTGACGCAGATGGGGCAGACCGCTCAGGGCGCCCTCCTGCACCTCCACCAGCATCTTGTTGGACGAGAGGTTCAAGTACTCCAGATTTCCGTTGGCCGCAAAGGCTCCGGTCATGACGCGCTTCAGCTTCAGGGCTCCATTCACATCCAGACGCTTCAGCTGCTTCAGGCCCACGAAGGCGCCCTCGCTGATCACCTCGAAGTCGTTCTGTCCCAGGGAGAGCTGCTCCAGACGCACCAGCTGGCTGAGGCCCACGGAGGGAATGCGGCCCAGGCGATTGTCCGACAGATCGAGAATGCGCAGCTCCTCGAGACCCAGGAAGCTGTCGTGGGAGATGTTCCGCAGGCTGGCGCCCTTCAACTCGAGACGGGTCAGACCCTTCAGGTCCTGGAAAGCGGCGGGCTGGATGGTCAGCAGGGAGTTCATGCCCAGGAAGAGTTCAGCGAGAGTTGGCATGGCCTGGAAGATGACGGGATCGGGCACCGAAGTCAGGGCATTGTCGTCCAGATAGAGGATCCTCAGCTGGCTGAGTCCGTCGAAGGCCTTGGGGTCGAGGAAGCCGATGCGATTCTCGCCCAGATTCAGCTCCACGATCTTCAACAGGGGCGTGAAGGTGCCCTGGTGCAGCTCCGATATCTGATTGCCACGCAGATTCAGGACGGTCACGGCCGACAGACCGATGAAGGTCTTGTTGCTGATCTGGCCGATCTTGTTGTGGTTCAGGTGCACCTCCTGCAGCTTCTTCTGGTAGGCGAACGTGCGCTGTGGGATCGTCATCAGGTGGTTCGAGGAGAGATCCAGGAAGGTCAGCTCCGCATAGAACTGGATGGACGAGTCGATCGTCTTGATCTTGTTGCTCTTGATCACCAGCCGCTGGATCGAGGGGTTCAACGCGATGGGCAGCACGTCCAGCTGCCCCTCGCCGCACTGCACCACCAGGGTGTTGTCGTCGCACTGGCAGCCCGGCGGGCAATTGGCCAAGGCCTCGCTCGGACTGAAGATGCTGGCCAGAATGCACCAGATGCTAATGATCGTGATCATCTGCATGTTGGCCTCTTCTTTAGCTTTGCTTCGTGTTTTCTCTTAGATTAGTTTCTCCCAGTGGGTTCTGTTCTGCCTTCTGTTCGTGTCTCGATTCGTTCAATCTCTTCTCTTCGTTGCTAATATTTTAGTTTTCCATAGTAATCTGAGGGTACGAAACAAATTTCGGAAATTCAATTAGTTTGTGTTCGTTCATATGGAATTTTGCTGTAACTTTTTATATTTTCTAAACTATCTTTTAATCTATTTATTTTGTAGGAGAATAAACGAAGTTTATATTCGTTTTAATGTCGTTTCATTTGATTTTATGCAGTCTTCTTAATTTTCCAAACTATTTTAATGCTTTTCCAGAACTTCTGCTCTTTGTACAATTTATTTTTAAAAATTTCATCAAATTTTAAATTTTTTTTCCAAAAATTTCACTGGTATATTTTATTTTTAAATTTATATTATATATTTTTGTCTTTCTTTTTCTAAGTGCATTCTCATCTATTTTACAACTTTTTTGTTTGATTTCACAAACTTTTCTCTCTTCACAAATTCTTACCTTTTTTTCCTTTTTGGATTTCGTTCAATGGACAATTTCTCTGGTGTCTCTTGAATGCAATTTCTGTTGCAAGTGGCAGCAAAAAATGTTTGTGTGTGGTGTTGTTTTATTTGTGTGGTGTTTGAAATTTGTTAGCAGAGTGTTCACTGTTTCACTTATTTTGTTTGTTTTTGTTTTTTTAGTGTGGATTTGTAACCAATTCGTATGTCACTTTTAGCCAATTTTTACAAAATCCTATTTGATGTGTTTTTGTGTGTTGGCAAAAAAAATAAATTTGAAATGAGAAATGTGCGCGCGATAATCCAGTGGTTCGCTTTGGCTGCACGCTTCAAGTTGTTGTTTGCACCGGATCTCGGGGTTTACGTTATTTTTGGCGTCTGACTCGGACACAGGTCGGCTTTGGAACTGGCTTTGCGCTGGCAACACAACCGCTCACGACGAGGCAACGAACAACTTTGATTTCGCTTAGCCGTCGTCGCGCAAACGACACCTCGGATCGCCTCGATTCGAGTCGACTTTTGTCGAGTGAGAGCCGAGAGTGGTGGTGGGTAGCAGCTGCAAACGACGACGGCCTTGCGACCGACCACCAGTCGGCCGACCGAGCGAGCGAGCGAGCGACCGAGCGAGAAACAGTGGAGGGCGCTCGCTCGCTCACAGCCAGCCAGCCTTCGGCAGGTAGCTGAGAACTCACTGATGAGAGCAAGATACCCAGAGAAATATGCGCCTGTAGTTTCACTCAATGTTTCCACTCATTTATCTGGCTATGCTGGCACGACTCTACTGGCTCTCTCTCTCTTTGACTCACTCTATTTATCTTTCTCTCTGCCTCTGCCTGTGGCAATTGCAACACACTGGCCGACCTGGTCGGGCGGCAGGGCTCTGCTGCCGTTTCTGCTGTTGCTGCTGCTGCTGCTGCGGTTGCTGGTCCCATTTTGGGCCAAGCATAAACCGTTGAAACCAAAGTAGTTTTGGCCAAAAAACAGCAACTATTTCAGTGCCAATCCCCCCCCTCCCCACCCCCGACAAAGTCAGTGTCAAGTGCTGTGGCATAATTAAGATGCCATACAGAGGGACCCTCTCGAGAGAGTTATAGTCCTCGAGCATGTCCTCGTTTAAGTGGATGCCACAGACCGACCAAATCAAAAGGGATGTGATGAGATGGGATGGGGGGTGGGGGGGTGTTTTAGAATCCAAAGTCACACACTTGAAATTGATATTTGTGTATCTTTAAGATGCACTGAAACCGAAAACATCTTCAAGAAAGTGTTAAGCAACCCGAAAATTGTACTCCAGAACCTTTTCCACAGACACACACACACACACACAGACACATGTAATTCTGAATAATATGCTGTCATTCGATACATTTCAAAAACTACATACATTGTATGTATATGATTCCCTATACAAAACCAAAAACTATTTACAAGTAAAAAAACGACTATTACGAATGTGACAACAAGAAAATCAACTCTAAATGGCCATAAGTAATGGTAGATGGAGGGGGGGGAAGGGAAGAACTGCAGAACATTTCCTGGGGATTTCGGGGCATGTGGTCTCCACCTCCACCTCTCCCTCGCCCTCTCATAACTTGCATATTTCCATCTCTCTCTCTCTCTCTCTCTCTGTCGGGTAGAATATTTGCACTGCACAGCAGAGAGAGAGAGAGATATAGATATGTATCTTTTTGGACTTTGTATCTTTTGGTCGACCAGTAAATCTGGTTAAATTTATTTATTACCCGAAATTTGAGGCAGCTTTGTGGATGCGCTGGAGAGCCTTGGCCCGACTTGGCCAGAATGCATTTGGCCGAGTTGATTTGTTGGCCAAAAATAAATAGAAATTATTTATGCCCGCATAACAAGATATTCCCGATTGCCACTGGGACTCCGGGAAGCCTTTAAAAAACAGTTGTAAAAAAAAGTATCTACGTATCCACGTTTAAACCAAATTGCCACCAAAAAGAGTATCTGCAGCAGCAAAGTATCTGCCAAATGTCGCCATAAAAAAAACCAGGTAATTTCCTTTCAAACAAAAAACACAAGCAAAAAATAAATAAAAATAAAACGAGACCAGATCCAGCAATTGTTGCACATGCAGCCTAACGGAAGTTTTGTTTTTGTTTCTTTTTTTTTGGTTTTATGTGTGCCACAAGCTGCGACTGACTCAGGACAGGTGCCACAAGCTCTTTTTTTTCTGTCTGTCTGTCTTGCCCCACTCTCACGTTACACATTGGAAAACCCAATCTCTTCCCCCCCCCCTACCCCCACCCCCCTCTCAATTTGCGACAATGTGTGAGAATTTCCCAGCAATAAAAAGTCTAAAACTTCGACAACAAATTTTTCGAGAGGAACTTAAAATAAAGGCGAGGTACACACGACTGAATATTTCTATGGTTTATGGTAACTGGAAGTAAAGAGAGGGGTAAGGTAGGAGAGGGGAAGGTTTTGGTAGGGTTTTGTGTTGTTTGAACTGCATTGCATATGAAAATTGTTTGGTCAAATGCTAAAAGCACTTAAACAATTAGAGAGAAAGAGAAACAACGGCGAAGAGGGGCAGAGACGTGGCAGGGGGGGAGACTCTCCATGTGTAATTAGGTAAAACAGGGTCGGGTGTGGGGTGTGGGGTCTCGTCTCCGACTACCGTTGTCCCAAAGTACCAAAGCATGAATGCAAATAAGCTGGCCAAAGTTTTCGGCCAGGCCATCATAATACACACAGAAGGAACTTTGAAATACCCTGGAAATGGACCAATTCGAGGGGGGGTTTGTTGGGAATGCAACAAAGGATAGCTTGGCTATCTAACTATAGAATAGTTGAGAACTATAAGACGAAATATTCTGTGGAGTTTCCATCTAAAGGGACGGAGATTGGATATAGGAAAACCACTTGCTCTATTGTATGATCTATGGTGAGGGAACCATTTATGGATTCTTTATATATCCAGTGCCTCTGTCTTAAGTTCTGAATTCCCAGTGAATGATACAAGTACGTGTATACCCCCCCTGTCAGGGCCATAGGGTACCATATCTCACATCCAGGAGGGGGAGAAAGCAAACGAAACGCACTTTGGCCAAACAAAATATCAGAGGAGAGGCCAGAGACAGAGAGACAGAGACAGAGAGAGGGAAGTGACTTATGGGAACAGCCAGGCCAGAGCTGGCCATCCATCCATCCAGCCATCCATCCATATAGCATTCAATCTGTGCGAGCATGCGCCGCTTCTTGGCCCGTTGGCTGTTGGCTGTTGTCTGTTGTCTGTTGGTTGTTGTTGGCCGTTGTCTGTGTTGTTGGTTTATTGGCCCTGGCGTTGTCTTAACAAGAAACTTGTTAGTTGCAACGGGTTAAAGATTTCGTCGAGTCTTGTAAGTATTTTGTTTTGCTGGCGGTTGTTGTTTGCCCGTCGCGACGCGTCGGCTACTCGTTTCATGTGCTGTTAAATCTGAGCCCCGTTTTGTTCCTCACTTTTTTCACTTCACCAGCTGCCCAGCTGCCCTTTCAATTGATGTTTGTCCGCCTCATAAGCGACAGGCACAACCCATTTGTCAGCATTTAAGGCAAACATTTTAACGAGATCTCGGGAGGAACCCAACCCAAAGCCATCGGACAGTTCCGGTGCGAAATGCAACTTCCGCAATAGACCTACACACTGGGCCTACCACTGGTATGGATGGTATGGAGGGTACTGGTATGCCTTTCGTACCAATAAAATATCAATTGACTTGGGCAATTAATCATATTCCGAAATGGGCAAGGAATACTTTGGCTATTGAACCAGAACCAGAACCGGAAAGACTCTTCTCATTGTCGAAGAAAGGCCCATTGTTCAGGATTTCTTCATTCATTTCGGTTCACACTTTTTTCTCTGTGTTCCATCCATCCATCCATGAGCTGAAGTCGTCAGAGAGAGGGAGAGAGGACTATCGCTACTGCTCCTCCGTTTTTAGAGAAATCACAATAAATAATGAATCAAGAAATGAGCGTTAAATGCAATGAGAACGATGATGACGACGACGACGACGACGTTGGCTGGGAAGAAGAATAGCAACAGCGGAAGTGAGCGCACAATGGACCAGAAGACTAAAGACCCAGCAAGAGTGAGTGAAAGAGAGAGAGGCACAATGGACAAGGGTTCCCTTACCGCTTGCTCCCTTCCAAAGGTTAACTTTAAATCGAATGGCAATGGCACAGTAAGTAAATACCTTAACACATCTCTCTGGCCCTTTTCCAACTCCGCCTGCCCTCTGGCTACCTCTCCATCTCCCTCTCCCTCTCCCCCTCTCTGGCTTTGTGCGAACGCTTTGCTGACTTGTGATTTCTTTGGGTATATCTGTGTGAGGAGCTTAGTGTGCGCGTGTTGGTGTGGCAGAGTGTATCTGGAAGCTCTGCTTTGCTGCTAATGCATCTGCAGTATGGGAACGCTGCGAGTGAGGCTGTGGGAGCCGATGGGACATGCAACATGCAACATGCCGCCTAATCAAAAGTAAATATCTTAAAAACTCACCGAGAAAGTGCTGGAAATCGTTAAGATACTCAGATACAAATAGATCTGGAGCCTCACAGACGAAAGATTACATATAGAACGATCTTGAAACATTCAATTTAAGGCATAAGACGATGATGGTTCGCAGATCCCCACAATATCATAGCCTTTAGCGATGTACATATCTTCTTTACTCCCATTCCACAATGGTGACCCCGACGCCGACCCCAACCAGAGATGCCATCAACTTGGGCTTAAATATCTATTAAATACCTTGAGGAATGCCAAAAGATCTTAAAGATTTCCCATCAACCATTTGCAGAGCTTCCCCCTCCTGCCCCTCTCCACCCCTCCTGCTCAACCGGAAAATGCAAATCAATTGCAGTTGGCTGTGCGCCTCCCTCTCTTCCTGCCATTTTATTTCCTTTCAGATCCTGTCACATAAAGATGTGCCAAGGAATGCCCGCATCCGTTGCAAGTTTGTATGTATTTGCCTCCGCTCATTTCATTTCGCTCGCATAATTTATGCAGAATTATCAATCGAGATTTGTTTAGACAAAATGCAATCCCAGACAGAGACCAAGAGAGACCAAGCCAGAGAGAGAGAGAGAGACTCTGTCTTGGTGAACGTGTGCCACAACAGGAAAAGCCACAAATTGTTTATGCAACATTGCTGCAGGCAAGGCCAAAAATAGCCAAGAGAAAGAAAAAAGGAAAAAAAAGGAAAAACTCTGTGACGTCTTCTGGCAAATCTATGAGATACGCATATCGCATTTGACTTATCTTGAAGCCAGAAACTTGATATGGCTGCCATCTGAGAGACACATCCACAATCCAGAGTCCACCATCCACTATCCAGTGTCCACTGTGTCGAGTCTTTGGGCCTGGCCAGGAGGCAGTGGCACTGGCAGTGGCTGTGGCAGTGGCTCGTTTCTTCGCTCATGCGTGATAAATGCCGCTGATAAATGCGTGTGTCGCAGTTGGGCATAGACAACGCGGAGACACATGTTTGCATGCGCCTATTTTGCATGCCACTCCAGGCGACACTGAGAGAAATTCAGCCACAGTTGGCACCACTGAAAGATGGTTTAAACACTGCCCAGATAGCGGCTTGTTCTCAGTGTATCGATCACCAAGCGAAGAAGCCACAGCAGCAGCAAAAGCCTGGACATGGACATGGACACATGTTACTGGCCAGTTCACAGCTACCACCAGCCAAAAGGAGACTGCCCAAGACCATCACCAGGCACAGCCACAGCCATTGCGTGATCGCTCCTTGTCCAAAGCCAGCCAGCCAGAGACCCAGACAGGGACAGGGCGACAGGCGGACAGTGGACTGAGGACAGGGCCGACAGAGAGCGATCCGAGTGCAGCCCGTTTTAAATTACCAAAGCTTTGTGCGTCTATCATTTTGCTTTGTGGCTGTTGTCTGTTGTTGGGCAAATCTATCTCCAAGATTGATTATAATCGGTAGTCCGAATCGGTGTCCAGACTGGCGGCTATTTATGGCCAAGACTCTGGTCTCTCTCTTGCTATGTTGCCAAGGCAAATTATAATTTATGAACTTGGCTTGCACTTGGCATCTGTGTATCTGTGAGATACATTCGATCCACATGCTGGCTGTTGGCTGCTGGCTGCTGGCTGGCATCATCAACCATTTCACATACACATATTTTGACAGCATGTTAACGTCATTTATTAATTGAAAGAAAGACCTCTCTCTCTCTCTACCTCACTCTCTCTACCTCTCTTTCTCTCTCTGTCTGTCTTTCTCTCTTCCTCTCAGGGGTAATTATATGGGGCAGGCCGCACCGCACTCCTGCGGTTACAGAATTCATTCGAAACTATCATTTCAAACGGCGCCTAAATTTTCCGTTTCACTGGAATTGCCCCAAAAGGTTTTCTTGGCCCGAACCGAACCCCCAGCAAGTTTACTTAATCGTTTTGGAAAATCTCTGCGCAAGTTTCCTCTCCTCTCTTTTGGGTTTTTGGTTTTTCAGATACAATATTTCTGAGTCACAGTCGAAAAAGGGAAATCAAAAGTGTGGGCCATGGCAATGCCATACCATCCAATCCCATCCATAGTTTGAGTGATTCGATATGGGCGGAACTCACTTTTGGTGGAATGAAAGTGAGTTCTTCAACCTGTCGAACCATGAGTTAGGCATCCAGATCGCATGCAAAGTGCCGGCCATTAGAGATCGTCTATCTTCATTTTCCATGCGGTTTCAATTTCAAATTTGTATCTTCAGATGCAGGGCCAGGGTGGGGACCAGGGCGGGGGCCAGGGCGGTGACCAGGGCGGGGGCCAGGGCTATAAAATACAGGAAATAGATCAAATGAGATATGCAACTTGTGGCTTGTCTCTCTAGTCTCCGTTTAAAGCTCAACTTTTGGAACACAAACTATTTTCAGACTCGACTTGCCCTCCCATTGCCCTACCTCTTGCATCCTCCCTCCTGCCCTTGGAATGGGTGTCAAGTGGCATTAGTCAAGTGAAGCGTTGACCAGGCATAGGTCCCAGCGGCAGCAGAGAACCCTTTCTGGTTAATCAGCTGCGTAGCAGCGCAAAACCGGACTCCGTCTCGGATTTGTAGTCGCAGTCGGACTCTGCAACATCCTCGGCGGCAGAAGTAGCAAACATCGTCAGCGATGCGTGTGTAAACACACACACACACAGTGCCCCAGGGGCAGCAGCAGCAGCAGCAACAGCAGCAAAAGCAACAAAACCAACACCAGCATAAACGTAGCTTCAAGATACAGATACTACGAGTCAGAGTCAGAGGTAGAGGTAGAGCCAAAGTGGAAGAGGACCAAGGCAGGTGTGTTTCTCACGCAGGCAACGTTTTGAGTCCCAGGTCCCCATGTCCATGTCCAGGTCCAGGTCCAGGTCCATGTTTTTCGGTTTCGGTTTCGAAGTGTGGCAATGTGTGGCAGTATTTTCCCTTTCTGCCACACGTCGCTGACCCCCCCCCGTTCTGTCCTGTTTGGCTCATCTTGGCCAGCGCCACACATACGGCTGGCTGACTTCGGTTTGGAGATGCAACCGTGAAGGAATCGTGAGTGGAAAGACCCAGACTGGGTGAGCGATTTCTGACCATAGAAAGAATCTCTAAGCAAGAAGTGAAGCTATAGCGCATCCTGTTCACTCACGACAGTCTGGAGAGTCTCGAATAGGTCCTCCCAGCTCACGACAAAGTGAGTCACGGACCCATCTCTAGCTGGAGCTCCACAGCTTCATCTAGGGCCACATCATTGTGCCGCAGCTTTTGCCAGTGATTCGGAAATGCGTAGCCCTCCATTTAACCCCTGCCCCGCCAACATTTGATAGCATAAATCAAACGAGGCAGAGAGAGAGCGAGAGAGAGCGAGTGAGGGAGAGCGAGTGAGCGAGAGAGATTGAAAATAATTACGGGTGCTAGCGCTAAAAATTTGCACGTGGTATTAATTTGGGGGCTGGGGCACCGCTTGGTTCTGCTGGGGATCTCCGCTCTGTGTTTTAAATCGTAGCAGAAATTGCTTGCAACTTGCAATTATTTCGCTCTCTACTTGCAACTTTGTCTGCGGCAGGCGGCAGGCGGGTTGGCGGGTTGGGGGGTTCGACGGTTTGGCGGTCTGTGGCCTCCTCAACCTTTTGTGGCCTTATCATTTAATACGCATCTGGAAAGCGTTTTCCTTGGCTTGGCTTGGCTTCGCTTGGCCTGGCTTTTTCGCACACAATTTCGCTTCTTTAATTGTAGCTCTCTGTGCTATCGTCTAAACAGGATACAAATGGGGGTCCCTCGCCGGCATTGAGTGACTGTGATTATGCCCTGGCAGCAGCTCCAGCTCCAGCTCCAACTCCAGCTCTGTATCTGTATCTTTCTTCTGGCTCTGCCTAAAACGTATCTTTAAGCTAATATTTCTTTTAGGGAGGGCTGGCCTAGGTGGAAAATTGTTTTCGCTGTGTGTTTTTGCGACTGGGAAGAAGATGGATACTGTGGGTTTGTTGAGATAGTTCAAGGAAGGGCCGGGGAGGGGAGAATAATAATTAATGAACAGTCCAGAGAGAAATTTCCATCGAAATTCTGCCTGCAGTCCTCACCGCAAACTCATTTGCGCCTTAATTAAATAATAATAAATAAAATCGCATCACAGTTGGCTCAACAATAAATAAATAAATCATTCTTCAAGCCAGGCAACTCTTTCCATGATCAGAAACAAATTTGTTCAATCACAGACAAGAAATTCCCTGAAAAGGGGATGGGGAAGGGCAAGGGGAAGGGCAAGGGGAAGGGACACAGACCATCAAAAAATGTCCCCAAATAAATTACAACTTATTTTGATTTTTATTATAATCAATGACAAAGCACATGGAGAACAAAGAGAGAACCAAAAGGTGCCACGCAGTTGGGTTTCCCTGGAATCTCGACTCCACCAAACCCAAAAACCCAAAACCGAAAACCCAAAACCGAAAATCCAATCCATTCTATTCCCCAGGCCTTGGCAAGTGAAAATTTATGTGTTAAGAACTGAGAGAGAGAGAGCAAACCAGAAAGTATCTCGGGAGAGCATTTATCTTTCATTAGAAAATTAAAATCTCTGTGTGTGCACACACAATCAATGACCACAAATCTTTAGTTTTTGTTCAGGTTTCGATGGGATACGAAAAAACGCAGACTCCACATCAGAAACCGAAACAGAATCAGAACTCAGAACTCAGAGAAGAGTCAGGAGAGGAAGGTATGGTAGGGGGACAACTGCAGCCTGCAGCCTGCAACCAGGAGCCATAAAAATCTATTTTACGAGTGTGTTCTATGAACCCGAGAGGCTGCGACTGCGATTGTAACTGGGTCCTGCCATCCTTGCTGTAGGTCTGTTTTTGTAAATTAAAATGTTATCATCACAACTTAATCGTCACCATAAAGTTAGGACTGGCCTTCCACTGGACTTGGACTCGGGACTGACCATTATAGGAGGGAGATGCCCCGAGCAGCCAGATTCGACGATTATCTCGTTTAGAATTCGTTAATTGCCGCGCACTTCCAGTACTTAGAGTGTATCTTGTATCTTGTTGGGTCCCCCCCCACCCCCCACTCTCTCATCTAGCTTTCGTTACTGTCTTCTCTCTTTTTTTTTTGGCCTGCTTAATGTCTGTTGTAAATTACTTTTAAATGTTTTTAAGTGTAATAAAGTTGTTCGCCTGCCATTGCGTAATGAGTTATTCCAAAGTAGTTCTCTTTTTGTTGTTGTTTTGTGTGTGTTTTTTTTTTTGGGTGTGTGGCACATTTCTCTGGCGTCTAACAATCTCCGAGCTGGCATCAGGGTTCTTGGGACAGCGGAGTTTTAATTAATTTCGAGAATGTCTTTTTCTGGGCGAGAGGTTGGCTAATAGGCAACCAAAGTGCCAAGATCATGATGGGACAATTTGCTTAGCGGCCTCAGCGATACACAGAAGGTATGCCGCCAATGGGGTCGTAGAACCTGGAAGATGGCCAACCAAGTGACAGCTCAATCCGCTGCATGCGGCGGTCCCCAATCAAGGGGGAATGCCAACATGGAGTGGAGTCCCCCATAATAACATAGTAAATCATAAGCCCGTGATGGGCACTGGATTCGGGCTGTCTATAGATGACACTGAATATGCCTGGCCAGAAAGTTCAAAGAGAGTCTGGGAATCAAAGCCAGGATGTGCATGGATACGAGTAATATTATATATATGTATGCAGGAGACATGTGTATGTATGTAAGCTAGCTGCTTCCTCGGAAGTGCTGACAGCCCAGAGCTGGAGCAGCGGCACAGTTGCAAGTACAAAGAGGGAAAGGTAAGGGAAGGGCAGGGCAGCATATCGTAGCGGAGGGATGGAAAGTCTTACCCGTCGAAGCACTAAATTATGACTAGCTAAGAAGGCGCTGACAATTCAATGCAAGGAAACGCTGCTGCCGTAGCTGCTGCTGCCTCACTATTTCTATATCTAGATCTGTGTCTGGGATCCGCGCATCTGACTGCAGCCATGTAATATTTATGCAGCAAAACTGAAACGAAACTGAAACGAAACTGAAGGTAATCCCAGCGAGAAAAAGATGATGTCATAATAAATTGTAATTTATGAGCAGAGCGAAACCAAGGAAATCCATGCCTGACAGTTGAAGCTCCTCGATGTTCCCTGCCTTCCTGCCTGCCTGGGATGGCTTAAGACTGACGACGAGGAGACTGACTACACACTGGAGGACTCTGGCCTGGCCTGGGCTGGCCCCCGCGATTAATTATATCAATGTTTGTAAAAATACCTGAACGATCTGTCATCTGTATCGGTCGTATCTGTTATCGCTCTCGACGGTCTTCGGTCTTCAGTCTTCAGTCTAGACTCTAGACCTGTTTCCTGTATGTGTGTGTGTGTGTGTGTGTGTTTTGTCAAGTTTTATGCTTGAATGCCTGGGAATAGACAGGCGGACAGCAGAATGGATAGAACGGATAGATTGGCTGGAATGGAATGGAATGGAGTAGATCGGTTAGTCGGGCTGGCTGGCTGGCTGTCTTAACGAGCTGACAAATAGATAGACTGCAGTCAGAGTTGTGTTTTGTGATGTATCGCCGGATTGCTCGCAGCTGACAAACGCATTTTTTATATGCAAATGTTCTTTGGGGAAAGTAACTCAATTACGGGTAGGAGTACCGCATCTCCCCCCCTTCTGGAGGGTTATTCTCTGGATGGGAAATGTCTCAATCAGTAGTCGCTCTCTGGCTTCTTTTTCCAAACAGGAAATTGGACAATTTCATGGTTCTACAGGCGATTCAATGAACAATAAATTTTAAGTGAGTTTAATTAAAAATTACATTTTAATTCCCCCCCAAAAACACAGAACGACAGAACAAAAAAGGTTCGTTCTCTTCTGTCAATCTACAAAGAGAAATTATGAAAATTTCTTTTGGAACCCCTCCCCTCGTCCGCCGCTCTCATTGAAGCAGAACAAACATTCGACAATGGCAGAAAGTATCTGTCAGATACTCAACGGCGCATGCTGCAGCTCATTAACGCCTGGGCCTCAGCGGCGAAGCGCAACGAGCAGAACTCCACCGGAAATCAATTTGGAAGCAAACCACCCCCAACCCAGCCACCAACCCAGCCCCAACTAACAATACACCCTCCCCCCCCCCCCCCCCCCCCTGCAGGGCCCCTCTATATATAGAAAGTACCCACTCGTAATGCTGGAATTTTTGGGAAATTATGAGTACTATTTATAGAGCCAAAAGGGGTGACGGTGACGCCTGCGCATTGCACACAATTATTTATGGCTTCCAAAATAGGAATTAAAGTGGCATTTCAAAATTGTTTTGGCAATGCAATCAAATTAAATGAAAATCTGTTTATAGCCAGGCAAATAACAAAAAGATTCGAAATAAATGAAGATGTTAAGATGGGATGGGATGGGATATGGGATGGAATGGGAAGGACCCACCGCAGAGTGCTTAGAGAATCCCCTAGAAAAGGTTGGATTTAGTTGTTCCCCGGATTGATGCACTATTTTCGAAGGGTCCCTGCAGCTAGAGAGCACAGATAGTGTGGGGGGGGAGTCCTGAGTTGGAAGGAGTTCGCCTTTGGATTTCGATTCATCTCAGGGGCATTCCGTAGGCCAGCCTTGCTTGACCACAGAATTTTCAGTATTTCTCTTATTGTTTGCTTTCGAGAACAAAAGCTAAAATTGAAAATTGTTAAAATATACCCCAAAAACACACAGACAGAGACACACACAATACAGATGTATAGAGTGAAAGAGATTGAGCTACTTTCTTCCTATCTTATTTGGTGGCCTTTTTGCCTGGTTTACTTTCCTTTTTCTTGGCCTCATTCCACCGGGCAAACAATGTGGCAGGACGGAGTGGACAGGACTGGACGGTACTGGATAGGACGCCAATAAATAAGCACGGGAGGGAGGTTTGCCGGACAATGGGAATGTGACTTTTTTTTCAGCCTCCCTCCCTCCGGATTCCATTCCATTTGTTTGGCTGCTTCAAAATGGTTTTAATTGTTGTTAGTCCCCCCCGTCTCCTTCCCCCTGTATAGAGTATATTTTTATTTTCTCTTGTATTTTTTTTTTGGTGGCTCCTTATTGTTGGCCAAATATAATAAGATAGCAGTGCGTCATTTTGTGTATTCGCTTCTGTTTGTCCCGCTGGCTCGCTCGTGTTTGTGTTTGTTCTGGTTTTGGGATTTCGGTTTTCGGTTTTGGCTTTGGCTAAGAGTAAATTAAGTGCCAATGTTAATGGCAGTTATGGCCCGGCCTGGCATCTGGCTTTGGGATCTGCCAGCAGCAACAAAAGCCTGGCCATTTGGGTGTCTTAATGTTGCAGTAATAATGGCTAAAAGTGTGTGTGTGTGCATTGAGATAGTCGCTCGAGATTTATAGCTCCTCAGCTCAGCTCTGCTCTGCTCTGCTTTCTTTTTCTTTTCTTTTCCGTTTTCCGTTTTCCAGGGCTCCCTTTTTTGTCGTCATCAGCTGTGGAGAGGGTAATGTGTGGTCCCAGGAACAGGAGCAGGAGCTGGAGCAGGAGTCGTCGTCTCCAGGGCAATACAAATGTAGTCGGGCAGGAGGAGGGGAGTGGCAGGAGGAGTGGTGGGCAGGAGTGGCTATGAATTATTGTGGAAACTATTGCAAATGAGTAGATGATATTCCAGAACAATTATGGACATGGTAGTACATATGTACGCATGTTATAGGTAATTAACTTTCATGTCTATGCATTAAGCAATAAATTATGAATATTATCTTAGAGTATAGATCACTCACATATGTGGAATTAGCTGCCCAATTTGGGGAATATCTAAACAAATTCTTGGAATGAGTTTAACGATTTATAAAACTCTATAAAGTGTATCCCAAATTTAATTGAAATACTTAAAGCCTTGGCATTTTCACGGAAACCATCATTGATTCTAATCCCTTGACATATTCAAAGAGTTCCATCCTGAGGCTCCCCCCCCCCCCTTGGACCTGGTCTTTATTTATAGCCAAACAATAAAAGTAGAGAGAGAAAAGCCATTTAATAAGTGATTTAAGTAAGCAATCATAAACATTAACTGCATGTCTTTAAGACACTACAAAACAGGCCATAAAAGGGCAAGCAGACCAGCAGCAGCAGCAGCAGAGGAGGAGCAGCAGCAGAGCAGCAGCAGACCAGCAGCAGAGCAGCAGCAGAGCATCAGGCAACGACTGAAAAACCGACGCGACGCCAGACGAATTCGATTAAAGTTAAGCCATAACAAGCCAAAGCCGACGAGCCGGGTTCCCAAGCTTAGCCAGCCACAAATAATATAACAATTTAAATAACAAGCCATGGCGATGGACTCCTCTGGGAGGACAGGACAGGCCAGGACAGAGGAGGTGAGGAGCCAGGCAGTGCCATAGCCAGAGCCAGGCAAACACCAAACGCGTTAGTTAGATAGATTGATCTACATGTACACGACAACACAGCCAGAGAGAAGGAGTCCCAGTCCCAGTCCCAGTCCCAGTCCAGGCTTGGACTTGGGTTCGAGTCTGAGACAGACTTCCACTTCCAGTTGGTGGACTCTGCCTCTGGATTGGATGACTCCTTGTTGCCTCTGTAGACTTTGTTGCATGGATGTTTGCTCTGTCTCTGTCTCTGTCTATGTTGCTGTTGCTGTCTCTGTGTGTTGTCCTAGGTCTAGGGGTCTGTCCTGGCCTGGCCAAGAGCATGTCAAAACAAAATAACATCTTTAGCGCGCAAACATGACAAAACATCAGAATTCCAGCAGATTAACGTCAATTTTAATTGCATTCACTTAGACCAGGCTCAAGTCCATGTCTATGAGAAGCAAAGCCAACAGCAGCAGCAGCAGCAAGCGGCAGGCGGCAAGCATCTGGAAATATGCATACAAAAGCAAAAGGAAACTCAAACAAGAAAGGTTCTGGGATAGAGTTGAGTCATAGAATACCCTAACATTGCACTGGGAAGGGATTAGCATGGAATGGATGCTAAAATTCCCATGGATTGCAGCGTTTCCAGAGATTTGTCTTGGAAAATACCAAAAATCAAATGATAGAATATTCAATACATGTCCAAAGCACCAACCAAGACTCCACCGACGCAAAAGTGTAGCCACAAAGATACAAAAAAAAGAGTCCCAGCACAACAAAAAGGGTTCCAGCAAAGGCCAAGAGCTTAACCAGAGAGCAGGCGAGCATGTGAGCAAGGCAGGGCCCTGGGAGGGTAGCCAGCCAAGGCAAACAAAGTTCCACAAGGTTGTGATTAACATGCGATAAAAAATGACCGACCGGGCTGAGCGAAGGCTCTCCTCCCTCAGTGTGGAGTCGCCTCCTGGTCAGCCTGGACTTACGTGTTTGCATTGGCAGGGAAGTCCAGCAGCAGCAGCAACAGCAGCAGCAACTCTCGAGTACACGGGGCCACTCTCGGAGTACAAAAGTTAAGTGTCTGCCTGTCACATGCGATTTGCACCTGCCGGATGAGCCATGGAGGAGGACGCCCGGCTTTGCGTGGATTATTTATCATCTGCGCCACATCGGAGGCAGACGCGGACGAGGTTTCGTTTTAAGCAGGTTCCTCTGTGCTCCTCCCTCGCCGCAACGAGATGCACGTTGCAAGATTCACTCTTCTTTGGGGTTTATTTTCTTTCTTTTTTTTCCTTTTTTTCGTTTCTTTTTTTGCGGAGAGCAAAGCTATAATCAAGCCCTGGCAAACATTTGCCCAGATACAATTTTTTGTCTGGCGGTCGTTCATAAATTTTAATATTTTAATTTGACTTAAGACGATGAACACATAAAGCCGAGACATTAAGCCCCTGCATTTGTGAGATCGTAGTGTGCGCTCCGCCGTTGCGTTGTCCAAACAGAGAACAAGGGGGCAGGGTACAGGGTGCGGGGTACAGGGCAAAGGCAAATGCAATTTCTTGTAAACTGTGTTCCAGTTCCAGCTTTGTCGTCGTGTTTTGAATTACCACAAAACGGTTTACATTTCCTGTGAATTTTGTGCTTTGATTTTAGGAAAATTAACAACAGCTCAAACAAGCAGCGACCCAACCGAGTAACCAGCCAGCAGCAGCAGCCCAGCAGCAACCCAGCAGCAGCCCAGGAACCAGGCCAACATCCGAACAGCTCATCCAGCCAGGCGAGTCAACAACATGGCCCAAAACGAATCGGCGTCGTCATCACTAGAATACAGCAGTGGAGTGGAGGCAACAGCGGCAGCAGCAGTGAGAACAAGGTAAGTGCTGGCTCTCGCTCACCCAAGAAGCACACTGAAAATACCCTAAAAGATTGGACTCCGATTTGGGAAACACTAAGAGATGTACACTAACCTCTTTGAGGATTACAAATGCATTTCTTAACTAATAAAAGTGGTTCCTATTCGAGGATATTGGATTGCCAAAAACAGTGTAGCCGTATTTTGATTTTCAATACTTTTTGTAGACTTTGTTTACCTTTCAATCATATATGTATATTTTGTTTATCTGTCAGTCTGACACAAGTCAATGGAGAATTTGTATATCGGTGACCTTTGTATAGCAGCTCCTAGTCCACCGCCTAATGGTGGTCGGTCACCTAATGGTCATTGACGTCGCCATGGCTGTGCGGCGTGTTGCGCCAGGGAAAGGGCATTGACAAACAGCGTGCAGTCATTCGGATTGCAGCATAGCATGTTGTTTGCTTCGCTGGTTTCATTTGCCCCAACCCATCCCCCTCTTAACCCTGGCCATAGCCCGGCTAAACCTCTGGCTATGATGCGACCAACTGCCATGGCACGCTGACTTGGCTTTGGCTACGCTTGTTTGGTTTGGTTTGGTTTGGTTTGTTTCAGCTCCGGCTACAGCTCACAACTGGAGAGCTCCGATTCTGGCCAAAAGGCTTCGATTCAGCTTTGGACGCTTCTGCTAAACAGGTTAAAATGTCGTTCAAAATGTCAAGTCAACACTTTGATGTTGTCCGTGTCTGTGTCCGTGTCAGTGTCCGTTGTGGTGGCTGGTGGTGCTTCAGTTACGGCTGCTGTACTCGTAGTTGGAGCTGTAGCTGTAGCTGTAGCTTTGTTTGCGTGTGATCTGCGCTTTATTTATGCAACATTCAGCACACGACGAAACATGCAACCAGGGCCGAAAATGTTAAGTGCTCCTCCGATAGATGCGATAGAACGGAATAGAACGGACTCCGCCGAATAGGAGACTGGGGGATGGCATGAGGAATGGGATGAGGGATGGTAAGTGGAGGACAAAGTCTGCATTTCTGCATCGTGCCTTCGTTGGCAATCTTGTTGTCGTCCATCGAACGTCGTTGTTCTAATGCAGGAAGAAGATTTTCGGTAATGAAACGGTAGCGGTTAATGTGGGAATGGGGTCGCCGTAGAGCCCACTGAAACACAAGTCACACGCAGAGGCTGGAAAATGAAATCATTTGGTTATCTGGTCTGCTGTTTCCTGGTTGGTTCGGTTCCTCTGTAAGTTCTAAATTTATTCGTACAAACATGAGTCGCAGTGGCGCAGAGCGGGTCACCGATGATTTTACAGTATTCATTGACAACATCGATTCGATAATCCACAAGTTGATCAAATGCGAGAATCCCCACAACGGCCTCAACTTGTCCGAGAACCAGCTGAAGTTTGTGTGCTACTACGCCCGCAGGTCGCTGCTGGAGGAGGAGACCCTGCTGAGGATCGCACCGCCCATCAAGATCTGCGGCGATATCCATGGCCAGTTCCCCGATCTTCTGAGGATCTTCAACTTGGGCGGACCGATACCAGAGGAAAAGTAAGTCGCATTCGGATCAGCTGGCCCAGTCCGCTTTGTATACATTTACGTATCGCTTAGGTACCTCTTTCTGGGGGACTATGTGGACCGAGGCAAGCTGTCCGTGGAGACCCTCACCCTGCTGCTGGCCTACAAGGTGCGCTATCCGACTCAGATATATCTGCTGCGGGGCAATCACGAGTGCGCCAAGGTGAACCGCGTCTACGGGTTCTTCGAGGAGTGCAAGCGGCGCTACTCCATCAGTCTGTTCCGGAGCTTTGTCTCCGTCTACGACTGCATGCCTCTGGCGGCCGTTGTGGGGAAGAAGATCTTTTGCGCCCACGGAGGCATCAGTCCGCGGATGAACAGCCTGAACGATATAGCGGAGGTGGAACGTCCGCTGGATGTGCCCGACGAAGGACTCGTCTGTGACCTACTGTGGTCCGATCCGGACGACTCGAACCCGGGCTGGGGCGAGAACGATCGCGGCGTGAGCTTCACCTTTGGGCACAAGGTCGTGAGTCTGTTCTGCAAGCGCATGAAAATCGATTTGATCGTTCGAGCCCATCAGGTCGTCGAGGACGGCTACGAATTCTTCTCCCGACAACTGATCACCATCTTCTCGGCTCCGAACTACGCCGGGATGTTCGACAATGCCGGGGCCATCATGAATGTGGACGCCGACCTGGTGATCACCTTCATTATCATCAAGCCCACATATAGTGTGAACAATGGCGAATCGACAAGTTCGTTGCAGGCAAAGGGACACAATCGGAACTTGTAGGAGAACACTAAGCAGGCCCAATAAAACACCATACCATATCCATATGCTTTGCTGTGCCCCAATTTGGGCCCCCATACGGCCCCCCAAAACGCTCCTGTCCCTCCTGTCGAAATGTTGCCAAAAGGCTGCCACTGCCACTGCGCTGCTGCTGCTGCTGTTGAAGTCGTAGCCAAAGTTGTTGCATTTCTGAGAATATTTTACGCTTGTTGAGGCTGACGACACAACATAGCAGCAGCCACCGCCAACGAAGACGACAGAGTCTGTGTATCTGTGTGTATCTGTGTGGTGTGCCTCCTCCATCTGCGGCATCTCCGCTCGGTGCTGCCCAGATGCTGAGGCTGCTGCTGGCACAAGACTGCCACTACTAGGGTTTCGAGTTTTGTTTTCTTTGCACTCGAGTTGTATCACATCAATGGCCATTGTGTACGTCAACTTTGATGTTTCGGCTAAAGTTTTGAAGTGTGAGGTTTTAGACGTTCTTATTGCACTTTCCTGGAGCTGAAGCTGAAGCTGGAGCTCTGTAGCTGGAGTCCGAGTCCGAGATACTGCCTCCACCTTGACAGGTGAAGAATGCGAAAGAAAGAAACACACATTTCAAGTGCCACAGTTGCCGGGCCACTTGAAAATCAACTCAAGCCTTTTAGGAGGAAAAATCGACATGGCAGGAGTCGGACGGAGCCCCAGAGTCAAAGTCAGAGCTGGAGTCGTGGTCTTGGACGACCCCAGCCTGACTGCCTTGCTGCCTACGTTTCCCCGATTCCCGTATAATACATATACATATATATTTTTGTTTGCACACACACACAGACACACACACAGACATTTCCGTTGAATTTTCTGTTCTAATTGAGTAAGAAGTGTGCGGTGAGGTTGCAGTTTTTCCCTTTCGGCCAACAACTGTTGCGGCCGATTTGCCTGACGGCTTTAATTGGATTTTCATACCTGTTCTACCAATCGCTACCCCTACCCCTCCTCACCCAGCTCCTCCATGTCTTCGATGTTTGATTGGTGTTTGTATAATGAACTTGCAATATTCTGGTTATCTGGGATTGAGATTGGGACCGGGACCCGGGATTGGGACTGGGACTGGAAGCAGCTGTTATTGGGAGATGACTTAAATGTAACGCGTGAAATTTAACACACATCATCGACGATGCTTTGCCCCTTCATTCCACCTTTAAGAAAATACAAGTTACCCCTCCCATCCCTCCCTCCCTCACGCCTTTTGCTGCTGTTGTTGTTTATTTAATTTATGTTATTATTACCTGATTAAGTATGAAATGGTCTGGTATTCGAAAGTGTTGGTTCTCGTTGTGTTATTTAATTCAAAAATTGATTAGGACCAGGAAAAATAACAAAAACTCCCCACCCCCCAACCCACACCCCCACCCCCTACCTGCCCCCTGACAATGTAATTACTGGAACGTGTGGAGTTTTTTCTGCTCTACAAAAAGTCAATTTTCCATAATGATTCAATGATGAGGAGCCCGAGAAGAGAGACTGGGGGGGATGCCTTTTGGGTTGCCCATTGTTATGTCAACAGGAAAGATGAGTTAATGGAATGTGCGATGCACATAGGCAGTTATTACATGGAGTTGAATCGATTAGAGAGAACTGGAGGTGGAGATCGGAATTTACTTCTAGATTAACACTAGAGATATTATATAGATAATACTCCAAAATATCCTTCAAAAACCCAAAGAATAATCCACTTGATAAACGATACTGGAATAATCCCAGTGGGTAACACTTTATTTGTCGATTTGAACACAGTTTTCAACGCACTTTTTAACATATGCCGGTAAGTCCATCCCCTCAGATTCGTGGAGAAGCCAAAGCTTTTACAGACAGGAACCACAGAGCCACAGAGCCACAGAAACACTGGAAAAAAAAGTTGTCAGAAAGCGTTTGGCTTCTAATTAACACAATGGACAGTGGCAGATAGGAAAACAAATAACAAAAAGTTCTGAAGCCATTTCCCCTCCATCTAATTGCAATAAAAAATGGTTAAACAAAGTAATAAAGAACCCGGGATGCCTTCACACCTGCCCCCTACCCTGTGTTGCCATTTTTACGAGTCTAATAAACAGAAAACAAAATTCATCATATCTAGAGCACGGCATGAGCAAGGAGGTGCGACGGTACGACGATTCGACGATACGAGGGTACCAGGGTACAGAGCTCCTCTCACCTAATGAGCAACTTGGGGTGCGGCGGAAAGTGCAACACTTTTTAATGGTCTTTGAGGCCGGCCTGGCCCGGCCCGGCTCGAGGCTCGTAAAATGTGCCAAGTGGGCAGGCGGCCGATGTCGACTGTCGGCATTTATGGGGCAAAAGGAAAGAGCGAGGCGCTCGAAGAAGAGAAACATGCATACATCGAGGGAAAATTAAATGGCTGCAATAATTAAAACACCTGTTTTAATTAGATAGAAATGCATGTGTACCTAGGCTCTGTACCTCTCTCTCTCTCTGTCTTTGCTCTCGTTCTGTGAGAATCTAGAATTGGGAATGGAGAATGGAGAAGAGCTGGCAGTAGTCAGTCATAGGTGAGAACTTCCACTTCGACCCTGACCAACGGCGACAACAACTTGTTGAAAGTTCTCTTTGCCAGCCCGAAATTAATGACTCCCGGACTCTCGGCCTTTCGGCGGCTTCTTCAAAGTTCGAGGCGAACAACTTCATCATCATCGCCGAGGAAAACAGCTGGAGGTCTGGTCTGGGTTCTGGTGATGATGTACCGCTATCTGTGGCTCTTCAGAGAATCTTTCTGCCAGGCCTTTGTTCTGCGTTTGACTAACCTTTGACTGCAAACCACAATACATGCGAGTATATGACAAAACATCATCGGGATCAGGCATAGGGGCGCACACCCCTAAGCCGCATAATCCTTTCTCGCTACTTTTTCACTTGAACGATCGGTATCGAGGCGAACGGAACAATGGGTGTCACTCAGTGTCCCTATCGGAGATACTGTATCTGAGAATACACAGATTACTTCTGATGTCTTATTCAGAAATGCCTTCATTGGATTTTGGCTTGATTTGAGAGGGAGGGAGGGAGGTAGCCTTAATCTACAGATCCACGTTTTAACGTTCTAACATTCTAATTTTTATCAACCAAATCAAACACTGCTGTCCCTTAAAGTTATATGTACACTTGGACTAAAAAATGTTCTATTCTGTTGGCAATCAGCACTTTCGGATGAGCGGATAATTCAGTATTTCGCTTGTACTCGAAGGCAAGGCCAGGAAACGAAGAAACGATTTCTGAATTCTATCTAAATTGATACTAGTCAAATATTTAGCTTAAATGCGATGCTAATTTTCTTCAAGTGTATTTTGAAAACACTTCTTTCAGTCTGAAATCCTCCACAGTTGTACTTAAACACTGCTTTCACATCGAATGTCCTGCTCCTAATTCCCACTGTCTTTGCTTTGTTGGGAACCACCCTCAATGCTGCCACTGAGCTCTTCCTTCAGTCCTCAGTTCCCCAGAACTTCAATCCCTTGAGAGAGAAGCAGAGAAGGAGTGAAGGTGCCGGCTCTGCTGCACCCTTTCAGGGTGAGGGTAAGGGTAAGGTAAGCCACAAATATGCCAAAACATGATCATCAATGGTTATGATGGATATGAAAAATCGACAGCACACACCCCTCCCTCAGAGTCTCCCTAATCCTTTGGGCTTGACTTGGGCGCTGCCTTCTGTGTACGCTCCAGCCCTGTCCGATGGCACTGACTAACAATGAGCATTGCATTCCTTGTACTCTACCATCCAACCATCCTACCATCCTACCATCCTACCTTCTACCATCTACTTCTACTTCAAATGAAGTGCATTCATCCGGTAGCAATCCTTTTTCTTGTCTCTCTCTCTCTCGCTCTCTCTCTTGTTTCCTGATCTCTTTTTTTCTTTCTTTTTTGCTGCCTTGTGCATCATTTCACTTGAATTTGCGTTGACATCCTGCCAGACGGACGCACAGACGGACGAACGGACGAATGGACGGATAGACAGCTCGTCTCGTCTTGTCTTGTCTCGCCTTGTCTATATAATAACGAGCGTTTGCCTGACATATCCTTTAACCATGATTAAAAACGCAAAGTAAATGAAAATTGTTTTGTGCAAACGCCTCCTTAGCACACCTTGAAAACAACAAAACAAAACGGGACACAGAAAATGGAACAAGAATGGGAATGGTAGCGGGAATGGGAATGGGAACGGGATGGGAATGGGAATGGGAACGGGTATGGGTCCTGTTCCTAGACAACGACAACACGAACTTGAAACGGGGAGTTATCCCAGAACAATAGAGTACTGTCTTCCCATTCCCCTTCCCCTTGCCCTTCCTCTTCCCATATGCAGCACTTAAAAAATCCTACAGATTTTCCCACTTAGTGATAAAGTTGCCACGGCCGTCGTCGTAGCTGCCGCTGGTGAATGGCTTTTGTGCTAGGACCAAGGACCAAGCACCTAGAACCTGGAACCTGGAACCTTCCCTTCTTCTTTTATATTTTGTATTCTTTTTTTGTTGCCCCCCCACATTTAAAACACTCGACTGAAAATAAGCCCAAAGAGGGGACAGGACACTCCTCGTACTCCCTGTACTCCCCGTACTCCTGGTACTCCCTGTACTTCCTTGCAATTTCATGCTCAAATGGAGTCGTTAAATCATTTTCTGAAATTGAGTCGGGAATTTGTTGTGGCTGTTGTTTCCGTGTGGCATTGACATTGGAGCAGCCACGCCCCGCACCGTCCCGCCCCTCGTCTAAGCATCTACACACATGTGCAGCAGGGGCACGTCTAGCTGTAAACGGAAGTACTTACTGGGGGGCTCCAGCTAACATTAAATTAAAATATCCTACGGATACATTTCTTCTTTCTTTCTTTCCTTCCTTCTCTCTTGCGTTTTGTTTCTGGCTCCTCTTTAATTAAAACCAAAATGTTTTTTCTCTTCAAGTTTCATTTTTTTTTCTTCTTTTGGTTTTTTTTTTTTTGATGTGGGGCGTTAAATGCGTTTTGTATGTGATTTCACGGTTTTATGGCTGGCTTGCTCTTGCTCGCCCTTCTCCATCCCCCTCCCCCTCCCCCGTCTCTTTGAAAGGAGCTAATGGGCCTGCTCCTAGGAGCACATGGAACATGTCTGCTTGCCAGGTACCTCTTGACATTGGCCAAGCATTCTTGGAGGTCATTGAGGGCAGCCGCAAGTGCCAGGATGTGGATGTGGGAGGGAGCCTTGGATTGCCAGGTGCTGGAGCGTTTTAGGTGTCCTAAAGTGATATTTTATTCGATCCCCACTCACTGACATCAGAAAGTGGTCATATTATCAACTGTCTGTTATCTGCCATGCCCCAAACTGTGCCCCAAACATGCCACTGCCTTATGGGCCACCACAGAGTACTGTTTAATCTTTAACTTTCAACATAACCAGCCATAAACCACTTTCGACCAACAAAATGTCTGAAAGTTATGCACAGAACAAGGTCAGCAGACCCAGAGACCAGCCCAGAATGGGGTCCCAGGGGGGGCAAGAGGCAAGAGCAGGGAGCAGGGAGCAGGGAGCACGGGGCCCATCGCTCGATCCAAGGACCCCCAGTCTCGACCCAATGGCCAATATATCACATGATGCCTACAATTTAAACTGCCAAAAAAATGAAATGCAAACGGGGCGAACGAAGAGAAATGGCAAACATTTATATAAATAACGCCATCGACTCCAATTAAAGCAGTTTTCGGCAGAGAGAGAAAGGGAGAGAGCGAGGGAGAGTGTGTGGGAGAGCGAGGGAGAGCGAGGGAGAGCGAGAGAGAGCGAGAGAGAGCGAGAGAAGCTTGTGGGAGAAGCTGTTCCGTGTGATAAAAACCGCAAAACGAATTTTTCTTTATGTGTTTATGTGTGTGTGTATGTGTGTGTGTGTGTTGGTTCGAGTGTTTGTTTATGTGTGCGTGTGTGTGTGTGTAATAAAAATGCAAAACAAAAGCGTTCAAATATGTTGTTTTTTTCGTGCTGCTGCTGCTGCGAGTCGCGACCATGGTTGCCAGCGTGGGCGTGGCACTTGCAGAGCCAAAAGACAGCAAAACATTGGCAAGGGGTAGGGTGGGGTGGGGTGGGGTGGGGTAGGGTACGGGGGGTGTGGGTACAAAACCAAACCACTTCCAAGTGTCATTCGCATACGAAACAATGACGTACCGATGAGAGGAGGCAACAGCAGCAGCAGCAGCGGCAGCAGCAGCAGGAGGAGGCAGAGGCAGAGGAGGAGGAGTAGTAATGGGGTGCAATAGACAGAGAGAAAGATAGGACTGTCATTAATTAAACGACGACCTTGTGGATACTCTGAAAGCTCTTGAAGATCTTGAAGGATGCAAACAGGATGCCCCCAAGAGTCACTGAAAGCAAAGACAACTCCATTTTCGGCGTATCCGGTGAGCCAAAAGCACTCCGCTGCTTATTGGGAAAGTAGTTACGGATTTGATGGGTTCCCCGGAGGGATCCATCTAGCCCCCTGGCATGCCGCCTGCCACCTGCCACCTGCCCCGCTATCTAGCCAAACCGATCACGTATTGCATATACCCCATTTCCTTGAAGGCTTTGGTATGCAAAGCATAAAACGAGAGCAACAACGAATGTTGCAGCAACTGGAGACGAGGAAATAATAATTTATGCATGCGTTGTGGTGTGGTGTGGCACGGTTGTAGGGCTGCAGGGCTATGCGCGGGGACGGGGGCGGGGGCTGGGGCAGTGGCAGTGCACCCCAGAAACCGCAAAATGTTTCGACTTGCGTTTCATTGTTGTTGCAGTTGTTGCAGTTGTTTGCTGTACGCAAAAAGTGAATCTGAGCTGCAGGCGCTGCTGCCTGGTGCTGCTGCTGCAACCGGAAAACGGAAATTGTGGCCAGCTCCCCTTGCAGCCCCCTCCCCCTTACCCCTTCCCGTTCCCACTTAAACCACATGACCCCCGCCACTCTGGTGCTTTCAAGGATTTATGCTTGGCCACCGTTTAAGTCAGGCCAATCTGTTTCTTTCTTCCTCCACTTGCAGCCCCCCCTCACCCCTCACAGTACCCCCCCTCATTCCGCCATGGTCGCGGTTTTTGTCCCGCCTTACAGTGGGTCGATCTTGAGGGTTTTCTTTGGAGAGCGAACAACAATTTGCAATTAAATGTTTTCTATTTGCAAATTGCCAGAAAGTGTCGCCCCACCCCCCACCCCCACCCTCTCATTCGTTTCGCTTGGCTTTGAGTTACGATTGAGTTGCGGCTGTGTGTGTGTGTGTGTTGGCCAAAAACAATTTCAGCAGCTGTTCTACTGTTCTGCTACCCTCCACCTCCCCTCCCCTACCGTTTGCGGTTGCAATTGCAAGCCAAGCAGCCACGCCCCCTGCGGAAGTCATACTCTGAATTGTACATCTTTCAGACAAACCCCTAACCCCAAACCCCTCTGAATGCAAAGATCTAGCACAACCAATTCGATTCCCTGGAATTCCCTGCAATTCCTCGGCTCTCAAATGTGTTTCATATTCTCAATTTTTGTTAATATTGTATCACAATATCATCCAATGCCAAACCCTCAATGCTTGGTGTGATTTTTGCACAATTTGATCAAGGGTGACCTGTGGAGCTGCATAAACTTCACGATTCCTAGATTAGAAGCACTAGAAATTATACACTGTACTTTCTTCCGCTTGGTAGATCGTAGTATTCCTTGCATGAACCGTTTAGGGTCCTATGCTCGGATTATAATTCACTCTACCATATTATATCTACTACTAACTACCTTCCTAGTCTTTAATTACTGATACTCTCATATCTTTCTCGTAACCATAAATTGCTTAGTTCTCGTAGTAAGTTCTACTTTTCCTCGAACTCTAGTCTAACAGCTATCTTTCCTGCATGTCCGCGATCGGTTCGGTTAATGAGTCGCGCGTTATGCAGCAGCGCCCCTCGGTCGGTTGGGCAGGAGGTGGGCTGCGCTCTTGCCTGGGATCCGCGCGTAACAGCCATCGTCTGGTATGGCTTGGGCCACTTGATGGTGCAGTCATTGCATATCAACGTCCTAAAGATGAAGATAATATCCTCAATGCTTTCCAGTGGACCGAATAGCCACAGTCCCAGTATTTGCGTCTACCCAATTCCTATTCCTAGCCATACTTTTCCATTCCACAGAATCCTTTCATTTTTCAATGATAAATCTTTGCTTATGGTCCTGTAGAAGCTACCTGGTATATGGTATGGTATGGTATGGTATGGCATATGGTATGGTATATGGTATGGTATCTCATATACCTCTACTATAACCATCTTAACTGTACCACCATAATCAAGGCGTTAAAAAACCCGCAGATTGTCGGAAATCCCCTCAAAAATTATAGGAAAAATCCGAATCAAAATCGGGCATATGAATTTAATTGCCTAAACAATTCTAATCAAACGAGGCAGTGCGGGGGGAGGGGGGTTGCACGCACAAAGGGGCAGAAAAGCACCCAAATTGCTGATTGCATTTAATAAAAATATAATGTTGCCGCAATCGGAGTGACAATCGAAAGTGGGATGGGGTAGGATGGGGTGAGGGGAAGGGCACTCTGAACCACCCTGGACGAAAAAAGAAATGGCAAACGATTGGGAGGGGGAATAGGAATCGAAGTGGAATCAAATCGAAACCGAAAATGAATGCGAAAAGCAAACGCAGAACGAATGACGACAATGCCAACTTAATTTCTGTCATAGAAAGCATGAAAAGGAGCAGCAGCCAGAGCGGCAGCAGCAACGGCAGCAGCAGCAGCAGCATCAAATTGACATATTGACAGCCAGACAAAGGTCCTTCCAAAAACTGGGGTGGCCACAGGAGGAGGTTCGGCAGGAGGAGGTGGCACGGTGCGGTGCGGCTGCTCTGCGGCTGCCGATGCCGATGCCGCACTGCAGTTTGATGGCGGCGTCAAAAATAAGCAAACATTGCGACAGCAATAAAATATCAAAACGAGGCACGAAGCAAGAGGCAGGGGGCAGGAGGCAGGGGGCAGGGGGCAGGAATGTTGTGGCTTAATTGGGGCAACAGCAGGCCATAGAAAAATCCAATCAAAACGCAATGAAAACACAGTAAAGGAGCAGAAGCAGGAGGCAGGAGGAGGTACGAGAACGAGAACGAGTATTGTCCCAATCTCTCTCTCTCTCTCTCTGTCTCTCTCTCTCTATATCTCTGCCTGTCTCTCACAGTTGGCAGCTGTAGACCTCAATCGAGTGTGTTGATGTTATCCTGGCAAATAATCAAACAAACAGCCCAACAAGGACCTTGTCAAGTAGACATGTAAGCGATACAGAAGGAAATGATACCACATACCACATCCCGTTGCATTCCCCGTTGCAGCAGCAGCAGCAGTGGCAGCGGCTGTGGCAGTGGCAATAGTGGCTGCCGCAATCAGTGGAGCGTGTGTAAGCCACCCCAGGCAGATCCAGAGCCCTGACCTAATCCAATTTGCGGCACAATGGACAAATCCTGTTTTTGTTTTCGCTTAGACTCCGCTCTGGTCACACTGATAAAGCCGAGAATGAAAACACAAACAACAGATCCACCAAGGATATACACATACATACACTACATGTGTATACATGTGATATATATTTGTATGTATTTGGTTGGGATTTTGATATCCTGCAGGGGAACTCTTCCACCTTCGGGCGGGCTCCTTGTTTCGAGTAGCATTTTTATCAGCTACCACATAAACCATTAATCCTCAGAGCCCTTAAGCTATTAATAAAGACATACCCACCGCCCCACCGCCCCACAGCTTTCAGTCTCCACTAATTTTATGGTTCACCCATCAAGCAAATCCATGAACATCCCCCCATACCTCCCCATAGCCCCCATACCGACACAGAACTATGGGTACACCACAGGCCAATCAAACCTCATGACCTCCCTCTCCCCCGCACCCTGGCACCCTGGCACTGGCACTCGCATAAAAGCCACCAAATGTTTGTGTCTAAAAACAAATAAGACAAAGCACACATAAACCACGCCCCCACCATACCAACATCCCACCGTCACACCATCACACCATCACAGCACCACAGCATCGTATCCCCCAGATGATCAACAAAGGGAAATTTGTTAGCGTGTTATGTAAATTGCACACAGGCCGCCTCAGAGATAGAGAGACAGAGAGATACAATGAGAGAGAGAGAGGAAAAGAGAGGAGCCTGTATGGCTACATTATGTAAATAAAAGAAATAATAAGCTCCCAGAGATCCAAAGACAAAGGCCACGACAACGAACAAAATATATATGTTTATTATTTTCATGATGCGTTGATGATGTTTATATGTACATTGGGGGCGCGGTATCAGTACCAGTAGGGGTACTTACCGCCCCTCACCGTCCTCGATGGCATCTCGCTTTAAGGATGTGATTGTTTTCACCTCCTCCTTGGGTACTTTTCCACCTCAAGTGTAGGACATAGTAGTTGCCCCTTTTCACAGCTGCTGCTACTACCAGAGGAGAAAGCTGCGAAATTGGAGCACTTTTCACTTCGATTTTCAAACATTTATACCAATAGCAATAGCTTTAAGCCGTCCCCATTTCCAGTACAGAACGTTCCCGATCTCGGAGAGGTCTGGCCCCCCCCAATCAAGTCCAAGGTGAAGGCCAAGCATCAGCAGAACGCGGTATACAGCTATGATCTTCCATCTATGTGCGGCACAAGCAGGTCCTCGCCATTGCTGCTTCCATCTGAGAAACTGAGGGACTTAGAAGAGGGATCTGATCGAGAGCGAGACACAAACTTTAGGTAAAATCATCAACAAAGTTTGGAAGCAGCAAACCGAAACCGAGGAACAGAGATTATAGAACCCATTATGAGCTTTTGTATTGAAGTTTTCTTTGAAACATCCAACATACTCGTACATACATATATGATAAGGAAATTTCCTGCTGCCTAACCAACCAAAAACACACACAAGCATGCGAGTATTTTCAGCTTCAGGGCGGGATGGGGATGGTTACGGGTAGGGGTAGGGGTAGGTGTACGGGTACGGGTGGAGAAGCCAAATATGCAATTCGGTAGGAAGTATCTCCGAATCATTTTGTAATATAATTTGTTTTGCTCGATGGGTCCTGGGCTACACTTTTATGATACGCCCCAGCATAATCAACATTATCCTTAGAGTCATAGGCCCAGGCCCAGGACCAGGCCCAGGCTGACGCCGTTTCATGACAAACATGAGGGGGGGTGGGGGGCTGGATGGATGGAAGGGATTCCCCGCAGAGAAAGCCCCGCCGCATTATCATCTCATTGCACAGGACTTAATCCTGCGGCAGGTTATTAAAGCGTAACGCGTTTCGGTCTTGTCCTTTTGTGAGAGTCCTTCGGCTCCAGCTACTGCTCCTACTCCCGCTCCTACTGCTCTGTCTCCTGTGCCAAGTCCTGCCAGAGCTCAGGTCCTTCCCCCTTTTATTGTTCGCGCTGCGCTTAACTTGTTTCACATTGAGCGAGCGAGGGTTGAGCTTTTCTGGCGATGGCGATGGCAATGGCGACGACGAGGACGACGAGGATGAGGACGACGCCGCCTTAATGCTAAATGATCCAATATCCTGTTTCCTGCATTTGTGTTCTGCAGCGTTAAAAGGTCCTTTGTGGCCTCGGCTCGCTATTATTTGCCTTGGCCAACTGAAAGATGTTTTCCCTCTGAGAGCACAACTTGTCCTCCCCCACCACGCTCCCTCCCCCCAATTCTTGTGTCCTGTCTCCTGCTCCTCTTCCTTTTTCCTCAATTATTTGCTCGGCAAAGAAGAAGAAGTAAAGAAAGGAAGGGGAGGCAGCAGGGAGTGGCAGAGGGAACATCATTTTTGTATCTTTTCTTTGCGCACAGCAACTCAAATAGCGGAATGTAAAGTTTTTAATTATGCAACTCCAGCGATGACGTTGTCGCATTGTGTGAGCCCCAGAGCCACCCACCCCTCCCCCCCTTTCACGCTCCTTCATCGGCCAGAAAGTTAAAATACACATAATTAGCCATAGTACTAGTAGTTCTCTCTGGTAGTCGCTGAATTTTAGGCTACAACGCGACAGAATGTTAGGCACTGCCACTGCCACAGAGCCCGTTGCAAGGCTCTCTTCCGGGGCGGACCGGGACGGACCGGGACTGCCATGGCTTGTGTATCTTTGGGATATCTTTTGGGCTTAGTCCCACCCTCGTAGTCACTGGTTTTTTCTCTGTTTTCCTGGACCAAAAACTAGGCCAGTTGCTTGCCGAAAGTTTTCTGTTTAGTTTGGGCGACGCTGACAAAGGCCTCCTCCTCCACCTCCTCCTCCTCCTGCTCCTCCTCCTTCCTCCTCTACTAATTAAATGAAAATATTAATTGTGATCTAAGTGGAAAGTGGGCGGTGGGCCAATGGCAGATTAAATGTGGCGTGTGGCAAGAATCTACAAGGGAGAATGCACCACAATCCATCTACCATCGTCAGATTCCAGGTTCCAGGTCCAGTATTCTGTTTTCTAAAGTAACCCCGAGATGAAAGAGTCCAAGCAGGCGATGTTTAGTTAGTGTTAGAGGTTCTATTCTCAAAGGTTTCCACCCCAAAAACTCCCTAGGCCCCAAGGACAAGACTCTATTGTAAGATCTGGCCTAGGGTCCCTAGGAAATTCCTGATATCACATAATGTTAGCCTGGAACCCCTCAATACTTTGGAATGCTGAGAGGGGGAGTGGAAGAGGGTGGGGGTGCGGGGTGCGGGGTAACACACATAAAATGTTACATGTCGTAATATTCACCACAACCAACGACAGGACAAACATGGAAAAGCATAACTACAACAACAACGGGGAAAAGTCAAAACATGCCTGAGAACATGGCATTGAAAGCTTTTGCCTTTGCCAAAGAAAAATGGGTGGAAAAACGAGGGCAAAAAAGAAGGGGTGGGGTGGGGTAGGGGTGGGGGTGGCACAACCAGAAAGAGGCGGGGGCACAATGAATGTATGGATGGATGCCAGTGGGAAAAGAAAAGAAAAACAAATTTGCCTCTCCTCTTCTGCCCTCACTCTCTTTCTCTCTCTCGCAACATAATCTTCTTAACAATTTGTAGGGAATGCGTGTATGTCTGTGTGTGTGTGGGTGTGTGTGTGTGTGGGTGTGTGTGTGTACTTGGATATGACACATATCCAGGGCCAAAGTCAATGGCAAAGTATGCAGAAATTTGTTTTGTTTTCTCGTTTTGCAGCTCCTTTTTTTTGCTTTGTTATACATAATCCTTGAGAGGTGTGACATTTGTATGTATAAATTTCAACTTTGATCCTTAAAGGATAACCTAACCCTGGGGTGTGGCAAGCCAATTGCCAGGCACGAAATCTAAATAAACCCAACAGAAACAGAAACAGAAACGGAACAAAAAAACGACAAGCGGCAAAGCGACAAAGCGGCAAAGAAGAATGTGGCCATATCTAACCGTGTGGCACTCTCGGGGCTCGAGCTCGAGCTCGAGATCTGCTGTGTGGCAGGACTTCTCGAGAGGACTCCTCCATACTTAAGTTGTCAAAATCAGCACAAAAATTCCTCTTTGTTTGCGGGCGAATGTGTTTGGGTTTGAGTTTGGGTTTGGGTTTTGGGCAAATGTTATTTTCTTTTCATTTAACTGTCATGTATTTTGCATACACAAAGCCCCCGCCCGCCCTACCACCCCCGACCACACAGGGGACTCCTTGCTTCCCTCCCTCACAGTCCCTCTGCCATCTCCTTGGCGTTGGTGTTGTGACATTTGACCACCGCCACCGCCGCCGCCGTCTGCAAAAGAT
The DNA here is from genome assembly GCA_005876895.1 of Drosophila azteca. Taxonomy (NCBI): domain Eukaryota; kingdom Metazoa; phylum Arthropoda; class Insecta; order Diptera; family Drosophilidae; genus Drosophila; species Drosophila azteca. The sequence goes on from VCKU01000016.1 coordinate 233,407, forward strand.
CAAAAGGAAATTTCATTTCATTTGCTTTCATTCTCTCTCTTTTAGGTGGCGGTAATCACACCCTCTAGCGACCAGGGAGGGGGGTGGTGTGGCACAACTTTTGCGGCCATTGAAGTGCCCAAATTGGAATTTTTCAAACGGACAAAGTCCAAGCATTTTTCCAAGAAATTATTAATAACTAAAGTCGATTTGTGACTAAATTGCAACTTTGATCCTTAAAGGATACTCCGGCTCGCTTTCTTCTCGGAGTGTAACTCCCTTCCGTTTCGTGCCATCGAATCTTGATATGAAGTAACTTTTCGCCTAACGCCTAAGTGATCTCTAATAGATTTTGGAACAACAGCAGAGGTCCTCGGTGACAGCCATTAGGCAACACTCAAGGACCAAGGACCCAAGCCCATCGCGTGCCTTTTTGCTTTAACCCAACCCCGAAGGATGCAGGACGAAGGACGCAGGTCGGAAGGAAGCCTGATCCAGCACAATCCTCTAACGCCCGATAATTATGTTGGAATATTTCCAGCGATAATTGCTTGATTTGCACAATGTCTGTTGATGTTTTCATAATGGATGCTTTCTGGGCATAAATTACAAGTTCTCCTCTCTCTCCCCTCTCGCTGGCTGACTGACTGGCATGTGGTGCACATGCATGTGGCATGCAGCACACAGAGTCGAGTGGCAGATTGATAAGCGAAAAGGGAGCGTCCCAGAAGGGAGAGCGTATACGGAATTAACACATTTGCGTTCGATCAGGATAATGATGATGCTGCAGAAGGCAGGGGTGCTCTGAAAACCGGAGCCTTGGGATCGGGGTGGTTTTCCCAGCCTTCGTCTTTCCCCTCGCCCCTTTTTAGGGTGTGCCAAAAACAGTGGCAGCTGCTTTCCTCTGCTGCTGTTGCGCAGTTTTCCAAAATCCATTTTCCCATTTCTCCATTTACCCGCAACGCATGCGTCACTTTAGATTTACGGATATAAGGATGCACTTTAATAATTTTTCACTCGATACCGTCGATCCCTTCGATCCCTTCTGTGTCCCGCATGGAAGGACAGTACAAATTTCTGGACAGTTTGGTTTTATTACGAATACTCGCACTCGTATTTTCAAGTGCATTATTGGCCCCCTGTCAATGTTTGAAGCATTTGCAATTATTCCGAACTACAGATCGTTAGGCAGCTACCTTATGAGGGTGGAGTGTCCTGCAACCGGACAGCAGTTGCGCTCAATGATCCAGCTCGATTTGTCCGCCATTTCCTGTCCATAAATTGGGTCAGATCTGTCCCATTATCTGCAGTTTTATGGATGGTCATAATCAATGAAAACTGATGGCATAGACTGAACAGGGTTCCGATTTCCCCTAACCAAATGGCCAGCCATACTTATGTGTATGGAGCCCTTGGTAACACCAACCAGTTGAGTGTTACTAAACCCATTTAAGCGGTAATTAGCTCAAGTCAACAAATCAAAGCAAAGCTTCAGAGTGATTTCAATTTTAATTGCCTTAACCCTTCTCCCACACACCAAACACATTTACTAGTCTCTAGAAGGGGTTTCTGTCTCTCTCCCTCTCCCTCTTTCTGTCTCCCTCCCTCTTCCTGTTTCTGGCTATCAGCAGACAGAGCTGAGAGGAAAGAGAACTGCTAAGACCTAAGCTTACTTAATGTGACCACTTTGAGCGGTGTCGACACGAACCAGAGTTGCCTACTTAGCGGACAGAGAGGGGATTCCCTCTCCCTCTAGCTGTGCAACTGATAGGCGAAGGACTACAGGACTACTCTGTAATCGGCTTACGGCAATAAATTGTTCATGGCCCCCGCTGCACTCTCTCTCTCCGTCGCTCTACAGAGAGCTGGGGAACTGACAAAATGGCCAACAAAATGCAACGTTTTTTTTATCATCCTCATTCTCCTTTGGTTTCTTTTCACCACAATGATTAATCACCCCCGTGGAGGGAGGGAGAGGCGTGTTACCGCCTCTGGTAATATAATATTTGTCATAGTTCATAATTTAGATATTTTTCCTCTGCTCGATGGCAGAGGGGTTGTCGTGTAAAAAACTAACAAAAGAAGGAAAATGTTGCAATCTGGTAGCAAAAAAAAACAACACAACATCAACTGCATATGTTGCAACACAGTTCAAGTGCAGTGCAATACTCGTAGAGGGGTGCAGCATTGAGGGGGGGGCTGGGGTTGGGTTGGGTTTGTTTGCGCAGGGGTGACGGTGACGGTGACGTTAACGGTGACCACGATAATAGTATATCCCTCCTGTTTATTTACTTAGTATCGCCGGCAATGTATCCGGGTGCCGCTGTTTGCCTTGAGGGTTGATCCGATACGCGACTGTCACTCCTTTTGTTTGGCTGTTTGGCTGTCGGGTCAGTTAGTAGGTGTTTCCCGGCGAATTGCGGTTACCCCTGAGCTCTCGGTTAACCAAAGGGGTAGTGTTTGCTGCCAACAGGAGCAGGATGTCTGCATAAGCAGTTCTGATTGCAATATGAAGTCAGGTTTATTCAATAAATCTGAAAATATCCTTACAGACTGTAAGTTGGATTTTTGATTCCACTCCGTAGTTTATCCTGGTTTTTTCTATTAAAACCAGTCGATTACCTTCTTTCCTTTCAAGCTTTCAGGAGAATCCCCGATAATTTATGCTGTAAAGGTGATTTTCGCACCTGGGCACCGAGGAGTCAGAACCAGAATCAGAGTCAGAGTCAGGACATGCAGGTTTGCCAGATAACAAGCCACACACAAAGCCAGGGCCCAGGACAAAGGACAAAGGACAACTGGATAATGCATAGATAATTTATTAGCCATGCCATCGACCAGCATCGCATCGACCATCGGCCATCGAGTGTCCTGTATCGTGTATCGTGTATCGTGTATCGAGTATCCCTACCCCATCCCCATGAATGTTGAATGTTGGATGACAACTGCAAAACTGCAGCCAAGGCGCAGGGCGCAGGGCGCAAGGAGATTGGCCAGATATCTACACGTGTACGTGAATGCATGGCTCGAATGGCAAGGATGCGGGTCGGGACCGAAGGGGATAGGATGCGAAACAAGCGGACAAAGGATGAGTGTTTAGTCTAAACACAAAGGCGACCATAATACAATCATAATTGCATTTTTACAACAAACAGGGGACAGGGGACAGAGAGGAGCGGATAGAAGCGGAGCGGAGAGGACTATTGACAGTTCACACCAAGGACATGCATGTGCCAGAGAGTCCTGTGAGTCCTGACAAGCAGCAAACAGCACAAAAGGCGAGGCGAAATTAAATTTTTATCTAATACAAACTCGCAGCAGGCACTCGTCCTTGTCCTTGTCCTGGTCCTGGTCCTGGTCCCTTTTCACTTGATACCTTCTGTCTCTTTTTTGCACAGTGATGCCATGCAGCTCAAGGACATTCCAGGAAACGGATCGCACGCACACACACGTTGTCAGTTTTCACACCAATTCCCAGGGCGATTCAGCGACAACAACTTTGTGTGTATACTCTCGTATAATTCCTATCCAATGTCCTTCGATGGAACATTAATTTGACTTATCCTGGGACAACAGCAGCGGCAGCAGCGGCAGCGGCAGCAAGGACACGCACTCAGCTGGAAAAGTGCAATTAATGTCAAACAATGGCGACTTTTGTCAGCTCTGGACACACACGCACGCACGCACACATCACCAAGGATGCACAGACCATTAGTCAGGATAGCGGGATAGCAGGGACGCAAGTCCAAGACGAAGACCTTGTGCATAATTAGCCGGGTCTCCGGATGGGTTATGTCCTTCTGGGCCAAGTCAAGGTCTAATTGCACAATGCACGAGCGTAGGGCAGAGCGCACAGCAACCTTGAGTCATAATTGAGGTCCTGCAGGACAATGAATGCTGCACTCCGGCTGACTTTTGCTCGCGTTGCATTCAACACGCGCCGCGCATGCGCAGGATATGCACTCCCTCCCGAAGGGCCAAGGCAAGGCGTGCGCTGATAATAAACCCATTAGCCACTCCTCAAGGTCAGCCCAGCCGAAGGTTGCTCCTCCGCGTGGCAGGTCCTTGAGCACTCCTAGCGGTACTCCTCCTGCCTCAGTTTACAAAACACAAATTGAGTCGTAATGGCCGCTGCCCGCAGAGCAGAACTCCGGCTAAAGTTTCGAGGAACCATTAAAAAGTAAAGTATCTCGTGGATGGATAGATACATTGAGTGGCTCTGGCAGAAGGTCATCTGGCATAGATAATTGTATGGCCATTTGAATGAGTGATAAACCTATTTCGCCCAGTGATCAGCGATAAATGTTTCCCCGAAGTGCATGGAAGAGAGAGCATTCATTGAGAGAGCATCAATCGCCATGGGAATAACCCAGTTTTGGGCCATAATACATTCTCAGAAGAGACAACCAGCCACCATTTGAGACTCCTGCCTTGAAGGACTCTCCGAGAGGTGAATCAGCCTCCTCCTTCTGTCTAATCTCTTAATCCCCATCCAAATGTGAGGCCTCACTTTCAGTCAGCAAGTCCAAAGTCGTGGCTTTGGATTATCCAGACACCCACACGAGCACATGGCAGTCCTCCAGTCTCCACATACACACACATACATACATAGTAGTGCACTTGTGTCAATTTTGCATTAAATCACTAAATCAAGCACAAACAGAGGGCCCACAGAGAGTGGGGTGGGGTGGGGGTGTTGGGGGCCCAAAACATGCAGCTACTGGAGCGGTGGCCAAGAGGCAGATGATGGCTGGCGATGGCAGGCTAAGAGAGGCCGGACGAAAAGGGGCGACAAACATTGGTGGCAGTTGCCGCCTAAAGTGGATGCCAAATAACCATAATGGTGTTTATCCACAAGTTCATTTCGCTGTTTAAACATGCCTCCGAATTCAGCCCCCGAACACAATAAACAACGCAACGCAACGCGACGCAATGCGGGGCAGGGCAGGGCAGGGCGAGCCGACTGGATGCAATGCGATGCGAGGCGCCCCAACATTGCTGTGGCATCTCTTTTTTTGTTGTTTTTTTTGTTTTATTCCATTTGCTGGACCCTCTTGGGCATAGACGTCGATGATGACGACGACGACGATGGCTGCGACAGCCGATGGATGGAGAGTAGCCCTCGAGCTGAGGGGAGCTGCAGGGGGACTGGGAATGGGATTGGGACTGCGGCTGTTGGCCACTCCAAACACGGTAGCCACTCACGAGTATCGCCATATCGAAGTGCATTGCGCTGTTATTTTAACGATTATGCTGATGAGCATCGGCTGGTGGCTGCTGGCTGGTGGCTGGTGGCTGGTGGATGGTAGATGGTGCATGCCCCAGCGATGCGCAGCGTTGGCAACGCGGGCGATGATCCATCAGAACTCTGGACATGGAAATGCAATTTGTGTAATTTATGCCGATGCTCAACGAATGCAACAAGATGTGTATCTGAGTGTGCGTTCGATTAGCCAAGCGATCCGTCAGATACAAAATGTTTGGCTATCAGAGATGAAGGACAGCGGCCAAGCGGCCAAGCGGCACTTGACTCTCCACCTGAAGCTGAAACTGAAGCTGGAGCCGAACCTGATCCCGTCTTTTGATTTATGATTTCAACAACAACAAAATTAAAAGCATTCTGGGATTAGAATTTTTCGGCTTGGCTGCTGCCTGACCTGCAGCAAATGTTGTCATCGGATGAAGACCCAGAACCAGTCGCAGACACAGAACCAGTCGCTGTGCCATCATCAATTAATAAAATTCCTCTAATTCCTCTCTTTAGAGAAGGCACATCAATCAGCTTATCATATCAGACTGACGGAGAGAAGACAGTTTAAATGTCAATTAGAGGAAAGGCTAGAACCGAGCACCGAGCACAGTCCCAGCCGGATCATTAAATATAAATTATGAGGGTCTTGAGCTGGACTTAACCTGCAGGGAGACCAGTAACCCACCAGTAACCAGTAACCAGTAGCCAGTAGCTCTTGGGGCTTGGACAACTTTCGAGGTAAATCAATCAGAATTATGTTAAGCAGTTGGGGGGCCAAAACCTTTATAGGCATCTGTAACTGTAACTGCATCTGCTTCTCTTTTCGGGAACTTGCAAGTTGAAACCTTTTTTCCAGACATTGAAAGCCATTCAACTGCATAAACTGCTCGAACTTGAAAGGGGTGTGGTGTGGTGCGCCCTTCGGTAACCATTCGGAAGATTTACTATTTGGCAATATTTTCGCTTTATGAGAGCATCAAGGATACGCCAGAGAACCTTCGTTGCAGTGAGTTGTGTTGACTCGGCGACAAATCGTTGCCAACTCGAGCGTTCCACCAAAAATCCAAATCACAGCAGTAAAATCTCGACACAGAGAGCTGGACTGGACGGGACCAGAGATTGAGGGCGGTTGGGGGGGGCAGTGGGGGAGTGATGTCCTGCAACGGGGCAGTAGCATTTCATTGACGTTAATAAATGACCGGAAGGACATTGTATGGCATGCCATGGCGTGGCAATAAACAAACAAAAGAAGGACGAACGAACAAGCGAACGAACGCACAACCGAAGGAACTAAGAATCGCATCGCATCTCGGTACCAGGGACCTGTTCTGAGTCCTGGACCAGGTCCTGTTGCATTTTTGACCAACCGGAAGTTTACTGCAGCGTCTCGCACCCTTTTCATTCTCTCTGGTGTTTGTTTGTTCCTCCTTCGCCTCTGCTCTCCCTCTGCTGTCTCTTTATTCTGCTTTCTTGTTGCCTTTTGCCGATGCAGAAATTTCATTTCTTTGGCGAATTTTTCACAGACTTGCGCCCAAGAACAGGAGCAGCTCCAGCTGCTCTCCAGGATGTGTGTCCAGCTGAGGTGTGGGAACCGATTCTCCTCCTCCTCCTCCTCCTCCTCCTGCTGCTGGCAATTGCCTGGCAAAAATCAATCGCAGTTAGTCGGAAGTACTTGCGCACAAAATCTTATGCAATGATTAATTGGCATCCTGCCTTGGCCCAGAGGATAACTCTGGCAAGGAAATTGCAATGGTGGAAGCGGCAAATATTAAAGGGAAACTCAGGGAACCGAGAATACGAAAGGAGTTGCTGGCAAGAGTATGCGGGAGGAACTTTAAGAGCACAAACCCCTTTGGAACATTGGAATATTGATAACAGGAAATGATCTAAGACACAAATTGAAGATACAACTAGCCAGTACATATATGTAGGTGCCTATTAAATAGTTACTGTTTCTCCTTAGATTTTAGAGCATCGAATATCCCATAGTAGATACGTTTAAACTATATATGTATGGTCCATGAGCACACAGCACATTGTTGATGCAACCTACGTCAGGCCAATCAAGTATCCACTGAGCCGAACTGGCCCATAAATTCCTTACGGCCGGCCGGCCAGCTGAAAGGCAGCAGCAGAGGCCGAGGCAGAGGTGGGTGTGGTGTGGTGTGGGGCAAGGCAGGAGCACATCCTGTTAATGGCAACAAACTACGTAATAATAATTGTCAATTGCCAACACGTACGATGATTACACATGTTCCAAAGCGACCAGCTGGCTGGCTGGCTGGATGGCTCGATGGCTGGCTCGATGGCTGCTGGAGAAGCCATTTAATGTAATATGGGTAATATGTGAGACAGGCCCCTAAGTAGCCTTAAGGCAGGGGATAACACTGGCATTACAGGGCGACACAGACAGAGACACAAACACTTTTACAGGAGGAAAAGTGAGGGCAGCAGCAAAGGAGTTTCCTGCTTGCATTCCCTGGCTCCTATCCCACCCGGTAATCCCCAATTAAATTTTATTCTAAAGCAATTTGCCAAAATAGTTTTCTCTTTTGGCTGAAAGATAAGCAAACAGTGCCCAGCCCCGCCCTGTCCTCTCCTGTCCTGTCCTCTCTTGTCCTGTCCCTATTCAATATTTTCCTTTTCGCTTTTTGGGTTATTGTAAAAATTGTCATGGGCGCGCTGCTGTAAATAGTCTCGTAAACATGGGGATTAGCCAACGGAGTTTGGCTTTCTTTTCCACCGACAGCCCTCGCATTGAGTCCTGGCCAAAAGTGTCACTCACTCGAAAGACAAATATTGCCTCTGGCCCAAAGGAAGCGGATGTGTCGCAAGATTTTCCAATGGCCACGACAACAATGGCCCAAAGGGAAAGGAGGATTCCGATTCCTATTCCTATTCCTATCCTTGCTGGTTCAATCTTTATGTGTCATTCACAATTGTATGCATGACATTGATGGTCCACCACTGCCGTCGCCCTGCCCCTACCCCTGCCCCTCCCTTGGTCGTCCTACTCTGCAACAAATCCAATTGCACAGCTGCCTCCTCCAAGTAAATATGAAACAAATGTACGATTTCTGACTTTTCCCTGTTTGTCTGGAAGGAGAAGGAAGAAGGAAGGTGTTCTCATGGCAAGGAGACGGAGATCCCCTGGAGACATGGCTGCCGTTGAAAAATTGTCATGAAATTGGCCAACAATGAGCAACGAATGCCCTGTCATCCGGCGGATTGCATTCAAAATACGGTACAGCCATTCGATCGGGTTTCTCGATTTCCATTGGATTGCATTGCTCTCTGTGTCTGGCTCGGGGGCAGGTAGTCAATGGGTGTTGTATCCGGTACCGGTAGCATTATGTCATGGCCTAATAAGCGTTGCTAATGTTTTGCGGAAGACTTTTGTGGTCTGAAGATGACACAGGAAGTTGGCTGGGACAAATTGTTGGGCATGCACGACAGGAACCCACTAAGAAGGGATTCTAAAACGGTTCCGGCTCTGATTTATAGCCCCATCAATTGGACTTAGCTACTGTTGCATTTCTTTGAAAGGATTTCCCATTCGATATCCTTCAAGTAACTTTCATTATTCAGTCTACACCTTTCATTCCATTTAGACTCGATAATCTGAGGGGAGATTTGATCGTACCTAGATTAGAGGTAACCACAATCTTTAGACCCTCTCTAGAGCTCTCTCTAAACGCACTCACTTAACAACTCGGCAATCAGATCGGCTAGGGGTGCCCCCCATTGACAGCCACTCATCAAAATCAGCGAAATTGTAACAATGAGAGGAAAAATCACTGCAATTACAACGAACCAGGAGAGCAGGGGAGTGGAGGGGAGAGCAGAGCAGGGGAGAACCTGTCTGGGAGCTGTATTTTGCTTTAATTAATACATTTCTCGGAGGGGGGAACAAGGTACATCACTGTACATCAGAGCCATCAGAGACAATGTCTCAGGATGATGATGATGATGATGATGACTGGACGACAGACAGGTAAGAGGCAAGATCTCCGTACCTTAGTCCCGGCCTGAGCCTGGGCTACCTTTAAGGATAAGACACGCCTCGAAATCCGAACTTGATGTCCGTTATTAAAACCCGAAAAGAAAAAGGTAATGAAAACCTGTTTCAATGGCCGTCGAGAGCACACGCAAGCGATTATAAAAATTATGGGGTCAGGTCGCAGGACAATGCGTGAAGGTATTTCCTCCAGTGCCAGCGCCAGCGCCAGATCCTTATCAATTTACAGCCTTGACGTTTGCAGGTGCATTCCTCCTGAATGGGAAAGTGTTTTCCTTTCGGTTCCTGCCCAAGATTATATACAATTAAAATTGCCAAAATAGTTGCCACATTTCCAGCTGAAAACTATTTCCCTTGAGCAGCATAGGAACTGATCCACCGATAGCCAGACGAGGCCATAGCCATAGCCATAGCCAGTAGCTGGCCAATTGCCAAGCGGCAATCGAATTCGGCTGAAACGTGGCACGCATATATTTCACCTTCAACTCCCATGTGCTGCTCGGCTGTGTCTTGGTCCAGAGTCACGGGATTCCGAATCCAAGACAGCGACCATTCCGCTGATAACGGCATGAATAATGTGTCGGTGCATTACTGCATTTGTCTTTGCCAACAGCAGAGCAGAGCAGAGCGCTGTCCGCTCTTGGAGCCGGGCCAAGACATACATATGTACATATGCGGGTCATTGGCACAGACCTACGATGCAGCGTTTACTTTTGGGACTGGGACTGTGCCTCTGCTGGTGCCTCTGCTGGTGCCTGGGTCTGGGTCTGGGGCTTTGTTTTGGGTTGCTTTGCTTTTAATTAAAAGAAACTTCAGTTTAGATAAGCCCAGCTAGATAGGGCAACGGGCCCCCAAAACACTCCGAACCGGAGTGCCCCGCGCGATTGACATTATCGACATTCGGTTGGTTGGTCGTCGGTCGTCGGTCGATTGCTGGGGAATATTTAATAAACTTTATCATTGAATTACGGCCGTGATTTGATCCAAAAATTTAATTTCCACCGGCAAAAGACATTATTAATGTGATTCTCGATAGCACAGCCACAGCCACAAGACAACACAACAAGGCAGGTAACAGGTAACTGGCAACAGGTAACAGGTTGTACTACCACGAATATCCGTCCCCTAAACATGAGCTTTCCCATATTAAATGTGTGTCTTGTCGAGTGGAAGCTTCCAGCAGATCGGAAGATTGGAAGGTAGTCCCCTCCGCCCTTCCTGCCCCCTGCTGGCGAGTGAAAACATGTGCAGTTATAAGTTTTAGGCCCAAAGAAAGTTTCAAAGACTTGTGTGGGGGGGGAGAGCGAAGTTCTGGTAGAAATAATTATGGAAATATCATTAGATAATGGCAAGGCTGATCAGAATTCCAATTCCAACGACTCTCCACCTCTAAACCACATCCAGTGTCTGCTTTAGGACTCTCTCTCTCTCTCTCTCTCTCTTTGGGACCATTGCAAAAACCCAAAAACCAAACAAAAAGAGAAACCCCTAGAACCTATTGCTAAATAGAGTTTCGTTTCACCTGCTGAGAGGTAAGCGCAATTAAACTAATTGAATGCCTGGGCCCGGCATTTGAAATTCAAATCACAAGAAACATCTTTCGGCAATCATTTTTGATGGATGATGATTCCCGAACGGCTGCAATGTCAAAGGATATCCCAACCAACCAACCAACGAGAGGGCCGAGTAATGCCCACAAAAACATATATCAAAAAAGCAAATATCGGCCTCTGTCTGTCTGTCTGACTGTCCCTACGATTCTGTGTCTGTGTCTGAGTCCCCGATGAGAAGAAAGCCAGACAGACAGAGAGACAAAGACAAGAACAAACGAGGAAATCCAGGTGCATTTACAAATTTGACGCCGCTGGCTTTCTGTAAAACCAAAAACGGTTCGAGTGAGAAGAATGCAAACAAAACACACAGAGAGGCAGAGGAAGATGCACAATGCCAGATAAATGCCACGATATGTACTGCGATGATGATGATGATGATGTTGGTTGGTTGGTTGGTCGGTCGACCACGAATGCGGTTCCACAAATGCACCTTGCCAGGCCCAGAACCAGAACCAGTTCGACCAGGCCCCGAACGAAAACCCGGCCGGCCGGCTAATGATTTCAAATGCTAATCGAAGGAGACACCAAACCGAACCGAACCCAGCCGAACCGAACCGAACCAAGTCTGGGCACGCGTTTTATACCTGCTGCTCCATCAAAAGGGCTGGCAAGAGGCCGCAAGAGATACAGTTGCTGGTTGATTCCCCCGAAAAGGATAGGATGCAGGTGGAAACTGATTTTCGAGAGGGTACAAAACAAAAAACTTGAGAAAAGAAGAGAAGAAGAAGGGTCTTTTGTTTGTCTAAGGCGTGTGTGGCTTAAGGGCGCCGCCAGCCCTGATACCACATACGAGCATATCGAGTATATCCTCAATGTCCAGTACCCCTATCAGACCTGGTACTGACCTCAGCTGAACCCAGCTAATCGTTCAAAAGCCAATCCCATCTAACCTCCATCATCACAGCCTACAGAGCAGCCAACTTCTGGGCTAACTTCTACTTCCGATCCATTAAACCAACTCAGGAACAACCCCCAACCCCCCACTGATCACTAATTGTCGTCGGGGCACTCAACGAACTGAAGAGCTGAAGTTCGCATTTCAATTGCAGCTTTCTTTGGCCATTTCGAATGTCATTTGTGTGAATTTATGCATAAAATATGAATATGTCTAGGCGAAAAGTTTATTGAAAACGTGTCTCCATTACCCCCGATGTCTCCATGTCTCCATGTCCCTCCCCTGCTATACCACACATCCCTCTTCTCTCTTCTCTTCTCTTTTCTCAGTCTTGCATGCGTTATAAATCACGCAAAAGTTTCCCCAAAAAGAGCCAACTTTACTTTACGCAGCACCAGCAGAAGTTTTATGTCATCAAGTTTGGCAGGCCACGCCCCCGTACCCGCCCACGCCCACTCACACACACACACACACATCCTTTGCACTCCCTCGAAACTTCGAGGAAAAATACTTTCCCACTTTAATTTTTTATTTCTTGGAGCAGAAGGAGAGGGAGGGAGAGGGGAAGGAGAGGAAAACCGATCATAGTTCAATGAGCAAATTGCACGTTGATTTGTTAGACTTGAATGCAGGCGATGGCTTACCCCTCGGAACTCTGATATTTGCCTTCGATTCGGTTCTGAAAGTTTCATCTTAGACTCGGACCCGATCCCGGCCCCAGACCCAGACCCTCGACCCGGTGGACTCGGTGGATGTGCCTTTGTGCCTTGTGATTAATGAGCTAAGACCGCCGAAAAAGAATAAAGTTTACCTTGAGCCAGGCCAGGATAGGGCAGGGGGGCAGGGCATAAAATGCAGAGCAGAAACTTTGAACTTTTCTTTCTGGATTTTTTGTGTGTGGTTTTTTTTATACATTTTTTGCGTGAAAGTTATTAAAATCAACGAAGCGTTGTCTGGTTAGGGTGGGGAGGTAGGGTGGGGAGCTGAGGTCCTTCGTCGTATAATTAAGCCCTCCTCACAAGAAGTTCAATACGGAATCAAAGTTAATCGGCCTCGTCTGCATTTGAGTCGGTTGAAAGAGAGAGAAATGAAGAAAAAAAAAAGGTTGGATGGTTGGATCGCTGGATGGTTGCGTGACAAATGTCATTTGACTTTGAGTTGCCTCGAAATGCCACCAAGTCGAAGTCTAAACTTTGAATTTCGGTGCTCCCTAATGGGAACGGGCAGGGGTATAATTTTCCAGCACGCATCCCCCCCTCTGGCCCTCAGTGTCTCTGTCATTCCTCATAATCGTCGGTGAGAAGTACACGGCCAACTGACAATTGTTGGTAATTACGGGTTGTTCACAAACAAGAAGAAATAAAACCAAATCAAATAGCATTTCATGGCATTTAAATGTAATTGGAGTTTGATTCGAACCCGACCAGAACAGTGATTAGCTCGGGGGCTGGGGGGCAGCAGGGGCATATTGCAGACCATTTAGACGGGCATGCAGAACAGTTAGACAATGGGTCCAAGATTCGGCGGAGGAGCTTGAAGGGTAGACACTCCCAAAGTAAGGTTAGGTCATGGCTAAGAAGCAGATTAGGTGGGAGAGAAAGCTGGAAACATGTGCTCCTATTCCCAGGAACGTTTGGGCAAGGATTATTAAGTGATTCAGACTTGAACTTGGTCTGGATTTATACTTTTGGGCGTTGATATGCAATGACTGCTCCATGACAGGCAGAAATGCAGCCTGCCGACAGAGGTGTGCTGCCGCAAGACGCGTCAACCTAGTCGATCGCGTGCCTGCAGTTGAATCTACTTGGAAATTGCCTTCAAATTCTATAACTTTTCAAATCTCACTGTGAAACTCTCAAAGATCTTGCGTACTTCCAAGAAAACTCTGTGATGGTTTCTCTTGGAAAAGGTTCTTCCTTGGAGCTCAGCTTTCTTTCAATTTAGTGCCTATTGGCTTACAATTTAATGACCATTCTCTGCTGATCTAACAAATCAAACACAAACGATTGAAATCGAATGAAACCTCAGCTGCAGCACAAATATTTAGACCACAACAAAAACAACAACAAGAGATATTTGATGTTTCATAGCTCTTATCTATATGCCTTTAGTCGTTTCCCCAAAGCCGGAAATTGTAGAGTGCACATTTCACCTAAACGAATAATTTATGCGATTTTATATAACATTCCAAGACAGGAGAGACGACAGACTGTAGATGGGAGACGAGAGACGACAGACCGAGTGGTGCCTGATGGCTTTGCCTGCTTAGCATTTAAATGGTGGTCACATTTCCGCCCTCAAAGGTCTTCAAGGTGGCAGAAGGCAGGGGCCAGGGGCCAGGGGTACAGAGTGATTGAAATAGTCTTCAAATAGTAGGTACACAATCTTCGAGTGCAATTCGAAGAGTGCCAAAGAGTTGGACTTATTAACATTTAATTCGAAATCAAAGTACGAGCAGCTCTCGCCTGGGCCTGGGCCTGGCACAGCCCCAAGTCAAACTCATTACGAATGCATGTGCATTGTGTCCTGGTCCGACTTCGAGTCCGAGTCCGACCTGGTCTGGCCTTTGTCGGCTAAACGGAAGGTGACAGAAGTTGTGCCTTGCTTTGCCTTGCAGTTGGTGTTGGCGTTGGCAGGTGACCGTCCAGGTCCAGGTCCAGGTAGTAGCCAGAGAGCCAGAGAGCCAGGGTCTCCAAAGACATTCATTCATTAGCATTTCCAATGGGTTCGGCTTGGGGACAGTAGTCTCTGACTCTCTCTAATGAAATTTAAACAGCTCTGAGCCGGGATCAACTCTTTCTGCTGCCTTCCCCGGGTTCAATAGGTCGTCAGATTGTCTGGGGTTTGGCTTTGGCTTTGCCTTTGCCTTTGGGCCCCCCCGCCGACAGAATTCGTCGTTTTATGGTCTTATGCAAATGTCGCCTGAGGAGGAGCGAACAAAGGAATTATTTAATTTACACTCCGACCGAAAAGTAAAGGAAAGGGGCTTGGGGTTCGGTTGGGTTGGTATGGTATGGTTTAGGTTGGGAGCCCGTTCTCAGTCACTTTACTTGATTCGCATTATAATTTACACGCATGTTAGGCGCTCGTCTTTTTCCATTTGATGGCATTTCTTGTGGTTTTTACATAAATGACAACATAAATATCATCTTTTTCGGGAACTCCTTTGTTCGCTATTACAAAAGAGGAAATTTGTTGCTTGTGCCGTGAAAGAAAAGTTGTGAAAAATTGTTATTGATTGGGAGAGTCCCCAGTCCCCCTCCCAGCCCAGCCACAAGCCCTGAGCTTGGCGATCTTTATGATCGTTTCGTGTAATGGCCTTAGGAACTTTCATTAAGTAGCTTAAGAAACTAACACCTTCTGATGCGAGTGCTGGTAGATGGGAGAGATGGCGGGAAGATGGGGAGAATCAAATTGAAATTCTCTGGGGGACTTTCAACTGTTATTTTTTGTTTCCGTTCATTTCGTTTTACTGCTCTCATCTGTTGGATTTCTCACCCGATGAGGACAAAAGTTGGCTTAAATGAGCTGGGGAACCGAAGGACCTCCGGCTATCATCAGCTGCCTGATGTCGCCCTGTGACACATCAAAATAATCCTCGACAGCTTAATTATGTACGCTCCTATATGCATCTGTGTGTGTGTGTGTGTGTGTGTGTCTGCAGGAACAATAACCCAAGAGCAAACACATCCTTTCTTTCATTGTATAGTCGTTCATATACATACATATATATGTATATGGTACCACAGTTTGTGTGTGTTTTTTTTTCCCTCTGTCCGTTGTTCAGAGCGAACCCAACGGAATGAAAGGATTTATGCGCAAAATGCCACCCGCTAGTGCCCGGAACAGCCATTCAGCAACCGAAAAAAAAAAAACACAAAAAATTCCATCCCACAACCGTTGGGAGGGGAGGGTTTGGGTGTTGGATATTATGAATTTTCACAACGCTCGGCTGAGTGGCTTAAACGTCCTGGTAATTATTTGCCAGCAGCAAAATGAGGAGCACCAGCTCCACTCACACAGACACACCAGTACGTGTACGAGTGTGTGAGTGTGTGCGTGTGTGGGGAGGGGTAAAAAAATGCCTTAAATGACAACAATTTTCACCGGCGGCCACAACTTTTAATGAGAAAAATTACCGCGTAAAGAACGAGCTGTGGTTTGTGGCACAACGCGACACAAAAATGCAAATAATTCTTATCATTCTGGACTGTCAAATATCACACCCGAGCAGGAGAGCCGCAGTGCCGCAGTGCCGCAGGGCCGCGGACCGAGGCGGCTAACACCTCTCGTCGCGCATCCTCTTATCTGTGGGGTGATAAAAACAAATTGCCGGGATCTTCAGGACCAACAGCATCGCAGGAGATTGAAGGAAGCCAGGTCTCGCGCTCTCTTATCACAATCCAAATACGAGAACTACATACAAGATATGTACAATGTATGCATGCAGAGACATCTGCATACATCTGGCTATGGCTCTGGTTCTGGCGGGTTCTTGGATTCTTGGATTCTTGGATTCGTGGGTGTTTGGTGCGTAGGTGTTGGACAAATGTTTGACGAAGATTTACGGAGACGGAGCGGAAGTTTTCTTTCTCCATCCTCCCTCTGCTGTTAGCTGGTGGCTGGTGGCTGATGGCTGGCGGCGTGTGTTAAGTGTTGAGGTTGAGGTTGAGAGTGTTCTTCCAGCTAATCCCGAGTGTGATAATTTTCTGTCAGTGTGTGTGTGTGTGTGACATTGACATTGTGTGTCGCGCAGTGTGTGTGTGTGTGTGGAGATAAGTTTCGGGTAACATATGTTGCCAATGATTACACTGAGGCTGATGGATGTCGAAGGGAAACCTAACCCCCCCACAGCCAGAGCCACAGCCAGTGCCATGGCATGATAATGAGTCGTCGATGTTACCGCATCTAATGGTGGAGAAGGTGTGGCCTTCCGCCTTCTGCCTGCTGCCGGCTGCGTGATAGTCAAAGTTTTCTAGTGGCAGTGGGGGTTTTGCTTCCAAATAATGGGGGATTGAAACCTGTCCTGAATGAACTATGAAGGGAGTCTCCATTACCATCCTCCACATTAATCTGTTGTCTGTCGCATGTCAAAAGCAATCTGCATCCAGGAAGGATGTATCCTTTTGCTTTTCCCAGCCCAAAAGGGAGGAGAGAATGGGAACATTCCCAGGTTCAAACGCTAAAAAGACGTTAATAATCGACAGACATTCATAAGATCCTAAATCCAATTGGTTACGTGCCCCTAGGAGGAAGGATCGACGGCGGCGTTATCACCTTTTAGGGACAAATACAACCCAGGAGGTCCTGCAGGATTCCGACTCTGTGGGCTCGTTAAAATTTCATTCGTTTGCCCTTTCATTAGCAAAGCTGTGATAATTTTACCCAGAATCCAGAACCCAGAACCCGAATCCGTACCCAAATCCGAATCCCAAGACGAAGCCGAAGACGAAGACGCCAGAGAATGAAAGAGAGAGCGCGACGGCGAATGGAACTGATCTCATCTGATCTGGTTTAAATATTACAGTGGCTGTTGGCGGCAGTTCAAAAGGATTTGCCGGTAACACAGAGAGAGACAGAGAGAGAGTGCGAGAGAGAGAGCAGAGAGGCGCAGCCCTACAACACATTTTGATTAAGCATGAAGTCGTGTCGGTTCTAGGTCTATGGGTATCCTCTCCTCTTGTCTCGTCTCTCGCTCCCTTTGTTTTTTTCCGCATTAAAATTCTTAATTTATTTCACTCAGAGATGAGCATCATCGCATCGGATCGGTTGAACTTGAGCAAACAGTGTGTATGTGTATGTGTATGTATGCTCAAGTGCAGGGGCACATTAGGCACAGTCATTCCCACTATCCCGGTATCCCAGTATCCCTTCCAGCCCCCGAATCCCATCTATGTATTCCCCGAATCATGCTCTCGGTTCGACTGTCTATTTGTGGATCATTCTCTATGGTTCTGGATATGTGGGATATGTGGGATATCTGGGTGTGAAGTGCGGCACATTTGACGCACAAAGGTGTGGGCCCGATGCGTGAAGTGGGCGTGCCGGCGCCCTCTCTCTCTCTCTCTCTCTCTGCCACACTGCAACATGGCAACATGGCAACACTTGTGATTGTGCAATAAAAATGCGGCAAGGGCATTGCAAATTGCTCGCCCGCCACAGCTGTGGCCCATTCGATTCGCTTTTCATTTTCGATTATTTATTTATGTATGTATTGTGTGTATGTTTCTTTGGCCATGGTTCGTGTTCATGCCCATGTTCTTTGGGAAGGTGCCAAGTCATCCAGCGATCGCTCAATTTGCTAAGCATCTGACGCCAGATGGCGCCAGGGCTAATGCCTAACAAGACAATAACAGATTTCTTGTAAATGATGTGCCATTGAGGGTGGAACTGCATATAAGAAATGAAAAATGAGTTGTTACTCGTAAAAACAAGGTGCGAAGGGTGGAAAGCACTTTTGAATCGCCCGCCCCTCCCCCATATCGCAATAATTTCCCCCGAATTCTATGGAAATCTTTCGATTTAATTAAAATGCCTGAAACCCTCGGGCCAAAGACCTACGTACATACATACATATGTATATGTGTGTGGTGTTGTCAAAGGAAAACCTGGCTTGAATGCCAGAGCTAAAGAAAAGCCCAGACAAATGTTTGCCCAAGCCTCAAGCCCGAGTCCAAGGAGATGATGGAAGACGGAAGGCAAACTGAATGCCAATGACAAATTTATGTATAAACTTTAGCGCTAAAGTGCCACTAACTAACCTCTTCACACACACACAAACACACTCACACACACAGGAAGGACACTCTGACTGACATACACACATGCATTCCCTTGAGAAGAGATGAGTGCAATGGCACGGCGCCTGGATGTGGACTTTATGAATGGGGCAGTAGCAGGAGAGGCACGGCACGGCACGGCACCTATGAATAGATGCACCTCGGGGCTGCACCCTGGCTCGGGACTTACAATGAGCACTCCCACGTTGATTACTATTAAAAGAGCGGCCTTATAAAAGCAGAGGAGGGGCTTCTAGTCGTACGGGAGGGGACTGCGGCTGGGGCCGCGGCTCGAGCTCTGTGAGTGGGTGAAAAGCTTCTGACAATGTCAATGTGCCTCCGCTGCGCAGCTTTTAATGATTTATTTGAGAAAATTTACACGTGAGCGCCGTGAAAAAGAGAGGGACGAGGACGAGGAGGAGGTGGTGGAGGAGGGGGAGTAGGTGAAAACAAACACTAGCACAGACGCGGGCAAACAGAAGATGAATGGAAATGAAACCCGCATGAGGCACATATGGTAGGGGAAACATATGGCAGGCAGGCAGGCAGGCAGAGGCGGGTGGGAAGATGGGTGGGGTGGGGAGGGGATGGGAGGGCATCCTGCTGAATTAAGTTGCCAGACCATGAAATGCTTTGGCACGTACGTAGCGCCAATTCCGCGAAGCTTTTTGCATAAACAAAAGGTATCCGTGGTGCAGGAGTGGTTGGGTGGGGGCCAAGGGGGCCAAGGGGGGGTTTGCCCTTGCTATCTACCCTTCTCCATCGCCATCACCATTGCCATCTCCATCTTTTTGTATGTTATTTCAGTTACAATTCGCGAGTTTTTCATATTCCTTTAACGATTTATCATGCGAAAATTGTCTGGGGCCAAAGCCACGCTCACTTTGCATATGGCCAGGCATACACACACACACACTCCCATAGGTGGCATGGCACAGTGGTTGCCACATGCATTGACATGGAACAGACTGCCTGAAAGAACCCAATATCATGTGGGGGGTCCCACTGTGCAAACGTTTACTATTATTGTTTTACCACCTGCGGGTGTTTTTACCCACTCTTTCGCTTCTTTTGCACTACGTAAATTTAGTCACGTTGTTTAAATAATAAACTGCAGTTCACATACACACACAGACACTCACACACACGCACACAGATGAAATTATGCAAAGCAAAGAAGAAGATATAGTGTCTGAGAGCCACAATCAGAGACAATGGGCAAAGTTATGATGACAATGTGCATACGTCATGGTCTCTCAGTGGAGGAGAAGGGCAAGGGAAAGAGCAAGGGGTGGGGCAGTGGCAGGGGCAATGGCAGGGGAGGACTGGCTCCCACGTCCCACGGTTTTGATTTGGTTTATTTCGACCAAAACCACCTGAAACTGATTCCACACATAGATACAACTCAGTACAACTCAATCAGGGGAAACCCTAAAGGAGAGGGAGGATGCAGGGGGGCCAGAATGAGAACAGGTGGTGGGGCACCGTCTAGGCTCTGGAAAAAATAAGCACAATTAATTATTGTTTATCGCTAAACAAATATCTTTTAATTAGCATGAAATATACGAAATCCCCGATAAGATCTGTGTAATTTTATGTCTCCCAGGAAAGAGCAGAGAGAGAGACAGAGAGAGAGACAGAGCGAGAGAGAGAGAGAGAGCGAAAGATGAACCGTTAAACTGGGGAGAGCGATATAGATCAAAATAGGAAATGCCATCAAAAGTCATTTGGAATTAAGAGATAAACCTCCTAATAGTAGACGATGATGGGAAATAAATGAGCTCAAAATGGATTGAGTTTTTCAGAGTTGAGTGTGGAGTGTGGACTGAACTTTGACCCCTCTCTTGAGACACTTGAGTGTCGCTGTTAGTGGATTTGCATACGCAGAGCTCAGAGCTCGGAGCTCCTCCAGGTACAACAATTTGTTACATTGTTTTTACGTACAAACTTAGTTGTGTGTGGACCAAGAATTATTACAGAGCATAAATTCCAGGCAGCAGCAACCTACTTTCGTCCCATCCCCCCATACACCCTTGCCCCGGAGGCAACAAAAGGGTTACCAAAAATAGCAAGCCAGGCCATATATAGCGACAGAGAGAGAGAGAGAGAGAGAGACAGCATCCAGCATCCTCCTCCTCCTTCTCCTTCTCACATAAGGCCATAAAATAGTTGTCGCTGGCTGGCTGGATGGCTGGATGGCATCGGATAAGCATCTGGCCCCCGCTTTTTGGAGTTGGCCTCTGATTACTTCGTTAAGTTGCATGTTCCTACAAATTGTTTCCAAAGAAAGGCAATGAAAATAAAAATTATTGTCCTCCCCCCATCAGCCAACAGCCAGCGGCCCCAGCCAGCGCCACCCCGAAAGGATGGGGTCAAAGGTAATCACAACATGAAACAACATGAAAGTTGTGAAAGGTGCATCTCGTCTCGAGTCTAGTTTATGTTTGGGGATCCCTATGATCTTGCTCCAGTCCCAGACACATTCATTCCAGTGGCCGCCGTCCCGGGGTCTCCTGTCAAAATATATTCCTCTCGGCTCTCTCTCTTATCAGAGTCTTGTCATCAAGAAACACAGAGACAGAGACAGAGACGACTATGACGATGTACAAGTGCCTCTCTGTAGTCTGGGAACTGGAAATGGGAACTTCATTAGAGAAAGTCTCCCCCCAAAAGAAGAGAGAGAGACTGTAGACCCTTTTGCTACTAATTTTTAGTAGCTTTGTCTTCGTTGTGTGTATATTTTGTCAAAGCTAATTAGTACGTAAAGGCATTAACAATGCAGTTCAGCCCAGTCCAGTCCCCAGTCCACAGTGATGAATATATGACTGAACCCGAACCCCCGAACCCGTACCCGAAGCCCTACCCGAACCCAAAACCGAGCTGCATATTTGAGTGTGAAAAGCACATTTTGTCTCTTTTTTTGTTGTTGTTTTTGTTGTTGGTTTCCTCAAGTCATTATGACATTGGCATTAGCATAATACGCGTATTATATGCGTATTAATTACAGCGCAGACATTTGCATTTAAACGCCTATTTGTAGCCAGGTATACGTACGTACAAGGGAACCCAAACTGAGACGAAGACAAAGATGGTGGCCCAAAGATGGTATGGATGGATGGTGGTGGGTCCCCCCAGACAAGACACTGCCTGGTGGCTGGTGGCATTCGCCCGGTAGCCAAAGCTCGAGGCTGTAATTATTGAATTAGAAAACAATAGACCGACCCTAAAGAGGCAGCAGCTCTGCTCTGAAGATGCGTACGTTTTGATAGTTCGAGACCAAAAGACCACCCGAGCGTAAAGAAAACACCCAAAGACGGACGGTAGATGGTAGACGGTAGGTAGGTTTATGGACGAACAAAAAGAGTTATTATGTTCGGATATTTGCATAAATTTCACGCCCCAAACAAATGAAATGATCCAGAGAGGAAGTCAGCAAGTTCTCAGATTGTTTGGGAAGCTGTTCCTGGACAATGTGTGTGTGTTTCGGCAAAGAATCTTATTATAATAAACTGTTTCCACTATGATATCACAATTTTAGAGCTATAGCTAGGATCTGCACTTGGGATCAGCCCAACATTTTCAGGAACTCACTGCCCAAGTGATGGACATCGCTGAAGTGTTGCAGCAACGATTTGGGGCACCTCTGGAATACCTGATCGCAATCGGTGCCAGCCTCGCCCAGACGCTCCGCCTGCAGATAATCGTTATCCGAATGCTCCGACAAAGGATCCACCGAACTGGAGGGTCTACAGACAGTAACAGGAGCATTAGCAGAGAATCTCTAGCACCTGGGATTCGATATAGAACTTACGTGAGGAGAATGTGGAGGAGTTCGCCCAGCAGGCCATTCCTTTCATCGAATGGAGCTGACGCACTCTCGCAGATGCTCTTCAGGACGCACTCGCGGCCATTGAGGTCCATGCGAATGGCCAGAGCCTGGAAGGCTTCGTACACGGACCAGCGATAGGTGGCCAGGGCCTGGACATTCTCCTCCAGATCCCACGAGGACACACCGAGCTCTTCGTCCGTTTTCTGCATGATCTTCTGGAAGATGGTGGCGTTTGCTGGCTGCCTACGGGCCGTGATGTCATGGACATCCTTGATCCTCAGCTGTTGGGCGGAATATGGCAAATAGTACTGCGCCTTGAACACATAGCCCGTCAGCACCGACTCTATCTTGAGATCCGCCACGGGTATACCAAAGCCAATGATCATCTGTGAGGAGTATGTGAGTGATATCGATCGATCGGTTGTACGTGTGATTCCTTACTTGCATTCTTGTGGGATTGGCTCGGGGAAAGATCAGCGGCAGCCAGCGGGCCTTGCGCACCAGGAGCTCACTCTCCCTGTGCTGGTTGTGGGTGCCATTATTTGATGAAAATACAGAACTTCCACACGCATATTGGAAGCCAATAGCCACAAGAAATGCTGAATAGATGGCAGTATACATTCTGAGATCCCTGGCAGCTGAAGAACATAGCAGAACCTCACAACACCAAAGGCAAGCTATCACTAGATGCGGGACCCACGAAACTCGATCACTTTAATAACCGATCGAATCGAACTTCTTACTTTCTTTGATTGGAAAAAACGAAAGTGCCATTAGACGCTGGACAATGTGGAACACTTGAGTCACGATCTCGACGCCACACATCTGATCTGACAAATACTTATATGGGACGTCACTGTGGACTGGACTGAGGGAGAGAGAGAACTTCACGTTCTCCCAATTAACACCCGGGCCCAGCTCCACATTTGGTTGCTTTGTTTCTAATCTCCGCTTCCAAGAAGAACACTGAGCGAAAGTTTTTGTTTATGCTGATGGTTTATTACACTCAAAACAGAACCTTATCCAAGTTGTGGTGGAGCTCGCTGAAGTGCTGCAGCAGGCTGAGGCGGCACTCCTTGAAGACCCGATCGCAGCCGGCCCCGGACTGGCCCATCTTCTCCGCGTAGTAGTACTCGTTGTCCGCGTGCTCGGACAATTTGTCCACCGAAGAGGAGGGACTGTAATGCAAGGAATGCCTCGATTAGGACCTGTGTTCTACACTCCCCTCCTGGCCTGCACTTACGACAGCAGAATGTGAAAGAGATCCGCCAAGAGGCCGTTGGTAAAGTGGAAGGGTTCCTCGGCGGCCTCGCAGATGCTCTTCAGGACACAGATCCTTCCCTGGTAGCCCAGGCGATCGGCCAGACCCTCCAGGCCCTTGTAGACAGTCCAGCGGTAGCTGCTCAGCACCTTGTTCGTCCGCGTCAGCATCTTCCTGGTGCTCTTGCCCAGCTCATCCACACCGACCAGAAAGTTCTCGAACATGGGCTTCCGCTGCCTGCGGGCACCGGTGATGCCCGGCGTGGCCACCTGCGTGATGGGCAGGGCTGTGGGTGTCCTCAACTCATCTGGCGTCGTGGGCAGCCAGTACTCCACCTTGAGGACATAGCCCGTGGTCACAGCCTCAAAGTTAAGATCCTCCAAGGGCAGGCCGATGCCTCCAATGAACTGTAAGAACAATCGATGGAATGAATTGATCAGCGGAATTGGGATCTGTACGAACCATGACACGTGTGGGCGATGTTTGGGGAAAGATCAGCCAGGGTATGGGCGTCCTCTTGCTGCGGTCATGCTTCGAGAGGCTGCCCAGGTCGGCCATGACCATGTGCAGCATCTGGCAGAGGCAGAGGCAGAAGCACCCCACCGTTATGGTTGATATTCTGGATTTCATTTGTTTTCTTGTGTTTTTTTTTCTATAATTTTCCCTGAGCGATTCCCCAAGGCGTTGTTACTGCCAGCTCTGGCAGGTCGATACTAACTAATAGTGTTCTTGATGTTCTTTTTCTAACTCACGAATTTTCTTTTTGATTTCGCAATAAAACGACTCGATCGAAGAGCTAGAAGCCATCTACTTTCTCGGGAGAAGAATGTTACACATTCTATCTATTAGCACCTCTCCGAGTGCGTCGCTCAGAGACAGAGACACTCAGAGGCAGAGATATTCAGATATATTCAGAGACGGGGTCATGTGGTAACTGTGAAAATCTTGCATATTCCGGTTTGGTTTTAGCCGCCGTAGCCATTTCTCACCCGTTGATTAGAGGCCTCCGGAGCTGCCATTTCTGACGCCCATTTCTTCGGCCTTTGGTTGGGTTCTAACTGATTGTTCAACGTGCAATTTGCCACTGCCACTTGCAGCTGCAACTGCAACTCAGTTCACTTACAGCTTGCCTCCAGATGGGTTGCCAACTTTGCCTTTGCCTGGGTCTCCTAGTGGTCCTCGCTCTGAGGTTCTCGCAGGGCTTTCTCTTCTTTCCACGCCAAGGATCCTTTGGGGTAGCGAAAAGATTGCGTTCCCAACTACAACTAAACACTGATTTGTTTCCAGTTGCTGGCTGCTGTGGCTATACCATTGGACTTGTCGCCCAAAAACGTTTACATGGCCTTCAACTTTGAGTCGAACTACGCTCTGCCCTCGAACGATTCGTACAATCAGTGGATCGATAGGGTGAGTAGGTCACTCAGTCCCATGGCAGTACTTGGCAGCTATAAGCTTTCTTTCAGTGGGATCTAGACGATCACTTCCTGGGCGTTCCTGGGAATGTAACATCGATCAATGCGAGGAATGGAGACGACGCCTCCGATGAGGACAGCGAGACAGGGAGACGGCGCTCGATGAGATCTCCGCCACCGTTCAGGCGCCACGACTTCTATCGCAGCATTATCAACTACCTGACCCACTATGGGTACAATGGCTCCTCCTGCCTGCTGCGAACCATATGCGAGGTCAACGAATCCCCTCTGGATGCCCACAATGGGGTACTGGGCAGCATATTCCAAATTCTATTCATGTGAGTAGACTGTGTCTATGTCTGTGACCCACCAAGGGGTCACCGCTAATCACCTTTTGGGTTCATCCTATTCCAGGCCAACGACGAGTGCCGCAGAGCGGCCACTGCAGCACGTGGACGAGCTCTATGAGGCCTCCGATGCGGGCACGCGCGGCATCGGCTGCTCCAAATACGTGTCCCACTGTGGACACAGTTTGCTGGACCTGATAAGCATTGTCTCCTGACATTCTCACACATAACGACAAAGCGACGATGCCAGAGTGGCCGCCATATGATGTCATATGGTAGGAGACTTTGTTCAAGTTTAAAGATGTCAAGAGTAATCAATAAAGTTCTCAAAACGTTCACCTATATGTATGTGTACTTCAAGGGTTCTTTAAGGGAATAAAGGCAGTCCTGTCTGATGTTGCCTCCTGCGGCGTGAAATGTTTTAATTTCGCTTAAAGCGCTTTAAGACGACGACGCAGTGCCTCTGCCACAAAAGCAGATGATGAGCTCAAAAAAAGAGAGAAGAATAAAAAGGGAGTCCTAAGCTGGCCGCATGGATATGGTAGGGATTTGGGTTTCGTTTTGGGTTTGTGCTCGGTCTTGAGGTTTGCTTAATGTTGGACATGTGTGGAGAGTCCCTGCTTTATATTTTGAGATGCCGATTCTCATTCCTTCTCTTTGCTTTCCGTTCCCTTTCTTGGGCCTCTTTGATCGCTTTTTCCGCTCCTTTTGTGCAAATTGTACTCCCCTCCAGCCATTGTCTGGATCTGGATCTGGGTCTGGGTCTGTGTTTTGTGGTCGCCGTCTCTTCAGGAGCCTGTCTCTCAACAATGGCCCTTGGTGAGAGGAGTCTCTTTCATTTTTTGTTTTCAGTTCTCAGTTTATTTGTTTGTTTGTTTGCTATTTCTTTGATTCGATTTGCCGCCTTTAGGGAGCCTTTCGTCGCTGTCCTCAACCGTCCGCTCGGAGATGGTGAGAGCGAATTACGCCTTCTTTGATTTTGGCAATCCATTCAAATCATAATTAGAAGACAAATGAGTGCATTCTTCCATCCTCGGTTCCGCTCCTTCCTTGAGCTCCTCGCACAATGGCGAGGCATCGAAGCTGAAGTGCTCATGTACGCCACAGTTTGAGAAAGGTCTAAGCAACGCCACACACAGAAACTTGAGCACTAATAAGCTTAGGCTAAAGGGTAGAGGAAGGCGAAGGGTAAGGGGAAGACGAAGGGGGGAAAGATCTTAAAAGAATAGTAGAACTACTACTACTATATCGAAGTATCCCATGCATGTCTCTGCATGTTTCAACATGTCTGTGGATAGCATTGAAGATGTGTGATTTCACTAGTAAGGAGACCAGTAACATTGCGCTGTAAACGGAGAGCAGTCTCTGGGATCGATAACATTCTGTTAACCCTCTGGCGCTTAGCGTGCTGTTGCTCTGTTGGAGCTGCGGTCTCTGCAATCGATAACATTCTGTTAGCCGTCTGGCGCTTTACAGAGCTGATGCTCTCTTGGAGCTGCGATCTCTGGAATCGCTAACATTCTGTTAACCATCTGGCGCTTAACAGAGCTGATGCTCTCTTGGAGCTGCTGCCCCCAAATACTCCCAGATCTCAATATGTCTTATTTTTTAAACATTTCTTTTCTTATACATTTGATCCTGATGATCCATCTTATCATATCTGTTTTTCTATCCCCATCAAAGATCCTTAACAACTCTCAAATGGTACACATCAAAAGTGATCCATCTCTTCCTCCATAAATATCACTCACTCATGTATCTATATTACCACTCCATGCCATCCATACTAGTTCATACATATCTATGCTGTGCCTCGTCTTCTCTATATCTCAATTGATGTGGGGATCATAAACCTCACGCACACTCGCACACACCCATCAAATGTGATCCATCTCATACAGATTCCAGATTCCCCATTCCCGATTCCCGGTTCGTGTTTCCTATGAGGTTTTATGAGGTTTTTCCTTTGCTCTTTTCGTCACTTCAACATGGGAGGATGTCAAACGATGTCTCCTCCACTGATTTACGGCCAGGGAGAGTTGTCAGTTGTAGTTCATGTTGTGTTCTCTGTTTTTAAACTTGGCATTGACATTGGCTCCTCCATAACATTTTAATAGGGTGCTGGCAGGTGCTAAGGAGGCTCTTCTCTCGCCTCTCTCGCCTCACTCGCATCTCTTGCTTCCTGTTGCGGTTAGTCGCAGTCTAGGGGGAATTGGCTATGGCTCTGGGTCTGGGCTCTGGTTTTCCCTTTGCCTTTGGGGGCTGGTACAAATTGATTTGTAATTAGTTGCAGTTGCAGTCAACAATGTGATTATCTCGGCATTTGGCATGGGCTCTCGACCACAAAGGAGCCTGGAGGTGGAGCCGAAGCTGGGGCAGCAACGGCAACGGCAGCTGGGGGCGGTGTGCGGGTCTAAGGTTACACAGATGTGCGCAGGCGTGGCCCAGGCCGCATCCACTTGAGGCTCGGCTGTGCATAAATTATATCCAGGGCTAAACATTAGCCCAGCCAATTGACAGCTCCCTTAAGTAGTCATCTATCCATGACACATGTACGGGACGGGAAGAGGGGAGTGCACTGAGTGTTGTAAACGCATCTGTGGCCAGGGATCCTGTGGACAGTCGATCCTCTGCCATGTGTCAGCAACTGTGGCCCCATCCCATAGCCGTTGACAGTCGTCGTTGGGTTTGGGTGTGGGTTTGGGTTTCGGTTTCTGGTTTTTGTGGTGTAAATCAATGAATGGGATTTTGTCAACCATTTTGCGGTTTCCATTTAATGAATATTATACTTTGTGTGCCAGTGATGTCCTCTGTGCTGTGTCCTCTGTGCTCCTTTTTTTTTTTGTTTGTTGCACTCTTAGAGCAGTTATTAAATTAGAGCTTAATCCACTTCGGACACGGCTCAGTGCACATTAATTGAATTCATAAATGAGCCAACAACAGTTTATATGATATTTATAAATTAACTAATTACCGTATCATTCGATTGTTCAATTGTTTTTGTGTTTTGTTGATTGTCTACCTCTACCTCTCCCTCTCCCTCTCCCTGTCTCTCCTTTCAACAATTGGATTAAATCCATAATGCAAAATGGCAGTTAAAATGCCGCATTTAATAATTCGTTGAACAAAAAAAACTCAACCAAGTTTCAGCATTTGACAGCATGGGGATTTTCGGTTTATTTTAATTAACTTAATAAAATGCATTTGATGAGGTTTATGCACTAATACTACATACAGGATATAATATAATATAATAATTATTAAAACTGGCAAAAAAAAAAAACTATTCGATTCGATTCGATTATATGCCAGGGGGGATCTGTAATCGCATTAAGTGGAGCTCTTCGATTGCCAGGATTACCTCGACTTTCTTCTCTAATGTCTTTACTGTAAGTGAGGGTTTTTCTGGGGCTGGAAAATTCCAATTTCCCAGCTCTTATCGCACCGAATCTTAATGAAGAAGTGCAAGTCTGATGGCAGCACCATCCGAGGTTCTCCCATGAATTTTATGATTAGTTTCGACTGGCCAGGCAGGCACTATCCTAATAACCATTTCAAATTGATGGGAAGTCTGCCAGAGAGCAGAGAACACAATCATTAGCTGCTGTCCCACAAGGTTCTCTATCTGGCAACATCAACACCTTTTTTTTGAGGCATTAAAGGCATCCCCCCCGTTAAAGCGTCATCAGTCATCATTCATATTCATTGTCGGGCTGGATTGTTCATATGAATAATGTCAAACAATTTCATTGCATCAGGTTAAAGGGCAAACCCCGGAGGGAGCTGCATTTTGATCGATTGCAGGCCAGAAGCTGAAACTACTTTGACATTAATTGACTACCAAATATGCACAAGCGCATGAAATTATGGAAAATCTTATTAAAGTCAGCCCAACACAGCCCCCAGCCCCAAGCAGAAGCACAAGTCCAACCCCTACCGTCGTTTACCCTGTAAAAAAGAAATCGACTCGTCCAAAGTTCATAAATGCTAATGTGCCCCGGAGCCGTGACGATGATTGATGGTCTCAGACGCCAGGCGAAGGAAGTGCCTCCTGCGGCAAGCATCCCCCTCCATTCCCACCCCCTACCCCATTTGCCACACAGAGAATGCGCAAAATTATGCGGCCAGCACACAGACAAACAGGATCAATCCTTGGCTGAAATGTATACACATTTCACATTTCACCTTTCACCATTATGCTGCGGCGAGTCTTGCCCCGGCTAATGCTCCCTATTTAAGCCAATTTAATCCCAGACCGGCTTAGGACCTTACGATCTGGGATTAGGCCATGTTGCAACATCTTCTCCGCCAAAGATTTAGTTGTTATGCGGTGGCAAATATTTGGCCCAGGGGATTTTCTGTTTGTAGGCGGTGTTCCCCTAATGATCTTTGCCAGAAAAGGAAATCAGATTTTCTAGTTCCTGGGAAAGTAAACCAAAAGAGAGAGAGACAGAAAGAGAGAGAGAGAGAGGCAGAGAGAGCATTGCGTTGTCTTTTGTCCTGTCTGTTGTGGGTCCCTTCTTCAACTCTTATCTCGGTGGCTCTGTGTTACTTGCCCTCCGGCACGTGTCCTGCCTTTTTTTTTCCCTGCCTCAAGTTCACACTCGCCAGACAGTAGACAGTCGGCAGTCGACTGTCCCCCCCCCCACTTCTATTTTGGGTGGGGCTCCTCCTCCTGTTCCCCCATATGTCCATTGTAGTCCGCATCGCATAATTTTTCACTCGCTCGTTTGCTGCGTATCCTTTGCTTGGGATACTTTTTACCATATTTTTTCCCATAAACATACATATGTACATGTGTAACTGTGTGTGTGTGTTTGTGTGTGTTGATAAATTTGCTTAGATTATTATCCTGGATCCTGGTGTGCGGTCTGCTTTGCTTGCTCGCTGTTATCTCCCTGTCGTAATTAGTCTCCAGCTTGTTTGCGCCGCATTTACACAAAATGCTTTTCCAGGCGCCTCACGCACCCACCCACCTACCCACCCACCCAGTTAGAGGCCGAGCAGAAGCGTGCAGCAGGCTACGGACAGATAGATGGGCTAGGCCGGGTCCTGGTGCCGGGTCCGGGTCCTAGTCCGTGTGGCATTTTGTCTAGGCAAATTGCTCGGGCAGTCAAATACACAGCTCGTTTTGTTGAGTTGTAGGCAGCTACAGAAATACTTGAGGTTCTAATAGATAACCCAAGACAGGGCATATCTCAGAGAGGGAGAGAGAGTATGTGCAGAGGTCTCACCTCCGTCAAACTTACAACCTTTTAGCATAAATTTCTCCAGTCAAGCACGACAGGAAGTCGCCGGCAAACGCTCCCCCCCGTCAACCGCAGCCGCAATTTCCATTAGCAGCCTAGGAGAAGCGTCATATGTGGATGGTCCCCAAGAACATTTGACATTTTAAGGAGCGCCAAGTGAGTTGCAGGATCGCAGGTAAAATGTAAAGGCAAATGGAAGCCCCCTCCCCCCCCAACAGACAGAGAGCACAGCCCCGCCCCGTCCCGTCCCGACTTGCCTCACCCATGGATATGTCAACTGTTTTTAGCACGCACAATTTGAGGGAAAGGCAAACACAAACACAAACACAAAGAGCAGGGAAATATTCTCCATATTCTCCAAGGTAACATGAATATATAACCGATGGACTCGAGCGTTAAATACACATCTGAGAGATTGGCATTCAGGGAGTAGCAGCAGCAGTACCTGCTCCAGTTCCCGATCCAACCCCCGCTCTCTCTCTCTCTCTCTCTCTCTGGCCCACACCTGTGGGAAGAGCTCGAATTACAAATGCAATGTTGAAATAGAAATTAAATGCCGGGGAAAACCGCATTTTAGACAAATGCCAAAGCGAACATATCAGCTTTCAGAAGACAGAAGGAGGCAGAAGGCAGGAGGCAGGA
Organism: Drosophila azteca; assembly: GCA_005876895.1. NCBI lineage: Eukaryota > Metazoa > Arthropoda > Insecta > Diptera > Drosophilidae > Drosophila > Drosophila azteca. The sequence goes on from VCKU01000016.1 coordinate 264,682, forward strand.
ACAGCATCCCCTCCAGCAGAAGCAGAAGCAGGTATCCTCTGAATCAACCACAACATATACACCTACTTCCTCTTCACTCAATTGACACCCGAGAAGTTTGCCAAAAAAAAAGAGAAAAAAAAACCCCCGTAAGGAGAGGGACGAGGATACAACCACAATGCCAAGGAAGTTGCGGCCCGCAACAGGAACCAGCCAGAAAACACTTGGCTGAGAGGAAATGCGGTCTGCTGCTGCCTGTTGGCTGCCTGTTGGCTATATTCGATCGAAATGATAGATAGGAAAGAAGTCCCTTTCTTCCCATTGATTTTGAATGCCATTTGCGATACGGTCTAAGCTGCAGATACGATTTTGTCAAAGGCAAAACGTAAATTGAGTGTACAAGGAAGCAGCTTGAAGATTGATCTCCGTTCCAGGGCAGGGTTCCACGAGTCCACAGTCCAACCTCAAATAGGACTACTCGCTGAGAGTTCTTCCGAGTATTGGAATTTCCAAAAAGAAGGAGGGGAAAACCTCACAAATCAAACGCCGCTTGTGGCCGCATCGCTTTTTGGACAGTCCACATTAATAACGCTTCAGTAGAGCAGCCGACAAAGGATGCAGGACGCAGGACTCGTACCAGCAGCAGCAGCAGCAGCAGCAAATGCTTTTCAATAAAAGTTTCCCAAATCGATGCCGACAAAGGACGAGGAGTGGCCTACAGAACAATTGGCCCAACAAAAGGAGGGCACAATTACAGCGTACATTTGATTGCCGAATGCAGAGGAGACTCCTGCTACTCCTGCTACTCCTGCTCCTGCTGCTCCTGGCAATTGCATTTGTCAAGAGCATTTTGCAACTACACGGGCCACAGGAGTCCCCAGGCCCAGACTCCACGACAGAGAGAGAGAGAGAGAGAGACAGAGACAGAGGAGAGTCCAGGCCAAGAGTCGAACAATTAGTCCACGCCCTCGAGAGCTGTTCTTACACCTGGTAATTGCTCCGCAAAAACTTCTTGTAATTTTTCTTTAACGAATCTCAAATGACTTTCCGACCCTTTTGTCCTCTCCGACCCGTAACGTACCGCACCAGCGTCCCAGCGTCCAGCGTCCTGGCCATTGTTGACCGCATCTCCCGTGGACTCCTGTGGCTCGCACTTTTCGGTTTTCAGCTGCGGCCCAGGCAAGTGTGAAGACTCGTAAAAATCAGCTTACTTTATTAAAACTGCAGCGACATTTATGGCATTGATCTACAAAATGTTCATTCTTCTTGTTGGTTTACTGATTGCCTCTGCAATTGGTCCTTGATGATTAATGTATTGTCCCCATTCCCCGTCCCCTTGTACCCGTCCTTGTTTCTGCAAAACTCTGTTTCTATTGCCGCATTGTGCATCTGTAGGCGTATGGGTATTGGTCTCCTTTCAGATCTTTTGTCCTTGGGTCCACAGCACCTTTTCCTTACACCTTTTTCAACGGAGGTGGCGGCACATTCTTTGGGTTACTTTAATTCCTTTACAATTGACCAGGAGATGACTTTGGAATTATATTCTTTGGGAGCAGCTGAAACCGATTCCAGGGAACTTCTTATTTCTGTTTCGGTCTATCTGTGTTTACGACTGGATTCTGGAAGTGTTTTTTCCCACGTAAGCTTTTACACACGCAGATGGTACGGAGGGGAGCCTTACCCCATTTATGTGTACTTAACTTTCCTTTTTTCTTAATGAATTTCCATCGTTTAGCGTAAATCCAAGAACCGCAGACGCCGCAACTTATTTGTTTGGCCAAAATCCCTTCATTTTCTTCTTTTTTTCTTGGATTTTTGGGTCAATCAGGTATACCCTGTAATAAGCAACTGTTCGGGCGGGCACTTAGCCCCTGGAAGATGAACAATTTTGATGGATTTTCAATAAGCTAACCAACCCGCCCCGCACCCCCCAGGCTTCCGTCACCCCTCAACCGGGAATCACTTTAGTTGATGACACTGCCCATCAAGCCTCATTATGGAGGGACTGCAATGGGTTAGGGGGTTGGGGGTTGGGGGTTGGGGGAATCCGAATCGGAATCCGCTTTCGCAAAGAGCCCAATTAGAGAGTGCAAGATGAGTTTAAAATTGAATTTAAAATGCATCAGACTGTTTACCGTAATAATATCGACACATTTATGGAACGATCCAGACTCTGGACTCCCTCGAGGCGCATCCAGGCGCAGGCGCAGGCGCATTGCACTTCAGTCCTGGTCCCTGCTCTTGGGTCTTGGTCCAGCTTAAGGTCCAGGTGCTATACCTTAATGAGCTTTTGTTTCAGACATTCAGGCCCGGCGGCAACTGCTCTTCCATCTCTTCCATCTTCCATCTCCTATCTGTATCTGTCTTTTGTCTTCTTCTCTTCTTCGGTTCTTCGGTTCTTCGGTTCGGCTTAAATAAATTGTAAAAACCTGGCGGATTTCGGCCTGCTCCTGCCCCAAAGGGGGGACAGATGTTGCAGTTCTGCTTTTTTGCGAGCTTCTTTTTTTTTTTGTTCCTCTCCCACTCGCTCCCTCTCTCTCTCTCTCACTCATTCTCGTGCTGAGTGAGTTAACTGATATTATGGATGCTTTATTATTATGTGCAGTGTGCAGTGTACCTGTGGCAGCGCCTCCACCACCGCTGCCCCGGCCCATGTGTATTCCTGCATCTGTTATCCTGACAGCAGGACTCACCCATACCAACACCCGCACCGGCACTGGCACCGGCACTGGCACCACCGCTGGGGCACCCGCACGCCGGGGAGGTAATCGATCTCATGTGGTTTATTTACATCCGTTATGGAAATTCACATTTCGCTCGGTCTCTGCTTTTGTTTTACGAATTGGCTTTGTAGTGCGCTCGTCCTGCGTCCTGCGTCCTTCGGCCATCGTTCCGATACACCCCGCTGCTTGTATTGATGACAATTGCAGTTTTTGGCATGCAGCTGGACACATTTACATCCGCTTGCTGTGTTTTCTCTTTTAACAACAGATTTTTTTCACTCTTCCCCTGTCTCTCTCTCTTTCTCTCCCATTGTTGCTGTCTCTTTGCTTTTCTTTTTTGTGGAATATTCGTGTATTCCAATCTTTTTATTCTATTTGCAGGCGGCGGGAGGAAGTGAAATACTTTTCCCAGTGCTTTAATATTTTAGTTTGGCAAATAATGTCCGGATCGAATAGCGAATAGATACTAACTGAAGAGGCAAATTAGCTATGAGAGCTACATATGTACATCCAACTCCAGGCTTTTTGTCGATTTGTTCGCAGCTGCAACTAGTCGTAAAAACTAAAATTCATCTAACTATTTATAGGTATGTAAACTACACATAACTTAGGTACGTTTCCGCTAAAAAGACATTTCAGATACATAGTTACATAATTCGTTATGGTATATTACGCAGAAACTTCTTTTATCTTTACACCGAAAGTTCTCACAACAGTTCTCTCACGTGGTGTCTCCTCCCCCTGCTCTTTCACACCACCTCTCGCCTCTCAAAATGTAAATGTAAGTCATTTAATGCCGAATACCATTATGTAATCTTGAGACATTCATATAGAGACAGACAAAGAGAGAGAGAGAGAGACAGAGAGACAGTCGTGTACGTACTACTTATGTTTTATGGAGCACAACGCTGAGGATATCAAATAGTATCTACAAGTCCAATTTAATTATAAGCCACGCAAGGCTCATCAAAGTTTCCACAGCACAGCGACTGTTGCAGGTTGCAGGTGCAAATGCAGAACCTTCCATCGTTGACCAGTCGCCGGTCGCCGGTCGCCAGTCGTCAGCGATCCCAAGAGCTCATTTTCGGTTCCACATTATTATTATCCACGCTTTGAGCTGCTCAGTCCGGTTCGGGTTCGGTTCGGCTTTGAGTTCGGGCTCGGACTGTGGACTGCCGACTGCCGACTACCGACCGCTCTACAATTCATTTGCAAAGCGTATCCAAAAATGTTGATGGGATTATTATATGTTGTTGATCTCATGGCTGTGGGGAAGGGGGGATGGGGGGACCTGCGACTGCAGGTGGAATCTCTCAAGGCAGGTCTTTATCTTTTTAATGTTGTGGATTGCTTTGTGTTGTTTCTTTTCCCCCCTGCGTTTTTGTTTTTCGGTTTTAAGCATTAATTTATGTTTTAAAAGTTAGAAATCCGTGTGGACAGGTGAATCTTTGGGTTGCCTTCCCTTTTCCTACACATTCTCTGTATAATTTAATGTACATCCATATAGCATTGGTCTGGAATATGGTGGAGTGGTGGGAACAGCGTGGAATATAGGAAAAGTGAATGAAAATACAGCCCAAAACGAATCGGTACAGTTCTCGCTGTATTGATCCTTTGATCCATCCTTCTGCCTAACCTGAACCTCAACAGCGGATAACTGAATAGCCGAATGCATTCCATTCCCGTCTAAATCCTGGCTCATTGTCATTCATCATATAAATCAAAATTCACACCGAGACAGGACATGGGCCGGCGGCCTCCACCTGAACCATGAACCAGGAACCAAAGCATTCGATTGTATGCAAAAAATATACAGCAAAACAATAATGAAAATGGATTCGAAATTCGAATGGAGTGAAATGCCGCAGGTGGCCGCAAACAGTCGGCCTCTGTCCCGTTTGTAGTCGTCGTCGTCGTCGTCGTCGTTCGCTTTCAAGTGTTTGCCTTTGCAGTTGGACAAATTTACATGCGCGCACAACCTGGCACACAATGAGACAGCGGCTGACCATGCCTACCAGGCCAGCCGGAATGGACCGACCATACCATGATGGGGGGCGACTGCAGGTAGCCAGTGCCACTGGCAGCGGCAGAGAGTAGCAGCTCTGGCTACTACGTCTATCCGGAATGTCCGACACTGGGACACACGTCGATATTCAAATAGTTTCCCCCACCCCACCAAACCAGCTGAAGGCATCCAGCAAACACTGAAATCTGTGGCTGTGTGTGTGGCTGTGTGTGTGTGGCTGTGTGTGTGTATGTGGCTGTGTGTACGGGTCGGGCACATCATTTAAATGATGGAAAAATGTAAAGGGATGGTTGGTTTGGGTTGGGTCGTGTGATTTCCGCTTTGGACATTGCTTTATCCTTTGTGAGTGCGAAAGTGCGTGAAAGGTGTCCGATCCTTTTGTTGAAAATATTTTAATTAAATGGACTGAGTTAAGCCCTGTGGGTAGGCAGAGAGAGAGAGACAGAGCGAGAGAGAGAGAGAGAGGATCTACGTGGAAGGATGGCAAATCAATCAATTTCAGGCAGATGCGGTCAAAATGCAATGCTCCATTAAATAAGCCATAAAACGAATTGCCAAATGGTTAAAACCAGACAAAAACAATCTCTTTGTAGTGGGAAATGCAGATACCGGGCGTGCTTTAAGGTTGAAGTGCGTTTTTAAAAGCTCTTTCGATTGCACGATTGCAATTTTCCAAGTATTCCTGATATTTCCAGCAATTTGTTTGCCATTTCGAAAGCGCTTACGTTATGACAGCTGATCAAGTGAAACGTAACGCTAAAAGCATAGGCAAGCGGTTAGAAGGGGATACCTATGCTGCACATAGACTCGTCGATACCCTACCCAGTACGTGTCGGGCATTTCCGAAAAGGAATTTGCTCGTATCCTCGATAAATGTAAACCAATTGGCAGTTCCATCAGATACGCCCTCATATAGTAATTGAGGAAGAGTGCCTGCCAGTTAGGGCCAGTTAGGAGGTGGCAAAAAATACCAAATGCATTTCAAATGCTCCTTTTCAACACTCGCACTAAAATTGCATATCAAAAGGGCTCCCACTACTCCCACTCCCACTCCCTCTCGGACTCGCAATCGGACCCCACACTGAGAGCAAAAATGCATTTGCATGCATTGCTGAACAAGCAGAGAGGAGGACACTTGAATATTTCGCAGCCAAACTGAAAACGCAAAACGTTCAAAAAACGACAAAAGAGCAGCAGTAGGGCAGAGCGGGACGGGGGCGGGGCGGTACGGCGCTTCTGTCACCTGTTTTTGCCGAGAGATGAGCAAGGGCTGGGCTGCTATAGAGAGAGGAAAAGGGTGGGTGGCTGGCTCATTTGCATGCGATTGAAAAGCGCGGAATCAAAGTGCATAGAAAGGAAAAACAACAAGCAATTGGCAATGGATTTTCCTGCGTTTGAGTGCGGATGTGTGAGTGCGGGATGCTGGCTAATTAAAAGCACATCAAAAGCGCACAGAATTTGCATAGCAAACGAAACGAAACGAAACGAAACGCGAAAATTAAATAGAAATTGTTAGTTGCACTTTTTCCTTTCCTTTTCGTTGCGTTGCGTTTCGTTTCGTTTCCTCAAAGCTGCTGCCAATGCCAAAAATAAAAAGTTTCTCATGAATAGCTGTCGTGGGTTTGGCGAGGAACACGCTGCAGGGACAGATCGTCCAATAAATGTCAGCGGAACAAAGTTTGTTCGCCAACTATTTTTATAATTAAACAAACTGATTGTGATAAGTAGGAAACTGAATGCAAAACTTATTTCAATGGGCCGTCAGTGCAAGGTCTGAGCATAAATTAGGAAAACGTCAAAGTTCTCAATCGCTTTTTTTTAGCCCGAGGCCTTGAGACATCAACCCGACCGCCAATTGGCCTTTGACAGCCCTAGAGGCATACTCACAAGCTTTCTGTACAGTCATTGGCATACATATGTAAATATGTACACGTACAAGGCTTTAATTGAGTTATATACAACGATTTTTTAACTTAAAACAAAATTATGCTACAGGTTTGCTTGTGCTTGCGCTTGTGCTGGTTGCTGCTGCCGCTGCCGCCTGGGAAGCGTGATGCTTGGCGACAGCCTCCTGGGCTTTGCTCAGTTGAATGTAACCTTCGTGGGCCCGGGATCGCAGCTCACTCTCCACGCTCTTGTTAACAGACTTGGAAATGACTGCCTTGATTTTCTGTGTCTCATTGAACTTGCCCTTCTTCGCCTGGATGGGTGCATCTGTAAAGGAAACAATTGATAAGGAATGCACTGGGAAGCAAACAACTTGTTGCTACTCACTGGATCGCCGTGTGAATGCCGCTTGCTTTTGCTTCTTCTTTGCCATTGCAGCTGGCATTTTGGCTTTCTTGAATTTACCCTGTGGCATCTTTACTTGTGTTGTTTTATATATTGTATTTAGAAAACAAAAAATATTTCACAGCACGTTGTTTTGGTTCGTTGTTAGTGTGGCCGTACGCTGATGGCTGATAGCGATACATTGATATCGATTACTTTTTCGAGCTGCCAACTTGGCTCACTGCCCGACCAGCTGTTTGTTGAAAATGAGCGCGCACATTTGAAATACACAAAAATTGCAATTCATATATCTTCATATATTAATACTAAATCATATTTGTATCCAAAGTCCAAAGTATTTGATTTCAAAAAGATTTGATAACATTTGTATTTTGGGCCGTAGTTGTTTGTTTATTTTCGATTGCAGGCTCGCTTAATTATAACTTGAATTATTTAACATATATTTTGTTTGCATACTGCTTGCTTTTAAACTAATAAACTAAATACAAGGGGGTTACATTCAATGCCAAACTTAAGTTTTTCGCAATAATCGTTTTTCAACAAGAAATGAGTAACATTTAAAAGCGCTGAATAATTTGTTTATATGCCTGTTAAATGGGATTCATTATCCTTGTGTGTTTTTATGTGTGTGTGTGTGTATGTGTGTGTGTATGTGTGTGTGTGTGTGTGTGTGTGTATGTGTGTGTGTGTGTGTATAAATATTGTATTTCCTTTTAGTTCTCATCGATTTTCTTCTTTCTTATTTGATTTCTCTTTTGTTTGTTGTCTTTGCTCACTTGGTGATTAAACAGAGTTTGTAACGTTCAATATTTTTGTTTTTTTATAAAAATTGTTTTACAAAAATCATTATTTATACCCATATATGTATGTATGCGTGTGGTGTGTGTGTATATTTTGGGCGTGTATGTGTGTATAAATAAAACAATTAACTGCTCAATTTGGCAACAATAATGCCAGTTACAATTAAACCTATTATCACAGCAATCACTAAAAGGATCAGAATCTTCCGGCGATAGCTTTGACGACTTCTAGCCGCCTTAGCCAGTTCCGAATGTCCGTCCTCCACATTGGTGGCGGTCTGCTCAATACTGTTCTCAATGAAATCTAGCGGAAAATTGACACGATTACATCAGTTCAAAATAAATCTTTGTCAATCCACTCCACCCCTTCTTGGTACTCACCCATCTGCTCTCCCTGCTCGTGCACGAGTCCACTCAGCTTGGTAAATATCTGATTCACATCGATGATATCAGACTCGATTTGCTCCACTTGACGTTGCCGCTCGACCAGCATGTCGTGCTCCTGCTGTAGACCAGCCTGCTCCTGGCGCTGCTGCTGGAGCAGCTCGGCTCGGGCAGACGCCTCCTCTTGCTCGGAGCCCAGGGCCTGTTGATAGCTTTGTCGCATAGCCGATGAAATGCGCCGCTGCAAGCTGGAGTACTTCTCGACCACACTATGGAACTCGCGCGTTAGCTTCTCCAGCTGGAGCTTCTGCTGGCGATCGCCGTGCCTGACGACGGCCTGCAGGCGTTGCAAGTCTACGGTGATGGTCTGAATCTTGGCGTTCGTCTTTGTATTGATGCTGTGCACTTTGTCCCGCAGCGTTGGCAGATCTTTGGGCGTGCCAATCAGCTTCATTTGCTTCTCCAGTTGCTTGATGCTGCTGAGCACAGCCGTAATGTTGTGCCCGATGTCCTCGCTGAGGGACATGAACTCTGTGGGACTGAAGCCGGAGGAGCCGCCGGGAGCGGCGAAGCTCACTTCGGGCGTGATACTCTCCGCCGTTGCGCCGTAATCGCGGTGCGGGGCACCACCACCCGTTGGATTGTTCAAGGCCTGGGACATGACTGCTTTGCTGCGGCTGCTGCTACTACTGTTGCTGTTGCTGCTGTTTTGTGTTCGCTGGGCTGGCTCGATGACGCGACTGTGCGGCTATGTAGAGTATTAGATAGTTGAAAATGGGGCGACAAATAAAACCGCAGACGGTTCACGTTGCCTTGCTCTGCATTACACAAACAAACAAACAAACAGACAAATCCCTACAAATGATTCACATATGAAGAAGTTCTCGTTGCTTTTGTTGTTCTTTCCACACACGAACTTATCAACATATGATGTATAGGCATGTGTCTGTGTGAGTGTGTGTATCGGTGGGGGCACTCGCACGCACACACACACACATGTGCGGGGGAAGCAGGTGGCGGGGAATAGCAACAGCTTTCCTATGGTTTCCGCCTGGCAGCAAGATTTAGTTACCTAGGATTTACTTCAAAGCGAGTTTTCTTTTCTTCTTTTCTGCTCCCCAATCGTCAATGTACAAAGTGAATTTATCGATAAAAAATACGATTCGATGTAAAAAAGGAACTTAACCCAATTAGCCCCCCTCTATTTGAACATTTGAACAGCTTGAGCTAAACCGCAGAAAATAAAAATTTTTGTATACTTTCCCCTCAACTGCGCTAAAACTCTTAAAGTTTCACGAATACTCGTATTACGTGTTTTTAAATACGCACTGGACGACAATGGGTTAATCGGTTTCTGTCCATGATCGGAAATCGTATTGCTCGATTTTGACATTCAGCTATATATTACTATAAACATATAGTTTTACCCTATAAATGAATATATTTCCTACAAGATTTGCTAAATTTAAATACTCTCTTTTATTGGATTGCTCATTAAATAGGGCTTAACAAAAAAAATAGTATTGCGTCGTTCAGGAACTAGAAATGAACCAATTGAATAAATTTACTCACTTGCAGTGTGTCCAAAACTTTCGGCGATGTATCGATGGTGGCGGAATTTGGCGCCAACCAGGGAACGTATGGGGTTTAACGATAATAAAAGCGATTATTTTAGCAGAGTGGGGGAGGAACAACTCTGGCTCTGCCAACTTCAAAGAAAACACATGTTTTACGTTCTCGGTTTTTAATTCCGTAGCTTAACGTACAGAGTTATGCTAAAAGGTAAAAATCCTCATTACTCCTGTCCCCTATCCAGCATTCGCTCTTATTTTTTTAGTGGGTCTTGGCGGCCAGACGCTTGTCGCGCTCCTCCGAAATGCTCAGCTTGACACCCTTGCCCTTAGGCAGGGAGATGTAGGGTTTGCTGCCCTTGCCAATGATGAACACGTTGGTCAAACGGGTGGCAAACACATGACCCTGAGAGTCCTTGATGTGCACAATATCGAAGGATCCGGGATGACGCTCACGGTTAACAACGGTGCCAACACGTCCCAAATTCCTGCCTCCGGTGATCATGCACAGATTGCCTATAGATGGAATAGAAAATACCTCGATTAGTTTTCAACGAAATACGTAATGCATGTTTGAGTTGTTATTGCACGTAAAAGTTACTGAAACGGCTGGGAAATGCTCAGATCAGAGACCGTCGTGACAAAAATTGCTTTCGGCTTTGTATTTGAACCACGCAACTTGAAATTTTAGCGCTTTGTGGTCTTCGAACCAGCCAGGGCGGATTGCTCTTCAACCAATAGGGGCTCTTACCGGAATCGAACTTGATGTAGTCGGTGATCTTGCCAGTGGCAATGTCAACCTGCACGGTGTCGTTGGCATGGATGAGAGGATCGGGGTAACGAATGGTGCGACCGTCGTGTGTGACCAGGAATGGAACACCCTTGGCTCCCAACTGATTCTTCTTGACCTTGCACAGCTTGTACTGCAAAAAAAAAGAACGTTTTGTTACTTTCACTCATAGTTTGTTTTGAATTTAAATGTAATTGCACGTAAAAGTTACTGAAATGGCTGTGAAATGCACAGATCAGTGACCGTCGTAACAAAAATTGCTTTGGGCTTCATTTTGAACCAATGAACGTATTGCAAACGACACAAATCGGTCTTCGATAAAGCCAAACATCTTTTCACATGTTTTGTCCAACATACCTTGGCCTCCTCGGCAGAGATGCGGTGAATGGTGAAACGTCCCTTCACGTCGTAGACCAGACGGAAGAACTCACCGGTCTTCTCCAGAGTGATGACATCTATGAAAGTAGAGAAGAATCTTTTAGTATGCAAATCAGTTTGTGGAAATTTCCGGGCAGAACTTACCCATGAAGCCAGCTGGGTAGGTGGGATCGGTGCGAACCTTTCCGTCAACCTTGACCAGACGCTGCATGACAATCTTGGTCACCTCAGCACCGTTCAGGGCGTACTTGAGACGATTTCTCAAGAAGATCAAGAGGGGCAGCGACTCGCGCAGCTTGTGTGGGCCAGTCGACGGACGTGGGGCGAAAACTCCCCCAAGTTTGTCCAACATCCATGCCTTAGGTGCGGCTAAACGCTTCAAATGCTTCTTAGGACCACGAGCCTGCAAAACAATTCCGATAAGTTAATACAGTAACAACACTCAATTCCGTGGGATTCTGCGTTGTGCAGTCCAAACAAGATTTAGCTCATTGCATTTGTTTGGCTTGTAAATCAGATCACAGCGATGCTTACCATCTTTTAAGTTTCAATATATTGTGCGAACGGTCACTGAAAAAAAAATAAAAAAAGTCGAACTGTAAGCTATGTGTGTAAACACTTAGAATTTCGGCTTGCAGCTTGAGCCGCTCAAAGCCTCTTCAATATACACGAATCACTAGGCTAATACTTCTGCATAACATCACTGTTTATTGAGGTGGCACTTTGGCTGCCCATTTTATTTGTCATTCTACAATAATAAACAGTGATGGCCGAATTATAAGCGAATTAATTTTTGTACGTACCGTCCGTCTTGCAATACAACAGGAAAAGGAAGTCAGAGATGTGAAACATATTGATATACAAATGTATCGATATATATTTTGTGTTTATGATATATTTTATGTGATACTTTTTTTGAGACTGGCGTAAACATCAATATTGATTTCTGTTATGATACATCATGTCATGATGATATATACATTTGCGGAGTACTTTGAAGAGTTCAGAGAAAATCGACACTATTTTTTATGTCAGTTAACATCTTCAGATCATATAGATTTCACATACCGGCAACTTTTGCTTCTTCTTATCGATGCACAAGGTTGCTTTAGAAAAATATCGGTACACTTGTGCGATAAGTATGTCGATAACATATTTTTGGACAGTATGACCAGAACTAAACAGCTAGAAATACTAAAATTGTTCAAATAATACTAATACTAATAATACTAATAGAGCCACTCAACAGAAATTTTTTAAAACGATCTAAAGCGGTTAAAGATCCTGGAGCTGTTCAGAGACCTAAATGACTAAATGTCGCCCAAATAAACTTTTTCTGATGGAATTGGAGATTTAAAATTTTTTTAAAGAATTTTGTTTTTTTTTCCAGTTTTAGTTTTGTTTTTAAGAATTTTTAAAAAAATTTTTAAAATTAAATATATTTTTTCAGAGGTAGTGCTTCTATTTTTCACATAACTAAAGTTTCCTACAACTGGTTGTATTAAACTGTGCAAATTTGAAAAGCTGACAAATGCAGCTATAAATCTGACCCAGACACTTTGTAGCTGCAACTTAACGTCTGGAAGATATTAAGCTTTCAAATTCAAATTTCATAATTTTTCTCGGTATTTTTTCCCGAAATTTTGATTTTGAAAACTCGGGAAAAGTCGAAAAAAAATATTTTATGGCTAACATTTTTAGTTTTAGATATACACATTAATTAGGCGTCATTTAAGGTATGGTTTATAAATTATAAATCGATGGATAAACGACCAAGTTGCAGCCGTTTGACCAAAAACTCATATGCCGTTTGGCACCATCCCAAATGCCATTTAACCGTTAAAAACTGGTATTTTTTTAGGAAAAAACACGGTTATACGCTTCCATACTCGCAGGAAATGCCGAGGAACAGGATCTCTTCAAGGACATGGACGGCAAGATCATTAGTGCCTCTGATATGGTGTACATACCCGTAAAATCTAGCTGCCGAGGACAGCCCTGGTTGATGCCGTATGTGCTCGCTTTCACAACCACAGCTTGGTGGAACTACGCATGTAAGGTGTCCGTGGAGTGTCAGATGCTTAACGACGAGAAGACGGCCGAACAAAAGTTGATCCTCGAAGCAATACCAACGGATGGGGGGTTTAGCCGGACAGCGAGAAGCGAGAAACTCCTTCAACTCTTCAAAATTGGCGACCACACCCTCAAGAACATCAATGAGGAGAATGAAACTACACAAAGGAACGTTCTGCGCAACAAGCTCTTCTGGAGGTCGGATTAGCTTGGGTTTATGCAGTTCGGCGCTGTCAACATCGTCAAGGACGCAACACATACCCCCTCCCTATACAAATACGTTCAGATTGAGTGGATACCGAAAGGAGAGATGGCCACGATACCCTCGCCGCTTTCGGAGAACTCGGTCGGCGCAATCATTGGTGGTTTGAGCGTGGTCATGGAGACATTAAATGACTGAATAGTGAACGCGCTGGGGTGCATGTTATTCATCTCATGTCGCCAGAAGATATCACCATCTCGACATCTATCAAAGTAGTACCCAATGATGACCCACAGCCCACAGGAAAGTGGCAAACAAGACCTTGGATATGGTGGGTGTGATTCGGGCGACATTGCACAAGAAGGACAAGAGGCTCCGTGCTGTGAGCTTAAAGGAGGACCCGATTGTTCAAAGGGGTGACCTTCTTGTCGGGGGTGACCGTGCCCGACCACATCCATGTCCACGCTGCCATAAAATCATGGCTAAAATCACTGTCAAGGTTCAAAGCCACTGATTACGAAGTCTAACGAACTTTCTTTGCCAAAGTCTCGTCACACTGTTGAATAATACTAAATAATACCGAATAATTATTTCGGTATATTGTGTCGGGCGCAGGGTTGCATCGTTATTAAAATAGTTCAGATGTTTTTCGAAATTTTAGCAAAAGTTGTACTAATTTTACAATTGTGTTTATTTCTCAATAGTTAATGCTCTCTCAGACACACTCTTCTTGTTTCAGGCATTAATAATTACATTTTGTAAAACCTACTTATAAATTAAACTGGAGGCAACATTACAAATTGCCGAATAGATCTTTTCTTTCTTTTATAAAACCACTTGGGGGCTATATATCGTTTATAGGTTATTATTTTCTTGTTTTTGTTTTTTTTTTTTTGTTTTGTTTGTACATAATACAAATTGTATTCATTTTACTTAATGTTTGCGTGGTTTTATAGTAGCTATCCTGTTTTTAGGCAATGAACTTAAAGGTATGAAATACATTTTAAGAAATACAATGTATGCAATCAATGAATGTTTAGTTGGTGTAAATGTAAATGTAGTTTTTAATAATTTTAATGGCTACATACGTCTGTCTGTCGGTTCTATGAGGGGACTAAGGAGTTTTTCAACTGCGTACTTTCATGTGTGTGAGCATGCCATTGGGTGCATCCACGGGAGAGGGGGGTGTCGTGTTTGTATGCCTGGGTATGGGCAATAATTTTCGTATAGTCTGTGTGAGTGTTCAGTCCAACTTTTTCATGGATTTCAATGCGCGCTCCCGCAATTGTTTCTCCAGATCTTCGTTAATGCCCCCCGGTCCGGTTCCGCCAGCGAGCAGGAGTGGCAGTTTTCCGTTGCGCTTTGGCGCCAATCCCGACTGCTCCTCCTCGTCGCTGCTGCCTTGGGAACTGCTGTCCGGACGGGCCTTTCCGCCGCTGCTCTTCCTCTTATGCTTCTTGTGTTTTTTGCTCTTCTTGCTGTGTTTTTTGTGTTTCTTATGCTTTTTCTTCTTCGAGGAGTCCTCAGAGTCGCTGTCGGATGAATCTGCAGCCTTCTTGGACTTCTTGCGCTTCTTTTTGGGCACATTATCCTCCTCGGAGTCGCTGACATCTCCGGCCTCATCCCGTCGTGGTTTCTTATGACTACGCTTGCGACTGCTTCCTGGTCTTGCCTCTACTTCAGCGCCTGTAGATTCCTCTGCACTGGATGTAGGGCGCTTGAGTTTCTTGTCCGAGCGACGCTTTTCCAGCTTGACGGCCGCCACTTTTTGTTGCTGCTGCTGCAGCTGCAGTTGCTTCTTCTTTTTCAACTTATCATCGATGCTCGAGGTGTCATCGTCGCACTGGTCGCTGCTGCTGGAGCTGTCCGAGCTGCGCTGCGACTTAGACTTCGACTTTGACTTGGCCACCTCCACGGGAGCTGGCAGCTTCTTTTGCTGGGCCTTGCGGCGCGCCGGCTGATCGTCACTGTCATCACTGTCGGCGCTGCTGTCGGAGCTGCTGGTTTGACTCTTGCGGGATTTCTTTGGAACAGCCTTGGATACGGAGACGGCGCCGGTAGCGGCTGATGCAGCGGCGGCCGAACGCTCGTGCGGTTTAAGGAACGGTGATGGAGTGCGGGACAGGCTGGCATAACTGCTGCGTCGTACTGCGGCTGCTGGCTGCTCGACAACCTTGAGCGTGTCTGGATTGGATTTACGCTGCTGGTGCTGCTGCTGCTCCTCGCGACAGAGATCGATAGTGTTGACGGCCGGGCCGCTGAACTCCACCGAAGAGCGATCTGTGGAGAGCCCATGCTTATTTATTATTCCGTTCCCAAATGGAGCAAACATTAACAGTGACTTACCAGCAACAGGACTGTCTCGCTTGCGGCTGGGTCGCGGACTGGAGCGGCTGCGGCTTCTCACATGACTGCGACTTCTCTCGTGGCTGCGACTATGACTGCGGCCACGTCTCTCAGCGGGACTGGCACTGCGCTGTCGCTGCTGCCGTCCCGCCAGCTCAGCTGAGCTCTCCGACGTGGATCGGCGGTGCCTGGCCGGTGGCGGATTGTCCCAGCGATTGACATGGCCCCCGGGCGAGCTGCGACGTTCCCGAGAATTGGGGCGACGATCGCGTGAGGAGCGACGCTGCGGTGAGGAAAAGCGACGCCCTGGCCCAGAATGGGGTGAAAATTTCCGGAAGGGCGGTCCCTGTGAGTCCGATGGGCGATGATCCCGTGCATAGCGATTCTGGTGCGGTGATTGGCGACGATCAAAGCGCCCCATTCCACCGCCACCACGTCCACCACCGCCGCCGCCGGGGCTGTATCTCGCCTGCCAGTGGATTCGACCGCCACCACGCATGTTTGGTGAACCACCACGATGCTGCCACATCTGGCGATGACCACCACCGCCCCCGCCACCACGTCCACCGCCACGACCCCCTCCACCCCGATAGTGCATCATGGGCGACCGACGTCGATTGTTAAATCTGTTTATATTGAAAGAATAAGAAATTGAAACCATTATAATACATTAAAAATTCGGATCCGAGCTTCAATCGAGCGAGTGGATGCTCTAACTGTATCTCAGACTAAATTTTTTGACACTTACCGCCTGGGGGACCGAGAGTATCGCATAGGAGAACGGGAGAGTCGACGGGAACGTGAGCGACGTCTCGAGTTGGAACGCTGGAAACGTCCACCGCCTCCGCCATTATCCTGACGCATGGGACTTCGGTTACCGCCGCGTGGTGAAAAGCGCCTTCCTCGTCGGCCGCCGCCTCCTCCCCCGCCAAACTGACGTCCGCGATCATTACGCTCCATGGAGCTAGCCGAGTCTCCGCGATTATTGCGATATTGACGTTTGTTCTGGACACTGTTCTTGTTGCGACGATGCTCGAATTGATCCTGATTGCGTTCGGGGGACAGGGAAATGCTGCTGGAGCGGCCACGACGACGGCTGCGTGGCGTGGAGCTTCGGGAGCGGGAACGCTTGCCGCTAGATCTGGAGCGACTGCGGGGGGAACGCGATCTGGAGCGAGAACGCGACGACTTTTTTCCTTTGGGCTGTACGGGGGACTTGTCCCCCGAGTGACGTCCATTGAGAGCCTTAGCTGGGGGTGGGTCCGCCGAGGCTGCCTTTTTGCCAGAGGCTCGCGAGCCAGAGCGCGACTTCTGTCGAGAGCGAGACTTCTGGCGAGAGCGGGAACGTGGCCGGCGGCTGGGTCGCCGCTCCCTGGAGGCGGGACGGGTGGCCGATGGTGAGCCGCCGCGTTTGCGAATTCGAGCCGCTGCATTGGCGGCCGCCTCACGGGCGGCACTTGGTACCGAGCCATTGTTGGCTGGCTTAGCCGAGCGCGAACGGGAGCGAGACTTGGATTTGCCACCGTTTGGAGATCGATCCCGCTGACGGTCACGCCGGGAATTTCCACGCGAAGAGCGAGAACGTGAGCGGGATCGATCGCGCTGGCGTTGCTGTAGCTCCTCCTCGCGCTTGAGTATCTCATCCTTCTTTTGCTGTATAAACTCAGCCGGGATGCCAGAGTCACTGTCCTGGGCCGAGAGCAGCAGAGCCCACAGTTCGCCCATAAACTGGCGGGCATTTTTCCCATTGAGGAACCCGGTCATATTTATTTGCATTTTCTTGGGACATGGATACTTCTCCTCCTCCAGCTGGTTATATACAAACTCCACCACAACATCGTCTTCGATGTTGAGAATGTCGGTGATTTTCTTGCTGATCCACGGCCGCAGTACGTCCAGCTTCACCTTGGACATGTCCACGCGCTTGCTTAGACAGTCGCCGAACTTCATTTGTTTCATTAGTTTCTTTTCCTTGTCGCTGAACCGCGTGTCCTGCTGCTGGTTGGTACCCTAAACGAGGTAAAGGGCGTTCGAAAAAAAACGGCTCTTATCGATTTCGTTCAGTGCATCGCATCACCAAAGGCTACACAAAATAGTATTTGGCATCGCACACACACACACACACAATCACACTTACCGTGAACATCATTGCTAGACTGTGTTTTTGCTCTCTGTTTTCGGGGTTTTCTTTCAACTGCCGCCAATTTGTGGCCCTTCTACTGCATGCGCATTTGTTTTGGCAGGCCCACGAGAAAAATTCAATAAAAATATGTAACCCGGCACCACGCAAGACAATTGTCTATACACACGCACACATGCAGCGTCTTTTCGGTGTGTGCGCGCAAGTGTGTGAGTAAGTTTGAGGATGGCCGGGGGATGCGTTGCGCTTAATTGTTTTCGATGGAAAACTAAAGCGGCGAAAAACGTGTGCTCCTCGTTCTTGGCAAATTACACCTCTCGCAATTACATACAATTACGCTTTACTTCTTTTCTTCTTGTATTTTTTCTTTCGCGAAATAAAATATATGCGTGAAATAGAGCTGGAGAAACATCGATGGTACCATCGATGGTCCTAACTGCAGACATCGATAGTTTTCTCAAACCTCGATTTTTTAGCCAGACACCCCTAAATTTCATCGCTGTGAATTTAATCGGCTCTGGTGGAAAATTTTTTCCAATTTGATATTCCGTTTAATATTACTAGCCAACTAAAACCCTCAAGCCTGAGCACATCATTTTATACGAATGATGAATCAATTGTCTACAAGATTGGTTAAATTTAGTGACACTTTTTTTTTAGATTGTTTCTAAAATGACGTTTAAGCCAAGGTATAAAGCTTAAGTGAGCATGAAATGCGACGTAAGAAAACGTAAGTGAGCATGAAATGTCACGTCATTTGGAAACTTAACCGGTGGTATGGACATATTGGCGCGAATAGCAAGATTTTAACAGGGATTGAACAGGGCTTGACAATTCCTTAAAAAATTTAACATAAGATTGAAACTTTTAACAGAGCTTGAAAATTCATTCCATTCTCTAAATTCAATACCGTAATATCTTTTTGCATGTCCATAATTTTTCATTTGATTAATGTTAAAATTCTTTTTTTCCAGATGCTTTAAAACGTAATTAATATTGTATTTTGCACATATTTACAATTTTTGACCCAATAATGCATTTGATGAATACCCATTATCAGTATTTATAAGAAGACCAAAAACCGTAAAATTTTCTGTGATAGAGACTGACTAGTTTCTGCAATAATTGGTGCCTAGAAAAACAAACTTTTCTAAAATTCTATAATATCTTTCCTAAGTGGTATAAAAAATATTGTTAATCCGTGAAAATGCTGTGGAACAATGTCGCTCATTTCGCGCCACATATGTACATTTATGCTGGCCCATACAAAAAATGTTTGCCAACGGTAAAATACGTAAGGGAGCATGGAACGTAACGTAAGAAACGTAAGTGAGATGTAAGGGAAACTGTTGCCTCCACAAAATCCCTCAAAAAGTCCCAACAAGCACGACGGCTAAAAGGCAAGAAAATATCGATACTTGTGTGCGATAAGCGGCAGTTTAATTCAGTGGTTACACACCTTTCTTTAAATTCAAGAGCGGAGAGCGAGTGTAATTTTGTGATTAATAGTTGCAAAAAAACATTTGAGAAAACAAGAAACAATAGTAAAACTGTTATAGCACTAGACTTTGATCAAATTTAATGTAGTAAGAAGTAGGATGATAGACAAAAATTAGTACTTTTTGTGACAAAGTTATGTTTTCCAACACACACAACCAGCCAAATTGATTGTGAAAATGGCAACAATCGATAATCTCTGCCGCAGCGCTGCTTCCAGCTTAACTGGAAAACCAACTGGACGCTTATATCTTTCTCGCTCTACTGCATGTTTTCCTATAGGGCTGTCTCTGTTTTTTTCAGATATTCTATCTTCTATGTTAAACTCATAACATACTGTTATAAGAAACAGGAAAGGGCTGCATTTGGGGTAGCGTCATCGAAGATGTAAATTTAAATGTTCGAATTGTATAGCTTGGTTTGTTTAAAGAGTTTTTAAAAATAATGCAATCAAATCTTATTTAAAATATATTTATTTATGCTGCCTCAACCATCTTTCTTGGGCGACGAACAGAAAATATAGTTAATATTATCCATAATCCACAAAAATATCCACATTTGTATTCACATTTCGAAAGGAATGCTTTTATTTAGGGGCTCTAATAAATACAAACTATAAACGCATGAATGCATTAATTTAATTTTGTTTAAATGTAAACTTAAGATTAGCATTTGATTATTTTTCGAGCAAAATTGCATTTCAATTTTATACAGCTGAGAGTGTGTGGAGAAGAAATAGGAGATAAGAAAAAAAAAATTAAATAACATTGCAAAATTGATTTCGCTACAAAAAATAATTCCTCGTTTAAGTACATATTAATTTAGCCAGCCAGCCAGCCGCTGCTCAGCTTCGACCCTCGACCAAAACTCGCTCAGTTCTTTTGGTTGCTGTTTGTGTTCCTAGTGGGTGGGCGTAGTACTGGGTGGTACTCTGCAACGCCTACGGTATCATGTTGGGCTCCTGGGCGGCGCCCGTCGAGTACTTCGGCTTGCAGACGCATCCGCTCTCCACGAGCACATAGTCCTGGCCGGTTAGCGTCACGGGACCCAGGGGGATGACCAGGAACAGGTAGGGCACATAGGTTTGCGTACACTCGCCGCGAACCACATCACATTCAGAGGATCTGTTTTGGACGAAAGCTAGAGCTCTAGATATCGGTGGTCCAGAGGGTTCGGATGGAGCTACTCACTCGCACACTTCGAAGACGACTTGCTGCAGGAGATCGGGGAACTTCTGAACAATGGTGACCGGCTGGCCAGAGGTCAAACTAACGCCATACATTGGGGCCGTGGTGTTGTAGCGCGTCTTGCACAGACGCGCCGGTGTATCGCTCTTGCACTGATGCGCCGGCGAGGCATTCTTCAGGGAACGACCTGCGTAAAAGAAACGATAGGCGGACGGACGAACGGACAGACAGACAGTCAGACAATCACTCGGTCAATCAATCAATCAATTGTGCGGTCAATCAATTGCGGCCACACCGTACCGTCATTAGCCTGACCGACTTACCATAACGATTGCTTCCGATAGCCTCATTGTTTACCTCATCGTAGGCCCTCAAAAGTGCACTCGTGGTCACAGCGGGATCCAGAGTGGTCGGCAATTTGCTCTGGCGGCCACGTCGCGAATTTCCGTTCCAGTTGGAGAATGTGCGCGCAACGGCCGCACTGCAAATGCAAATGTAAATGGTAATGGTAATGGTATTGGTAATGGGGAATAGTCGAAGCAGAAGAGGCGTTAGAAAAGAAAGTTTTCCCGAATGCTATGATCAGCCACTTTGAGCACCGTTAAGTGACTCACTCACCTTGGGTATGGCGCATTGTTGGGGCCCAAACAGTCTGGCGAGTCCGTCAGCGCATCACCGGATAGGTATTTCAGTCCACGCCCTCCGGCGCATCTGCTTGTAGGCGCATCGTCGCCGCTGCTGTAGCTGGGCCATAACGCCGCATTGGCGCATGTGAGTGCAATACTGATGACGCAGAGCGCCGTTAGGTGCTGCAAATAAGTAAGATATCGATAGGTTAGACCCCTGAGCATAACGGGCATGGCATGCCAATGGAATCGCTGTGTCATGCAAGAGCACAGCCTGTCCAGGTTGGGGTCTGTGGTCTGGTCTGTCGTACAACTTAGCTTGAGGTGTTGTAACATGTTTTATGTTTTGTCGTTGAACCCACGACCCTGACCATGGCTAGCTTTTGACTTTGGGGGAACGCTTGCTCAGAGTTCTAAGAACGGGACGTAGAAACGTACGCCATTCCACTCCACTCCAGCCCAAAAGCCAGTTATAGGAGTTTCTTGACTGCCATGGCGCGGTATTGCCGGTGCCCTGAGCTGATGAAAAGTTTCTATTTTCACATACTTGACCCGCTTAGACTCGAAATCCATAAACAAATTAATTAAGCCCATAAATAACCATCTAGTGAAGCCACAGCCACTGCCGCAGCCGCAGCCATCGCCCCCGTTCGTACGTGAAAGTAAAAACAAAGAAGAAATTCAAATCGGACAGCTGCCACGGGAGAGAAGGAGAAGGCAGGGCAGGGCAAGACGAAATTTTAATACATTTTTCAACCGCACCGCATGTAAAGCTGACTTCTAATATGGTCTGAACTTTTTATTGCCTCTTCTTGCAGTATTTTTTTATTTGCGCGCGCTGTGTTTTCTTTCACTTTCTCTGTGCTGTGCAGATTTTTTTGCTGATCAAATCAAGTGGCAGGCAGCAGCAGCAGCAGCCGAAAACCAGTTTCGATTGAATTAAAATTGCAGCACAAAAATTTGCCATTTCTCTCTCTCTCTCTCTGCCGCTCTGAAAAAATCGCTGCACGTCGTACGACATGAATGATGCGCAAAAATAATCGGACAGGTCGTAACATGCAATCCCCATCCCGCATCGCATCCCATCAGGCCTTTGTCCGATTGTCGATGGAAAAAATACCATAAATACTCGCACTCGTTGCTTTTTTAATTGATATAAACATTTAATATTATTTTCCTTTCAGTTATGAATCCGTATTGTATTGTATTATTTGTTGGCTGGGCTGGTGGGATGGTGGGATGGTTTGTTCGCACATTTTGTAAGAGATGCCCAACATACCAAACTTTCTTTTCAGTTTAAAAAATTTGACAAAACAAAAAAAAACGAAATGTTTGTGGGGCCATAATGGTCATTGCGTGTGTTGGTTCGCTGCTGGGAAATGAAAAATGAAAGCGAAATTCTATTATTTAATTCTTTTCACATTCATTACAAGAAATTAATGAACTGGCTTCGTGCCGCCAGAGAGAGAGAGAGAGCGGTAGCCGGTGAGATCGTGTGACACGGAGGGGAAAGAGAGAGACATGCGGTACATACACGTACACTCTCACCGCCTGTAGCCTGAACCCGAGTGTCGTGTCTGTCTGCATTTGGCCTTTTGTCAAATTCTGTGTGCCCGTAGTTGACTTGTTGGCTCATTAAACGAGCTTTTCTTGCCCATTGTCATTTGGTTTGGTCCGTCTGACTTTCCGTTTTGATGGGATAGCGATGGCATGGCCCTCCACTCCACCAACAATTTCGTTTAATAAATGCTCGTGGTCTGGTCGGTCGGTCCCCTCTTAATTCGACATTAAAGCAAGGCAAGACAACGCAAGGCAAGGCAAGGCAAGTCAAGACCAAGCCATTGCCATTGCTATTGCCATTTGAACCTGTCACAAGACACTCGTCTGAGTATGAACGGAGTATTTTTACTTGGTAATTGCCATCTTGATTGGGTCTCGACGAGACCCTCTCCTCCTAATGAGGCAACTTTCTTAAGTAGCCGCCCGGCCCGTCTGTCTTCGGGGGCTCGCTTGGTTCGTTGAAGTGATTGCGGCGTGACTGTACCCAACAAAAAATATCATCAATAAATGCAAATAATATTTGAGCTGCTTTCAAAAATCAGCAAATCACTCATTAATCAAAAAGCCATTGACTATTGACCATTGAGGATTGACGAATTGACGATCCGGCGACAATTTGTGTGTGTGTGTGTGTGTGTGCCGTGCCCCGTCATTAGGCTTACATAACACTCATTCACTCCGTTCAACGAAGGGAGAGGCAGGGAGGGGAAGACAAGCGGCAAGAGACTTGCACTAAATGTGGCCGCTAGAAAGAATCAGATCCCAGCTATGCCATGGCAAAAAAGTGACAAAGCGGCGACGAGCAAAACTGTCAAGAGCAGAGCGCCGCCGTTCGTGTATCAGGTGCCGTTATAACGAGGTTAACGACCCACATCTCCATCTCTCTCTCCCTCTCTCTCTCTCTATCTGGCGTCTCAAGTCTCTCTCTCTCTCTTTCTCTCTCTTCGTCGGTTCTGGCTCTCCCTCTAACACACCACACACACACACAAACACCCCAGCCGTGGCCTGGAGCATGTTTCGGATCGGATCGGATCGGATCGCATAAACAAACATTGGGACTGGACTTTAGTAATAAATGAAATTAAACGCTACAATATTATTGGACCACTACACACAAGTGAAAATTGGTTTGGTAGATTTTTTGTATTTTTTTGGGAAAGCACCGACAGATTATTGACAGCTTACAAATAGCCGCCCCGCCACAAGACAGACGAGACGGACGGACAAACTGTGACTTTGACTGTGACTGTGAATGTGAGACGAGACGAGACCGTTGCACGCAATGAGTCTTGAAACTGGTTTATTGATAAGCGTAGCCTACAGCCTCGGGTCTCGGGTCTCTCGAGCTGCCTGCCACCACCTCCTCTCGGAACAGATCCGAGCACCCCCTGCCCTGCCCTGCCCGACTGCTGGTCGCTGATCTGATCGTCGCTTGTCTGGCGAGTTCCACATTCTCTCAATGGATGTCAGTGATAATGTATTGTGATTGAAACGAATTGAGAGAGAATTGTTGGCTTTGCTTGACTGACACAATTTCCCAAAGGCCTTTTGTTTGATTGTGGACCAGTTGGTCAGGAAAAGTTGATGAAAAGCTTGGCCAATCCAATCAGACATATCAACTGAAAACAGGACCACCACACCGCCACACTACACAACACAGGCATTGGCATTGGCATTGGCATCGGCATCGGCATAGCATCCCTGTGGAACATGTTATCGATCGATTGTGATCTCTGTGCTAATGTCGGTTCTCAGCACCGTTTCGTTGCGCATTAGACCCGTTCGTTATTGCTTTTTTCCGTTCCGCGACAAACAACAAAGCTCGGGCCGTGATAACCCCGAAGCGACAAAACTTTCAATGGGTTTTTTTTTCCTGGTCTTGTCCGCTATGCAGATCACGTTTTCCCAGAGCGAGCCCAGACCCCAGACCACAGACCACAACAACAACAGCGGCACTGAGCACTGGAGGGGCCTGGGGCAACCGCTAGAAAGAGACAAGAGGCAAGTGCATGGACTCCAACTGCTACTCCGACTCCTACTCCGACTCTACTGCCTCTGGCTTCGTCTCATGCCCTCCCCCAATGCGATGACAGCGGCGCTTTCATTTTTGGGCTGCTTTGCCACTTCGCATGCGCGACGCGACGCGATGCGACGCGGCCATTGTCCAGAGAGCGTGGGATGGCCCGTGGAAATGGGGCTAAAAATTTCGCTGACCAAAACTAGAACCGAACCGAAGCATCTCATAATGGCAATCAGGCCCAGGCCCAGGCCTACACCCCCACCCCTCCACTCCACTCCTCTCCTCTCCTTAGCCCAACACTTTTACTCATTACGGCCTCAATTGTATTATTATTTTGTTTGAAGTTTCACTGGATAATTTGCATCATTATATCCGGAGGCGATTCGGGAAGTACTGTTAGTTTTTGGCGCTACATTAAGCAGGCAATTAACACAAATTTATGACAATTTTTTTTGGTATTTCGGGGAGAGAAATATTTGACCCAGAAGAAATCTCTTTTGTTTTTACAGTTTATAATGCCGTTTGCCAAAAATTGTTCTATACGCATACGCATAGCCGTAAACGTACCCGTACCCGTATCCGTCGTACTGCTCTGCCTTTAAGGTTGGGTTCTTCTGTCATGCCACTGGCAGTGGCAGTGCCACAAGCAAGAGGAGAGGTGACACGCATGAATGAGATTCTTTCTACCTGTGCGAGTGAGCACCGGGACGGACCGGCTCTCATCTCAGCCAGAAGCAGAGAACAGCAACAACCCATAAAAAATCAAAGTATGAATATATTTAGCCTACTTTTTATAAAGTTTTTATTTATTTTTTTTTTTGTGTATTTTACTTTTGCCCGCGGCAGCAGCAGCGCTCAACGGTTTTAGGGTTCGCTCTGGGAATTCGTTTTTGAATCATCGTGTGGTGTAGTGAGGTGCGGTGTGGTGTGGGGGCAGGAGGCAGGTTCTGCCGGACAAGATGATTAAATTTCCGACTGACTCGTGCTTGAACCAAGCAAAATGAAATTCTCTCTGGGCCAGCAGAAGAGCAAAAGAGCAGAGGCAAACGGACAGGCCATGCCAAGCAAATACGAGACAGACAGAGAGACAGACACTCATTAATCGGGGGCACACACCATATAAAATCGGCTCGAAAGAAATCAACATAACTCGATCCGATATCCCCAATGAAATAAGATTAAGCGAAGCTCTGGCGGCGCTGGAAGTGGAAGTGGAGGCGGAGGCGGAGCCGTGTTTTTGCTTTCTACGTTTGCTTCCTTGATTAGCTATTTTTGTGGGTCAAGTTCACAGACACAAACAAGATGAGAGATTTGTAAATTCTTTAGCGATTATCCGCACGCCATGGAGCAGCAATTTCTCGATCCTCCTCTGGCTACACTGTGCCCAATCTCCACCCAACATTCCAACGAGACTTTCCAGCCAGAGCCTACAATGTAATGCCATATATCAGCAGGGCTCACACACAGCCCACACGGTTTTCTGGCCAATTTCAGTGCCAGGCCTGAAACGTGCGGCGACTGGCAAGCACCGGGGATGGATACTCATACTCCGACAGCGACTCGCATGCGGCCGACAAGAAGGCTAGTAAAAGTTATTTGGCCAAAGCAAATTCATTAAAAATTCGTTAAGGCCAAAAGCAGCAGAAGACCAACATCGACACCGGCTCCAACGCCAGCATATCGACTGCAAAAAGAAAGTCAAAGAAAGGTGCTAATTCCATCGAGTGATTGGGCGAGTCTTGGCCGAGGAAATAGGTCGAAATGGGCGAATTGAACCGGGCCGTACCGAACCTGAAGCGATTCAGAGAGAATGAGAATTCCTGAGGAGAACCCCAGCCCAAGCCCAAACCCAAACCGAAGTCGAAGCCGAAGCCCAACCCAGCTCAAGTCCCTACCCATCCCATGCCATGCCATTCCAGGCACTTAGTGGACCACCAAAGGTGTTGCCTGTCTGTGGGTTGGGCCGCCGCCGCCGCCGCCGCCAACGACTGCACTCTGTTCGAGAGTACATATATAGAAACACATATGGGATGGTGCGATGGGATGGGATGGGATGGGATGCACAGCTATATAAGTTTTAATGCCATACTGGTTTCCAAAAGGAGAACCACCGACCAGCACTGACGGCAACAACGGCAACGGCAACAGCAACGGCGACGACTCCACAGAACAATG
This sequence comes from Drosophila azteca, assembly GCA_005876895.1. Classification (NCBI taxonomy): domain Eukaryota; kingdom Metazoa; phylum Arthropoda; class Insecta; order Diptera; family Drosophilidae; genus Drosophila; species Drosophila azteca. The sequence goes on from VCKU01000016.1 coordinate 291,451, forward strand.
CCAAGTTCAAGCAAAATACAACAAAAAAAATACAAAAAAAAAAAAAAGTGTAAGAGAGAAGTGTAAGAGATCTTGCGCAGCTGCTTCTTCTCCTGGTCTGGTGGTGGTGGTGGTGGTGGTGGTGGGCGCTTCTTCAGCCTCAGCTACATCTGCAGCTTCAGCTTCAGTCTTTAGCTTCAGTCTTTAGCTTCAGTCTTTGGTATTTTCTTTTACTTTGTGTGTGTTTTTTAGTGCTTATTGGGGTCACTTACTTTGACAGAACTTCTACTAAAGCACCGGTATTCCATTTTGTAGCTGTTGTGTGTTGTGTGTGTTGTAGGTTGTTGGGTTGTTGGGTTTATTGGCTGTACTTTTGGGCACTTGTGACTCGGTCTCTTTAGTTGGTTTGGACTTTATTGGATTGGCTTTGCACACAACACTTCACGAACGTATATCGTTCTGCCAGAATGAAACGGAAACCAAAAAAAAACCAAATACTCTCAGTCTCTGAGTGGGTAAGTTAAGCCTTGCTACTGCTACTGCTAGTGCTACTGCTACAGATACTGCTATTGCTACCGCCTGGGGGGTATCTTGGTGGTAACACGCGTCTCTGACAACCGGCCAACTCGAACGCTCGACTTGAACTGACGGACCAGGTAACGTTTACCATTCCTTAAGGTGTCGTCTTGGCGTCGGCAACGGCAGCGACTGCGGCAGCAGAGACTGCGTCGGCGCAGCAGATCTGGCCTCTGCCGCATCGCATCGCATTGGCATTGGCTCGTCGTAACCTGTTGCCGTCGTGCTGCCACCAACTGCTGCTGCCTCCATTCGTGGCAGGGGCGATGGTGGGAGTGGGAGTGGGACTGGAGCTGGAGCTGGAGGGAGCGCAGCAGCAGCAGCAGCAGCACATGCAAACGCTGAATACGCAACAGCAGCAAAGGCACACCAAACAATACAATTCAGACCACAAATGACAGGATTATACATAGAATGTGTTTAACATTTTGCCAGATTTTGGGTTCAGTTCTTTTCTTTAAACTAATGCCGGACAATGGCTGAAAGGAAGCCAGTGATCGGCTTAAAGGGATTACTGATGCATGCACAAAACGTATTGGATACGGGATCCTCGTATCCTCTACGGTATTGAAATGCTGTGTACCTGATTATGGCTGCCTTGATGATGGATGCCTCACGGATGCATCCCAAGATGTGGCCATCAATTCAGTAGGACTGGGATGCTTTAAGGCACCTATTGCTGTTGAAGTTGATGCAGAATGCCATCAATAAGCAGCACACCCATTACCCTACCAACAAGGCTTTATAATTGATGATTCCTCCATTGGTTTATTGAGAATTTTGCCTTTTCTGACATGTTTTAATAAGACTCCTGACCGCCACAGCGGAAACAGCAGCAGTAGCCAACGCAGCAGAAAAAGCTTATCAAAAAGAACAGCAGTACGATGAAGATTCCTATTGTTTCCAGAGGTCCTATGCGATGAAACACTTCATCGTGCAGCATATGTGGATTTGAATGCATATTTCTGGTATCCGCTTTTATATTTCCTATATTTCCTATATTTCTTATATTTGTAGCTATTTATATTTGTATTATTAAATGAGATTTGATTGAATAGCTGCTGAGACTCTGAAATTTCCTAGCTTTTATGTACTTTTTGGGTGATTCTTTTGAATTGCGGTTAATTTGGAGCCGAGCCCCGATTAAAATCTAGACAGTTATTAATCGACTATCGATCTAGAATTGCACACATGTGTGCATATCGGTGTTTTGAATTGAATTTACTGCCTGCAGTCTGTCGTTTATTACTTTATTGGAGATTATGAATGAAATGAGGTTTTCACCGTGATGAAAATCGAAAGCATCGCGAAATGGCTTAGCTTGGGTGCATGGGTATATTGATAATTGATTGCCGATTAATAATATTACATAATTCCCATATTCTCCAGATTTCAATCTGTTTCTCTGTCTAACTGTGTGAATTAAATGCCGCTTTTCATTATTTTCTTTTGGGAAAGTTATCAAGCCAGGCTATATTAGTTTCAATTTGTGATGGTTATTATCGAAAAAAAATGAAGAAAAAGCCAAAATGAATGTGCACAGAGTCCACAGAAACTTTCATAGTTGTTGTAACATTTCTCTTCGGCCAAATGCGAGACATTTGAAGTCAATTGTCGTCGCGTCGAGGCGTGCAGTGCAGAAAAAGTACTGGACTGTTTGCGGTATAAATAAAATAAAATTAATAGCAACAATTGAAACAAGCGTTGCGACCGACCGACCAGCCGGGCCAACAATAAAACTTTGGACATTGTCCGCCGAACTGAAACATGAGAGCCGCCGTTGCTCTGACTTTGACAGGGGGATCTGCGGGGATCTATGGACTATGGCTCTGGCTCTGGCTGTGGCTCTGACACGCATGCGCAAAGTGTCACCGCCAAGTGTCATCGACAGTCGGCGGCAGTGGCAGTCGCCACTCCATGAAATTTTTCAGCGAAAGTGACTGAACGAGTTCCAATTGTGCATCGCCGTTGCTGCCGCCGCCGCCGCCGCTCTAAATGCTTTTATTCGAGCCTGACAATTAACTGGCCTGGCGTAATAGTTGCCAAAAGAAATGAAAACCTCGGCCTACCAGCAGAAAGTACCTATATGCACATACAAATGTGGGTGCGGGGTGTGAAAGTGAGATTTAAAAAAATAGTAGGCATCTAGATACGTTTGAATGTACCATCTGAAATCTCCGATCTCAAATCGTCAGTATTAAAATGTTTTTAAATTCACGTAGAACTGAAATTTTGTTGCGGTTCTAAATATTTGGTTTGGTTAGGTTACATACATGTTCAAAGTGTCCGTCATCGCGCCAATTCATGTTGATAGGCTTTTATCGATATACAGAGTACACATCAACCGTGTAAGTTCGCAACCAATCATCTGTTAACCAACACCGGCTGCAACAGAGCGGGAGTAATAGATAGCAGCAACAACATCGCCGTGCGTGTTCTTGTGTGTGTGTGTGCGTGTGAGATTGGAAGACAATGGCTGCAGCTGCGGACGGTGTTGTTCCTACCCTTGCAAGTAAATATAATCCAACAGATTCGATACCAAACTGGTCCCCAAACACTGCCCCCGAGGCCAGACAATGTGGGTCACCTGCGGGTGTGACTGCAGGAGCTCCCCCCCCAGCCGCATGGCAAAGAGTGTGCAAACTGAACAGTCATTCTCGGACGAGGGGGGGGGCGACCTCGTGTATTTCTCTGGTTACTAATCTATCGTATCTTCGTTTACAGTTCGCTCTAGCGTGGCGGTTGAACTGTGGTCATCGGCGGGACCTAAGTTGCCATATGAACACAAGTCCAACTTGCCGCGAGAGGAGACGAAGAGTTCGCGTTCGATCTGCTTCAGTCCAGATGGCCGATATTTTGCATATTCCAACGGCGTGGACGTTAAAGTGCTCGCGGCGTGCAAGGATGGTGCCGGAACATGGCCATTGCAGTGCTCGTTGCCGCGCCCCAAGGCATTCTACCTCAAATTCTCGCCACGTGGCAATTATCTGTGCACCTGGGAGCACTATGCCATCACCAAGGACCGCCCAGAGGGATCGCCCAATCTCCTGGTCTACGAAATCGCCACGGGCGCCGAAGTGTTTGCCATTGTCCAGAAAAACCAAACGAACTGGGAGCCATCTTGGTCGTCGGATGAGACGATCTTTGCTCTCGTCGTTGGCGGCGAAGCTCTATTCTATGACCTGCCCGAAGGAGCGGCTAAAGGATTCGCAAGTACCTCAACGAAAATAGGCGGCAGTCGGGGAGGACTATTATCCCTTGGTCCCGGCCACTGTCCGCCATATTTGGCCTTTTACAATCCAGGCGCCAAAGGAGCTCCGTCCATGTGCAAGCTGTACAAGTATCCCGCATTGGCCCAGAACCAAACGGTCGCCTGCAAGAGCTTCTTCCAAGCAGACCGCGTGGACATGTTGTGGAACAAGAGAGGCACTGGCCTCCTGTTGCTAACCAGCACCGAGGTGGACAAGAGCGGTGCCTCCTACTATGGCAATCAGGCAGTTCACTTCATGGCCACCAAGGGCGACACTTGCTCCGTGCCGCTGTCGAAGGAGGGACCTGTGCACTGTGTCAAATGGAGTCCCAAAGCGACCGAGTTTGTTGTTGTTTACGGCTTTATGCCCTCCAAGGCAGCTCTCTACAATCTCAAGTGCGATGTGATCTATGACTTTGGAGAGGGTCCACGTAACTGTGCATATTTCAATCCGTTTGGAAACATCATTGTGCTCGCCGGCTTTGGCAATCTACCCGGCGCCGTCGAGGTATGGGATGTGCCCAAGCGCGAGAAGCTGGCCAGCCTGAAGCTAGCAGACACCACGGTCTTCGAGTGGCATCCCAATGGCGAATGGTTTGTCACAGCCACCACTGCTCCCAGACTTCGCATTAGCAATGGGTGAGTAGCTTCAGAAAGTGCTTGCACTTCAGATGTAAATTGTAATTATGTATTTTTTCTTGTTTGTAGTTTTAAAGTGTATCACTACTCGGGAGCCCTGCTCCACGAGACCATGTGGCCGCAGGGCCAGGAGTTACTCGGCATTGAGTGGCAGCAGTATGCAGATAAGACCTTCAGTGAGCCGAAAATCACCAAGGCCAAGCACGAGGGGATTAAATCCAGTCAGCCAGAAGCCAGCAAAAAGGCTTACACACCGCCCCATCTTCGCTTGCTGAAGGAGGGCAAGAATCCGGAGAAGTACTTGCCGCAACCAGCTATACCCGGACTGGCACCAGCAACAGCAGGTAATGGAATGCGCAAGATTTGGAACAGACAATACGATGTGGACAATCCGATCGTGCGACGGAGCGAACAGGGTCAATGCCAGGGGCCGAGTGGCCGGGATGGTCGTGATGCACCGACAATGACAGCAGTAGCTGCCGGTACCGTGCCAAATCGATCCAACCGACGCTATCGACCCTATCAGTATAAGCGATACTAGAATTAACGATTCATCCTCCTCCTTCACTCTCTTAAAAATTTCGTATTACATGCAAATTAGGATTAGGGACTTTTATTACGGCCGTAAGTAGGTCGGGCTATGTATTTGCTAATTGCTGTTTGCATTTCTTCTGTTGCCTGCAGGTGGTGCTAACAACAAGAAGAACAACAAAAACAAGCCAAAAGGCCAACGGAGAGATGTAAATGTTGTAAATGGTGGCGATGCAGATGCCCCAGCAGCCTCCACTGCGGTTCCGGCGACACAGACACAGGCAGTCACAGAGACGGGGGAGGAGCAGCAGGTATTTCAGACCCCGACACATCACACGACCAGAACACGACCTCAGGTGCCCAGATATCAACAAGAGAATACAGCCGACCACCAACGCCATCATCATCAGCAGCAGCAGCAGCAGCAGCATCATCATCATCAACAACATCAACCACATACCCAGGCCAATGGCCAGAACTCGAACGAGAAGGAACGCAAAATTCGGACTGTTGCTAAAAAGCTTGCGGACATTAAGAAGCTCAAGTCGCGCCAGGGCCAGGGCGAAAGTCTTGAGCTGAATCAATTGAATAAAATTAAAATGGAAGCAACTTACTTGGACGAACTCAAGGCGCTCAAGCTGGCCGAATAAAGGGAGACGAGATGAGGCGATACGCCGAGCGAGAGAAGCAAGAGGAAAAGGACAATACCATTGATTTGTGTGATACACCCACCAGACACCACAAGTTGCCTTCTCTCCTGCTCCTCCTCTTCCTTTCTCATACACTGTTTGTTGTTCTTCCTTTTCATGATGTTTTACGCTCATTTTGCGAGAGCAATGTGTCGCAACAAGTTTCCAGTTAAAAACATTTTTCTACTTGTGATTTCTAAACATTTTTGGCAAACAACAGTTACAAAAAACAATAGAAATTTATGTACCAAATTGTGCTATTAAGCGAATAAAGAAGTTTCCAACAAAGTTACATTACTACAGATCCCAATTGGATTTCTTCTTAATGAACTCTTCCTTGCCGTCCTCTTTCACGGCCACATAATAGCCCAAACTTTGGTACTTGTACCGCATGTAGGCAATATATCCAAATACTCCAGTTATAGCTGCTAAGCCCAGGCCCATGACTACTATGTTCTGCAAAGAAAATAGACCTGTCAGAGAGCACTATATGTGGACTGATGTCCCAATCCTGAATCCCTACCGGCTTTGTGTACAGTTCAAAGTTGATCAATCGGAAGACGCCCGTGCTGCGCATGGAGCGAATGCCATCGCCAGGCTTCTGTTCCTTGCCGTCACTCATTTCTTTATGTGCCTTATTAATTTAACTTTGATTGCAAATACATCAATTTGTAGCGTTTTTGTTGCACAATTCAGTTTAAAAGCAAGAATGTGATTAAAATGTGAAACTATCGATGGTCGTTCTATCGACGATTTCAACGATATATCGATACATAATACACGAAGTGCGACTGCAATGTAGAGAAATATGGGAAATTATACAAAACTATAATTCTAAAATACCAAATACCGATAGTAGCTCATATAATTTAATCATTATTTTGGTTTTCTATGTTTTTTATGCAACATCATTTTGTTATAATTAATTAATATTCTATATGTGTACGTATGTACTCGATATTACATAAATTCGAACTGATAGCCGCGATCTACAAAGCTAAGCCCTCGCTCCGATCCGACTGGGAAGTCTGGTTTAAAGACAATATATTCCTTGTATTCTGGAGAGATCTTCAGGTTCTGGAAGGGACCATATAATTAGAATTAGGATTAGTTAGAATGTAGAACAATAAACGTGAGGAGTATAATCACCTCCTTATCGACGAAGTCTTCAAACCCACTGAGGACATAGTAAATAAACAGCGGCGGAGCCTTGCTATATCCCGTCTGTTGTCTATGCGGGTCTTTTTGCTTGAGAATCTTCAAGGCTCGAGAGAGAAAACGCGGAGTTACCTTTCGACAGTAGGACACGTCCAGGTGCTGCAGACGTGGGCATAGATCAATGAATTTGAGGAGCACATCATCGTTCAAATGGGTACAATTTCGCAGGCAAAGCAATTGCAGATCTTTCATGCAGGTGTAGCGCTCAAGATAGTCGGTCGAATGATCCCAACTGCAAATGGCCAGACGCTGCAGCTTCTTATGCGGCCAAATTTGTAAATCCTTATCCCAGCCCGGCTCCAGTGGCATGTAGTAGCCATCTACGGCCACGCATGTAATTTCTTTCGCCTTCTGCTCCATAATCGCATAGAACTCCTCGACTTCTCGTATTTTGGGATCGCATCCGTCCGGGCTGACCTCTGCGGGAATGTGCCATTCGGAGCAGAGGAGAACAACCAGTTGCTTGAGCGCCGGCAGCTTCATGATTTCGGGCAGCACAGTCTTGATTGTGGCCAGATTGAGTTTGAGGGTGGTGAGACTCTGGAGAGATTTAACGCAGTTGTTGAGGCGCAGCTTACTGATCCCATCGAATGTTCGTATGTCCAGCACTTGGAGGTCGCATCGACTGCGGAACAAGGTACGAATTAGGGGGCAAGCTGGCGAAGGAGCCGCAAATCGTTACTTACTGGCACACCTCATCCAGATACTGCTGGCGCAGCTCGTAGGCCTTGTGCTGGTCGTCATACAGATGAAGTTCTTTCAGGTGCTTAAAGTGGGACAGATAGCGCCCATCTGTAGGAGTGGTTAGGCGGAGTCTACGCACGCCTGGCACGATGAGGGTCAATTTGCGTATGCTTCCATTCGATGGATAACAATCCACGTCCTCGGGATCGTAATAAAAGCTGGTCACCTGGGGCAGCTTCGTAATGTGCATTTCATCCAAATCTTTGAGCAATGTGCAAAGACAGCTACTGACGTACATTTCCTTTATGTACGGTTGCATCATATGGATGAAGTAATCTAAATCATCTGAGTTGGGCAGAAGCTCTCGCCTATTAAAGGATTTACACATTGCTGATTGTAATCAACAAGTACTTCAACTGCAAATATACATTTACCATTTTTCCAGATCCATTGTGTCATAGATATGGCTGAGCCGCCATTTGCTCAAGGCAATGTTTTGAAATCTCTGGCAGGCTTTGGAGAAGCAAATCTGTGTTGGCAAATTTAGCAACCACTCGAAAATCTCTTCCAAGCAATCGTCATTCAACTTCAGTATCTCCGACATGGGACCGGTTGGCAACGGCGGCAAATCCTCATTATCAGACGCCATGGCCATGGGCAACGGATATTGTTACACGAATTGTACACGGTGTTGTTTATTTTTATAGAATTTTCTAGTGTAGTGTCCTTTCCAGCATCCAAACGCGAAACCATCGATAGTACTATCGATAACGATTCGAGACCGTCTAGAGATTCCTAAATCTGATAGTGATAACATTTTAGGAGAGTTACAGCTACGGATACAGCCATATTAAAATTTTTGTAGTTTAATATGTAGCATAATATGTTTTTGAACTGGTGAAATTTTGAGAATGAAATCATTTTCAAAAACCAATGACAAAAATCTTACATTACATACTGCCATTTCTAATATATAATTTTTTCGTTCTTGATTTCATTTAGACTTTACTCAATAAAGTATTTTCTTAAATATTTTAGCAAATGACCTGAGCACCCTTGAAAGTCGTATTCAGATCACAAACCAAACGCGCCGATATATGCTGGAAAAGTATTTCATGGTATTTGTGGTATTTTTTACAGTCCGTAGAGTTTTATTGACATGCAGTGAAACGGGGGGGTTGTGTGCGTTAATGTAAATACAACAATAACAGATGAAGAATAGACAAGGTATGGCTAACAAAAATACAAATAAAATATTGGGGCAGCTTTGCGACGAAGAAATAATAAAACTGTCAAAGAGTGTCGAGAAGAGGGAGTTGCTTTTGAATTAGGCGGATAGGAAGCATTTTGATTCAATATCAATAAAAGGCGCATGGGATTCTGTGGCTGCTAAGATCCATAGAGAAGGTCAGTAAAATGTAAATGAATCGGCCCTTGCTTTTTAGTTCCCGAAGATATGGATTTACTCAATGTTGTATCCTTTTTGTCTGACGAGGAGAGTCCCCAATGCCATAATATATAAACTGTGAATTCAATTCTTACTTTGCGCCAAAGTTTAAAAATGTAAACAAACCACAGCTGACCGTGCACTGTTACCGCAGGGCATGCACACTTGGTCACACTCGGCCGCCAGTATTTTTAAATTAGTTTTCCGATCTGAATACTAGCATTAAAACTAGCAAAAAAACTGTAAAACCCCAAATAAACGGAAAAAAATAACATTTGCTGATTTTAACAGTTAACAGAATGAAAGGAAGTTTATTAAATTTATAAAACATACCATGAGGACGAAAAAACAGAATTTGAACATTATTTAAAGGAAATAGGGTATGTAAATGTACCATGTAAAGAAAAGGACAACAAAGGACAAAAAAATATAAGACAGTTCCTTAAATAACCTAAATCGGGAAAAATTATGTGTTTCGGCCTGAGGGTTGGCTAGTAATATAAAACAGAACATCAAAATCGAGGAATATGATTTTGTCGGTATTTTTACGGTATATTCTTAAAATGAGACCGTTCTTTTCGGTATATCTGTGATGGTCGGACGGTATATCTTATCGATAATTCCGCGGTCACACTGCTGCGAACTCCCGAACGCCAACCGAGTAGAGCTGGAGAAAAATCGATATTAGCGGACATCAATGTTTTCGATATTTTGAGGGTCAAAAATCGATTAAACATAGATTTTACACAATTTCTTAAATGTTTTTATTGGACATTTAGGCATTTTTTATTTAGAAAATCATAAACTAATTTATGAACAATACCCTTCAATGGGATTTGAACATCAGAAATTTTTTATATTTTTTATATATATGTATATTATATATATTTATTTCTTTTATTTATAATTTATAAACAAAACCCTTCAATGGAATTTAAATATCAGAGATTAATTAATTCGAGATCAACATTAAACTTAGTCGGTGTTTGAAGACCAGAAGACATTGTAGTTCTTATTTAGGAACATAAGTTCTTGTATCATCATCTGTCTCAGCGTTCAAATTCCCATCTGTCGAATATACTATATCAAAAAATATTTAAAGATAATTTTTCATTACGTAAATATGCAATATTGTTCATTTGGAATACGGATGGGTTGCATACAAATTGCATTTAAAACAAATAAAACCATGCTAATTAAAACATGTGGTTACACACATACACGCATTTCGTTTTAATCCAAGGTTTTTTGCCAATAATTTACTGGAAAACTCTTAAAAGCATTTTTTTGTTAATTTCAAATTAATACTTACGCTTGAAATATCTATCCATAGCATAACTTCACACTTTGTTCACTTTTTTTTCCACCAATAATGTTCTCTTGTGTATTTTTGAATTTTTTTGAAACTCAACCGAATTGCAAAAAATACCGAAATTTTGTTGCCGTACTTGTTGGGCCTTTTTCTGGGACTTTTTGAGGGATTTTGTGGAGGCAACAGTTTCCCTTACATCTCACTTACGTTGCTTACGTTACATTCAATGCTCCCTTACGTTTTGACCGTTGACAAAATTTTTTTGTATGGGCCAGCATAAACGTACATATATGTGTCGCGAAATGAGCGACATTGTTCCACAGCATTTTCACGGATATTGTTATATTTTGTATACCCCTTAGGAAAGATATTATAGAATTTTAGAAAAGTTTGTTTTGCTAGGCACCAATTATTGCAGAAACTAGTCAGTCTCTATCTCAGAAAATTTTACGGTTTTTGGTCTTCTTATAAATACTGATAATGGGTATTCATCAAATGCATTATTGGGTCAAAAATTGTAAATATGTGCAAAATACAATATTAATTACGTTTTAAAGCATCTGGAAAAAAAGAATTTTAACATTAATAATATGAAAAATTATGGACATGCAAAAAGATATTACGGTATTGAATTTAGAGAATAGAATGAATTTTCAAGCTCTGTTAAAAGATCCAATCTTATGTTAAATTTGTTAAGGAATTGTCAAGCCCTGTTAAAATCTTGCTATTCGCGCCAATATGTCCATACCACCGGTTAAGTTTCCAAATTACGTGACATTTCATGCTCACTTACGTTTTCTTACGTCGCATTTCATACTCACTTAAGCTTTATACCTTGGCTTAAACGTCATTTTAGAAACAATCTAAAAAAAAAAGAGTCACTAAACTTAACCAATCTTGTAGACAATTGATTCATCAATCGTATAAAATTATGTGCTCAAGCCTGAGGGTCCTAGTTAGCTAGGAATATTAAACGGAATATCAAATTGGAAAAAATGTTAAATTTAGGGGTGTCTGGCAAAAAAAATCGATGTTTGCAAAAACTATCGATGTCTGCAGCTACGACCCTAACATCGATTATATCGATGTTCACATCGATGTTTCTCCAGCTCTAACCGAGTGAAGAATGTGCATCGGGCCGAATGTGAATGGACCTCTTTCGCGTACAATTCAAGTGTACAATTTTTTTTTCTGTTTGGCAGTGAAACCCCTCGCGCCCTGGACACAACTATCGACGACTCCCCGCGCAACGCACCAGCAACAGAAAGAGTACGAAGCGGCCGCAACAACATTTTCCGAGATTTTCCAAACGTGGAATAACTGTTTTTTTCCCCGCACTCTGGGCACGCCGCGAAAATTAATAAATTAAAATTGTTATCTATTGCCAACAAAATGAGCTCTACAAGTGCATGTTTGTTGGTCTCTCTCACTCTCTGAAATCGTAAACAAATTGTGAAAAAAGCCAATATACTACAAAGATATTTAAATAAAACGCGTTTGTTACCGATAAAATATTTGTATTTGGAGGGAGCCGCAACAACAGCAGCGACGTCAGCAGTGCGTGGTGCAAGTGTATTGGTGTTTAACACGGCCGTCCGATATACATATATGCCAGAATAAGCGCGCCGCCACTTTAGCTGTGTGAGTGCATCTGACGTATATACGTATGTACATACACACCCGCAAGTAAATAAGAAGAAATTAGCGCAGCACAAAAAGTGAAATTTTCTTCCTTAAAAGTCGGGGAAAATATCAGTACCAGTTCTTTGCATAAGTGATTGTTTTTTTTTGTGCAAGTGGAAAATTAATATCAACTCCCAGGCTGGACGCAGAGGTAGCAGCAGCAGCAGCGGCAGCAGTAGCACCCACAGCAATAACGGATTTTTGCTCTCCACGCGGGTAAGTTTCACCCCCTCCCCTCACCGTCTTTTGCTAAAATTTTCATTACGCCGAAAGGAAAAAAATCCAATATGTATGCGAGAGCAAGCAGCGCCCCACTCTTCACTCCATCTTCACTCTCTTGCTTGCTCTCTCTTTCTCTCTCTCTCTCTATCCCTCTCTCTCTCTCCTTAGCTTCAACTATCCAATTTAACCTCAACCGGTCTGCTGCTGCTGCGGCCGGCGTCGGCGTCTCCCCGTATGCATGCATGGTATGTGTGTGTGTGTGTGTGTGTGTGCTCGTTAAAAATGCTCTGCCGCAGTCGGCGTTCTTCTTTAACTCTCGCGCATTATTTCGCCAAAGCTCCAACTTTTCCCTCCTCCACCTCCTCCTATATATTGACAATTTTTACAGCTTTTGGCGTTCGTCTGTCTGCCGCCGTCGGTGCCAGCGTCGTCGCCGTGACGCCATGGCTTAGGCGATTGTGTGTGTGTTTTTTTTTGTTTTCTATTGTATCTGCCGCTGCGCTGCTTGACTGGTCGCGAGGGGGTAGTCTTGTCGTTCCGTTATCTACACACATTTGCGGTGCCCTGAAATGTATCTGCAGCTGCCATGAATGAGCGGGACTCTGCTCTTGCATATTAAGTGTGTTAATGAACTTTTCTTGGGTAGGTACGATTGCAAACTTGGCTAATTACCCGCACGCACTTTTGGGCGCTTTGCAACACTTGAACGTTTTCGAGAATGACCCCACACAAACACGTACACAAGCCTGCACTTGTTCGCCAACATGGCTCTCTCTCTCAATGCCCGCCTGCTTGCCTGCCTACCTCTCTCTTTCTCTCTGGCTCCCTCTTTCGGGTTTCCCTTGCTCTCACTTGCTCCCAATCCACTCCCCTCCCCTCCCATCCCTCCACTACCACAGTCGTGGCTATGTTTCGGGAATGCGTGCCGCCGTGCCGTAGCCGGGTAACGAACGCATTTTGGCAAACAAGCACGAAAAGTTGCATGCTCCAAAATACACACACACACACACACACACACACATGCAGACATAACCACCTTGCTCTCGCTCTCTCTTCTACTATCTCTCTCTGTCAGCAGCACTTGTTATGCTGCTCCCACTCACACGCAGCACGTCGTTAGTTTTAAACTTATTTTGGCATTCTTTATGTGCTACTGCATTCTCAACGTCCCTCCCTGCTTTCGTCTCGTCTCATATCGTCTCGTCTCGTACCGTCCCGTGCCGTGCCGTCTCGATGGCGACCCAGACCCGCATTTCCAGCTGGCGACAGCAGCACCGTTGTTGTAGGAGTCTGAGAACTATTCAAGTCGGGGGAACTAGTTCGCAGTGTCGTCGGCATTAGCTAAATAAATCAGATAATCTTCGTGGTCGCATGACTAGGAGTTCCTGGATGAAGACGGGACAAATTTTATGGGTTTGAACTTGAGGCGAATGCTTAATAGGTTAACACTGGTTAAACCCCCAGAGAGCTGAACCGACAGATTCCTAGACATACTTTTAAAAGAAAATATGGTAACAGAAAAATAATAAACATTATTTTGTTATTGTTTCAATCGGCTTGTAGATGTTATCTTATGGGAAAGCTATACAAAGTTGCATGGTGGTATAGTATATAGTCTTGGTGGCTTCTAGATTGGCTAGCAATCTGCGATAGAGGCCTCCTCCAGTGTATACACATCCTGAACTCTATCGAAATATTCTGTAGTGTAATCAGAGCATTCTGTATCAGCTCTGCATTGGGGTGTACACACTTCCATACAACATCCATACATCCGTACATATGTACGTATATGTACCTGTGCTTGTACCTGCGCATGCATAGGTGTGAGAGAACACCGATATCCGAAATTCTCGTCTTTTTCAGCATGGTGTTTGGTGTTGGTGTTGGTATTGGTGCTGCTGGTGCAAGTGGAGCAGAACTCGACTTCGACGCTCTGCGGCGACGACTGCATGCGTAAGCAGCGCCAGTGCGCTCCCCCCTACCACCTATCGGGTGTAGAGACCAAGATTTCTTTCAATTTAGGTTAGGGTTTCTTTTACAGTTTCAAGCTAATGGCAGTCGGCCAGGGTCAATCCAAGTGCATGAAAGATTCTACATGGAGGAGGGTTATTGATGGTGTGGGTGAGGTTTGGAAAGATGGTATAGTGTTGCATACCCGACCCGACTCGCTTCATTCCATTCCATTCCATCATCGGATATTGCAGTTGTTTTCTGTTTCGTTTGCTGCAACAGAAATGCGAATTGTTGGAGCACTACACACACACACACACACACAGTAACACACTCGCATGTGGCCCCCACCCCCACCCCTGTATTAGTCGTTCGCTTGCCCCCCTCCTGCTCTGGTACACACGACACTCTCTCGTGCCATGCTCCTCTATGTACAGAGCTTACAACAACAAAACAGCAAGCCGAAATGCAGTTTAAAGCGCAACTAAAACTAAACAGAGCTCTCCAAGTGGGTGTCTATAAAGGGGATGGTGGATGGTTGGGGAGCCGGGTAGGGGGAGGTGTTTTCTCTATATGTATCCCCCCGTGCGATGTGTATGTGTGTGTGTGTTTGTGGATGTTTGGATTTCTATGTATGGAATGGAGAGTGGATTTTATATCAAAAGTACAGTCGCCTATCGCTGTTGTTGCTTTATTTCATAGTTGGGTGTACATACATATATGTATATATATATATGTATATGTATGTATTTGTACATAAATTGCATGTTCATGCTTCAATAGTTGCATGCAGCAGCGTCCATGCCCCAGCACCATTGTTGAAAGATAGAGTGTGAGAGAGAGAGAGAGAGAGAGTGATAGAAGTGATTGAGAGAGGGTGCGGGGGGGTGTGCTAGGGTGTCGTGGCTATACCTAAGCCTAAGCTTTTGCATTGGATGCAGATGCACCTAAACTTTGGTCTCTCTGTTGACAACTAACACAAGGGGCAGGCAGCAGCAAAGCCAGAAACCAGAAGCCAGCGTTAACAAGGAATCAAAATATGCAAGCGGCTTGGCAGTACGATTGCGATTGCGATTACGAGGATCAGTGACAGTCATCGATAATGATCGAATTATTAGTGTTGTGAAAGGATAAAATGCGAAAAAGAGACTGTAATTCGTTTACCCCAGGCTTCGTGTTCCCCCACCCCCACTTAATCTTGTTCTACATAACTTTGGTATCCCCCCTCCTCCTCTGTCATCGTTTGACTTCTCCTCTTGCTTTGGCTTCTCTTCTATTCTCCCCACTCTTTCAGCCACTGCCTTCTTCTCCTACCTTCTTTCTTGGGTTCTTTTTTGTTTGCTGTAGCTGTTGTTGCTTTTGTTTTATACATATATATATTTTTTATGATTCCCTTTTGTGCTTTGCTGTGCTTGTTGGGAGTGTGCGAAAGGGAGAGGGACACTTTCTTACTTATGGATGACGGGGGAGGAAAGGAGGGAAGGAGGGGAGGTAGATTGGGGAAGAGCTTTAGCTTTGCGTGTGCTGAAAAAATCGATTAAGAGCCAGGGGGGGTGGGTGGTCAGGGGGACACACAGAGTGCTGGGGCAAACTTAAATTTAAAGCAGATGACAACCCGGAACCCCATTGTTTCGTTTATTGATTAAATATGTTCCAAAAAGAATGGGGGAAAGAAAAACTGTCATGGAATTGAGGGAAATATAATGAAAAACGAAAATTGACTTATTGATTTTGTAATGAGCTTACACTTTCTTCCTCTCCCTTGCCCTCGCCCTGTCTCTATCCCTAACCTTCTCTCTTTCTAGCTCTGTGGCCAGCCCTGGTTTTTCTGTTAAGCAGGAGTAAAGGGGGTGTGGGGGTGGAGTGGAATGGGTGGGGTGGTGTAGGGTGGGGGGAAGTGTAACGTGGTAGAATGGTGGAATGGTAGGGCTTCCGCTTATGTATAAAAGTTTTTCGGTAGCAAGAAAGCAACAACAACAATATGAGATGGCGGCTGCTGCAGTTGGAGTGGGTGGGGGTGGGGGTGTGGGTGTAGATTGGTGGAGTGGGAGAGGGAATGCTAGGGAGGCTGCTGCTGCTGGCTGCCTGGCTGGCTGGCTGGCGAGAGAGCGCAGGAGAGAGAGAGAAAGGGCTGGCTTGCTTTGGCTGCTTGTGTTGTTTGTGTATTGGGTGCCGTTAGTTGAAATGCAGACGTTTTGCATTGTTGTTTGCTGGTGGGGGGGTGGGCTGCGGGAGAGCAGCAGAAGCAGGAAAGGTTGGCAGGGTGGCGAGGAGTCATGGAGAAAGGTGGGGTAGGTTGGGGTGGTAGGGCGTGCTGTGGCAGCGGCGGCTCTGTGGCTGTAAAATGCCCCGAAACCCGGTACAGCTGTGTATGCATGTGTACATAAACACACACACACAGAGAAAGAGAGAGAGAGAGAGAGCGACTATAAGAGAGAGGGAGAGAACGAGGAGTAGAGTGGAGTGGAGTGAAGAGCAGAGCAGAGCATGCAAAAACAGATACATATACAAAACAGGCAATAAGTGGAGGGAGGGAGGGAGGAGACGGAAACCTACCCCCCCCCCCACCGCCGCCGCCGCCAACCCCCAGGATGGTCTCGGTCAGGTCCGGGTCGGGTCGGGTCGGGTCTGGTCGGAAGGAAGCCCAGCTCAGCTCAGAACACCCACCCCTGCACCCCGCATAGCTATAGCTCAAGTATGCATATAATATCCGGGCGGCTCCTCGCATCCGTCCCCCCCTTCATCCCCAACCCTTGAACCAACCAAGGCCTATAGAAGTGGGTGTTAAGGTCCATTCTGTGTGGATATCCTACCGATTTCGGGTAGTCCTATCGTTTTCTCTCGCTCTCTCTCCTTCGCTCTCTTTGTGGGTGGAGGGTTGGATGGATGGATAGTTAGTTGCGTAATCTATGCGTTGATTTGCTTCTGAACCCATTGTATATCACTAAACAGACGACTTCCTGCTGGTCAAAACGAATGTGGTTTTGGGTAGGTGTTTTGGGTGGGTGCTTGGGGTGTGGTGCGATGTGGTGTGGTTCGACACTCGAAACCGAAATGCAAATTTCCCCAAAATTGTAAATCCGAATATTCGAATTTGTTGATGGCCAGGACACATGTAGCATGTCTAGGGAGCATATGATAATGATATATGTTGTATGTTGTATGCTGTAGTTGCAGGTGGATGGGTAACCTTTAGCAGGAAATTAGTTTTAGCCGCAACACCAGCACCACCCACACCCCCCACTGCCATCCCCACTATTCTCCGCCTCTGCCTTCGCTTCTGCCTGGCCCAGTATATCAATCAACCATTAATATTACGCAAATTTAATGAAAATGGCAATTAGCGTGGGGAAAGTGGGTGAGTGGGTGTGCTGCTGGTGGTCGGGGTGAGGGTGGGGGTTGTGGATTCCATGTCCCATGGCTATTATTTATGAAAAGGGCCATAGCCTCAGTCTCAGGTTGCTCTGTGCATGTCCAAACTATAAATTGCAGGCGCAACTGTACCTGAAATGCAAAATGGTGAGTAATCCTAAGCTGAGCGCCATGTTTGGTTGAATGGTGGCAGTGGGGCTGATTCTGGTGCTGGGTGCTGGTGCTCCTGCTGGGGCTGGTGCTGGTTTCGGGTGCTATAGTGCGGGCTGGTGGGTGGTGGGGCGATTTGGACTGATGTTGGGGTCGGGGAGGTCGCCAACTTCGATTTTGCGCGTTTGGCAATTATGTGGACATGTGTCTTGATGCCTCCCGGACATACATACACACATACATACATACATACATTTACGCATACTCGTGTGTATGTAGCTTCTATATGTATGTGTTTAGATGTGTGTATAGGTAGAATCTCCCCCACCCCACCCTCTAAGGCCATAGTTTAGTTCGGGAACTACCCAGAACACGCCCTAAAGCCACCCACCCCTCGCCCCCTCTAAAAAGCAACCTTGCTCTACCACTCCACCCCTTCCACGATTCCACCCCCACCCCCTAGCCCACATCCCGCTGAAGAGTTGCCTGCATAAAATATTTCTAGATACACATTTTTGTTAGGGCAAAAGCAGAAGAAGAAGCAGTGAAAAGAAGAGGGGGGTAGGGTGGGGGTGGGCGAAAAAAAAAAAACAGTTACCCAACACACAGACACAGGGCATGGACGCCTGAGGGGGTGGGGGAGAGTTTGGGTTTGGGGTTGGGGGTTGGGTTTGGTTGTGTTGCTATGTCGGGTAGCCCTGTGGGCCCTTTTGGGGGTGGTGCAAGTGAATGAGACCAGACGAAAAGACTGCGGTATCCACAACCGCTATTTTCTCCTCTACTCCCTTTCTCGCTGTCATTCCTTTGGGTGGAGCTACCCACCGCCTCCACTTTAAAGGGCAACTTTAAAGCTTCGACTAAAGTTTCCGCCCACCAACGACTGCCTATGCCTGCATCTTCTAGCCCAACCACCCCCCGCCCCCACAACCTCCACTAAGTGAAGTAACTTGTCGAATCCCTGTGTCATATTGTTGTTGTTGTTGTTCTTGTTGTGTCTCGCCTTGTTTTTCGGTGGTGGAAAAGTTTTGGCCAGAAGTGCGTGGGTCGTGCCAGTACCAGGTTACTGTTGGAGGGGGTGGGGTAACCTCCCCCCTCGAGTGAGGGCGGAAAACCATCATCTCGTCATTGCCGTCTGCTTATGGCAGGCCCGTAAATTGCTAAAAACAGATTTACTTCCGATCCGAAGAAATTACAAACCCTTCGAACATTCAGGAACATTTTTCCCCAATATCTATCGAAACTTTTGTTAAGTAATACATATTAAAGAATAATTATCTATTGCATAATCATAGCAAAACTTTCAGTTTATTTGTACCTTTACTTTGTTTATTGAAAACATTTTGTTTGTGGTTTTGTTTTGTTTGCCAAAACTGTTTCTATTTTATGGCAAACTCTTTGCTATTTCAGTTTTTTCTTTGCATTCGCATTCTGCGATTTTTCATTGGCTATACCCTAGCAGAGGTTTAAGCATTATGGCTTTAATCAGATGTTTGCAACGCAGCAAACTACACACACATGGAAATACAGTTTTTTGTATCTTTGTTGCTAAAAGTTGGTTCAGGCTATAATCTCTATAGTCTCTGGCAAATCTGATTGAAATCGGATCGATGGATGGTGGTTGGGGGGATGACTTTATCGAAAGCAAAACAAACTATCTGTAAGGAGGGTATCCAAAGCTTTGACTTTCTGTTTTGCTCTTCTTCTTTTGTCTTTTGTCTTTGGTTTTTTTGCGTTTATTATTGCTTCGGTTTTTTGCTATTTTGTGGTTCTTTAATTGCCTGATTAGCTGTCCGAAGACCGCACACACACACACACACTCAAATGCCAGTAGTATACAGATGCAAAAGTAGAACCCACACAGACACACAGACATAGGCAGAGGCAGTCGCAGCCGCTGCCATGCCCCTCTAAATAGAGAGCTGACTGGTGTGCATGTGCTACTCGCTCTCTTTTTTGGTCTCGTCTCGTCTCTCTCTCTGTCTCTCTGTGTGTGTGTGTGTGTGTCTGTCTGTCTGTTTCTCCTCCATTCCGCCTTCTCCTTAGCTTCTTCTCTGGCTGCGGCTGCGACTGCGACTGCGGCTGCTGCGCTTGGCTAATTTATGCACATTGAAGGTGCTCCAACATTTCTTTTTTTTATAGCCAACTCTTTAAAACACAATTCAATAATTTATATGTATGTATCGTACAGCATGTATATATGTGTGTGTGTGTGTGTGTATGCACATGTGTATTTATGGTTATGGCAACATTTCGTTTTAGGTGAGAAATGAAATATGAAAAACATTTGCTTAATTTTTTCGGCATTTGGCCTGCACTTTTCAGCTGTCAGCTAGTTGTTCCTCTCTCCCTCTTCCTCTCTCTCTCTCTCTCTCTGTCGTTTGCAGTACCGTGCCGCCTCTCCGCTTCGTTTCGTTTAGTTTTTTTGTGTTTTTGTGGCTGCTGCTTGCTGTAGCTCTCTCTCTCTCTCTCATTCGGACATTTGCTTTTGTGCCTGAGGCAATTGACCGTTTAAATGACTCGCTGCTGCTGCTGCGCTGCCGTCGCTCTTTTTCGATTCTTGTTCGAAATTTTGTCTTATGCGGCTGACTTATCCTCGAATTCGAACACCAGGGGTTGCTTAGAAGAAACAAACAAACAAAAAAAAGAGTTGAATGCCAGAAAGTTGCTTC
Source organism: Drosophila azteca (assembly GCA_005876895.1). Lineage (NCBI taxonomy): Eukaryota > Metazoa > Arthropoda > Insecta > Diptera > Drosophilidae > Drosophila > Drosophila azteca. The sequence continues at coordinate 311,822 of VCKU01000016.1, forward strand.
CTTGTTGAGGTCCCCCGGTCCCTACCCCGCCATTAGCCCCTCATCTCTGCAGAACAGGAATACAGCAACATAAATGGATAAATTGCTATAGCCAGAAGACCAGAGATCATCTTTCATCAAACAATGTATTACATACATATGTATATTCTGTAAATGGAACAACAGCACAAGCCACTAATCAAGCTGGCAAAGTACATACATATGTCTGTATGTATACCTTTCTGTTAGAGAAGTTCATTATTTACTTGTGTATCCATGTACCATTTACTTTGCTTTGCCTTATGTACTAAAAGTAAACTAAAACGCTGCTGTAAACACTTTTCCTTATATTGATTTCTCCCTTGTAGTTTTTGGTTTTTTGTTGTTGTTTTTTTTTTGCTGATTTTCATGGTCAGCTCTTGCTGACTAATTATTTATGTATGCTTGATAATTATTGACCAACAACAACAACAACAACAACAGCAACAAAAGAAACTGCCAAGCCACTTGGGCTGTTTGCTGACGATCATTTCACTCAAATAATACAGAAAAAGCTGCAGGCGCCCAACCCCCCCTCTCCCCACCCCATCCTTCACTGACTAAAAGACGAGCAGAGGCAGCGCACCAGCAAAAAAAAAAAGAAGAAAAAAAGAAGAGAGAAATGCTAGCCTCGGGTAGGAGCCGACGACAACGACGACGCACAGATACCCTCTGCAGGTGCCATTAGTACCATGGGTGGGGGGGGGACAGCAGCAGATATCGGTTACAGTTGTGTGTGCCACGATAATTAATAACTATTTAGTGAAAAACTTATCTTTTGTGGAATATTTGGGGGGGATGGACACACACGTGTCGTTCTTCTGTTCGGAATCGTTACACCCTGTGTTCTGCAAGAGAGGAAGGGTATCAAAAGTGGCAAAGCTGCTTTTTTTGTTGTTTGTTGGTGTTGTTTTCTTTTGGCTTACCTTTTTACCTGTTTATTTTCAATGTGTGGCATCTCGCTCGCACGCGCATAGTCCGCCAATCGCTAATACATATGTATGTATGTACATATGTATATGTATGTATGCTGCTCGCACACCAAAGAAAGGTTAGGGAGGGGTTAGAGAGAAAGAGGGGGGATCAACACACAGAGAGCGAGAGAGAGAGAGCGCGCACACACAAAGACAACTGCAAAACACGCGCGCGAGCTCGTTACACGTCATTAAGTGCAAAAAAAAAAAAACAGCAGAAGAAGAAGAAAAAATAAAATAAGAACAAGCGCATAAAAAATTGTACCGTACATAGACATGGAGGAAATAATAATAATAATAATAATATATAGTATTAGTTGTTGTTGCAGCATCGATGTTGATGTTGTACCGTTAGTGCATTCATCCATCTGTCCATCCATCGTCCAGATTTCTCCTGTTGTGCAAGTTCAGAGACCCAATTCTGCTAGACCATCCATCCATCCATCTTCCAGAAGAAGCTCCATTGAGTATAGGAGCAGAGCAGAGTCTTTGGACAATAGAAAACTGTGTTGTTTAAGTGGCGTAGTGGGTGGGTGTCTCTTAGAGAACTTTGGATGTGCTATTTACTCTCGCGATTCGCTTTTTAGCTAAACATTCCAGCCATTACATACACAGGTATACATACATACATACATATGTACATACATACATAGGTATATCTCCTAATGAGCTTTGGCAGATTTACAGTTATCGCTGGATCTTCTCGACAGTAATTGTGATTCAGCCTTAACAACAGTCAAACCAAAAGTAATACTCAATGCCCCCTCCATCCGTCCGTCCCCCCGTCCGTATGTGCGTAGGTCCGTATATGCCGCCTGACCAGAGCATTGCCTTATATACTATTCTCTAGCCGAGAGTGTGGGAATGGGATGTATGCTTGTGTGTGTGTGTGTGTGTGTTTGTATTGTAAGTGTCGCGCCCGCTTATCAGCAAAAGAGAGCTAGAAAAAAAATGTTTTCTCTTTTATTTAATTTTTTTTTTTTATTTTATTTTGCGTTGACATTTATTTTTATACACTACATATGCATATGCACAGACAAATCTACAATACCTCAAGTATATAAATAAGTATGTACATATATATACATATGTATGTATGTATATATTTTGATAGTTGTATGCTTCGTCACATTCTAAACCAAAAGTTCGATTTGTGAAATATCCAATATTGAAAGTTGGGGGGGAGAAAAGTACATATGTACTTATCAGGAGGGACCTTGTATGTATGTATGTATCTGCAGTGATCGCTAATAAAATAAGACATGAAATTACTGGAAATTTCTAATTGAAAATATGAATTATTGCATGTACATAAAGATTTGTCTCATTCATCAATGTTTTACATCATTTCTTGGGAAATGTTTGGGAGCTCTACAACAAGCTATGTACATACATATGTACATAAGTATTTATATACATTTTTTCTATTTTTCCTTCACTTTTTTCTCTATAAAATAGTTAATATTCTCACAATTGTCTTGATATGGAAAACACCTTTGGCATAGAAGGGTTAGTACGATACATAAGTACATAGTTGTTATGTACATACATACATACATACATACAGATGTACCCCAACCCCAAATTAGTCGTTTGCAAAAGTCTGAGCGTGTGAAGATACAATTACATGTAGTCCTGTGTAAATATGTATGTACATATGTACATATTTGCATATTTACAGACTATAAACATGAACATGTATATATATATGTATGTATTATATACCAATACGTGTACAATGGTACATACATACATACTCTACTCGCTCGTGGCTAGTTCAAGGCCCAAGTTTATGAATGTATTGGGTGGGGGAGAGGGAAGGGAGGGGGAGACTGCGATGAGGCAATTCTTAGACTAACTATGTAACGCCGCGACTAATTACAATTATTGTAACAACTGTTATTTATGGGTGTGCAAGAGATGGATCGCAACACCCCACTCCACCCCACCCCACTCGACCCCATCTGGCATTATTAATAACCGATATTGACTGTACTCTCAGTTTTGATAATGTGGTGTGGTGGGTGGTGGTCGGGACTTTCATAGTTCGATATTCGTTTAATTATACTAATGGCAAACGAAAATGAAATCTCTCTTCGCTGGAAAGCAAAGAATTGAATGAAATCGTTGTACGCGAGTATTTTTTTTTGCACTTATCGTAGCCGTAATATGAATGTCAAATGCGTGTGCGACAGTGTGTGTGTGTGTGTGCGTTTGTGTGTGTGTGTGTAAAAGTATCGGCTAACTGGTTTTCTGTTATTTCTTTTGGGCGCCGCTGTCGGGCAGAACAGAGATGGCGACGGTGACGGCGACAACGACAGCGCTGCCGTCGGCATACCCATTTACGTGTTTCTTTTTGGGGTTATTCTTAACGCGTGCGAGCTTCTCATTTCTGATACCCTTTTTGGAGAAAAGTACACCGATTGTTGATAAAAGTGTGCGAAATTTGCGAATGCATAAACACAAAAGCCGTTAGATTACATATACATATGGCAACCCATCGTTTGCCTACATTCTGCAGTCACAATCAGATGTCTATACATAAATACATTATAGAAACTCTGGATTATCCAGGGTATGGAACAACTTCAGCATCCGAATTTGATCTTTCTTTTGTTGTTGTTGTTGTTTTTGTTGTTATTACAAAACTTTTTTTATACTCTCTGGCGATAAGAGGAGAGGCTTCCCATGGGGGAGTTGCCAGATAGGGGGAAATTGAGAATGTGAATGGTGAGAGTTACAGTTACAGTTATATACAGTAGTTAATGTTGTAACCTAACGGAGGCTTTTAATTTGTGTGTTTTTCGGGCCCAAAAACTTTAACAATTTCCCATATGTATGTACATATGTATGTACAAATGTATTGTCAATGGACAAGATTCACACATTTGCGCAGGTTGTTCTTATATATGTACATATGTGTGCGTGCTATTTATATACCGTTTACATAGCTATGTACATACATACATATATACATGGGCAAAATTGCATTCTCCACCTCCTTTTCTCCTCTTCTCTTCACTCTCTCCCCCCTTCCATCATCCTACTTGCCTCCCCGTCTTTGCTTTTGTTGTTTCTCTTGCTTTTTGTACATGCTGATGCCTGTCTCTCACACACACACATACACACACACTCGGGCACGATACATACATGCATACATAGGCAATGGGTTCAAGTTGTACATAAACCAAACGACCGACCGACCGACCGAACGCTGCTTCTGCCTCTGTCTCTCTGCCACTGCCACTGCCATTGCTCTGCTGCGTCGTTGCCGTCTCTGCTTTTGTCTATCCAACCGTACGCCTCTCTACCCTACCTCTCTCTGTGTGTGTATGTGTGTGTGTGCGTGTGTTTTATGGCAGCGCGCAAAAAGGCAACAAATCTATTTATTGCAATTTACTCAATATTTGGCACATTTAAAAGAGAAATACATTAACTTGTTTCCTGCACTTTGTTGCTGTGGAAAAATTCCACTTAATCAGACAAATTACCAGACGCGTCGGCTTACCTACCCCCCTTCCCTTGCCTTCCCTTCCCTTCCCTTTCCCTCCCTTAATTGTTTTCCCCTCACTAAAACAAAGATTAAGTAAGGCGGTCGAAGCTTTTGATACCCTTTTCAGTGAGTAGTGATTCGATTTTGATCAAATAGAAGGGCTGACTTATATAATGACACATGGAACTATATACATAAGCACATAAACGAATGAATCAAGATTTTGTGCGCCTCTGAGTTGCAAACATCTGTCTTGGAATTATACATACATATGTATGTACATATACCCCCCTCCCTTTCTGCAAGTGTATCATCAAAATGTTCTTCAAGCGTAGCATTAAATGATGCTTTGGCAGCAACATCATCTCTGCTTTTTAGTTTTCTGCTACCTCTAGCAACAACAACAAAAGCAACAACAACAACAGCAACCTGGACAAACAAAACCAGTTTTGAAAGTCATTAATTTTTAGCTTGTCTTTGCATTGTTGTTGCTATAGCGGCAGCAGCGACAGCGACAGTGGCAGCTTATGTATTTTACTGTTTATTTAGCTGGCAACGCTGGTCAAGAGCACGCAAAAACAAAAGAGAGGACACAAAACAGCTGTGCACTAGCATGTGGGGCACACACCCCCTCCCTCGACACCCCGCGCCCCCCGTAGGCTAGGCTCGGGCTCCATTTTCACTTGCCAATTACTCAGAAGAGCGATAAAAGACAGTACACGAGTATTTGTTTGTGAGTTTACTTTGATGTGATAAGGAAAAATAAATCCATATCACATACACATACACACATACACGTTTATATGTAAGTATGTGTGTGTATATACAGTACATAACAGATGATTTGTCAATAGAATTGTCGTTTAGTTATGCCACAAATTAGTTTGCAATTTCGAAATGCAACTTAAAAGATAATAATAAATAAATATTTAGCATTGATATGTTTTTTTTTTTTTTTTTGGAATTGTGATGAAATTCCTTAGATGTTTTTTGGATTTGCTTACAGTGTGCGTCATTAATTTGTTGCTAATGTGTTTTTGTGTATAGTTAACCCATTTAGAACTTTTTTTGGTTATTTTTTTGGTTCTTTTTTGTTTGTTTGCTGTTTTTCCCCCCCCAACCAATCCAATGCTTATCGGCCTGGCTATAAATAAACGCAACGAGAAAAGCAATACACTACAGTGGGCTGCATAATTATAGTGACACTAGCAAGATAAGGCTGAGGCATACTCTATAGATATGTACATGTACATGTACATGTACATGTACATGTGTGTGTGTGTGTGTGTTTGTATATATAGAGAATGACTTTTGGGTTTTCTACCGATGTCACATTTCCATGTAAATTAAAGATAGTTTTCCATTCAGCTGCAGCTTGCAAACTGGAACTGGACAATCGTAGGTTAGGTTCGAGTCAGGTTTTTGGGTGCACCCATTGCATCATCATCATCATCATCATCCCGGCTGTCCCTGCCACTGCCACCACCCCGAGCGAACCGAAAACCGAACCTCCCAAATCCCAGGCATGGATGAGTAAATATGTATGTATGTATGTGCGACGAGGAAGGTCGGTTGGTTGGTCTCCCCTACCACTACCCCCTACCCCTACCCCTGCCTCTGCCTCTGCCCCTGCCCTACCTCCCCCCGTCATATACAACAAGTCGTGCGCTCTCTCTCGCTCGCTCGCTCGCCTGCTCTCTCACGAAGCAGCAGCAGCAGCCCACCTCTCCCGCTGCCACTCCACTTCAATCTTCTCCCCGACTTGCTTATGTACAATGGGACAGGCAGCGGGCAGGAGGGCAGGCAGGCGGACGGCTGGCAAGGCAGGCCAGCCATAAGATATGCGCATTTCTTATAATGCCGAACGGAGAAGTACTATTCATGTTTGTTGGTTTTTGTTTTTTATATTTCTTTTGCTAAGCTGCCACTTGTTTTGATAATATTTATTTAAGTTATTGCATGCAGCATTGTGGTAATAGTGTAACAGTGCAACAGTGGTGCATTCTTGAGACACACTGTTGATGAATGGGGATAGCCGTAGCCGTAGCTGTAGCCGTAGCCCCCTCCCCCCCCGCCAACTAATATGCAAATCGATTTTAGGTTAGGTTCGGGTTCGGGTTATAGGCAAAGGGAGCAAAGGGAATGGGAAGTGGGAAGTGTGGAAGTGTTGAAGTGAGGGTTGGGGGGGAGTTGTAGAAGGGGGCGGGGGGCGGTTTTGTGGGTGCCATTGTGGGTGGCCAGACAGACAGAGTCGACCCCAAACTTGGGTATACCAATAGCCACCGTCTGACAACCACAGCCACCGCCGCGCTCTCCGCATCGTTGTCGTCGCGTGTGTGCGACGTGCGCTCTCTTCTTCCACATCTTGCTCTCGCTCTCTCTCTGTCTCTCTCTCTCTGTCATGCCCGTTCTCTTCCGTTCTCCCGCTCTCATCCGAACACCGCACACTCAAACACATTTTGCTTTTGCTGTTGCTGTTGCTGCGGCTGTTCTTTGCTTTTGTTGTTGGTGCTGCCTTCTGCTGCTGCTGCTGCTGCTCGCCGCGCTATGTACACAACTGTACTTTTGATTTAACCTTATTTCTTTGCTTTTTTTTTTTGCGTTGTCGTTGCTGTCGTTGTCGTCGTCGTCATCGGCTTCTAAGTTGCGCTCGTCTGGGATGGCTGTACCGCCCCACCCCCCTCCCCCCTGCCTGTCTTGGCTGGCTGTCCTTATCTTCTGGTCAGCTATCGGGCTCCAGTCTAATGCGTCGTCTGTCCCCCCTTTCGCGGACATCTGGGCATCTGGACACCTGGACAGATGCCAACGACCGTTAGACATGCGGATAAACTTGAACTTGCATGCATGCACGTTCATGTCCGTCCATGTGCCCCCATCATTGACCCACTGTAAACCCAAAGCACTGGCTGCTAATTGAAGCCCATTTAGCGCTCTATTAAACACAATTATGGTCAAGCAAATATAATACCCCCCCCAACAATCGTAATGGAAATGTCGCACAAATCGATAAAGTTTTTTGTTTCACTAAATCTCCTCGATATTCCAAGCGCACGGGGAGGAGAGGAGGAGCGGGTCGATACTCAAACACCCATATTGTCTCGCCTCGTTACGCACACACACACACACATGTGTACGAACATATGCTAATGTGTGTGTGTGTGTTTGTGTACATTAAAAAGCATCTATACAAATTTAAAACTGTATTAATTTAATAAGAAGAGAAAAAAAAAAAGCTGACAATCATCAAAGCATACAAAAGCACACGCACGCACACATTTACACAAGGCACAGTGGGGCGGAGGCCATTAGCATTAGATATGCAATTTCAGCAACGAGTATGTGAGATAAGAGGCGATAAAAGACGAAAGATAATCCCACAAGCAGCGCAGTGATGGCTCGAAAGTTGAAATTTGAATAAATTAGAAATATTTAGAACTTTGACCTGGGACACCTTGGATTTGGATTGTGCAAATATTTGTTTATATACATATATGTTTATTTAGAACGAAGATTCCAAACACAAGTGGTTTAAATAATTCCCTTTGATCGATGGATTTCGACCACTGTAAAAGTCAAGCGAGAATCTATTTAATTTGTTATCAAAACAATCAACACATCTGCCTGCCTACTGCTGCATTCCACTGTGCAGAGAGCTGTTAGTAATCGCGAACGCGGGCGACGACGGCTGCGAAGTGTTCGAGTAGCGCACAATCTGATGACGACACAAGTGTGGAAAGTAACGAGACTCCGCAGACTGTAGCTTTGCTTGGAAGAGGGAAAGAGCAAGAGCGCAAAAGAAAGACGGGGGAAAAAATGAAGAAGCGAACGAACGAACGAGTAAGCGTGCTCATACATGTGCATGTAGGTGTCTGTCTATGTGTGTGTGTGTGTGTGCTTGAGTGCTGCTTCTGTGTGAGTGCCAACTTTCAAAGCGAGTTAATTTATGGCACGTTGGGGACGGGACGGACAGCAGCCATGGGAAATGGGATGTTGTTGCTGCTGCTGCTGCTGTTCTGTTGGTGCTGCTCTGCTGCTGCTGCTGCTCTACCGCTATGCTATGTCGTTATAATTATGCCATTCGATTCGCTTTTCTTTTGCCAACATTTTGTTGCGGCAGAACTAGGCTCTGCTTTGCTTTGCTCTGCTCTGCTTTGCTTTGCTCTGCTTTGCTTTGCACTGCTTTGCTCTGCTGAAGATCTAGCCGATTCTCTGCTGACGCTTAGTTTTCGCTGTCCAGGGAAGAGATTTAATTGGTTTACCAACAAATTGTTACAATGTTACTTCCTGAAACGTATTTGAATTTAGTTTTCGGTTTAGTTTTATCGATTTTGATACTACTGTGAAGGTCGTTTGTTTATTTTGTTTGTACGATTTCAAATGTGAATATTTCGAAGTCGAAATCAAATCAATTAAAGCACTATTGTGTTTGTGCATTGTTTTATTTTAATTTGTTGCTTTTTCTTTGCTTGTAAATCTGTATTAACAGGTGAATTGTTGCTTTTGTTGCCCTGCCGTTTGAAAAGTTTATTCACCTTTCACTCTCACGTGTCGTTATGGCTACATCTGTGTGTCTGTGTGTGTGTTTGTGTGTGTGTGTGTTTGTCAGGTGGTTTGTGTCTCTGCTAGTTCTGAAACTACTACCACAACTACTACTTCCCCTATTTTCCCCCCCCGGTCATTGTACTCCTTCCGTGTCTCTCCGCACTTTCCCCCACTTTATTTTCATGTAAATTTTACTTGTAGCCACCGCTGAGTAGCAGTGCAGCAGCAGCAGCAGCCCCCGAGCGGCCTCTGTATGCGAAAATTTGTTAAATCGAAAACGTGACTGGCTTGCGGAAGATATTCGAAGTCCGAATGGGAATGGAAATGCTAGATGGTCGTCTGGTAGGAATTGTTGTGCCTCCTCGAAGCTGCCGACTATTTATGCACATCTTACACATATATCTTATATACAGATATCTGTGCAATCGAATCAGAGAGTTGATTTCCGATTTTGGCGCAGCTTTCCTTTCTCTGCTCAAGCTCTTTCTCTGTCTTCAAGTCGACGACGGGAGAACGAGGGGAGGGGGGGGGGGGGGGGGCCTTTGCTTGGGCTATCAGTTGCCTCAACAAGGTCGTCGTCTCGGTAAATTGAAATCAGGATATCTTTATTATGTCCCAACGCGAAAAAAGGAGCAGCCGAGCCGTAGACGAGAGACCCCTTCAGAGTGTCAAAATAAAAGGGAAAAGAAAAACCGTATACAACAAACCGTTAGGGGTTAGTGGCTGACATCCGCCTTGAAAGTGTGGAGTGGCATGACAGCGAAAACAAGCAGCGGAAGGAAAAGGAAGCCCATCCCGCCCCGCCCCGACCCGAATTCAACCCTTAATGAAAACCAAACGACCTCCGACCCCATAGCATGCTAGTAATCTGAATCCATCTCACTCATTTTCGTCTCTTGCATTTGCAGTTGCCCAAGATACAGAATCACGACGACGCGACGTGCGAAAATGGCCAAAATGGAGGTCGACGATGTGGTCGACTTGAGTCTGAGCTCTGGCCGGGATCCGGCGTTAACCATAACGCCGGCACCGCCACCGACAGCGCTCAGCAATCGGGATCTGCGGGCCCTGACGGCCAACAATACGGGTCTGACCATAACGCCGTCTCCAGCGCCAGCGCCCACAGCAGGCGCTGCCACCATTCCCGCCAGTAGCAACACCAGCAGCAGCAGCAGCAACAACAACAACAGTAACAACAATACCACTGGGAATGGCACTGCTGGCAGCAGTCCCACCAACAGCAGCTCCACGAACAGCGGCAGCAACGCCGCTGCCAGCACTCCCAGCATCAACAACACAACAAACAACAGCTCCAGCGGGAATGCAGACGGAGGAGTACTCTCTGCTGGTGGCGGCGGCGGCGGTGTGGATGAGAACAAGGTTCAGAGGCGGGTGCTACGGCCCCGCACAGAGCCCAAGTCATACGCGGAGGCCCCCGATATTGTGCTGCTTCCGGCCCGCACCAATGGACGGCAGCAGAACGGAAACATTGACTCGGAGACGGACGACGAGGAGATGCCGCCGTATGTGCCCATCAAGGAGTTGTCCCACGCCGAGCTGAAGGAGCGCGAGAAGAGCCTACGCAGGCTGCGCCAGGACCTGCGCAACGAGGAGACCAAGCTGATGCTGCTCAAGAAGCTGAAGCAGTCGCAGCAGGTGATGAAGGAGAACCTGGTGGTCACGCCCACCAGCGTTTCGCCCAACAATCCGCTCTCCGCCATACCAGCCGCCCTCACCTCCAAGGGGTCGCTGAGTGTGACGCCCACGTCGGCCGTACCGCAGCCGGCGCACAGCAAAGGACGCAGCAGTCTGGGCGGCAGTGCAGCTGCCGTTAGTATCAGGTGAGTGTGCGCATACCTCAGATCCTTCACTCAAGATCCTTATTAATGCGAGTGTTTCCCCCGTTTCGCAGCGCCACCAACAGCCGAACTGGCAGCTCCAGCTCTGCGGCAGTGGCTGCCTCGGCCATTGCGGCGGCAGCCCTGAGCGGATCGCAGCGCGGCAACCTCAGCAGCAACTCGATCCTCCCGCCACCCAGAGCCTCGCTACCGCCGGGCGCCACATTGGCAGCCGGCACAACCATCACGCCTGCCACCTCCTCCTCGCACCGGTCGAGCGCCCTGCCGCCGCGCACCAATCTGCCGAATCTCACCATCACGCCCTCGGTGACCATCACGCCAACGTCGGCGCCGCCTTCCAGTCTGAAAGCACGCAATGTGAGTTATTGTAATGTCATCGTTGCCGTAAGCGCCGAGTTTTTTCCTCCCCCCACCTATCTCTCACATACATATACATATGTTCCAAAAAGCACCAATAACAAAACAGAAACAACAAAGAACAACATCACGAAACAACAAAAACAAGAAAAACTCACGCTTACCAACACTATGCAGTGCACTACTGTGCATTACTAAACACTACTAACACTAACAACAAAAACCACAACCACAGCAAGAACTACAGCAAGGTGGAACTTCTGGTTGCACCAAAGAAAGATTACTGAAATGGGGCAAGGCGTTCACCAGCATAACTTGATCAGCGATCAGTAAAGTATTGCATTTGATCATGATGCATCACCTTACTTATCATAAGGAGCGTACTATTTGTGCCAAAATTGTATCATATCTATCAGATCGGATCATTATTGTAGCCAGAAGGAACAAATGAAGTTGCACTGCCTGCAATAACACTTCCACGAGCTTATTCATAGCTCTCTCTCTCTCTCTCTTTCTAATTCGTGGCGGAAGGAAGCGAGTAAGCAACAAAGCTGGTGTTGGTGTGAGAAGTTACAAAGAGAGAGAGACAGACGTAGTAGAGTAATAATACAGAAAATGTGGGAACAGATAAAATATTCTATAATTCTGATTATGAGATGGAATAAGGATAAATGGAGTGCAATATTTAACTTTAAAGCATAAAAAATGGTTGTGGTTCATCTCTTTCTCCATGTTTTTTCCATCTCTCATGACAAGGTCGAGTAAAATTGGGAAGGATACCAAAAGACAGAGAGAGAGAGACAGTTCCAGCGCTTTCGTATAATTACGTATCAAATATACTGATTGAGTATCGTATATGATCGTAGAGCCACGGCCCTTGCCATGGTTCACAATGTTCCAGCTCGTTTTTTATGGCATGGTCCTATTTGCAGACTTTAGTTCTTTAGTAGCATGAATTCTAAGGGATAAAGCCTACTCATCATTAATATTGTTCACTAAATGACAAAGCTACCAATTCGTATAGTAAATCTACTCTATATTATCACATTTGCTTAGCAAAGATTGTTTGGAAATTATGAAATCAGATCTACATGTAGAGGATAGTAATAGAATAGTGGCAAAAATTAGGAGTTTTATGCTGATAATAGGAAAAATTTATTAAGAAGTTTTAATTTTTTTTTTTTATATTTGCATTCTTGTGTAGTTCTTGCTGTGCAACACTGGTTAACATTTTACAACACTACTACTAACAAGCTCACACCTCATCCTTGCCTGTCACCAACAGCCGAAGTCATGTCGGGCTTCGTGCCAAAGTGACACGGGAAAATTTCACTTAACTTTCTACGTATTCACATCATTTCGACTAACGATCATCTATTAAACGCTCTAAATTGCTCTACATTCATATTTATTACAAAACAAAATCGTTGAAAACATGCAGCCTAATATTTCGGATAATTCGAAGGTACCTGGGACCATTAGCAATTCTGTTTCCATCACTCCGGCGCCGCCGCTATCGCAAACGCATCAGAATCAACTGAACGATCTAAAGGTGAGTAGAACAATGAGGATATCTATGTTAGTTGTTGGATTTATTGTTGAGTGATTTGTTGCAGAATGATCGATCCACGCCACGCGAGGATGCACAGACACCTGCCCAGCGTCAGGCGGCAGCTAAAATGGCACTGCGCAAACAGCTGGAAAAGACTTTGCTACAGGTGAGGCACAGCCAAGGGATAGCTGTTGCATGACTGAACAATTGAATTGAAACTGAAACTCTGTATATCTTCAAATATCCGATAGATTCCCCCACCAAAGCCACCGCCACCAGAGATGCACTTTATACCCAATCCCAGCAACACGGACTTCGTCTATCTGCTGGGACTGGAGACGGTCGTTGACTTTTTGACCGTTAACAAGAAGGCCAACGCTGTGGCAGCACCCTTCCGATGTGCCCAGTGCAAGATTGACTTTACACCCGTCTGGAAGTGGGAGAAACAGAGTAAGCATAAGGCAATGGAATGGAGCCCAGAGTAAACGTGAAACTAACCGAACGATTTTTCAACAGCCAACAAGGATCCCAAGGTGATTTGCGAGCAGTGCGTCACCTCGAACGTGAAAAAGGCTTTGAAGGCGGAGCACACCAATCGACTGAAACAGGCGTTTGTCAAGGCATTGCAGCAGGAGCAGGAGATCGAGCAGCGTCTGGCCAGCCAGAGCAGTCCATCGCCCGTGGACACGCATGCCCTGAACAATGTCAGCGCCTCGCTCTCCGTGTCCGCCGCCAACAATTCCTCATCGCATTCGCATCAACACCAGCAGGCCCTGCAGCGCGAGCGAGAGCGTGAGCAGCTCCAGGCGTCACATGCCTCGGCAGCGGCGGCACTGGTCAATCTGCCGCCCTCTGTCACGGTTATACCGACCAAGTGTCAGACGCCAACGCCAGCGCCTAGACCCACACCGCCGCCACCACAGAATCAGCCCACACCACCGCCCAGCACACCGCGTTCGTCACGTGCCGCCGCCACAGCTGCAGCGGCGGCCATAGCTGCCCAACAGGCAGGGATCCTCAGTCCAGGACCCACGGCAGCGCACCACCACGAGCCGGCGTCCTCGTCGCGCTCCTCCCGCAACGATCGCCACGACCATCACCACCACCAGCAACAGCAACAACAACAGCAGCAGCAACAGCAGCAGCAGCAGCAGCAACAGCAACAGCAGCAGCAGCAGCAGCAGCAGCGCGACCAGCAACGCGAACAGCAGCAACAACAGGCCCAGAACTATGACAAGTACTCGGCAGCCACGCTGGCGGCGGCAGCCCATCTCAGTGCCATGGGTGGCCTGAACATCAATAGCCTGGCCAACCTCAGTAATCTGGGCAATCTCAGCCAGCTGGGCAATCTGGCGGCTCTCGGCGGACTGGGCAACTTCGGTGCGTCCTCGTCGGCCTCCAGCAACCAAGCTGCGGCAATGAACAACAACTCGCCTGCGGCCACAGCGGCAGCCATGCAGGCTTTCCAACAGCAGCTCTTCAGAGGTAGGAATCCCCTTGGCCATTTGCATTTGCCTGATCTAATAAACTCATGAATGATTTTCTCTTGCAGCATTGGGTCAGGGTCTGGGCAATCCACAGCATATGATGCAGTTTGCACCGATTTTGTACTCCTATCAGGTGGCCATGGCGCAGGCGGCCCAAGTGGCAGGTGAGTCCTGAAACCGATAACTTTACCCACACGTTAATATTGATGATTAAACTTACCTTGCTAAATGATTTTCATCTCTGGACAGCCTTCAACAACAACAACAAAAAGAGCAGCTCGTCATCGGGGTCGTCGAAGAACTCGAGTAATGCCAACAGCATGGCGGAAGTACAGCGGGCGGCGGAGCTGCAGCGCCAGTATCTGTTGGAGATGATTCCGCCACAGCAGCAGAGCGGAGCCAGCGGCAGTCGCCAGAACAACTGGAAGGCCTAAGGCCAGTAAAACCCCAGCATAAACAGCAACAATAGAAACAACAACAACAACAACTATTCTTATGGTTTTCTTGATTAGGAAATTTTATAATTTAAACAGAAAGAAAAGAGAAGGATAAGAAACGAAACAAAACAAAACAAAAGATGCAGAAGCAGAAACAGAAACTAAAAAGAAGAAAACATTAAATATACACGTAATTATTAATTAAACAAGAATTATATAGAATGATACACATTATTTTTTTTTTTACCACTTATTATTGGTTTTATAATACAATAAAACAAGAGCGCAAACCAAGCCACGAATATATGTAGCAGCCGATAAATGAATGAATGCAAACAAAACCTTTAAGCTCCTAATAATTGAATATATTAAATATGAATAATATTGAATGCTAGCCGTAAGACGAATTGCCCCGTTTTCTAGGGGCACACCACATCCATCCCCAATTTCAGGCCCGAAGCCACGCCACGCCCCGCCCCATCCCCAAAACATACGATTTTGTAATTGTTAACATCTTTTTTTTTTCATTGCTGGGCAAATGAGTCCAGTACCATAATCCGAATTGGTAGAGAGAGAGAGAGAGAGAGAGAGAGATCAACCATTTTGTCGTACAATTTCATTAGTTTTTACCCGTCGTGACTAAATCTACATATAAATATATAAATTATATTTTTTAATCAATTTTAAGCGTATGACTAGTATTAGTTGTAAACAAATTTTTTTAGGGTATAATAAATAACAGAAAACAATTACACCAATTCTTGCATTGCCTACAACCATATACGTACATCAATCATAAATCATAATCAGATCCGACTAAGTCCTTACCATGCCTTATATCCATGTTACAGCTCCAGTTTGAAGTTAGTACTGTTATTTAATTGAACCAGAACGAGCCCCCCACTTTCCCCTTTCCCATTTCCCCTCCCCACCCCTCCTGATATCTTCAGAAAAACTCTTAGAAAGATCTTTCTAATTCAAAATACATCGAAAACTAAATGCTAATCCTTATAATATTGTACATATATCAATCACATGAAATATCTTCGGTAAACCGAAATTTATATACTCTTCCCATTAGAACAGAAAAGAACAGAACGATTTCAGAAGCGAAAAAGCGAACACCTCTTCCCCTCGAACAGAATGAAAGGGGAATGGGAATGGAAGGGAAGGGAAAGTTAAAATGATTATAATACCGACTGAATATTAGCATACATATATGCACTGTAGGAATCTAGACAGACTCAGACGCAGAAGCAGAAGAGCAGAGGCTTGCATACATAAATCTCTATAGATAACAATATACATACATACATATATATACGTACATATATATATATATATTTTTGATTTGTCGGACAAGAGAACTGGGAACGGATCAGTTTGTAGAGGAGGTTTTCATTCAGGCGAACCATTCGGCAACACAAACCAAATCTCACTTTGGGCATGCGAAATCAAAATGTGATCAAAAAATAAATAAAATTACAACAGAAACAAAAACAAAACAAAAGCAAAGCAACAACAAAAAAAAAACAAAAACAAACAAAACAAAATTAACCAATTAAAATTCGTAATTTTTTTTAAGCAAAACTAAGAACTAAACAAGGCATTGTCATTCAGTCGATTCAGTGTGTATGTGTGTTTGAAATTCTATGCTAAATGTAAAACAGTATAAGAAAATATAACAGTTTTTAAACCAACAACGGTTTGTTCGATTCAAACACTTTTCTTTTGGGGGGATTGTTTACCCATCGATGGACAACCAGAGATATCGATAGGCGCTACGCGATGCCCCTATTTTCAATTATTACCCGCTATTGTGCGTTGAAAAAAGTTTGATCTGACGTGGAACAAGAGCTGACTGGCCAATACTTCTACGCACAGCCATCGATGAGAAGATAAATAAAAGAGATAAGAGATAGGGATTTCCGAAAATGGGTTTTCACATGTTTATTTTAAACTGAATACCGCTGAAAAAAGTAGATGTGCAAGAAAATGGCTGATTTGGCCCAGCTGCGCAAAGCTATCGATTTAGGTCCATCACTAACCTTGCATACATACACGCGCGCTATCACACGCTTACGCTGCTGCTTCTTTACCTGTTAATTTTAGCCAAAAAACAGCTTTTTTGGGCCTATTTCGTGTTATTGTATTGCTGCCAATAAAAGACGACAACATGATTAGCTTTCTGTTCATTCTCAATCGCGCACTCAGCAGCAGTAGCCGCAAAATGTCGCAAGGCCCACGTCCGCTTGTACTCTGCGGTCCCTCCGGTTCCGGAAAGAGCACGCTGCTAAAGCTATTATTCGCGGAGTTCCCAAACACATTTGGATTCAGCGTCTCCCACACCACGCGAAGGCCACGTGAGGGCGAGGAGGATGGTGTGCACTATTATTTTGTGGACAGAGCCGACATGGAGGAGGCGATCGCCAGTGACGAGTTCATTGAGACGGCAGAGTTTACTGGTAATCTGTACGGCACCAGCAAGGCGGCCGTACGCGAGATCCAGAAGCAGGGGCGCGTCTGCATACTGGACATTGAGCAGAAGGGAGTGGAGCAGATTCGGAAAACCGATCTCAATCCCATACTGATCTTCAACAATCCCCCGACCATTCAAGAGCTGGAGCGTCGGCTGCGTCTACGTGGCTCCGAGACCGAGGAGACGTTGCGCAAGCGACTCAATGCCGCCGAGGTGGAAATCAGCTACGGCCTGACGCCGGGAAACTTCCACAAGATCATCAACAACGTGGACATTGAGGCGGCCTACCGAGAGTTTCGCGATTTCGTTGTCCAGGAGTTGAAGCAGCAGGAGAACGATGGCATCAGCATTAGCATGAATTAACTAAATAATTGACTTGACTTATCCCTCGGGTGCAAAAGATATTACGGACATTTACTCATGGCATTTCTACTTAAGAGTCCAATCTTATTTATTATCCTCGTGACCCTCACGCTGCTTTGTTGTGCAATTAGTTGTTGTAGTTTTAAGCTGAAAGTTGTTGCGGTACTTCACGCTCCGGCACTTGGAGCCAATTAAAACGGAATCAATAAAGCAAACAGCCAGCTTTTGGTTTTGTATTCACGAACGTTCTATTTACAAGTCAATCGTCGAAGGTCAAAAAGTTATCAGGAGTATTCCACGAACTGTACAGCAGATTGATTGTCCATCGAACGGAGGGAGAGCACGCCAACTGGTAATTCCGCAGAAGCCTTGACCTGTGTCTGGACAGCCTAAGTGAAGACGACACGCACGCCCAAGCGCCAATCCTGCTCCGAACCTTAGCACGGACACAGACACAGACATGTACATGGATTACGAGGGATACGCATTGGTTTTATAGTCATGATGCAGATGGACGCGTGCCGTGTAACTCGTTTTACCCGTACCAGATTGCATAGCATTGTGACGGTGAACCACACGAGCTGATCCATCGATCTTAGTGCGGTTATCGGTACTGCTCCAGAGTCCGGCTATGGCCTCCAAGGCCAGCTCCGTCTCACGGTCCTTGTCGTCATGATCCGCCGACAGCGTCAAGTCGATCTGACGCCGTTGGCGCGGAGCGGGAGCCCCCGTCACGAGCCCAACGAGCACGATAAGCAGCAGCAGAAGGTAGTGAAGTGCACGCATGCTGAAAGCAAACTGAGAGTCTATCCCCAATCAAATCTCAAAGATGTTGTGTTTCAAATATGTGGGTCTGGGTGGCTGGCTTATCAGGCAGATCCACAATCAACATACATATTTATTGCGGTTTACAATTCATTCTGCTGTCAACAAGGCTTGGAGCGATGTCATTGCTAGCGGCACTGGCACTCCAAACTAGATTAATTATTACTATATAATGGGATAAACGCGGCCTAAACTTTGGGCTCCAGGATCTGGGCTGGTGGCCAGTCCCACTGCTTGGGGGGCGCAGCCTGCGACAGTTTCTCCCAGGGCTTCCAGCCGAGCATCTTGCGTGCCAGCACCAGTTCGTTCTCGGCCTGCACAATCAACTCCTCCACCTGACCGCATCCGACAGCCTTCTCCAGAGCGACAATGTCCTTGTTCTGTAATGACCATTGTATTGATCAGTTAAATTAGGCCAGCACAGGACATCGGTAATCATTAAAGCAACTTACATTGGCCACGGCATCCGCACGCTGCTTGACCAGCTGTTCCGTGTACTTGCGGTAGCTGGCATCCTGCGGCATCTTGGCCACTGCACGCAGGATCTTGCTGTAGAGAGCGCACAGCGCGTGGTGGGGATTGGTGGACACGGCGAGGCCGGTCAGACCTGTGGACTGTAGGAAGCGATGACATAACTGGGACTCCATACCAGGATTCTATAGAGCAGCCGCCTTCACAGCACCTCCCGTAACTCTAGATGGTTGGAGTTGACAGCGGTTCAAACTACTTACCGCTTTAATAATCTTAGCCATGTTTATTGAATTAAAAAGCGACAAATTTTTGTTAAATTTCTGCACAATTTCTGGCACAAAAACACAACAGCTGACGGAGCTGCCAAACTGACTTTTATGAGTGTTGTAAAACGTTCCAGGCCCGGACTTTTAGTGCCGAAACGATACACATAGTTATTGCTTTGCTTGGCGATAGTTTTTCCGAATATAACGCGCCTTTTAAGAAATTCAAAACCTCTGTTGGGGCTGGGATTTGATTTATTTATCACAATTTTGTTAATAGTACGTATGTAAATATGAATGAGGCGATTGGCGCAAGCCCGTGCAAGACGTGGAGGCCACATTATTCTTTCAACCATGTAAATACGGTTGAAAGTAACTTAATCATCAAAAAAAGGTTTTGTTCGTGGGGTGCTTATCCTACTACACGCTAATTCTCTTATAGATATTAATAATATCCAGATATTCAAACTATGTGGTGTTTGGGGCACGCTCGGCGACGCCAAAGGCTGATATTAATACATTGACAACCGTTACAATGAATATGCCGATGACTGTGTAATTATTGATCTTGTTCGCCCGGCAGATCTCTTGCTCATTCTTGATGTTGTACCTGCCGTTCCAAATAAGGCCAACGCCGACAGCGATCTGCAATGAGACAGTTCCAAAATAAGAATTCAGAGTCAAAAATACCACATATACATTTGTACATATATGAAAATCATCTGCAATACCTGGAATACAATGCTCAGGGAGATGAACAAAAGACTGGGATAAAAGTATGGGTGCTGTGTGTTCGTTTCCAGCACATAACGCAGCTGATTGGCATTCGCCGAGAGCAGGGCCAGATCCATCATGCCCTGGGCCAGGGTCTTCTTGTGCTGGTAGGCATTCACATCGGGTATGGGCGTCTCCACGCCATTGATGTTCACATATTCGGGTCCATAGTACCCGGGAAACTGGTAGCTCGGACGTCGTCCCCCCCTATTGCCGCCATTGGGGACGAGGGCAGTGACCCCACCACCACCAGCGCCGCCTCCATTCCCCAGAAGGCCATCATCCACGCCGGGATTGGCTTTGCCATCTGTAACGAAGGGACGATCATCGTCATCGTCATCCGTTTCGGGTACTGCCAAAAGATAAAGGGAATCCTTTAATGCTCGACTGCTCGACTACCTTCGGTTAGTTCTACTTACAACATAACACATAAACGATTTAAAGTTATTATAAATTGCGGTTTAAAGGCGGCATTAGTCACAAGAGACAAGACACAAGCAGGGAGAATATAGCACATAGTGTTTAAGCATTTAAATATTTAAAGATTTAAAGATCAACAAGAATCAAGTTGGGTGGAAATACAAACCTGCTCGGGGTATGCGATTGCCAGTACGTCCGTCGATTGTATCGTTCTGGCTGGGATTGTTTATGCTTTCCTACAAATGAAAAATACAAGCGATTAGAATTCGAATTCGTATTGATGAAAGCGTTTCCTGAAAACGAGTATTAAAATTTCTCAATCTCATAAGCTCATTGTTTACGAATGCAATGCAGTTTATTATGCAAAAAAGCTTCTGTTCTCCGACTGATAAATATATGCAAATCAGTCATGTTCGTGATATAATATATACATATACATATATGTATCATATGATACTCCGAATTGGAGAGAGTAGATAAGCCCGAAGGACAAGTACGTAGTACGTGTTTATTTTGTGTCTTTTTGAGGCTCATTTTGGAGAATAAACAAAAGGAATGTTTATTCAAGTGCTGTGCAAACAATCTTTGGGAATCATCACATTTATTATCTCAGTCTCATTTGATGCGATGCAGGGGATCGGTTTGGACTCGAATCTATTGCCATGACTAAGCCGTGGGGTTTTTTTACGCTTCGCCAATCACTTTCCCAAAAGCGTTTCTGGCTCCCAGGGAAGCTGCTGCTCCTCCTCCTCTGTTTACCTGCCAATTATCAGCCAGAGACTGCTCTATGTACCATACTATACCTATACGTACTACACATACATATACTATGCCTATAGATGCTATATTCGATTTTCGAATATGTCTGGGCTACAATTTATTTTGCGCTTTTTTGCGGTCTAGCGGTTTGTTTAGCTTCCCAGAGAGATTCACGTACATGACTGGCCTAACTGGCCTGCGGTCTGCGGCCTGGTCGTAACTCACTTGATTTCTGGCCAACGTTTTATCATCGGACAGCGGCATCTTATCCATTTGCAGTGCAATATGCTCTAGGTCACTCATTCTTTTCGACTTTAATTAAACGACTTTAATTAACAGCAGCAACGAAAAAAGAAACCCAAAAAAAAGTGCACAAACTCGAGAATTCTGATGCGTTGATCGGCAGCTTCTGAATGAATTTCTTTGTCTGTTTTTGTCCGTTATAAATATGCTGCGGCACGATATCTATTAAGGAATACTCTAGTATTCTTTTCGCTGTTCGCTTTTAAAATTCTGAAAAATTCGTGCGCGTTTCGACCGCTCCGCACGCTATTTGTGGCAGAACTGACCGACCCGACCGGAGAGATACTACGAAATAAAAGATTGAGCGGCCGCTCTCGGTCTGGTATGGCATACGGGGATGGGGATCCACTTGTTTGGCCGGCCAGCGCTCATCGTCAGCATTTTCCCAAAGCCAACAATCAGCCTCTGGGTATTCCAGGCTCCCTCTCTCTCTCTCTGACTCTGACTCTAAAGTTACAACAAGTTTTTATTGATGTAATCTGAGAATACGCTGTTCTGTTCAGCATGGTATAGTGCCAGCATGTGCTGAATGCATGAATATTGGTAAATGGAGTACAAAAAAACCCACTTCTGTATGACAGAGCTGTTTGGAGCTGGTTCTCCGTCGGTCTCTCTCTCGCTCCTTTCTCTTTGGGCTTTCTTCCGCCAGCTCTGGCTAGCTATCGCTCTCTTTTGATTAAACATTTCCGTACTTTGGCACGCCATTTCCTCGTTCGCATTAAAAATGCATTCAAAAATTGTACGTCTACGTACGTCAGGTCAGGGGATTCAGCTCGATAACCTAGAACTAATATAGATTAATCTTGCTACTGTGTGAAACGAAACGAAGCGGTGTGTGGGTTCTTGGAAAACGCCCAATTAAGCTAGTAGAAAAATGTCGCAGGGAATATTTCAGCGCACAATTAGTCATCAGTACGGAATGGGGGTGGAGGGGACAAGTAGAAAGTGTATTGCCAAGTTGGAGGACGAGCCTCAGGCTGGCTGGCTGGCTGGCTGAATGTGATTCGTGTGCTGTTCTTGAAAATATGAGCAGAAACCGGTTGCGATCAAGAGTGGTAGAAGAATACACACATACACATGCACACTTTTTCTTTATGTTTACACTCAGAGCATATTTATAGCATGTGAAGCTGTGGATCAATAACCTACAGCTTCTTCACGTTCTTAAGCATATTATTGTTTTATAGTATGCAACGTGTTTTTCAAATAAATGCCGAAATTGCCAATTTCAATCATTCGAATTTGTAACAGTTTCTTCGATATATATCGACACATAGTAGTCATCGATAGTTTAACTGCACAGCTAACCGTTTTTTAACAACACTGGTAATAACCGTAAACCATTTAAAAAGTTGTGCTGCCAGATCATGAAAAAATGAACTGCAAATATGTGTAAGGTCATAATTAATTAGTTAAAGATATGTGCTTCCTGTTTTTTCCTTTGTTTTCCCACATTTGTATGACCTAAAACGTACAAAAAACCCCAATCAGCTGTTTTTGTCTGCTCTTTATATATTTTATATTTTAAATTTATAATTTATAAACAAAACCCTTCAATGGAATTTAAATATCAGAGATTAATTAACTCGAGATCAACATTAAACTTAGTCGGTGTTTGAAGACCAGAAGACATTGTAGTTCTTATTTAGGAACATAAGTTCTTCTATCATCATCTGTCTCAGCGTTCAAATTCCCATCTGTCGAATATAGTATATTCTTTTTGAATTTTTTTGAAATTCAACCGAATTGCAAAAAGTACCGATATTTTTTTGCCGTACTTGTTGGGCCTTTTTTTGGGACTTTTTGAGGGATTTTGTGGAGGCAACATCATCCCAACAATTTCCCTTACATTTCAATATCACTTACGTTCCCTTACGTTACATTTCATACCCTTTAGGACCTAGATATATAGAATTTAGGAAAAGTTTGTTTAACTAGGCACCAATTATTGCAGAAACTAGTAAGTCTCTATCTCAGAAAATTTTACCGCTCTTGGTCGTTTTATAAAGTCTGAAAATGGGTAGCGGGATCGCTTTGTTAATAATAATAAATTCATCAAATGCATTATTGGGTCAAAAAATGTAGATATGTGCAAAATGCACTATTAATTACGATTAAAAGCAGCTAGGAAAAAATAATTTTAGCATTAATGAAATGAAAAAGGGTATATATACGTCCATAGCCACAGTTAAGTTTCCAAATGACGTGACATTTCATGCTCACTTACGTTTTCTTACGTCGCATTTCATGCTCACTTAAGCTTTATACCTTGACTTTACCGTCATTTTAGAAACAATCTAAAAAAAAAGAGTCACTAAACTTAACCAATCTTGTAGACAATTGATTCATCAATCGTATAAAATTATGTGCTCATGCCTGAGGGTCCTAGTTAGCTACGAATATTAAACGGAATATCAAAATCGAGGAATATGATTTTCGTTGGTTTTTTTGTCACGGTTTATTTTCGAAATTACCGCCACATCACCAAATAACGGGTAAATTCAGCCAAGGGAAATTCCATGGATCGCACGATTTTCACCTTACCCGAATTTTTCCCCAATAGGGCATGTGGGCGATCGCCCCATAAATCAGCTGGGGTGTATTTTACCTTGCAGGCCTTGCATTTTCTCGGCCGTTTTGCGTGCTGTCCATACCCGATTTTTTTCGAACGGCCTCAGCAATTTCCCACGGAAAAATATTATAAACTTCCCAGGACGCCGAGGATTTTTTAAAGCGGGTGGATTTGAAATGAGCAAGGGAGTTACCAAAATAATGGTAATGGCCCAAATTATAGTGAACAAATAAAACAATAGCCCCCAAAACAACTAACTTCGACACGAGCGTTACAGAGCGTTGCCCACCAGCCATTGTAAAATTGTTAAATATATTATTTGCAGCCATAAACTGCAATATTATGCTTTCTTACGTCGCATGTCGTGCTCACTCAAGTTTTATAAACGTTATTTTATAAAAAGTCCAACCAAATGGAATCCTCAAAGTTAGCCAGTCTTGTAGAAAATTGTTTTATCTATTGTATAAAGTTACGTTTTTAGGCCTGAGGGTCCTAGTTAGCTAGGAATATTAAACGGAATATCAAATTGCAAAAAATGTTCCACCAAACCCGATTAAAATCATATCGATTAAATTTAGGGATGTCTGAAAAAAAAATCGATGTTTCAAAAAACTATCGATGTCTGCAGTTACGACCCTAACATCGATTATATCGATGCTGGTGGGCCGGAACAACACCAAAAGCGCTCGGTTGTCGAATTTTTAAACAAAAAACAATTTTTTTTTCTCGAAAGCTGTTGCAAGCGCTGAATAAAAAAACAGAGAGAGTGCAAACCCAAATGGGTATTTTTTTTTTAAAGGAGCGAAACACATCCGAAAAAGAAGTACGAATGCGCTGAGTAAACCGTAAACCAAAAGAAAAACCAGTTATGTATTCGCAGCCCCAAGTTCGCCCAGTGTTTCCTTTTTGTGGAGCCAAAGAGTTGAAAAATGTATAAAAAATGTTAATGAAAGTGTCGCGAAATGCGCCCCAAGTGGAGTTTTAGCGCTAATTGTTGATTTGGTGGCAGCCACAAGAGCAGCCATCCCATACCCAGCTTGGCCGGACCAGGCCCGGGTCCCACTTTTGTTTCAAGCTAAAGCCGATTTCCAGCGAATCTCTTGCCAACTAAAATGTAAGTACAAGACAAGTATACACACGGCCAAAGATAATACACATATGTGTGTATGAAAGTGCAGTTTTTGTGTGGGTTTTGGCATCTTCTTCGCAGCTATCCTGTACCCGTTCGTCCCGCTGTCTCCTTTTGCAACCGCCTCTGTAACTGTGTGTATGCATGCGTGCATGCCTGTGTGTGTGTGTGCGTGTTTCGTACGAAAGGCAGGTAAAAAAGAAATAGTAAATAAGACTCAAGGGCAGCTAGAAATTATAGCGCAACGAAAATAAGAAGACACAGACACACCGACCCACATCGGCACACAGTGAGGCGTCCGTCTCGTCCCCCGCCGTCTACCCAGGTGGAGGGTGGGGGTGGTGACATTTCCCTTGCTATTTTTGGCCTGTGCTAATTTTATTCGTCCGATTGCCCCTTTTTTATAGCGCA
This sequence comes from Drosophila azteca, assembly GCA_005876895.1. Classification (NCBI taxonomy): domain Eukaryota; kingdom Metazoa; phylum Arthropoda; class Insecta; order Diptera; family Drosophilidae; genus Drosophila; species Drosophila azteca. Next base: position 337,310 of record VCKU01000016.1, read on the forward strand.
TTTTTTTTATGTAATTGCCGAAAATCAGCGCTGACCAAAGGATTTTCGTGAGTGAAAAATCGATAAATCAGCGCCGCTGCAGCTGGAATTCCCTTCGTGCATGTGTGTGTGTATGCGTGGGTTGCTTGTGGAGCCGCCGCCACCACGACCCACCAGCCACCAGCCATCAGCCAGGCGGAATTGGGGTAGGAAGCAGGCTCTCTCTTTCTCACTCTCTCTCTCTCTCTTAACACGCAGGCAGCAGCCTGAGTGTGTGTGTGTGTGTGTGTAGCCGCATACTACAACAACAACAACAAAGCCGCTCACAATAAAATGTGTGTTTTTTTTTTTGGCGGACAACCCCCTGAGAGCAGACCCCATTTGCCGCTTTCCAGCGCAATGCTGCATTTTCCCCAAATGCAAATAAGAAAAATCAATATAAAGCTGGGAAAATAACACGCGGCGAAAGCAAGAGTCATCCTAACGCCAACAGCAAACACGAAAATATGTTATTAACCCAATTTGCATGTGTGAGAGCATCACTCAAGCGACAGAGACAGAGAGAGAAATAGAGAGAGAGAGCCGGGGCATGACTGGATGGATACTAGAGTTAATCAATCAGATCCCACCAAAAAAAATACAGGTAGTAATGCAATAAATGGAATAATTCAGAGAACAGATAAACGACAGTCAATCAGGCAGATAAAATGTATAGATATACGAACTGGTAGTATATATAAAGTAAGGATTAACTTATAGTCTCTTTTAATATGTGTGTTCTGTAGATCACTGACTGAATCTTTAATATACTCTGTGCTGGGTGCCGGGTGGCGGGTGCCGGGTACCGAGTGCCAGGCATAATCATCCAAAATGAGTCAGCCACTTGGCCAAATACGTATGGCAGCTGCGTTCATCCAAATGTTTATATTTAAATGATTGGCTAAACTTTGGACACTCTCTGCATTCGCAACCCCTTTCGGGCATTCCGTTTTGTCCAAAAGTCAAGTGGGGGGAGGGCGCTGGGCATGCGTCATGATTCCATTGCAACTGAAGTCTAATCCTTATCTCGGCAACTACTTTGGCCAGAAGCAGCAGCAGAAGCAGAAGCAGCGGCAGCAGCAGTGACCAGCAGGTCCAAGTACGAAGAAAATCTCTCCACTCGCACTTTAACGAACTCTTTCCAGATAACAAGAGCAGTTAAATGATTGGAATTTTCATTCGACATATGTCTGTACATATGTACATATGTATGTATGTATGGGTGTGTGTAGGTGTGTACCTATGATATCATAGTTGATTCGTTGATTCGATGATTGTTTCAGTTGTATTCTTGGGCCGCACTTCCGTAGACTTTGCCATTTTATTTCGGGGAAACTGTTGTGTGTGAAAAATGTGTCTATTTATATAATTTGGCTGATTGGGTATCGGAATTGGAATTGGGAGTGTCTGTCAATCGATCAAAGGGATTTTATCGCATGCGATATTCGCTTTTGGCGCCACTAAAAACGGTAGATAAAACCTGTCATGCAATGAAAGATTGTCTGATTTACCAAAGATGAAGAAAAAGACAAATGGGCTCAACTTTCCACACACACATAGACATAACACACACGCACACACATACTGCTGTTTAGCAGAGCATTAACAGTGGGATGTTAATTGGAACTGGAGCAACTTATTTTTGAGGCGCTGTCAAGTGGGAAAGCCATTAAATATTAGTAATTTGTATTACACATGAGTTCATCCCTACTTAAATGTTACTGACCTAGAAATGTGCTCTCTCCCGCTCTCCCGCTCTCTTCTTACAGACAACAGTTTATGGATAGCTTAGCTGGAAGCCTGTATGACATTTACTTACAAGTTTGGGCAGGAAATTCATAAAAGCAAGTGAACCCATAAAAAGTCTCATGAACTCTATAGTTTAATAGAAAGTCTAGAGATTTTAAAGTATATTATTAACAGTAGATTCTGCAGAAAGTATAAGCCAGCAGAATCCAGAATCTGTCAGCAGTACTGGGACAGTAAATGTCATACTGGCATGTGTACTTACGAGTGCTTCTACTTGGAGTTCACTTATTTTAATTGTGGCATACATTTTGACCATTTGTGTACGCACAGATATGTCTTACGCGTATGTATGTGTGTGTGCGCCATAGATGCCAACGACATGACGCCATATTGCGTGTCAGTGGTCGCTGGTCGAGAGAGACCAAGAGCAAAGAGATAAAGAGCGAGAGCGGGAGCGAGAGCGAGAACAGCTGCTGCCCACAGAAGCAAATTGCATTTACACATGTTTTACCGTTAGGTGTTATGGTAGCCCCCCCCCGTACATATGTAAGTTTATTCCAATTTCAATTAGGAATAAAAACGCTGTGGTGTCAGTGGCACAAACTACTTGCAGCTAAACATATTTTCAATTAGTTTAATCACTGGAAGACTCTGCCAGTACACTTTCCAGCTCTGTGTGTGTGCGTGTGTGGGTGTGTATGTGTGTGGGTGTGATTGTGAGTGTCATATCAGCATTCCTGAAATACTCCGACCGGCCCTTATAATCTCTTTGGCCACAGTCGAACTTCTTCGAATGGAAACTCGAAACTAATTTGATAAAATTGCGATAAACCTGTGCCCTGGCTTGCACAGGGAGGTGTTACTGTACCTTCCCCCCACCCCACCACCACATGACACCAAATATGTTTGTTTGTGTTTGTTCCCTTGAAAGATACGACGCCCCCCGTGTGTATGTATGTATATTTTGTTTGCTTTTGTTTGTTGCCTTTTCTTTCGTTTGTTTGTGTGAAAGTGAGTCTCGTGGATACATACATACATATGTACATATGCTTTCAGATCCGACCCCTAGCCCCCTCCTCCTCCTCCACACACACACGTCCATTAGTTTCACTATTTTTTTTGTTTCTGTTTCTGTTGTTTCTGTCTTATCAGCAGCAGCAGCAGCAGAGAGCTAGTGAGCCAGTGGCAGTTCCCGTTCCCGTTCCCATTCGAGTCTTGTCTGCCGTTTTGTGTCCGTACTTTTCCATTCAACAATTAATGCGGAGCTGCAGCCGATTTAATGATTGAATTTATTGCTACTTTGTGGCACTCTGCAACGAATTTGTTGCCCCATGCCACCGAATCTATCGGAATTCATTCGCGGGGCAAACCTAATTACCCAAATAGCACACATGTGGCAAATTAATTTCAAATATTGTATGGCATTGCAGTCGCAACCTCCTTTGCCTCCACCTCCACCTCCGACTTAATTGTTTACAGATTAGTTTCAACACAACAGTGAGGCAGAGAGGGAGGGAGGAAGAGAGAGCAGCTGGGTGTGGCCTCCCCCTCCCCAGAGTGTTGGGTGTGAACAATTAGCCGGGTAACGAATGCCTCGTCCAATACTCGGCGTCGTCCGCTTGGCAAAAGTGTCACGCAACCTGGGCACAGCTCTTGCTACAGGAGTACCCGGGGGGAACAGGAGGGGGGGTGACTAGACTCATCCTCATCACGTTCCAATGGCCAGTGGACACCAGCCAAGCCGAAACCCAAACCCGAACCGAACTGTGATGCTAATCGCCCTCGGGCGGATGAGCTATTTTTGGGCACACTTTGTTTACGTTTGGGCCATGGCATTCCGAGTGGGCGTAGACCTCAGCACCATCCCCAATCCATACTCGTATATAGTACCTATAATATTTGGCACATTTTCCCAAATCGAGCATTTTTTAGAGGCGTTAATATGTCCAGTGTTAAGAGGTGTGGGGGGGTGGGTGTCTAAGGTCAAGCTAATGGCATGGGAACATTCTCTGAAGTCCGTTCCATGTCCTCAATTGGTAGCCTCACACATTATGCAACGAACCATTCATCAAGCAGTTCATAAATCAATCAGGCCCAAAGACACAACCAATTAAGCCAATCAAAATGAGATTCTCGATGTGCCGCCTAAATTCAATAAATTCAACCATGTTTTCATGTTTTCATGTTTATGGCCATAAAATATGATTTATGAAGCAATCAGGCAAACCGAACACCAAAAACCGAAAACCGATAGCTAAAAATGCAATAACCCATCAAGCATAACAAAAAAACACACACACAACCCCCCCAGTACCCCCCTCTCCAAGCAAATAACCTTCGACACCTTTGAATTTTTGCGCAATAAAAAGCACGAAAATCAATTTTCAATTTGCATGCAAAACAACAACAAAAAATACACTATAATTTTCGAGTGTTTTTCGCGTGCAAAAATTATGCAAATTAGACAAATCAACAGCGCTGAGCAGCGGGGGGAGCGGCAGCAGGGGAGCGAAAGTGGGGTGGAGGGGCAGCTGCTTCTTGCAGTGCTAAAAACAAAAGGCCACCCGGCAAAAAGGCAACCAAATGCCACTTAATACATGTACTAAAGTACTATATAGTACATTGAGCAAAGAAGAAGAAACCAAACCATAAACCCTCCCCCCTAGGAACGAGGAGCGTGGAGAGCACCCTTTAGATTTCAAAAGCCAAATGACGTAGCGTTTATCGATTATTTCTTACATATTTCTTTTGAAACATTATGAAAGATATTCCTTTCTGCCTTTAAGTATTTGAGAGCGAAATCTCGTCTCAAGGACAAAGCTTTCAAATGTTACCCACAATATTTTCCACTTTCAAGCTGATGATGGGATAGTTCTTTATGATTTTGAGGTTCTATAACATGAAACATACCAAATGAAAGATACTCGAATGGAAACTTATTCATTCTTTATAGATTCTTGCGCTCTCTTGCGCTCCATTCATCGTTACTTCTCTATGCATTCTCTTAGGATACCTATTTGACAATGATATTGGGCGCAATTACCGATCGATTAGTGATCTCTATGATACAATTTTGTCGTATAAATCGTATGCTCCATATAGTTAGGTAAAGCTTTCATCCAGCACTCAAATGATGATCAATATCGTTACTTTAATGAACGCTGAACCAAAATTGATCTATGGGAGGCTTTAGAGAACGTTTTAGCCATCAATCATAGCTGGAAATTAATTGATTTAACTTCTTTTAGTTAATCCCTTGTAACCCAAGAACATTATCAAATCGAAATCCATGTAAAAATCAAATAAAAGTCAGTTTCAACATGGCAATGTCCTCCAAATGATGTTTCGATGATCAATAAAAACAACAACCAACAACTCCCTCGATTAATACATTTTTTTGAGCTGCCTCCTCACTGTCTGCCTCTCTGTCTGACTGTCTGGCTAACTGGCGGCACGACAAAACTGATTGTTAAGTCTATTCGATGGCTTTTGGTCATTTACCTTTCGGCGCTGCGTGAGTCCCGCCCCTAAGCCTAAGCCCCTGCCCCTGCCCTGCCCAGCCCCTTGTCTCCTGAACCACAGCGAATCAAGATAGATTGTTTTATGGCCAAAAGTTTCTTCCCATATACTTATTTGCGATTGCTAGGGGACTGAGAGGTGGCGTGCTTTTGGCATTGGCCTGCGTCTGGGCCATATAATAAACGTGTCGCTAGCGTCAAGTTTTCTGTGCCACTTTGCATATGATTCATGCGAATTTTCTTTTGCGTGTTGCCCCCGAAATGGTGTCTTAACTGCTGTGTGGCTTCCTCTTTCACTCTCACTATCACTTGTGAGCGGGGAGGGTGGTATTCCCCACCACAGATTTGCACAGAAAATGAATGAAGCATTTCCGAGTATAGTATATAGTATATATAGTATATCGTATATTTATGCTTGATTTCTCAGTTAAAATGTGTTCTGAATATGGTTTTCCATGGAGAAGATTGCCTTTGATGCCTGGTTTTCTATAGATAGTGTTCCGAGGGTATCTTAAGCTTCGGCTTAACCAAGAGCTGGCATTTCTCTCCATCTCTCCATCTCTCTATCTGGTTTTTACTTTTTTTTTTGCTTAGTGGCATTGGATATCTCTATCTCTAGTTTTGGGTGTCGCCGCTGGCGTGACTTTCTTTCATGGACTCCGCTGATGGATCATTTGGGGCATGGAAATTTGTCAACTTTGTGTCGCGCTGATTGCGCTATATATATGTATGTATATATATCTGTGGCTGTGGATGGAGTGTGCCAGTCGCCCCGAGCGATACTTTATTGTACAATTGTGGGGCTTACAACATAATTTGCCAAATGTGATTAGCAAATTATGGACATGGACTGTGGTGACTGGGTGGTGGGAGGGGGGTGGCACTGTTCACTGTGTGGACTGTGGACTGCTGCTCGCTTTCAATTCAACGCTTCGTTTAACTGAAGTAAATTGAAAGCTTGCTTAGCGGCAACAACAATAACAATGGCATGAACTAGCAACAATTACAGAAAATTGAAAAGTATATATCCAGTTTTGTAGCAATAAAAAAAATTGGCCAGCCAAGAGATAGAGATAGACAGAGAGTTCATTGACTTTTCGTCTTTTTGTTTTTAACTGTGGCATATTGCTTATGGGTCTTTTGCTGCCTCCCCGGGGCAATGGTGTTCTATACGCGCTTCTCTTCACTCTCCACTCTCCTATCTCCAGTGTTGGGTTTATTTCTGGCATTAGAATCATTTGAAACTATAAAACCCCGTGTCCCATTGTCACAGCTCGTAAATGGATCTCTCTCCTCTCCCTGTGCCTCGGATGTCGTCACTGCGTGGGCTGCGGCGCTGCGCCTTTTCTGTGTGCCATTAACGTGTTTTACTTAATTGGTCTGTGTAATTATTCATTATTTGTAATTTATTGTCGAGCATTGATGCTAATTTTCAGTGTGTGGGTGCCCCCCCGCCCTAGGGAAATGCAGAATGTCGTCCAGGTATCGACAGATGCAGCTGTGCAATAGAATTTATCGATTGTCTTATGTCCCCAGACTGACAGAACAGCTGCAAGTTATTCTAACTAACTGATTAATTTGTATTTTTATAGATTATCTACACATTTCATTCTGTTTGTATGTTTCTTTGCAAATATTTAAATATATTATACATATTTAAGATTCTTGAGAATTCTCTGATAGAATGAGTCACTTTTTGGGGAACCAGAGTGAACTCATCCTCAGTTTTTTAGCTTTCTTTTGGTTATCAAGGGAGCGCCTCTTCCCCCCTCCCTGCATAGCAGAGGAGACTCCTCCTCCATTCAGGCCATACTACTAATAGTAATACTAATGGCAACTTTCGTTTAAGCCGAGTATGGAAATTGTCTGCAGTCACACACACACACACGCAACACAGTCGTCTATCAAAGAGCATTTTGCGCAATTATCATAAATGTAGTGGCAGTTTTTTTTCCCCCGTTTTTTTTTCTTTTCCTTTTTATGATTTTCTTACCTTTGCGCAATAAAAGTTTATTAACATTTTGCACATTTGCCTAGCAACAAAAACAACAATTTGAGGCAGCAGCAGCAGAGCAGCAGCAGCGCAGCAAACGGTAGACACGGCGACGGCGACGACGACCGCAAGAGCTGGGCTGTACAGCAGCGTAACGGTACTTGAGCATTCAGTGTTGAATAATGAAGGCGCACAAAGAAAAAGAGGCAAAAAGCAAAGATTAACAAATGAGCGGCGGCGAGATGCCGGCTTCGGTTTGGTTCGGTTTTTTGTTGTTTTTTTGTGTTTACTGTATGCAAATCCCCGCTGGGCCACGCCCACTGTCAGTTGCAATTTGGCCAAAAGGAAATTATGTTGTACCGAGTACTATCTACATACGTTTCCTGGTACGTTTGAGGCGAGGCGGTTGGTGGTTACGGGATTCTCTGACGGAGTGCAAAAACATCAATTAAAGAAAAGAAAAAGAAAAGTAAAAATGAAATGAAACAGAAATTCCTAATGAGGCAGGGCAGGGCCAGACCAGGCCAGGGCTTATCTCTCTCTCTCTCTCTATCTCTGCGCATTTACATCTAAGTACATGCTTTAGCTTATTTTTGTTTTACAACAAAAGTTTTTGGTTTAGGTCTAATCGCAGACAATGGAAAATTTACAATATGGAAAGTTGAAGCGGAGAGTAACCTGCCAAGGCAGCTACTAAGGGAGAGAGAGAGGAAGAGAGAGGGAGAGCGATGGCCTATCTATCAATGTGCTAAAAGCGTTCAGGCCTATGCTCTCGAAAAGCAAACGAAACGGCAGTCAGCAGCGCAGCAAGAAAGAATGAAACCGAACGGTAAACGAAGCTTTTAATACCCTAAGAGATAGGTTCTTCATATGAAAGCTACATACATACATACATACATAGATTGTCAGAGTGATTCCTAGTGTACGATATTCGTACTTGTTCTGACTTGACGAGGGTTGGCGACTTTGGAGATGAGAGACGAGTATTCAGGGACTCGGGAAGGCAGACAGACAAAGAGATAGAAAGACATGTGTACCCTTCTTCTGGAAGGGTATAGAAACAGCAACAGCAGCAGCAGCAGCAGAACCGAACGAACTGTTTTTGTTTGTGTATTTTAACAACAATATAAAACACTAGCGAGTATAACAATGGCTTATTCAGCGTCTGTGTATAACTGCCACTGCGCTCTAATAATTATTTATAATAATTACTTTTTTTTGTTTTGTTTTTGTTTTTTGTTTAGTTGTTTGTGGCCCGCTGTTTTGGACATTAGGAGACGCGCGCTGCCGCTGCCGCTGTCCGCGTATCTGGTTTAATTAATCTTTTTCTTTTGATTTTGCTTTGGCTCTCTCATTTTCGCCAGCCAAAAGTGTTGCTAGAAACGATCGAAATCGTTTGCTGACCTTGAAGATAGTAGGTAGAGTAGCCAGCCTGCCTGCAAGTACATACAAACATACATACATACATATGTATGTACAATATACACTTTTGTGAAATGCATTCACTTGCTTTTCGTGTAAATTATACGCTCTGTGGCACGCACTTTCCTCGAACCCCAAATATTATATGTATTATTATGTGTTTTCTTTTTGGCACGCACAGCACAGCTAGCGGCAGACAAAGTCTGTCTGTGGTGACGCAGTGACGCGGTTGCAGAATCCGCACAGCCATTTTGCCACACTTGCAACATCCATAAACTCTTCTCATTTGTCGTCGATCCTGACATTAAAAATTTCGTTGCAGCCAGCCGACAATGTCAGAAAATGATGGCAGGCAGGCAACCAGGCAACCCCCGGGGCAGGCAGTCACGAAGTGCGAAAATACATAGAGTTGGGGTACTGCAGAGACTTGGATACCCTACCACGGGTTGGCCAAGTGAAAGGGAGAGAGCATAATACAAGTTGTAGCCCAAAGAACGTAACCCAATAGCAAAAATATTCTATTCAAGTTTCATTTAAGTTCTTAAGATGTTTAAAGTCGTCATAGCCGACCCCCAAAAAGTGTGTACCCTACAAACACACACACAGAGAGAGAGAGAGAGAAGACGACAGCGCTGTGGCTGGTGGCTGGCTGCACTTCTGTGCATCGCTTTTGCTTTTCTTTCGTTGCTGGTATTTTTCAGCAGGGGACGGGGGCAGGGGCAGGGGTTGGGGTAGTGCGACTTGGCTTTGTCGCCTCTTCGAGGTCATAAATATTTCGTTTTCATTTTAAAATAAAAATTTACTTTTGCAAAAATACAAAGTTTTTGTCTGTCTGCTGCGCCTGGCCTTTGGCTTTGGCTTTGCCTTTGGTTTGGTTATTCGAGGGAGGGGGGGCCGGTTTTTGTTCTCTTTTCTTTGGCTGGGGCTAAAATTTGCATATGAAAAAATGTGTGTGTTTAATGGCAACGCGAATTTCTTCTACTCTGACACTGACATGACACTGCGCGACATGTGTGTAAAGAAGGCTCCAGCAGGTCCCTCCAGCAGCAGCAGCAGCTTTGGATGACATCAGATGCTCCCTTAGTTCTCGCTCTCTCGCTCTTTCGCTCTCTTGCTATAGTAAGTAGAATATGCAATCATCGTAGGAGGGAGAATGCCCTCCCAGTCGCTGGCTCCAGTCGCTGCTCCAGCCACCCAACTTGCGTAACTTTATTTGGCCTCATTTGATATTTTAACGGGTAATTGCGGCCAGAATGAAAAGCCCGTTCCACCACAAACGCGAAATGCTATAAAAGTTTGATTTATGCTTATAACAAAAAAAAAGTAGAACCCGCTGCCACAGAGGCTGCTGCTTCCGCTGCCTGATGCCTGCTGCCTGATGCCTGCTGCCTGTTGTTGCTGCTTCTGCTGGCCTGCTCTTTCCTCCAATCAACGTGCATTGAACTTTTGCACATCTCATTGTGGCCCACCCACCCCCTGCTCTCCCACCCGTTCATGCAGGCACCCAAATTGAGGCAGGTTCAAATTTGCCTTTCATATCAGTGTCGCTGGCGTATCAGCGGCCTTTTGTTTGTCATTTGTCCCGCCACACTCTCTCTGGGGCTCTGCCATCTACATACGTTGGCTTTTTGTTTTCCGCAATTGTAAAAAAAAAACACAAACTAATTTGCATAAAGTTTCACACGCCGGCCCCCACACACACACCCACACACACTGGCACACACACGTCACTTCTCTCAACTACCTGCACTCTCTCCCACACTCATTATCTTCATTCGCTCTCTGTGCATGGCATGCACTTGCTGTGGCGGCACTCTCTCTCTCTCTCTCTCCCAAGGTGCATTCATGAAAGGTGAGCGCAATTGCCTGATCATTTCAGACTCTCTCTCTCAGTTGTGCACTCTCTGGCATTGCATTGGAATTGCTGTTACACGCTACCATTCTCTCTCTCTCTCTCTCTAGCTCTTTCGAGCACTTGCTGACTATCATTGATGGGGGGCCCCTCTCCCACTTATTTATCGCTCTCGAGGCGCTATCTCTGCTGCCGCTGGGGTGCTGCTGGCCCAGTCTGGGCGCTTGGGGGCTGAGCCCCGCAGTCTGTTTTTTGATTCGGTTGTGCGCGGTCAACGTTGGCGCGCGTGTTCACGTCATCGCCTGTCGGTCGGTCGTTCGTTCGGTCGGTGTTTGAAAACAAAACAAAAAATATATACCGTAAATATGTGTTAAAACCTTTCCGTTGATGATTTCTATGCCACGCTTTGGTGCTCCCTCTCTCCCTCTTTCTCTCTATCTCCATCTGATTGTTAGTGTCTATAAAAACAAAAAAAAAACCCCGACATGTGTCTACCCATACAAATATATAAATCTCTTTTAATTTCGCCAAAAATTTCGTCTGAACACCAGAGACAACAAAATTTCGAAACACGGCGACAGCAAATTTGATTAGCAGCTATCAATATTGTATTTGTTGTTGTTGTTCTTTTTTTTGTTTTTTTTTTCTGTTTTTTGTTTTTGTTTGTCTTTGTTTTTGGTGGCTTGAACGTGCTGGCATTTAATCAGCAATACTGTTTGGTGTTCCCAATAATTGGCCAAAAATTCAAGGCCCCTTCAAACACATACAAAGATACATATGTACATACATACACATGTATATATGTACATATGTATGTATGCTTGCATATAAGAAATACAAAACTTCCGTTTACTCCCTTTTATGGCAGCATCTAAACAAAAAAACAAAAAACGAATAAAACCATAATAAAATAATCAATAAATCTGTAATAAAACGAGACGCACACACACACTCATACACACATAAATTTGTAAGTAGCTGTGTGGGCAGGGAGCGTATAAGATATACAAAATATACAACAAAAATCGTGTGAATCAAATTCCAGTTGGATCTGTAAAAACTATGCTCATATGACATTCGCTTTGTCGCTCGCTCTGAGGGAAATCCAAGTTGGTTAAAACTAAAACTAGTAACCATCATTAGACCAAAGAATTTCGACCAGGAATCAATCAATTTTATGATCTTAAGTTGTGTCAATTCTGACTGTTGTGTGGTACAGAAAGTAAAGAAGGTCTTTGCCTAGGAACTTAACTCTTGAATAATATAACACTTTTGGTTATTTATTTATGGAATACTTTAATCATTTTTAACAATTTGATAGAAGTGTAACATAAAAGTAACTACCAAAGCAACAGAATTGGGTTGTGGCACTTATGGCAGATCTATAAACTATCCTTTAAGTTCAGTATGAGGTTCTATGTACATATATTTCCCCGTACAATGAACATTTCATCCAAATCTGGTTCTCTTTAAATGTTGAATTAAGTGTCATATCACCATACTCCCTCCCTCCACACACACACATACACAGAGTACACCGCACAGCTGTGTTTCTCGGTGTTTTCACAGTTGGATTGTTTTTGCTTTGCCTCTTAGGGGGGTGGGGGGTGCCTGGGCTTGGGCTTGGACTTGGGTTTTGCTTTTGCTTTTGCTTTGGCTTTGGCTTGGTCTCTGGCTTGAATCTTATAGACGGCTGAGACGGGGGAGACGCTGGAGACTGGTCTCGATATTGGTCTTGGTCTCGTCTCATTTGATTTCAAGGGCCTCCGCGTTTTGACGCCTGATTGAGTTACAAAAGGCAACCAAACCCCGTACTCCACACCCCAACCACCCCCCACCCCCACCCCAATGCCAGTAGTAGTCATAAATCAACGTGTTTTTTTTGTCAGTTCAGAGGAGCCTTTCAGCGGGCTGTCTCGGCTGTACTCGAAGTACATGCAAATTAGCTACGGAAACGATTTGAATACTTTGCGATCGACCCTCTCTCTCTCTCTCTCTCTCTTGCGGGGGGGATTACAGACTTGACGGTCGCGGTCGCGGTCGGTCTCTTTGCACTCTGCGTGATCTTTGATCTTTAATTATGAATCAAGCGCAGTTTGGGACCACAATTCTCTCACAATTATTAAGCGTACATACAGACATACTGTTGTACATATGTATGATGAAAACACTTTGCATGTCGTGGCGGGGATTCGTATGCGTTCATTTCCATTTCCATTTCCTTGGTTCGTTGGCTTCATGGATGGGTTGTGTGTGTGTGGTGAAAGGTCAATCTAAAGTCAATGCCAGGCCAAGTTTGTAAGGGAGTACCATGTCTGTATGTCTGTATGTATGTGCATATTGTGACTAATTAACGACTGGCATGCATTAAACTGAGGCGCCACTAAATGTACATTTTAATTGAATTGAATTTTATTTTAATTTTAATTACCATTCAGTCTCCCCACCCCCCCTCCTCCATCTTGCGACTTCTGTTCCAGTTGATCGACATCGTTTCGTGATTGCATCAATCAGAACCCAGTCAACCCAGCCAAACCCACCCACCCACCCTCTCTCTTTCTCTCTTGAAGCAACCCCTTCTCCCAGTTGTCTGGTTTTCCTTGTTTCTGTTGTAAAAGAAAACTCAGCAATCAATTGACTTTAAATCTTTGAAAATATTTATATATTTCTGATATAAACTGATTTACTGATTTGCTGGAAAGATTACCGTAGCGTAACGTCTGAAAGGAATACCTCATGTAAGTCCCTTCCTGGTTTTGGTCAAACTCTTTGAACTCTGTCAGGGTCAGTTTTCGGCTGCTTAAGTCTAGGCTGATGGCAATCCATGATTTCAACTTTAATGAGTCTTTTGGTCTCTCTTAATTGTTTACCATTCAGACTGCATTCTTGTTCCGGCTGTGGGACAGCGGAAACATCATCAGCAACCTCATCATTCTCATCCACATCCTCATCCTCATCCACATTGCAGACTTTGCAGAGACTTAAGCTGCCTGCTAATTTAAATGTTGATTTATTATCACGATTCTGCTGCTGGCAGTCTGGCTGCAGTCGCCAGGGTCATGTGTGCTGTGTGTTCTGTCTGTGTGTGTGTGCTGTTTGGGGCTTCTCCTCTAACCAAACTTCACCTCTAATGAGTTTTTGCCTTTACTGTTGGTCTAGAAGAAAACTATAGCAGTTTGCATGTTGCGTGGCCTGGCGCCTGATCTCTATCTGTAATGCAATGCAATGCAATGGCGTGGCAAGGTCCTTGAGTCCGCCCCCAAAGCCCAAACACAGCGTTGGGGCAAGAACCCAAACACACACGTTTCAAATCACTGCTGCGCCGCCGTTACGTTACGTTACTGACCTCGCAACCGTTTTTGCAGGCAGTGCTTGCTGCTTGCCGCCTGCTGCCTGCTGCTGGCCTTTGCTTTGAGTGCCGCAGTTTATGTGCTAAGTGCAGTAAGTCGTTAAATGAAGACCCACATTGCCACAAGCAACACAACGTGGATGCACGGCACGGGGCGCCGCCACGGCGTTTGTAGTCGTTTCCAGTTGCTGTGCCCCCACTGCCCACCCACTTTTGTGGGCCACTTGGGTGTCGTCCACGCACAACGGCCACTGGCCGGACAACGGACAACGTGTTTCGTCCATTTGGTTGTCGGTTTGTCGGTTTGTTGGTTTGTTGGTTTCTGGGCCACAGACACAGAAAGTGAATTCTAGTTTCCTCTTGACGGAAATTTGATTTTTATTTTCGCGGCTGCTTAACTATTACGTATGTATGTATGTACGTGCGACTGTGGTAGGTGCAGCTCATCAAATGCCACTACTCATCCTCTCATTCCCAATCCTCATTCGCATTCCCATTTCCATCCGCCCTGTTGTCTCTATTGCACGATTATGCATACCGCCGCAACAGCCAACACCCAACACCCAATCGACAACACATTTTATTGGCTGAAGCGGCTGAATGTGTGGCTAGTGATGGTAGCGTGACTGCTGGCAATCCTGTCAAGGTTTCTCCTTAAGCTCCTTAGGCCATTTTCAGTCAAGGTTTATGAGGGGTTCATTGGGGGCTGAGGTGGGGGGATGGTCGATGTGTGATGAGGATTATTTATTGATTGGGGTGATAATTAATGTTCACTCAATAAAAGTAAAAAAGAGATCGAAAGATGTTTGGCTTTAAAAAATAGATCTATCCAGGAAATAAACCGATTAAAAACTACTTCCTATAAGAACCCTTGATATGTGAATGATTTTATGGTTTCTATATCTTAAACTTGACTAAAAGTTTCCTCTCTTTGGTTTATTTTTGAAGCCCAACTCTCTATTTTCATATTCATTCTATCCCCATTTTTCCTGCTTCGATTTGTGTGCCAAAATCTCCCATTTTTTGTATCGATAACTGGCGATTATTGTTGGCCATCTCTAGCTGGATATCACATGCCTGCCGTTGCCATTGCCTGCTGGCAGGCTCCTCGTCATCGCGACGACGTTTAACCCAACAATTTGTTCAGCAATTTGTGTGTGGATGTGTGGTTGTGTGTGTGAATTCAAGATGTTGTTGGATGGTTGAATAGACGAATGGATGGATGGATGGATCGATGGATGGATGGAGAGTTTCATCAATTTGCAACCTCATCGCGAGACCGTCGAACCCCTCTACCCTCTCCCCGTGTCCCGCCCCATTCCCCAAAGCAAAGACCCGCCCAACAAAGCGATATTTATTTTTACTATAAATACTGGCCATTATGATTATTTTTTGTTGTTGTTTTTTATTCATATAATATTTTTTCTATCAAAGAGTTTTTGTTGGCCACAATGTAGTCGTTTGTCACTGCTCCCTCCCCCTCTCTCCCTCTCTCTCCCTCTCTCTATCTCTATATATCTCTATCTGTCTATTGGTATCTCCCATCTCCTCCGCCTCAAACACACAGTCCTCTCCTCTCCCCCCCTCTCTGCTCCTCTCTGCTTCATCATTCAACCACTTGACTGGGCGACTGGTGGACTGGTGGACTGGGGGACTGGCGAGCCATTGACATTCATAGCAGCACACTTTCAGAGCAGATAGCTCTGTCTCCGTCTCTGTTTCTGTCTTTGTCTCGCTAACATCTGATATCATAAAGGAATTAATCTGCGATGACATAAATTCATTTGTTTATGGATAACTCACAGATCTGTTATCCGTTGAACAGAAATTCCTTTCCATTCTTTACCTTTCCCCCTGGGAATAGAGCGGAGTGTGATTGTGTGGTTCCGCCCTCAGTCATCTGACAGTTTTGTGGCGTGTGCTTTGACTTTAAACTTCAAAAATTGTTCTGCCCACACTTCCGTATGGCCTGCCTTGGGGGTAGACTTGTACTCGTACTCGTAGTCGTAACCGTACTATTTCCATTTCCATTTCGATATACAAACCATAAAATTTACATGCTTTGCTTGCCTACAAGTTGTATGTGTGTTGGTGTGTGTGTGCTAATGCTTCTTGGGTCGTTATCCACGTCATCCATCGTCATCATCCATCGTCATTGTCATCGTCAACTTGTTGCTTCCATATTTGGCAACAGATTCAAATGACCGAACCGAACTGAACCGAACGACCGTCTATCTGTCTATCTGTCTGTCTGTCGCTTGATCATTTTATCGACAATCAGTATTTATTGTATATCTTGTTTGGACCTGGTCTGTGCCAGTGTCTATCTAGTGGCTGGTGCCGTTCTGCGGTTCTAGCTGTTCTAACTGGAGGCCTTAGACATTAGGCAAGGCATTAGGTGGCATTACTCATACGCCCCATGGCACGACCTTTGTTTGGCAATCGCAATCGGCGTTTATTTGCTTACGATAAATGGTGGGGAGGTTTTTATTGGAAAAATCTCATCGTACTTACATACATATATAGAGAAATATGAATATGAATACGAATACGAATACGTGTTAAATAATGTCGACTAAATTGAGCTTGAGGTGGGCGGCGTTTCTCATTGATTTACAATATACATAGGTAGATAGATACACGTCGTAGCACATCCATAGGAAGGAAAATCTTCCACACTTCTACATATACTGAATGCTGCTATAAAGATGTTACTTTTATGGATTATGCGAATAAAACTGTTACCTTTTGGAGGCTTTAAAACCTTCAAAAGCTGCCAGATGACAGAAGCCTCCGAATGGAACAACCATTGAGGGTGCTATAAAAACTATACTTAGGTAAATCCTATCAAATATTCCACTTGTTAGCTAGTAGTTCTAACGTTTAGGGGGGGGGTTTATATTTAGACGGGTCTATAACTCATCCAAGCTGAATCATGAAAGGGGGGAGGGGAGAACAACAACAACAACAACCGGTGGCAGTGCAATTCCGTTGCACGTTGCACGTATCTGACAGAACGTGCAATTATCGAGTTACAAATGAATTTGTTTTTGTTTTTTCTTGGCCACTGTTTATGGAAGTGGTTTCTTGTTTTTATATATATTTATGTTGGTAGTTGCCACTGACTGCCCCCCCCTGCCCCCTGCCTTCCCCCCCCCTGACTGTCTTGTGATATGCCGCGTTCTCTTTACATACAATAATCGTGCAATAAGCCATAAATTACATAATTGCCGTACGTTTATCTGCTGGATATTGTATGTACATATGTATGTATGTATGTGCAGATTGCAACTGTTTTCTGTTTCTTTTCTGCGACGATAACTCGTATCGCGGGAGGGGGGAGTGGGGGGAGTGTGATCTCTGGTCTCCCCTGGCCTTTGTGTTGAGGTTGAACGAACAAACGAACGAACGAACGAACGTCAGACATGTGGCACGAACAGATAATGTCTTTGTTGAAGATATCGAATGTGTAGTAAACTCCTAGGGCTGGTATCGTATCAGATCGTATCATCTAACAAAATGTAACATGCCAGACCCCGCACACCGCACCCCGCAACCAGGCAATCGATCTTCGCTTTGTCCGCTTTTGTTGTGCGATTACTTGGTGATCTATACGTATGTATGTATGTCTGTACGTTACCGGGTTTACATATTTCTTTGTCTCTGTGGCACAGACACCACGATAGACACTCCATGATTTGCATGATCAACCACTTGGAAAGTCTATATGTATGTATGTATATATTTACTGCTTGTAGAACTTATTAATTTTTCATGTTCAGCGATTTGCAATGCTTCGCCTTTGTATGCAAATTCAATCGCAGAATAATGGAAAATAATCAACATTATATAGAATATATATTACAATATAGGAACCATTGGAATGTCAGCAATTTGTGTGATCTTAAGAGCTTTTCTTTTAATCAACTTTCGAATGTGTCAATCCATTGAACTCTCCCCAATCCCCCCTTCTGTTACCTTTAGGTGGTATAAACTGTCGATAAACCTTCTCAACTCTGCGTCTCAGTGAACTGAGCGAATATTTGTCCAGTGTCAACACAGGAATACTATACTTAATAAACAAAATGTTTATTATTTACGCGTAAATTCGCTGAAATTTCAACACCAGACGGTACTCTCTCTCTCGCTCTCTCTTTCTCTGGTATCAAACTGTGCAAACAGAGACGTCTCCATAAGGTTCCTTTTGTTTTCTTTAGCTCTGTCGCTCTGTCGCCTGTCGCTGTCGCCTGTGGCTATGCCCTCCAGCATATTCTCACTTTCCTGGTATTCAATTTCAAACAAAATGAAGCGCCAGCCAGTCAGCCTGGCAGCAGTTTTGTACCCCCGAGTGGTATGTGGTATGCGGCATGCGGCATGCACTTGCTTCCGAGATGACAAATTGGAATTGAAATTCTATATGTTTGTTTGTGTGTCTTGCCTGTTGGGTGGCAGGAAGCAGGCGGCGAGGGTCAAGCACTGCCTGACTTTGGCTATTGTTTGCTGCGGTTTGTGGGTGGCTGGGGCTGGGGGCTAAGGCCAATGATGGGCGGTTGCATTGACGTCAACCCCCTGACAGAGTCGAGGGGGGGAAACATGAATCGTTTAATCAGGCCTGGCCATAGACAAAAGTGGTAGATACTTGACTCCTGAATGACTTTCACTCAGTGTTATCCGATTAGCCTACTATATATATGTATAATATATATCGAATAATCGCCGTAGGACACTGACTAGATATGACAGTACAAAATATTGATTATCGATAAATCTGAATAGTCGATTGGAGGTTGTCAGCGATTTCGTTTCCGTTTCCTGACTCATCAAATTTTTGATTAATAATAATAAAGCCGTAAATAATTGCCTGTGAGAAAAATTGCATTTTAAATAAAACAATAAAAACGCATTAAACGTAAACAAAAACAAAAACAATTAAATTTGTATTTGTTTTTGTGTGTTTGCAATTTTTTATATAGATTTTTTTATGCGAATTAATTAAGTTTTTGCCAGTTTACACCTTTTTTTATGCGATTGCTGATTACTTATCCCCCCTTCCCCCCTACCACACTCCTTTTTGCTTGCAGTTTAACCAAGAAGGGAAAAACAGCAACAACAACAACAAACAACAACAACAACAAAAGTGGAAGGAAAAAAACAGCCAACAATTGGCACAATTGGCGATAAATCAGCGAGCGACATCGTCATCAAAACGCAACGCTGACAGCAAAGAAGAAGAAGAGGAAGAAGCAGCAGCAGCAGCAGCAGCTGAAGAAATAACGGTGTGAACTTTAGCAGACGCTGCAGAAAAGCAAAACAAACGAAGGAAACGAACAGCAACAACAGCAACAGCAAACTGCAGCGGAATATCGAAGACGAAACCAAAAAACAACAAAAAAACGAACAACGAAGCAGCGAGAGCCGAACAGCAGAGCCAACAAAGAGAGAGAGAGAGAGAGAAGAACTGCAGCAGCAGAGCAGCAGCAACAGCAGGACACTGCATATCGATTTTGCTTTTGTGGATACTATTTTTAGTGGTATCCTCCACAGTATCTTAGTGCGTGTTTTAGTATCTCTTTTGAGGTACGTGGGGAAGCGCAAGGCAGATTGTTGACAGGCAGGCAGGCAGGCAGCCAGGCCAGCAGGGGAATGCAGCATGTGGCCATGTAGGCAGCCCTAGACACTGACAACAACAACAACAGCAACAGCAACAACAAAACGAAGAGGGGGAATAGTCGAAGCATAGCCCAAGCCCAAGCCCAAGCCACTTGACAGCCACTTGGCATTCAGGCAGCAGCAGCAGCAGCAGCAACAGCAACGGCAGCGGCAGCGAACCATAACCAGGCAGACCGGAAAAGCGTCGATGAGTTGAGGGCTCCAACCTCATCCTCCATATCCTCCACCTACTGCACCGTCTCCCTATTCCCCTCTGGCTGCTTTTGAAGGCTGGAGCTGGAGCTGGAACTGGAACTGAGACTGGAACCCCCCCGTCCAGCAGCGTTTTAACCTGGCCACAATGGACGCATCGCCCACATCCCCGGCGGCGGCAGCTCCTGCTCTGGTGTCGGGCAGGTCATTGGACCAGCAGGTGGACGCCTCGCCCAATCACTCGAACTACTCGAATCTCACCAACAACAGCAGCCCCAGTCCAAGTGGGAGCAGTGTCTGCAGTCCCTCCACCACATCCTCCTCCTCGTCGGCGCCTCAATACAGTGAGGATCTACGAGCGGCAGCCACTGCCGTGCGTCATAGCCAGAATCCCAATTCAAATCAGAGTCCGAATCTGAATCTAAATCTGAATCAGAGCCACAGCCACAGTCAGAGTCAGAGTCAAAGTCAAAGTCACAGCGGGTCGGCGGGCACAGGCGGCTCGTCGTCGGGCAAGACCTGCGAGGTGGATGTGGGCGAGGAGGAGCGCGATACCTTCTCGCCGGTGTCCAGTCCGGACTGCAACGGAGCGGCCTTGGCTCTGGGAGCAGAGGTTATTGCCTCCGCGACCGAACCGGGTCTGGACAACAAAATCTTCGAAGGAGGCAGCGGCAGCGGCTCCGGCAGCAGCAAGGCGAAACCGGCCTCCAAGGAGGAGAAGCAGCGCCAGAACGAGGAGATCGTCTGCATGGAGACCTCCACAGTATCCACAGAGACAGGCTCCTGGGAGTCGATGTATCCGGTGGCCGTAGAGCCTCCACCAGCACCACCGTCGGCACCGGAGGATGATGACACAATGGGCACCGAAGCAGAATCCCATTCTGTTTTCAAGGGGATCAGTGCCAGCTGCCTGTTGCGGGATCTGGAGAAGCGTGATCAGCCGCTGTCCACATCCGGGACGAGTGCCTGCTTCATAGACGCCTCCTCGCTGCGCGACGAAGATGAGGTGCTGTCCTTTCCCAGCCTCGACGGACATGCCCAGGAAGAGGTGCACGAAGAGGAGCACGAGGCGGAGATCGGGGCAGGAGGCGACGAGCAGGAGGAGACGCTGGAAGCCTCGCCCACCCAGCAGCTGGAGCAGTTCCACAAGGCCTTTGCCAGGTGCAAAGGCTCGAGCACGAGCCACGGCCGCAGCAGCTCCAACGATGCCGATTCCTCCGACTCCTCGCTCAGCGTCAGGATGCGACGAGAGCAGGAGGAGCAGGAGCGCCCGATGGCATCGTTGGGCGGCGGCGGCGGCGGCGGCCCCTACAGCTTCCAGCACAACGCCCAGAACTTTAGCGTGCATCCATTGGGGAGCAGCCCTAAGTTTGCGACCCACCACCACAGCCAGAGCAGCAGCCACAGCCACAACCAGAACCATACCCACACCCAGAGCCACAACAATGGGCAGCCCGATCTCAGCTACACCACGGACTATTCGTCCAGCAGCCCGGCTCCCAGTTTGGTCTGGTCGGAGCAGGGCAGAGTCGCGCATGCGCCGCACTCCTCGGCCTCCGCCTCGGCATCGACGTCGACGCCACACAACTCGATGGTGCACATAGAGCCCGCATCGGGGAGCAACAACAGCTCCATCCACAGAGATTACACTTTGTCCTCCTCGCTGTCGCATCACCGCGACTCGGGCGCCTACTGCAGCGATGCCACGGACTCGCCGCTGCCCCTGCCCCGCACCCCGAAGCGCTGCTCCAAGTTCGACGAGGCCAATCCCATTGTGTCGGGCGGGGCCTCCATCGAGGACTTCCGGCAGAAGCAGTGCGAGAGTCCCAGCATCAAGCGGCGCACCGACACCTGCCCCATCGTGTCGGGCGGCTTTGTGTCCCTGGACTTTGCCCCCACGCGTCCCCTGCAGGACGACGACGAGGATGACGACGATGCCGATGACGCGGAGATCTCCGGCGTGGAGATGCGCGTGAAATCCGGTGCGAGTGCGGGACAGCAGAGGAAGCCGGTGCCCGGCATAGCCTCCTGGGTGGTGGACATGAGCGACTGTCGTCCGGAACGTCGCCGGAGCACCAGCAGCACCACCTCCAGCTTCCGCGAGCGCTCCGACTCGAACAGCTCACACAAGAGCGGCTGCGGCTTCTACGTCTCACTTGATGACATGGATCGGAAGACGCCGTCACAGCCACCGGCCAAGCCCCAGCCACCGCCGCCACCGTCGCAGCTAAGCAAATCCTACACAGCTCCCAAGTCCGCTGGCTTCTTTGTGAATCTCTCGCAGAACAAGGCGGAGCAGGAGGTGCCTGGCGGTCAGGCAGGAGCAGCGGAGGAAAAGCAGCAGCAGCAGCAGCAGCCGCCGCCGTCGGAGCAGAAGAACATCTTCAGCATGTTCATTGACATTGGCGGCGAGCAGAAGACGCCACGCGCCAATGGACGAAAGGAACCCCTCAGTCTGGCGCAGCGTCTGTCCAGCTCCCTGAGCTCCTCAACAGCCGCCGCCGCCCAGCGACGCGGTGAGTTCGGCGGGGATGTGATGAAGTCCAGTGCCAGTTCAACGGAGACCCTGATGGCCAAGAGCGCCACACAAAAGGAGATGCTGGCAGCTGGAGCGTTAGCAGGAGCAGGAGCAGGAACAGGAGCCGGAGAAAGCAAATCCCTGGACTACAGATGCAATCTGGATCCCCCGCTGACAGTGGCCGCCCTGCGTCGCATGTCCCAGCAGCACCGGCAGCAGCAGCTGCAGGCCGATCCCACGAAGCGCCACAGCTGGGGCAGCAATGGGAACCCGGAGCCCCACGGAGGAGGAGCACCGGGCAACGACTGCAAGCGCTCCATCAGCCTGACGGCCAATGGAGTGAACGGCACAGACTCCTCCGGAGCGGGTCTGATGAGCATCATTGACAAGCTGCCCATCATCTCGAAGGCCTCCTCCCTGTCGGTGGACAGTTCCCTGTCCCCCTACGACGACTACAGCGGCGGCTCCAATGCGGGTGGTCTGAGCAGTTGCTCCGACGAGGAGCAGCAGCAGATGGTTGGGGGGCACCTCAAGAAGCGGCGACGCGACGTGCAGCTAAATGAGACGTACGACAAGAGCAGCATGGCCTCCGTGACGGAGGGAGTGTTATCCAAGGACATGTCGCCGGCCTCCAACACGGACACGGACGATCTCACCTTCCAGCAGGACGAGCAGCTGGCCCAGCAGCAGCAGGCCTTGGAGCAGCAGCTGATTCCCGTGCAGTTGAGCAGCAGCTCCAATCGCACCAGCGTCATGGAGACGATCATCGAGGCCAAGGAGACGGCCTCGCCGAAGAAGACGGTCACAGTCTCGTCCTCTCTCAACAACGGCCACACCATGGAGTCCCTGCACGCCACCATCGAGAAGCAGAAGCAGCTCCTGGAGACGGTCAACGAGCACGGCGAGCAGCAGCAGCAGCAGCTGGCGGCTCTGGTTCCCTCCTCCTTTGTGAAGCTCTCGGACATGGACAAGCCCGTGAAGCACGATCTCCAGTCGCCGGATTCGATGAGCAAGAGCGTGGGCAACAACCACCGCAGCAGCCACAGCTCCCAGTTGGGCCAGCGCCTGTACCGTGACGAGAACAAGGGGCGTCCCCACTCCTGGGCCATGACCCGGTCGACGGGCTACAGCTTGCAAAACTTTACGAATTCCGTGGACAACATCCGAAGCCTGTCGCGGCTCTTCCCCAACTTCTCCAAGGAGTTCTCCAACTCGCTGCCCAACGACATGACCCTGGAGCACACGCAGGCGCTGACGCAGGCGCAACAGCAGGTGGACTACATCCAGACCGATCTCAGCGCCGACTCCAGTCTGGCCTCCAGCTTCAGCAGATCGGGCATGGACGAGTCTTCCATTAGCTGCCGGCAGCCGCGTCGCCTGGGCGAGGATCTGCTCAAGATGTTCCTGCAGGAGATTGCCACAGATATGCTGGTCGAAGTGCATGGCCGTCGCATCCGTGCCCACAAGTGCATCCTGCGCTCCAGATGCCAGTACTTTGCGGCCATGCTCGCCGGCCATGGATCCCAGAGCGTCGTCTCCCTGCAGGGCTACTCCTATGCGGCCGTGCACTTTGCCCTGTGCCACATCTATTCGGGGGCCTCCCATCCCCCGGACGGGATCAGCCTCATGGAGCTGGCCGCCCTGGCCGATCTGCTGGGCCTCGAGGGACTCAAGGAGGTCACCTCGCACGCGCTCAAAACGAACTACTGCCACAACTTCCACAAGCCCTGCTCCGGCTGCATCGACGGCATCCTGCAGGTCCTGCCCGTGGCTCTCAACCATGCACTGGACGATCTCTATCGCAAGTGCCTGCGCTGGACCTGTCGCCACTACCTCAAGGTGTGGCCCACGCGTCAGTTTGCCCAGCTACCGCCCGACATACTGGGACGTTGCCGTCAGCAGATCATTGCCTACATGGTAAGGGTCTTTCCATTGCCTTTCTCTCACTTTCCCTTTCCCTTTTCCTCTCGCTCGAAGATTCATTTCCTATGTTCTTATGTTGACAGACCTCGGAGACGGTGCTGGACACGGTGCTCGATTGTGACCATCTGCTGGCGCAGCTCTCGGCCTACCGCTGGGGACACGTCTGCGAGCAGCTGGTGCGGGACATACTGGATGCAGCCCACGCCTATGTGGGCGATCACTTTGCCAGCCTGATTGCCAGCGACGCCTTCCTGTCGCTGGGCCACGACCGGAGTCGCCACATTCCCCATTTGGAGGCCCTGCTGCGGCAGGCCGCCTCTGAGCTGACGCCGGAGCAGGCGTGCAGGAGCTATCAACGGGTGACGCGACTCAATGCGGTGCTGCGGGCGAAGCTGCACAATGTGCCGGGGAATCTGAGCGAGCTAGTGCAGGAGCTGCATGGCCTGCAGGAGGAGGAGCAGCTCGACTGGAAGCCGGACTACGTGCGGCTGGTCTGTGCTCTGGTTTACACCGTCGAGCAGTGCCTGATCCGGCAGTGTTCGCGGGCGATGCGCGTGACCGCTTGGCAGCGCATGGATCTGGAGCTGCGCAAAAAGATACAAGGCATGGCCCGACTCACGGAGCCGCTGGACATGAAGCGTCAGGGCGGCAAGGCGGTGGGCAAGGCATTCTCCTTTGGCGGCAGCACACGCAGCCAGGATCTGGTGCAGATAAAGCTGGCCATTCAGGCCCAATCGAAACGGGCCCACGCCCAGGAGACGCACATGTACAAGGCCACCCAGACGCAGGATGCGGGCGCATCCAATCATGTCCTGACAGCGGACCGTGGAGTGCAGGCCAATCACGATCCCAGGGAGGGCGGCAGTAAGTCAAGACGTCTCCCAATTCTCTTTGCAATCTAATTGTGCTTTCTTCCCTTTCAGGCAAACTGCTCAAATCGAACTCGCGTGCCCACGTGCCGCATCGTGCCGCCTCCCAGGTGGCCTCTGAGCGGAACAGCATCAATCTGCATCGACGGACTCAGTCCGAAGCGCCGCCAGTGACGCATCACAAGAAGGCGGCAGTGGCGTCAGCAGCAGCAACTTCCGCAGCAGCAGCAGCGCCTCCCGCAGCCGAGACTAAGACAAAGCCAACGGCAGCCCCGCGATTGGGCGAAATACGACCTCGCTACTTGGAGCCGCGCAAGCCACGAGCACCGCTTGCCAATGGACCCGTGCGAAGTGCCACCAGCTCGAGTATACCCGCCAGTGGTGGGGCCCGGAAGGCACCGGCCAAGAATCTGCACATCTCCTCAAGCGACAGCTCGAGGAACTCGAGTCCGGCAGCAACCAGGCGAGTGCAGAATGGAAACGCCGGACGTCTAGGCAACAAATCCAGCAATCTCTCCATGGACAGCCTCTCCTCACCAGCCAGACGGGCTAAGAGCAGCTCGCGCGCCCCCACCAACGATAGATACTCATCCGATCAGAACGTCGACTCGCTGGCGGAGAGCATGAAGAGCTCCGTCATCACGAACAAAACGATCTCACACGAATCCCTCTCGGGCAGCTCGAAGCTGGCCCGCATCCAGCAGCTGAATGGCCACTCGGCGGGGGCCAAGCAATCGCCAGCAGGTGGCAAAGGCAAGCAGACGAAGCCCCTTCAGCGTGGCTCCACGGTGGGTAATAAGTCGACGCGGCAGCTCAAGCAGCAGCATAATGGAGTGGCCTCGAATGGGTCCAGTCCCAGTTCGGTGCACACGACCAAGTCGGCGACCAGTCGCCTGTCCTCCGTCAGTAGTACGCTCTCCACCCGCGAGCTGTTCAAGCAGCGCTCCATTTCGGTGCCATTAGGCGGCACAGAGGCCGCACCAGCCAACAAGGGACGACCCAGCTTCCTGTCGGCCAAGTCTCGCGAGATCCTGGCCAAGCGGGCCGAGAAGAACAAGCTCCAGCAACAGCAGCAACAACAGCAACAACAGCAGCAGCAACAACAGAAGCAAACAGAAAGCTTGGGGGATGAGCGCGGGTCACAGCAACTGCGCTCCTCCGCTGGCCCCCTACGCTCCTCCTCACATTCCGCTGTGGCCAGCATGCTGCAGCAGCACAATCTGCGCAACAGTCTGCCCTCCAATATACCCACACGACGGCCCAACACGCTGCAGCTGAAGAAGACCACCGCTGTCTCGAATGGCGTGGCCACCAAGGTGACCACCAACGGTATCAATGGCTCGTACAAGGCGGCCCAGGCGGTCAAGCAGAAGCTGGACCTACTAATAGATGCCCAAATGGAGGGGGCGATGCACATGCCCATGGAGCGAGTAGAGTCGAAGCTCGAGCGTTCGAGCACTTTCTGCAAAGACAGCGCTGATCTGGATATTAGCGAACTACAGATTGTGGAGTAGAGCAGAAAAACAGCAGCAGCAGCAGAATGAGGTGAGGAATGCACAAATAATATACAAACAAAGAAAGAAAATCACTAATCGTATGCGTATCCGCTTCCAGGTCGTATCAAATATGGCCCCAGACACCACCCAGTCCCCGCAGAACCGTACACGTCCCATAAGGCAACACTAGTCAATAATCTAGCATGCAGCTGCAGTTGCAGTTGCAGTTGGAGAACATGAAACCATTTAACCATAACAATAAATATTAACAAGAAGATGTTACTACCTACCCACAAGCGAAATAAGTGAGATCCAGCGGCAGAAACAATTACGGATACCCGCAATACAATTACAACACGTGTTATCCAACTTAGAGCAGAAACAAAAGTTATTGCCCCGTTTAAACAAAACCCCACTTCCACTTCCACTTCCAGTTCCACTTCCACACCCCACTCCTGAAATATTATTGTATTAGCTTATTACGATATGGAAACGATGCGAGAGGCCAGGTGGGATTGTGTGAAGGGCAGAGACCAGCAAAGGATCTGATCGGATTAGATCAGGCTGAAGCAATGTCAAAGAAACAAAAATGGAATAACAAATATATATTTGGTGATATTATTTAGAGTGCGCTTTACTCGTATGTTTATGTTAAATGCTAATCGAAAAGTGCTTACAACTCCTCCCCCTCCTCCCAAAAAAAAAACAAAAAAAACGACTACTTAAAGTATGATCTAGCCCCCCAGCTAATGTATGCACTGAAGAAAACCCATATTCCCTCCTCCCCGCTCTTCGCTCTATGCGCTTTGCAAGCTGCATTTAAAGACTTCTACTCTCCTGCTTTATCCCGCCCAAAATAATAATAATAATGTATAGGTATACCTACCTACCATACGAAAAGAGACAAAACTAAACGGACACCATGTCTCTACTCCATAATTCTGTTTTTTTTTTTATACTGTTGTTTATTTAACTCGTACTCGTAATACTACTGGCGCATTACTTCAGCAAGGCAACCAAGGAAACGTCTTTTATATTATATTATTTGAATTCATAATAATAATTTATACATTTTAATTATTTAACATATTCTAGTAATATATAATATGCAAACCGAAGTGAAACGAAGGATGATTTTTGTAAGCATTGTAACGGCATTGATACATTGATATATTGATAATGAAGTGCAAGAGTAATAAATGTGTGTATTTATTAAAAGTTACAATATATTGCAATGTCTTTCATTCGCCCAGATTCTAGATTACAACCGAAATTTGAGGTCCATTTTCTACATCATAAATATATATATGTATATATATAAATATATATATGTATATATATAAATATATATATGTATATATATAAATATATATATGCGTGCATGTATGTAATTATCATATCATATCATATCATATCATATCATATCCGTATCCATATCCATTTCCATTGCATCACAAATGTATATTCTTATATATGGTATTCCCCCCTTAATAGTACAGAGCGCATGCGGCAATTGGCTTTTCTCGGGACTGGCAACGCTCCAGACGTTTGACAGCTGATTGCTGAGACGTCAGCGCGGGAGGGAGCAATGCAATGTGGTAAATTTGAACTAAACTCTAAGACTAATCTTAGTTCGGTGTTTCAGTCGGTGCCCCTAGGTCGGAGAGCTCTTCAATGAGAGCGCCCATTCGTTGAAAACGTTGCGACAGTGGATGACCACGCACTCGTTGCTGCAGTACTCATCCTCCCAGTCTGGATTGATGATCGCCGGCTTGTTGCATTGCTCCCTCGTGCACTTTGGCGCCTGGGCCGCCTCGGTGAGCAACTGAATTTGCTCGGGAGGTTCTACGGTGGCTGTAGTCGCGGCCAAAGCTGGCGTTTGTTCGTTGCTCATTTCAATTTTTGGCGTGATCGGATCCGTCGTTTGAATCGCTGGCACGGAAGCGGCAGCTTCTGAGACGGTGCTGCTAACCTCCGGAGTGATGTCTGTTTCAGACAACTGCTGGCGATAGTCGCGTATGTGGCGCACATAGTCGCGCTTGTCCTGCTCGTGCTTCTGAATGTACGCGTTCTTTTGCCTCCCGTCCAGAGAGTCCCACATTGTCTGGACTATGACCGATATTTGTTCGAGGGTGCATGTGGGATTCTGCTGTTTGATCGGCGCCAAAGTGTCGCGAAAGAAGAGGGCAAACGGGGCCAGAGGCTTTGACGGAGCTTGTACCAGCCCCTGCTGCGGCAGCTGCTGTGGAGCTGGCGACAGCTGTGGCAGCATCTGCTGCTGATTCACTGGCTCGTGCTGCGTCATCATGCTGTGCCCGCCGCCGCCATACGTGTCGCCATCCTCCTCGTCGTCGTCATTAAACGTGGAATGATCCAGGCTAAGCAGTCTCTGCGACTGCAACGAAAACAAAAGCATTGGCGTTGGGTTAGTCATTTTATTAATGCTCAACCCCCAAAGACGTCTGTCTCACTAGGAACTTCTTCATCTGAGGAGCAGAGAGACCCAATTTATAATCCAATCACAGACTGAACAACTAAACTAATGTACGATTCGCTCGCCCGCCGCCGCCGCCAAGCCCAGCTACATGTGCTTGTGCACCCACAGCGGGGAGAAACGGAGGAGTATGTGGTAACGACGTTGCGTCGACCTGCCCTGCTTCTGCTGATTGTGTGGTGTGTGTGCGTGCTGTTTGTTGATAAGAAGCTGACGCGTCGCGTCGTTGCTGCTGCTGCTACGGCTACGGCTACGGCTACGGCTACGCTGCTTTGTATCGATAACCACCATGCGATTCCGTCCGCTCGGGTGGAGGGGTTCTATGCATTGGTGTGTGGAAGTGTTTGTGTGTGTGCTGGAGGAGTCGTCCGGCTAGTACCCAAAAACCACATATGATAATGTTCCAAGCGTATGGCAAGACGTGAGGGTGCGATTGGGGGGCTACATGTACAGTGGCAGCGCGACCCCAATATGTGCGATTCCGATCTCTGCGCTTCGTTCATTATAAAACCATTAATGACATCGATGCTCATCAATTAGTGGAAGTACTCAGCTGTAAACACTGTTTGCAAAGCCTGTGTGCAGCTATTAGTTCGTTCTGGGACCTGGGCGCTCGCTGTCTACCATTTTCTGTTCCCGCGTTGCGTTTTCCAGCAGCACTTACAGCATGGTTTGGGGATTCCGTTGGCATGTCGAACATATCATCTCCGAACGAGGGTGCATGAAATTGGTTCAATTGATTCATTGCAGCAGCTCCCAATCTTTTTATTTACTAATATTTCAATAATTTTTGATTTTCTTATGGTTCGAGGATTTTTTAGTGTGGCCACAGGCTGTTAAGCTCGAAATCAGTGAATTGGTAATTATTACATATTTTTTTGTGAATTTATCGAGAAAATGTACCGTCTGTCTCTCAGAAATAAACCGAAATATACTGTTAGTATACTGTAATATACCGAACGAAATTAACTCCCCTTTTTATTTAAGTAGATGTGCAACTTGTGTTAAATAGGAAAAATATTACTAGCCCTGAAAAAAACTTTATTTCCGATAAATTAATCAATTTTCTATAAGATTGGTCATTTTATGGACTCCCTTTTATAAGATTCTTAATAAAATGGGGCTATTATTATTATTATTTTACATGGGAACTACACGGTAACTACATATGTATGTCATGTCAACAACATATTTAAGAAGTATGGAAAGTACCCTTATTACTTTTAATTAATGTTAAAATTCTGTATAGATAATTATGATTTTTTCAGATTGACATTTAATTAAGATTCCATTGCTACCACAAAAACGGAAACCAGAAATTTGTTCAGGCAAAAATACGTTTGGAATGCTGTTTCATTTAAATTTTGTATAGAACTTTATATTTAGTCAAAAAGCTAAAATAAATGATAAAGACGAGAAGACCCTATAAATGTTTATATTTTTTTGGAGAGTTCATATTGATAAAAAAGATTGCGACCCCGATGTTGGATTAAGATATATTTTGGGTGTAGCCGCTCAAATTTTAAGTCAGTTCGACTTTTAAATTCCGTTGTGGGCCAAAACGACTTTTTCTGATAGATTTGGTGATGTGGCGATCAAATCACAACAAATCTAAAAGGCTAAGATCTAGGAGGCTATGGAGGCTCAGCCTGAGTTGGTTTGGAACAGAACAGTTAGTTTGGATAACCTGAAACAAAAAATCAGTCTAAATTTGTGCACCTTTCAAAATTAATAAATTCGAAATTTTGGTTTTTGGATAGTCATCGTCCAAGACCATGTACCAATGCCGGCTCAGGAATACGATACTGTCAGGAATCCGATTCCGGTCCCATTCCCATTTGGCACTGAATTGGCTGAGACCGAAAATTTTGGCCATTCATTTAAGGTTAAGCCAGCGACAACTGAAGACCGATAGCAGTTGTAATGCACCGAAAGACCCCGCCAAAAGCAAAGCGGACGACAGCTTTCTTAATGGAACCAATACCATCTACATTGAGGAACTGTACAGAAAATGGAAGGAAAATCCCAAGTCCGTGGATCCAGTAAGACAGATGAGCGAAGGCCTCCACTGTCCGTCCTCTTACTAAAAAGATTACTCACTTACAGTCTTGGGATGCCTTCTTTAAGGACAAGCCGCGCCTCGTGACTGCGAAACCATCCGATACGAGCAAGCGAAAGCATAGGCGTCCTCCGATGGAACCGTCGGCAGCGCGAGTGAAATCTCGAACGGCGCTCTCCACACGGGACATATCGACAACAAACCCGACGTCGGCAGCAGCGGGGGCGGCGGCTCCCCAGGCCATGGATTGGAAGAACATCGATGACCATATGACAGTACAGGCTATCATAAGGGCCTACCAGACGCGCGGACATTTGGCCGCCGATCTCGATCCGCTGGGCATTGTCCAGCCCCTTGGTACTACCTCTGTGGACGGCACCAAACGGAATGCCACCGAAGCAGTGCTCCGCCAGCACTATTCCTATGTTTTCAGTAAGTAAGATGATGCTGATTACCTTGCAGTCCAGTCCCCATCTACTGTTCTTCTTTGCAGACGATCTCAATGCCTCTTTTAAGCTTCCATCGTCCACGCTGATTGGTGGCACTGAGCAGTTCCTGCCACTCAAGTAGGTTTCCTCAGCTAGGTCTTACCTTTAGCAACTCAATCAACTCTTATTTCAATTGGTTCCATTCCCTTCACCGATAGAGAGATTTTGGATCGCCTGGAGCGCATTTACTGCGGACACATTGGTGTGGAGTACATGCAGATCACATCGCTAACCAAGACCAACTGGATACGAGAGCGCTTCGAGAAGCCCGGGGCCATCGAATTCAGTCCCGAGGAGAAGAAACTCATACTGGAGCGCCTGACACGGTCCACGGGCTTTGAGAACTTTCTGGCCAAGAAATTCAGTTCGGAGAAGCGTTTTGGTCTCGAGGGATGCGACATCATGATACCGATTCTCAAGGAGATCATCGATCGCTCCACCACTCTCGGTGTCGAATCAATAATGATAGGTTAGTCTTTCTTTCTGTTCCCCTAAACTCAGGTCCTGGTCCTGACGCCCTGTTGTTGTATTTCCCCAGGAATGGCGCATCGGGGGCGACTAAATGTGCTAGCCAACATTTGCCGCAAGCCCATAGCCGATATATTGGGGCAGTTCCATGGCCTAAAGGCAACCGACTCCGGTTCGGGTGATGTCAAGTACCATCTGGGCCTATACATGGAGCGCCTGAACCGACTGACCAACAAGAACGTGCGCATTACCGTGGTGGCCAATCCGTCGCATTTGGAACACGTGAATCCGGTGGTGCTTGGCAAGGCGCGGGCCGAGATGGCCCA
This sequence comes from Drosophila azteca, assembly GCA_005876895.1. NCBI lineage: Eukaryota > Metazoa > Arthropoda > Insecta > Diptera > Drosophilidae > Drosophila > Drosophila azteca. The sequence goes on from VCKU01000016.1 coordinate 369,714, forward strand.
ACGCGGAGATACCACAGGCTCTAAGGTGCTGCCCATCATCATACATGGTGACGCCTCCTTCTGCGGTCAGGGCGTTGTCTACGAGTCATTGCACTTGTCGGACCTACCCAACTATACCACTTACGGCACCATACACGTCGTGAGCAACAACCAGGTGGGCTTCACCACGGATCCGCGCTTCTCACGCTCCTCCCGTTACTGCACGGACGTGGCCCGTGTGGTAAACGCCCCCATCTTCCATGTCAACTCCGACGATCCCGAGGCGTGCATCCATTGTGCCCGCGTCAGCACTGATTACCGGGCAAAATTTCACAAGGACGTGGTCATTGATATTGTCGGCTATCGTCGCAACGGCCATAATGAGGCCGACGAGCCCATGTTCACCCAGCCGCTGATGTACCAGCGCATCAGGAAGCTAAAGAACTGCATGGCCCTGTATTCGGATAAGCTGATCAAGGAGGGTGTGATAACGGCGGCCGATTACAAGTCCATGATTGAAAAGTACGACAAGATCTGTGAGGATGCGTGGCAGGAATCCACCAAGATGTCGACCATGAAGGTTTGATTGGCATCATCTGAATGCCACCACCAGCCATAACATAACGTTTTCAATTGCAGTACTCCGCCTGGATTGACTCTCCCTGGACGGCCTTCTTCCAGGGCCGCGACAGACTGAAAATGTGCCCCACGGGCGTCAGCCTGGACACCCTCAAGAAGATTGGCCAGATCTACTCGAGTCCGCCACCCAAGGAGCACAAGTTCCAGGTGCACAAGTAAGTCGGATATGGCCCAACCTGGGTCCATCTGGAAGCAGCCCACCTTCCACCTTCTGGTTCTCATTTCGATCTCTTCTCCAGGGGTATTATGCGAATTCTGGCCCTTCGAAGGAAACTGGTCGAGTCCAAGCTGGCCGACTGGTCCCTGGGGGAGGCCTTCGCCTTTGGTACACTGGTCAAGGATGGCATACACGTGCGCCTCTCAGGGCAAGATGTGGAGCGTGGAACGTTCTCGCATCGGCACCATGTGTTGCACCACCAGACCCGTGACAAGGTGCGCTACAACTCCATAGAGCACCTGTATCCCGACCAGGCGGAATATTCAGTGTCCAACAGTTCGTTGTCGGAGTGCGCGGTTCTGGGATTCGAGCATGGCTACTCCATGGCCAACCCAAACTCGGTGGTGATCTGGGAGGGGCAGTTCGGTGACTTTTGCAACACCGCCCAGTGCATCATTGACACGTTCATCGCCAGCGGGGAGACAAAGTGGGTGCGGCAGTCCGGAATAGTGATGTTGCTACCGCACAGCCTGGAGGGCATGGGCCCGGAGCACTCCTCTGGCCGCATCGAACGGTTCCTGCAGATGAGCGACGATGATCCCGATGTCTTCCCGGACACCTGTGACTGTGACTTTGTGGCCCGCCAGCTGATGGATATCAACTGGATAGTGACGAATCTCTCCACGCCTGCCAATCTGTTCCACGCCCTGCGTCGCCAGGTGGCCTTGGGCTTCCGCAAGCCCCTCATCAACTTCTCCCCAAAGTCCTTGCTACGCCATCCGCTGGCCCGCAGTCCGTTCCGCGACTTCAACGAGTGCAGCGAGTTCAAGCGTGTCATACCCGATAGCAAGACGGTCAACAAGCCCGACTGTGTTACCAAGCTGGTCTTCTGCACGGGGAAAGTCTACTACGATCTTGTCAAGGAGCGGGAGGATCACGAGCAAGACGATTCGGTGGCTCTCGTTCGCATTGAACAGGTACTCCAGATCTAGATCCTCTCTAAAGCATTTACCCTGATACACTGGTGTCCTCTCCTTTATTTAGATATGTCCCTTTCCGTATGATCTCATTATGAAGGAGCTGGAACTGTACAAATCAGCGGAGCTGATATGGGTCCAAGAGGAGCACAAGAACCAGGGATGCTGGTCCTACGTACAGCCACGTTTCGACACGGCCCTGCTCCAAAACAAAAGCGAAACGTGAGTATGGAAATGATCTGACACACAGAACACTGAAGACAGAGAAATATGTATCTCTTTGTTTACCTCTGTCTTGAAATGCCAAGGTGGCATTTCAGGCCTTGGGCTACTGCTGCCCCACCGACTAATGATTTAATTCAGGTGCGATTATCGTTGACGCGCCTTCAAAGTGTCAATCGAAGTCGAATGCTTGCGTCGTCGACTGTGACGATGTCTCGCTCGTACGCATCAACCACAGAATCCACAGATCCGTTCGGATCGGATCGGATCGAATCGGTTCAGTTGACACTTTCAAGATGGCGTCGCGTCGTCGTAGTGTGACGCCATCTGTGCCGCTATAGCGGACGATTGCGAACCCTTGGCAGCACTGCTCTAGCACTGGCGCAGGCGCTGGCACTGCCACTGCCACTGGCGCATGCCAACACCAACAATTTGATTTGATGGTTTTCACTTAATCGTTTCTCTGTTTCGGTTTTGGGTATACCCCGTTGGTATATATTTAGATATTTTACATAGATAAGCAAAACCTAGGCCATGTCCTTATGTCTTCCATCAGTTTTTAGAGAATATTATTTAATTTAGTTATTGTGTGAACATCGGACTGATATGTAGATGTCTGCCTTGGTAGGACTTAATAAGAATTTACTTAGCTCTGCCTGCAAGGGGTACCTTTATCTCCGACGCTTGAAAGCACATTTTTCTCTATTGTTTTATTTGTTTTCGTGTGTTTTGTTGTTGTTTTCTTTGAACAAATCGTGTGCCAAGCGAATTCTTGAAGGTTGTTTGTTCTGCCCTAAAGATTTATAGGTGTGCGGCCTGATCTTGTAAACTTGGGTGAATATATTCCCCGTACTATATATCTTTATATGTATGTATGTGTGTACTGTTCAGTCTGGTTTGACAGAAAGATGGAGAGTGAATGAGAGGTTGACCTCGCCAGAGTTCAAAGATCGCCTCACACCCCCCAGGAGGATTCCTTGACTTTTTGCTGCTTAGTAAGCGATCAAAAATGCCGGTTCAGGGTCGGGGCTGGGGCTGTGGCTGGGGCTGTCTCTCGAATACAATTAATTGTGCAGCACGCCCGCCATCCGAAGGCTCCAATAATTTGTTTCAATTTTGTTTTTGCGTTGTTAGTAATTGGCCCGGTCGGTGGGTCGTTCGGTCGGTCGGTCCGTCCGGCCTTGTTGCCAGATTTGCACTTTGAACAAATCGCGGACAGCCGATGTCGATGTTGGATATCGCATTGTATAAAACTAGCGCAAGGAACTTGGCACAGTTTTTCTCTCGACGGCGGCGTTTGATACTAAAGCACGTCCACTGCCACACTGCCCCTGGCCAGAGATAGATAGCTAGATAGATAGATAGATAGATAGATAGATACTTGTAGATGTATGTACAATATGGCAGCAAGCTGGCGTTGTCTGTTGAATTAACGATTGGATTGGCATTTCTTATGCGAGATCTCCGAGTGCTCTGTGCTCTGTGCCGTGCTCTGTGCCGTGCTCTGTCCGCACAATCCACATAAAACTTAATGTGGCGACATATAAGTAGTAAAATTCTAGTCGGATTCCGATACCGAGTCGGACACTGGTCCTGCTGGTCCCCTAATAGCGCAAATGGCTCGCTAGATTTCTGCTCTGATTTATGGAATATAATACTGCTTTACCGAAACATTTAAATAAACATGTGGGGATATACCACATACATACATATGTATGTACATACTCTACATAATAATACTATAGGTACATATTATATGATTTTATGTTTAAATATCTTACCAAGCAAAAGTACTTTTTCTCTGCACTTGAAATCTTTGATGTCTCGGGTTGATGTTTTGGGGTTTTTTCATGAGAATCTTTTCCTCCCATCCCATCCCAGCTATATGTACATACATATGTACGTATATGCGAGTAGTATGAAATGTGTTTTTGTTTTGTTTCATATGTTTGTATCGTACTTGGTTGCCAGCTCGAATCGCAGCAAAAATTGAATGAAAAATCTTGTTGGGGGCGCACACACTGGCGCACACTACGAAAGGCCTCAGGAATGTAGCATATTTGCAGGTCTATATCTATTATATACTATTCCTCACCCTTACCGTCACCCATCACTCTGCGGACCCTGCTCCTCCTTTACTTATACTCGTACTTACATATATGTATGTATGCCAGAGATATGTATGTACATAGCTGGGGCTGGCATCTGCATGTTTTGTGAATTTCTTTGTTGTTTTTGTCAACGTAAATTAAAATCTCTTGTATGTACAAAAGCCAGGCAATAATTATGAGAGATTTCTGTAGCGCAAAACGAAAAGCGAGAAATTCCGAAAGCGCCGAAAGCGCCGAACGCCTTGACAATCAATTATGAGAAATGTCCGAGATCTTGAGGCAGAATGCTTAGCGCTTTCCCATCTGATTTCCCTTTTTGTCGTGTGGTTCCCCCCCTGTCAGGCCCAGGCCAATAGCAGACAGATGATAGGCCAATGGACAGTAAAAACCCGCCAAAGTTTTATTAATGGTAAGCATCTTTGAGATCTTTCTGTCGGATATCGGGGGATACAAGTGGGTGGCAAAGCCCATAATATGTGTCAGTGCTTATTTCTTCTGCGGATTGAGATATGTGTATGGAATTTATTGCCCCCTGGCCATGGGGAATGAAGGAGAGAGCCGCCACTTAGTGGACCGGACCAGGGGAAAGCAAATATTTGGTAGTGCCTTCGGGGTTCTGTTTTCTTTTATTCATTCATCGCGATATTTTCCTTCAATCGAGATCTATAAATAGTAGCAAAAATAACAACAGCAATGGATAAATATTCTCGAGGGCCAGGGGAAGCATCAATCGACAAAAAAAATGGGGAAAATTCGAAATAAACAAATTCATAAAATTTTTATGAGTAATTGGATTTGGAAATAGCTGTGTTGTTGTTGTTGTTGTTGTATGATTGTTGATGTGATGATGATGTAAAAAGAGTTTTTAATGCGCATTTCTGAAATATTTTTCCGCTTTATTTAACATTAAATTGATTTGTTTATACAATAATTACACATAAGTACTTAAAATGTAGACTTTGCAAAGCGTTTAACGAAAGGAAACATTGAAATTGATTAGAACTCAAGTTGCTAACTCCATTCACCATCTCAACTGATCCTGGAATAATTTACATTCAAATTTTGGCCTCCTACTATGCACACACACACACATATGTATGTATGTATGTATGTATGTATCTGTGACGATCTATCTTTAGGATAACTAATGCTAATCTACAATATTTACAGGAAGATTACACATACGACTAGCTAGAGACGAAAGACTATAACATAACTGAATGTCGAGTTGAGATCCTTAAAAAATCCTTCCTTGAATGAAAACAATTTTTTAATTCTACTCAAAGGCTAGACGTGAGGGCGACGCATCGACAAGGGGGGGGCGGGGAGAGAGGTCACAGGGACACCCAGAAGGACATGGACATGGACACTCACATTGGACAGCATTCTATACCATATTCCATATGCTGTAGCTGGCCGCTCGTCGCTCCTCTTCGGCCACCTGCTCGTAGTCAATCTCCAGGTACTCCTTGTTGCCGAACCTCACCTTGCGACCCGTGTACTTCTTGATGTAGCTGACGTGGGCGGCCACCTCCTTGCCCTCGATCTCCAGCTTGTACGAAATGCTCGTGATCCTCTCGAGCACCCGGCCGCGCTTCCAGCGCACTTGGGTCTTGCGAAAGCGTTCGGCATAGAGCACCAGATCCCCGATCTTGTATTCGCGCACATGCAGGCAGGACTTTAGGGGCTTGGCCGGCACTGGCGGCTCCAGGTCCTGCTCTGGCTGCTGCTTGTCGTCCTCGTCGTCGGTCACATAGGCAATGGCCTTCTCGATGGTCTCGATTTCGGGCTCCTTCGGCTCCTCCGGCTCCGGCTGGATGAAGAATGTGTCGCTGATGGAGAGCCGTCGCTTCTGACGCTTGATGATCACCTTCTTTTTGATCTTGCGTGGCTTCTTTGGCGGGGGAGTGGGCGGCTCTGCCTCAAGCTCTGCCCCTGGCTCAGGTTCGGGTTCGGGTGCGATTTGGTTGATCTCCTCGCTGGGTGCTTCTGCTTCGGCCTTCACATTTTCCAGTTCCGGCAGACAGGCGACGGGCGCCGGCTCCTCTTTGCTTGGCTTGGCCTGCTTCTTGGGCGGCGTTAGCTTGTTGATTCGCGAGGAGAGTTCGCTGATCTTGTTCTTGTCCCGGAGTATGTTGCTCAGCTTGCTGGAGTCGCGGCTCTCCTCCTTGTCCTTCTCCCTCGCCTTGTCTATGGAATTCTTGCGCACCAGCTTCTTGAGATGCGGCGAAGGCTTCTTCTTGATAACGGACAGCTGATCCGACCTGTCCTTGTCGCCATCGTGCGGCTGCTCAACAGTTTCGATCTTCACGGGCTGCACCGGGCCCGCAAGTACTTTCAGCTCCGGCATGGTGGCAAGACTGTTGCTAGTATGCGCCTGTGCGTTGTCTTTTGTAGCTTCCCCGCCGGATGGGCTCTGCTGTGGCTGCGGCTGCGGCTGCGGCGGCGGCGGCTGTGGATGTGGATGTGGTTGCGGCTCTGTTTGTTGTTTCAACGATGACACTTCGTGCGGCACTTCGCTCAATGTCGCTGCTATTTGTGGCGCTGACTGGTCGACGACGGTGGAGGCACTGGCGGCGGCACTGGCGGCGCCTTCAATGTCAGCAGCGACGGCCACCTGTTGGGGCGTTGCTTCCACCTGCGTCTCGAGAGGAATGGCAATCTCCGGTACAATTGCCGACTGATTAATGGGTTCTTTGGACTCGCTTAATGAGCTGATAATTGCAGGCACTGTCTCTGATGTGGCTGCTGCTGCTGCTCCCACCTCTGGGCTGATCGTGGATGTGGATGTGGATGCACTTGATGCCGGAACCACCAGCACCGTTTCGCCTACCAACTCCGCTAGTTTCAGGCTTGTGCGTCTGCCTCGTCCGCTGGCTGGCGCTTGATTGGCAATCGCCGTAGCAGCAGCCTCATCGATTTGCAGTCGTTTTGGCTGGGCCTTTGTGGCTTCTGATTCTGCCACTGCCACTGCCACTGCTTCTGTTGCAATTGCAATTGTCGCTGCTTCATCTCCTTGGCGGCTTTTGGCAGCCGACTTCGTTTCGCTTTTAGCTGCCACCGCATTGACCTCTGCCGTCGCCAATTGTTCACTTTTTGCTACAGCCAGGGGTTCTGATATGACCACTGTCTCCTCGGCTATAGAGTCTGTCGTTGTTGTCGTCGCTGCTGCTGTCGCTGCCTCTGCCTCTGCCTCCTTTTGATTGCCGGAAGTTAATGGCGCTGCTGCTGCTGCTGTTGCAATGCTACTCATTAATTTCTGCTTCTTCTTACGCTTGACAATCGCCTCCGAGTCGGAGGGTCGCCTTTGTGTGATGAGTGCATCGATCTGGCCGACTGCCGGCTCGATCTTGATCTTGGATGGCTCCACGGCTGCAATCGAGGCGCGTCGGGGATTCACCTTTGCCTTTACCACGACTTTCTTCTTGACGCTCTTGACGGCTCCCGCATCCAAATTGGTGCTGGCTGACTCATTTGGCAGTGCGATTGCGGGTGGTGGCGGTGGTTGTTCTGCTGACTTCTGTGTGGGTTCTGCTGGCGGCCGGGTCTCCTCTGGGGCTGCCGCTGCTCTGGGAGATTCTTTGGCTTCTTTCACGGGCTTTGCCTTCAGTTCACTTTGCACTTTGGCCAGAAAGGCTATTTTGGCCTGGGTTTTGCTCTTCTCTGGCATATTCGTTGGCTCGTTAGCCTTGGGTGGCTCTCCACTGACAGGCGGTGGCTCTGTGGGGGCTGTTGAAACTTTTCCGCTGCCAACTTCTTGGAGTTCTGTTGCTGGTTCTTCACTTTTGATCGATTGATTAATTTCATTGATCTTTGGCTTGATTTCTGTTGAATTTTCTTGCTTTTCAGCCGTTTGGGGCTCGTCCTCTAAGATCTCCTTGAGATTCATGGCAGATTTTGGTGCATTGCTCTCCCTGACATCCTCTTTATGACCCTCCTCCTTCTCCGTCTCCTCCTCTGCCTCGTCAAAGTAACTGCGAGCTCGCACCTTGCTCACAAAACGGAATGTCACCGGCGGAGCAGCAGCTCCTGCACTCTCGGGCACAGCCACTGGCTTGGGTGACGGCGACGATGGGGGTCCCAGCCACTTTTCGCCGGCGGCCTCCGCCTCGCTCTCGGTGCTGTATTGCTTGAGAACGCCCTTGACCTCGCTGAGCGCTCCTGTAATGCGGGCCTTGAGCTTGTTCAGCCGCTCGATGACATCCTCGGGCTTCTCCTCCACCGAGTCCTGCGAGCGCATGCGTCGCTGTCGACGCAGACGCGTCCGTTCTGGCAGCACCGATTCGGGATCGATGGCGATGTCATCGCGGCTGGACGCCGAGCTCCGTTTCAGTTGTTCACCAAGCAGGAGGGGTGCTGTGATGGGGGTAGGCACTGCATCCACATTGCGTATACGACTGGTGGGCTGGTGGAAGCGACTTGCGGCTGGCGGGGTTGCCAGTATCGGGACTGCTGCGATCGGAGTGGCGCTGATGGGGAGGCTGATGGGGGTGCTGCTGATGCTGGTGGGGAGACGTCTGCTTGGCAGTGTTGCAGTGGGTGCCGTCTTCAGTTCGTACTTCATCTCGCTGCTGGCATTGACAGGGCTTCCGCTGTTGCTGTTGCTGCTGTTGTGGTTGTTGTTGTGGTTGTTGTTGTTGTCGTCCACCTCAGTGGGCGGATCGATTTGGTCGGGATAAGCGTCGGCAACGACAATTGTTTCACTGTCCCGATCCTCGCTCACTTTGCTCACAGTCATGTCCGCACTCTGCTCCTCACTGACCTCTAGCTCAGCTCCCGCTCCCACACCCGCTTCTCCCTCTGTCTCTGCCCCGCTCCAAAGGTTGCCCGTTGTGGTGGTGGGTTCGCACAGGAATCCGATTGCGTCGGTCAGCAGATCAATCAGCTCAAAGTCGAGCTGCGATGGCGCTACGGAGCGGCTGGCACGGACCGCACCCTCGTCTAGGAAAGCGCGAACGGAACTTCTCAGTAATTCTATATTTGGACGCGTTACTATTTCTGGCCCGGCACTGGCACTGCGACTAGGACTACCCAATGATCCGTACTCCGATTGAACGTGACTGCTGGCGCCGTCGATTAGATGAATATGAGTCGGAATCTGATTCGGATCGTCCACTTGCTCTGGCGACGTTTCGCGCGCGTCTGAGAGATCGACGGGCAGCTGCTGCTGCTGCTGGTGGTTGCTGGTGGAGGCAGCCGCCGCCCCATGCCCATTCCCATCTATTGTTTGCTCCCCGGCTAAGCATATTGACTGCTGCTGCTGCTGCTGCTGCTGCCGCCGCCGCCTCTGCTGTGGTGGCTGCTGCTGCTGCTGCTCTTGATGTGCTAAATTGTTGCTCCCCTCTTTAGTCATATTTAGCTCATTATGATCTTCGGCCCGCCCATGCTCCATCTCCGCCTCCCCAAAGACCTTCTCTAATTTGCTTTGCTCGCATATTTCGTGTTTATTTTTGGGCACATCCACATCCATGGCGTAGTCGCCGTCGCCGTCGCCGTCGCTGTCGTTGTGGTCGTAGTCGTGTCGCTGGCCGAAGGCGTCATTAAAATTTTCCGCCTGTTGATGCTCGATTTCCTTCTGCTCGCCAACACCTTCGGCATCGGACACGTTCAAGTTTAATGCTGCTGTCTCCCCCAGTCGCTGCCCATGAGTTTCGAGTTCATTATCAAACACCTTATGTACATCATCATCATCATCATCATCATCATTCAGGGCATTCACGGAGACGACAGTAGTGGCAGCAGCAGCAGCAGCAGCACCTTCTCCGCCTGTCCATTGCGGACTCGTGTCTATTTTGGGGATTGTGTCGCGGCTCATCTGCGTCATTGTTGTTGTTGGTGGTGGTGGTGGTGTGGGCACCACATCCGTTGGCCGCGCGGCCAGCATCTTTATCCCACCGCTTGGATCTCCATGCCCCCTGCCATTCCCACTGCCACTGCCACTGCCATTGAGCATCGTTCGATGATGATTGGGGAAGCTAACAAATCGTTTTTTAATTATGGGAAATTCTTTGGGCGCCTTCGCCGTGGGTGGCACCCGCACCTGCCCCCGTCGAGTCATCGCTGTGGTCATGCTTGTTTGGCTAATTGCAGAACTGAAATTCCTCTTCGGCATTTCGCCCAGTTCGGGAAAGGTGAGGGTGATTGGGGTGGTATGTACCTGAGATCTGATGGGAAATCTCTTGATTCTGTCTGTTGTGCTGTGCTGTTGGCTGGCTGTCTCTGCTGGGCTGGGAGGAGCTGTTCCTAGAGAATGATGCAGGGGAAAGCGCTGCCGTTTCACCTGGTAAACATTTCTCTGCATGGGAAACCTGTGAGCGTTTCCTTGGTACACATATTGCTTGTGTGTGCCGCCGTTTGGTGGCGTGTTCTTCTTGGCATCTTGGTGGCACGGACACAGACGGCGCTGCTGCTCTGACTGATTCGGTGGGAATCGCGAACGCGTGACCCATCGGCATAGCGGAAACTGCAGGCCAGCGTCTGGCACTTCCGGCGGCGGCCCCATTGACAGCATGGATGACTCAGGCTTTTGATTTATGATGCCATCAACAAGCCTTGGAAAATTATTAGTAGCAGCTGCAGCAGCAGCAACAGAGGCAGCCTCTGTTTGTGGCATTGCGGATTGCGGTTTCAGCGTCTGCCTCTGCGTCTGCGTCTCACCCTCGGCCCCAAGGCCACCGATCAGCGACGACATTGCTGGCTGTGGCTGTGGCTGTGACTGGCTGGCTGTGGGCGTGGCCTGTGGGGATGCGCTCTCCTGTTGACCTATTCTTCACGTGGCGCGGTCTCGTGGAACTCTTTCGGCGCGCCCTCAAGCGCAAAGCGGTCAATTCAAATCGATACACTGCACTGCACTCAACACGTTGCAAGCGAAACTGTCGCAATGCAATCATTCAACAGCACAGCACCAAGAGCACCCCAGAGACACGATTCCGATTCCGATTCTGATTCTGATTCTGCTTTGCATTGCCCGACGCTGGCGATAGCCAAATTAATGATCAGATCAGACAATACAAATCGCAAGCAAATTATGTGTGTGGTGCAACACGCCACTGATGTGCCCCACTCGTATTCGAAGCATAGATGCTGTACACCATACAATCGATTTTATAGAAAGGACATTTTGTAGCAAGCGGAAAGCAGAAATCACACAATTCCAATTCTCGACACTCGATCATACATGGCTTGAGTGGCTTCATTCATCAAAATATGTATGTACTCCCCCCCTTCGATACACTGCAGGGTATGTATACATACATACATATGTACATAAATCGTGTAAGAAAAACAATACAATACAAACTGCAGGCGTGGGGCAGCATGGTCAAGAGAGGTTGCGCGTGTTTTCATTATATGTATTTATTGTATACTTGGTCACGGTATTCGTCTATATACATATACCAGGCGATTCGATTATATAGACTAAATAAATGTGTCGGCTTGCCAAATGGCTTGCTTTTTTGCAGGCCAGAACAGGCCAGACCAGACCAGACCACAAAAAAGAACAGAACCAACAGAATGGGCGGGCTACACGCTGAAGAGGATGAATAAAAATCAGCTCGCGTCGCCCAGCGCCAATGCTATTGTTTAAATAGACTGTAGACCTCCCTATACACTATACACTATATAGCAGACACACTGGGTTAGGAGGTGTATTCGGATGACATTATCTTGCCAAGTTCTGTGCCGGTTGTTGTGAGGCGAGCGAAAAATAGCTTAGAGAGAGAGACAGAGTGCGAAAGAGAGAGAAGAGGCAATGCTTTGCCAAATATTTTACCGGCTTTTGTGGGGCGAGCGTAACATAAATTAGAAAGAGAGAGAGTAGAGAGAGAGAGAGAGAGAGAGAGAGTAGAGTAGAGAGCCCAAAACATTAGACAAAACATAATGGGTGCCTTATAATGAATTATTTAATCCATCCTCAGCCGTTGCATATCCTATATTGGGCGTGTACCCAACTCCGCTCCGGCCACTGGCAACAAGGTGCAGTTCAAAACAGAGTACAAGGCATTTATGACCGCCCTCTTTGGCGAGATGACCGAAGCGAACAAGCAACGTATCGAGCGCATCATCCAGGAGCAGCAAGCGAAGGCCAAGGCTGCCGCCAAAGTGGGGAAAGCGGAATTGGATGCAGCCACAAAGAGATCAGAGCACTCGATCAAGCAAGCTGCAGGCAAGGGTGCCCCACCCAAGGGTTCTCCACCGAAAGATGCAGCCGGCAAGGGTGCTCCACCGAAAGGTGCACCACCCAAGGATGCTCCGAAAGGTGCAGCCGGCAAGCCAGACGGAAAGCCTCAGGAACCGAAGAAAAAGTAAATCTCCTCTGTTAACACTATTGCAAAAATCAAAATTCGAATAATACAACACAATAACCAAAATACAGAACGAAAATATACAAATGTATTTGCAATATCAATAATGTAAGGGGGTTGTTGGGGCACTTAACACTATTTGGGTGTGCTGTTAGTATTTCCAGAAGTTGGGGTTCTGATCCATGCGACGTTGAAAGTTTGCGTACCAGTTTTTCACCACTGAGAAAGGCACAAATGGTTCGGTTACGGCAGGCGGGATGTCTTGTGGAGTGACACAAAAACTGGAGGCGTAGTTGAAGAAGTTCTCCAGCATGCGCTGGCCGAACTGCTTATTGTCGTTGGCGTTGGACTGCAATGGGTTTGTATTTACCATATATAGTTGTAGAGTTTTAATTCACAATTCTATTAGTGCTTACCACCGCAGGAGTTTGCTGAGCCACCGTCAGCTCCGGATCTATGCTGATGCCGATCTGCGCTATGTGTGAGATCTCCTGGGTGCCGAAGACCATGCCATTTTCCTGTGTCCCCAGCTCGTGGCCCTTCTTCAGTTGGGCTATCTTGAATATCGCCGAGGGTTTGTTGTTGCCGATGTGACCCAAGTACTGCCAGGTTGGAGCCGCACACGCGTCCGGCCAACTGAAATATATGGCCGCCGAGGTGCCAATAGGTAGCGGAGTGGTGCCAGTCAAGAAGACGACTATGTAGTTAACAGCCTCGATGTCCGGCACATTAATGAGCAACTTGTTCTCATCCACGGGCTGGAAATCCGTTTGTGGCAGGCGTCCGGTGATTATCAAGCCAAACATTTTCCTTCAACCGGGCCGAATTTTCGAGAATAAACAACAAGACGCTTGTATGAAGCGTGGTGCAATGAGCTGCTTCCAGATGAAAATTATGTTGAATTTTAGTGCCAAACTTTTCGGAATGTCTGGGAATCAAAGAGGTAGGGAAAACGTGTTTATGACAGCTGGGACACGACCCGAAATTATAGTTAAACAAAAATGTTCTATTTTTGTGTTTGCAGTCACGATAGAAAGACGAAGCAGCCGGAACAAAAACGCCTATCGGAACTATCGGACCTTTCGGGCACCAGCTGACGCTGCCGCGCTAGCCAACACTGCTCTCATCTCTTCACATAAACATAGGGTCGGCACTACGAAGATTGTATATTTATTTTTGTCAATAAAGTAATGGCTGGACTTCTTCACCTGACGAAACTGTGCAGCAAAAACCTCCCCTCCCCTAGTTGCCGCGCGAAATGCTACAGACTTGCTAAAGGAACCCACCACGTGCAAGCGAGAGTGGTAAGTGATCAGGGTGGCTCATCAGTGCCCGTGGCCGTGTCTCAAGGCCACTCGGCTAGATAAAGTCTCCCGTCTAGATTACAGTTTCGTAATTATGCGTAAATCGCAGTACTATTGTTGTGGAATATTCCATCAATTAGAATAGCTACAAGCAAAAAAGAACCAACAAAAGAGGTCAGGCAACAGTATGCGTGTGTGTTGTTTTGGCCCTTTTAGGGATCGAGAGTGTAATTTCACTAATTAATGTACTACGCACTTGCTTCTTTCGTTGCAGTAAGCATATACACATAGTAGCACGGCCAAAACAGCACACACGTAGACACGAAACACACTAAAAGGAATAGCCATGGGTCGCACACAACGCTGTCGTCGCCGCCAGGCCTCCAAACCGCCAACTGTTGACTTCCAAAAAACAAACAGCTTGCAGGCTCTTTACGTCCAGCTGCATGCCCAGGGCTGGAATAACTCTACGCAGCTATCAGCCTATTCCTATGCACACACTGGACGAGGACTGTGCTCAAAACGTCGGTCGTTTGTGGCTGGTGATGAGCTGATCCGCCTACCCGTTGACTGTCTCATAAGCATAGCTACCCTGGAGGCAGACAAGGCGTTCAAAGGCCTTTTCAGCAAGGATCTATTCGACAAGGATGCACGCATTTCGTTTCAGGCCCTGGTCGCCTGCTACTTGATGCATCAGAGGCACTTGCACGATTGTTCACAGAGCTCTGATATTGGTGTTTATCTGGATACTCTGCCTAGAAGCTACACCACGCCCTATTTCTGCACCATACCCGAGTTGCAGTGCCTGCCGGAGTCATTGCTGGAGCGCACCGTGGCCCAGAACCGACAGATACGTGACTACTACGAAATACTGAGGACCCTTGTGGGATCACAGTATTGTGAGGGCTGCGGCCAGAAGTACTGTCAAGAGATATGGACTCTGTCGGAGTATCGAGTGGCCTACTTTGCCGTAAACACTCGCAGCGTCTACCTCAATGCCCGTCTCCTGAAACTGCAATCAAGCAAGAGCCACTTTCAGCCTCTCCTGAGCGGGAATACAAACCTAGCATTGGCTCCGTTCCTGGACCTGTTCAACCATTCGGACGCTGTTCAAACAACTGCCGAGATACAGGGACAGGACTATGTCGTAGCAATAAATGGCCTGCCCACACATGAGATCAAGCCTTACGACCAGTTGTACATCAGCTATGGGCCTCTTACCAATCTTAAACTCTTGACGGAGTACGGCTTTTGGCTGAAAGGCAATGCCCACGACTACTTTGAAGTGTCACTGCTAGACATTGAGCACATGATCAAACTCAATAAAGCACTGGCCACGCAGACCTACCATCGCAACATCTTCAAGTTCATCAGGGAGCACAATTTGTGCGATCAGATGTTTGTTCACCTTGACGACGGATGCTCGCACAACCTGCGAGTGGTCCTTCATCTGATCTTCAAGCAGCAGGCCTTCTTTCCCAATGTGCTCAATCAGATTGCTTTTGGCGATGTCGACCAATTCGACGATGTGCAGCCAGAGCTGGGCTATTTGGTGGCCCACAAGATCAGCGAGTATCAGATATTTGCGGGGGAATTGGATAAGATTCCGCAGCTAACAGAGAGCGGTGCAGTGGCCCGGTCCTATCTGATGGAGAGCATCCGATATCTAAACGACTTTCAGGCGGAACATTGCGCATCTGATTCCCACAACTAAAATTAGTCTATATGATAGCCTAAGATTCGAATAAAGTACAAAGAATGTTTGTAATTTTCTAATCGACTGTGTCTAATATTGTGACGTTTTTTTGCAGTTGTACTCATCGCTGGCCACTGCTGACGATAATGCCAAACGGAAAAAGATCACACCCTTTACTCCCACGCCCGGTAGCAAGCTGCTGGGTGGCGTTTTTGGCAAGAAGGCCAAAGGTAGGTCTTACCGCGGATCCTCGTTCACGTCTTTGTTGTAGATAACACTTGTTTTACGAACTATTGTGTATTATTTGGGTAGCTTGTTATCCTTTTCCTTTGACTAACCAAATTGCGTCTTGTTTTGTGAGTTCTTTTGTAACCAAGAGTCGGCCCAATGCTCGTTTCGTTTGTTTGTTCGCTTGTTGTGTTGAGCGCCTGTTTGGATTTTGCTGCATTCAAGTAAATACAATGCAGGTGCAGCCCCAGCAGGAGCAGCGACAGCGCTGCAACGGCAACGACAACGACAACAGCAACGGCAACCACTTCAGCTACAACAGTCTCGACAATGTCACGTTCATTTAGGGGGTAGCGATGGCGGCTCTGGCCTGGGCAAGCTGGACGCACCGGAGGTTACCTCTAAGGATATGATGCGAGCGATGATGGCCTACATTTGGCCCAAAGAGGATCCCCTGGTGCGCAAACGGTGAGCTCTCAAGGAAGTTATATTTGGAATACATTAATATTGGTGTGTCTTCTTTAAATATAGCGTGGGCATATCATTGGGCTTGCTGGCTGGCTCCAAACTGCTGACTGTGTGCGTACCGTTTTTGTTTAAAGGTGCTGTGGACACCATGACCACTTTGAATATGGACACTGCGCCCGATGCGGTGCTATCCACAGCCACTGCCTTGCTCTTGGGATGTAAGAAATCTGATCATCTACACATGTATTTCCTGAAGATTGGTATTAATAGACATATGTTTTGTAGATGGCATTGCCAGAGCGAGTGCCGCCGGCTTTAATGAACTTCGCAACGCAGTGTTCGCGAAGGTGGCCCACCATTCCATTCGGAAGATTGCCAGCAACGTGTTCCTTCATCTGCACAACCTGGATCTGGCCTTCCATCTGAACAAGCAGACGGGCGCCCTGTCAAAGACCATCGATCGGGGCTCTCGTGGCATCAACTTTGTGCTCTCCGCCATGGTCTTCAACATTGTACCGACGATCTTCGAGCTAGCTCTAGTGTCTAGCATTTTGGGGATCAAGTGTGGCCTGGCCTTCGCCGGGGTGAGCATGGGCTGTGTGGGCATCTATGCCCTCTACACACTGAGCGTGACCCAGTGGCGAACCCGCTTCCGTGTCTACATGAATCAGGCGGAGAACGAGGCTGGCAACAAGGCCGTGGACTCGCTGATCAACTACGAAACGGTCAAGTACTTCAACAATGAAAAGTACGAGGCTGGCTGCTACAACGAGGTGCTGAAGAAATACGAGGCGGCCAGCTTAAAGACGAGCTCCAGTCTGGCGCTGCTCAACTTTGGCCAAAACGCGATCTTCAGCAGCGCCCTCAGTTTGATTATGGTGCTGGCCGCCAAGGAGATCGCCCAAGGCAACATGACCGTGGGAGATCTGGTAATGGTCAATGCACTGCTGTTTCAGCTGTCGATTCCTCTGGGCTTCCTTGGCAGTGTTTACCGGGAGGTGCGGCAGGCGCTACTCGACATGCAGTCTATGTTCACGCTGATGAACGTGGATAGTCGCATCCAGACGGCGGCCAATGCCCAACCTTTGTTCATCGACAACAGCAACTCCTCGATTGAGTTTCGCAACGTGAATTTCGAGTACGAGCCCGGCAAGCCGATCTTTAGAGATCTGTCCTTCACTATACCCGCCGGCAAGAATGTGGCCTTTGTGGGTGGCTCTGGCTCCGGCAAGTCATCAATGGTGCGCCTGCTATTCCGTTTCTTTGAGCCCAATTCCGGCAAGGTTCTGATTGGAGGCCAGGACATTAGCTCTGTTGATTTGGAGAGCTTGCGAAAGACGATTGCCGTGGTTCCCCAGGACTCAGTGCTGTTCCACAACACCATCGAGCACAACATCCACTACGGCAACCTGACCAAGTCGCACGAGGAGGTGCAGAATGCGGCTCGCATGGCCGATCTCCACGACTCCATCATGAGCTGGCCTGCAAAGTACAACACCCAAGTGGGGGAGCGAGGACTGAAGTTGTCCGGTGGCGAGAAGCAGCGCGTGGCCATTGCTCGCGCCATCCTCAAGAACACGCCCATCCTGATCTTCGATGAGGCCACCAGCAGTCTGGACTCCATTACGGAGCATGTGAGTACACGCTGATCGATTCCTGCTTGCACTAGCTAATCTTTGCCATTCGTTTCCTGCGCAGAATATCCTTCAAGCCTTGAGCCGCGCTACCTCTGGTCGCACCAGCATTTGCATTGCCCACCGCCTGTCGACAGTGAAAGATGCCGATGAGATCCTAGTCCTCGAGAACGGCGGCGTGGGCGAGCGCGGCACCCACTCCCAGTTGCTGAAGCAAAACGGTCTATATGCACGCCTGTGGGAGACGCAGACGCAGCAGTTCGACCCCAGTCGGGACATCGAAGACGAGTCCGTGCCCAAGAAGGCACGGGGAGTAGCGTAGTACAGATGAAGCCACAACGATGCTTGACAATATGTGTATGTGTGCATAACAATCCCTTGCTTGGTTCGGTCCTCCCTAAGCCTCTAAATTGATCGTTGATTATGCATCTCTGGCAGAGATGATACGTTATTATTAGGCGAAAAGTAATATTGTGACACTTGTAAATACAGTTATAGATAAGAGAGGTCAGGCGTCGTTGCATCTTTGCATCTGTGGTATAATATTGAACATTTATTATCAGTTTTATCACCCATACAATTAGTCACACTTATGGCTACGGATAGGCAAGGATCGCTTACGCAGCGCGCAGAGCATTGTGGCTGTTTCAATCTTAATCTCTCTCCCGCACGGCCAGCGGAATGGGCACATCGTACAGCAGGTAGAGCACACAGTTGCCAATGTGTCCGAGGAACTGCTTGTAGTTGGTCACGCGCTGCTCGAACTCCTTCCACAGCGGCAGTAGGGGACGCTTCGCCTCGGCAGCAGTCTCTTCGATTGAAATATCCTGCTCCAACATGGTTTTGTTGGTGTACGTGAACAAATAGGAGGCGGGCCTATGCCCAATCGTGGTCACGAAGTGAGTGATGTTGCTCCCCAGGCCTATGCTCTTGCCGGCGGTAAGAAAATACGACTCCTGCTCAATGTCACTCTTGTAGCGTACATTTCCCTCGAGAATCGTCAGGGTGCAATTGATGAGATCGGGCGAAATGAAGTTGATCAGCGTCAAACCCGGAAAGTCGGCCACAAATATAACGTCAGAGTAGTTATTCCAGGCCAGGACCTCGTTCTCAATCGTCCGCAGCTTGGGGCGCATGTGGTTCAGCTCGTTGAGCAGCGGCAGGGACCACGACGTGTGCTCAAAGGGCGACCACGGCGCCTTCAGCAAGTCCACGCGTGGATCAAACGAGCGTTGCTGGAACCGGCCATTCATGGAACACCAGATGTCAAAGTAAATGGAAATGTTTCGACCAATCGCCGGACGGCCCTTAACCGGCTTGTTCTGTATGTTCTCCTCGATACACTTGGCATACTGAACCGCCATGTCCGCGTACTTGGTCCAGCGCTCGTACTCGGTGAAGGCAAAGGGATTGAGATTGTGCACTTGCTGGTTGTCGTTGTCCACGACTTGGATGGAGGTCTGCAAGGTGTCGAACGAGTGCACCATCATGTCCCAGGAGTACCCGTACAGGCCATTCGTCCAGTTGTTGTATCCCTTTGTGATGAAGTGCGAGTACGGCAGGAAGAGCTGGAGGCCGCAGTAGCCTAGTATAAGGCACGTCCGCAGCCTGGCCCAGAGGGATGGCCTGGATGGGGATGGGGATGCCACTTTGGCAGGAGCAATGGCCATCTTTGTCCTGCCGCGTATTCTCCGCGGCCAGTCAAAGCTGAAAAACAGAGGAACTTCGGCCAGGCATACCCAGGGAAACATGCCTGCAATAAAAGGTACATTCATCATCCAAAACGTAGTCAGTCTTAGGCACTTACCTATGACGAACAGGCGGGAGTTCATCAGGTGGAAGCTGATCATGAATGGAGTGACCAGAAGCCGCGTCCTCTCGATGGTCATGAAGAAGGCAATAGAGACATCAAAGAAGGCCGTAAACCAGTGCACAATCAGCAGATCGATCAGCTCGGGATCGAGCATCTGACGGAAGGGAGCAAAAACCCAGTGCTGGCTGAGATTGCTCATGGCATAGCCGGAGAGCCACTCCGCCGAGATCTTCTTTAGGCCGGCGTACATGTACAGAACGAAGAACTGAAACTTGATCAGAAAGTAGTTCCAGTAAGGAACGTTCCGATCCCTACTCCGACTCCCTCCAGGATTTAACCAACTCTCCAGCGAACTGTAAATTTGAATTCAAGTTAGACTGCAGATCAAGGAAACTCATATATAATATGTATGCTATAATCAGACCAGTAGCTATCCGCCTGGGTAAACAGCAGCAGCGTGCCCACCAGCCCGAACAGATAGCTGTGGTTGTTCCAGGTCGGCTTGTCCAGCAGAAAGATGTACCAGTAGGGGACTATGAAGGCCAGGCAGCTGGAACGAAATCGATAGCCCAGCATTATGCCCCACGCCCCCAGCCACATGCACAGGTAAACGCATCCCATCAGCGGATAGGCCAGGGCCCGCATCCCAGTGAACAGCGGGAAGTGGCAGTGGTGGGGCTCGCCAAAGCGCACATCCAGCTGGCCACCGCCCCGCTCCTCAGCTATGTCCACCAGCATGGCGAGGCCAAAGAGCAGCCGGAAGACGCCCAAGGCGGCCCCATCCACAGGTCGTTGTAGCCACGCGGTGAAGTTGGTCAGACTGCCAAAGTTGCTCGGCTCATGACCGAGGCATTCTCTGAAGATGTTGCCCCTGGGTGCAGCCTGATGAACAGCATCTGTGCTGGGGATCTCACTAGTAAAAGGCTTATTCTGTGCTGTGGGGGCGATATCCGGGGAACCGGATGATTTTGTGGGTTGCTTTCGCTTGGAGTTGGCCATGGTTGATCTGAAAACATGGGCTTGTGTTAGAGAGGTCGAGGATTGACATGCAAGTATCCCACAATTGCAAACATTCGGCGGTTTTAGGGTGTTTTTTCTTTAGAATTTATTGAAAAAGTTGACATAAATACATGCATGCATATTGTTGTATACTAAATATATAATATATGTGTGTTTTACATTTCGTTTGCTGATTCTTGCATAATTATCTACGGTTTGTTCTGAACTTTATTGGGTGTGGACCACAGCACGGCATTGGGTGTGCCACTGCCCCATGCTACCATTTCCCATTCTCACATCGGATGGGAGATGGGAAATGGAAGTTGGATGGGGATGGGTATGACTATGACGCGACCGTGGCCATTGAATATATTGCTGTTTGGAGTGCGAAACGGGTTCGGTTCGCGTAAAAAAATATATCAATTACACTCATTACACTCGATTCTTGAGTAAATATTGCAACAAATTTGCCCAGCTTCGTATCGAATTCTGTTTTGATTAAACAGCAGCAAACATGATGAACTGAACCTTGTGGAACCATGTTATTGTTTTTCTTTTTCATTTTTGTTTTCTGGTCTTTCTTTTCCGTTTCCGTTACCGGTATCGGTTCAATATCTGTTGCTATTTCGGTTTCGGTTTCTTTTTCTGCTTATACGAGTATAGTATACCTTCGAATACACAAATACATATATTTCTGTTCTGAATTGAAACGGATTTTACAATTTGCCAGTGTCCTGTGCATTGGTTCGCAAAATGTCCAAACTTTGTTGGGAACAAGCTTTGAAAATGCCTCAAACTACCATACATATATACGAATACAATACAATACAATACAATATAAGCCGTCGACTGCTTGAATATACTTTTTTGGTTTGGTTACTTGTTTACTTGGTTAAGTACTTAATTGGTTAGATGCCGTACACATGCAATATAGTAGGACTTGCTATCGATTTCTCGTGAAACTATATATAATGTAGAATTCCAATTTGGAAATACATATACATACATACATATTCGTATTCGTATTCGTATTCGGAAGTAGTAGTACAATAATGTTTAGGAAATAATCTTTGATAAAGATGATGGGGGGGGGGCTTTGGGTTTGGGTTTGGGTTGGGGTCCGGGTTTTGGTTTTGATTTCATATTTTGGGTTTCGTTTCCTGGTCTAGAGGTTTCAATTTGAATCGCTGTGTCTAATACGCTTTGTTCTTGGGGGTAGGGGTGGGTTTACTTTAATTTAAGTACGACAGTTATGCATAAATGACTAATATTTTGCTTCACATTCTATTTAACTGTGAGTTGCCATTAAAATACTTTTTTTTAGTTTTGTTTGTCTATCATTTGTCGATATTTACGCAACGCTAAAACATTTTAAAATGCATTTTCAAAGTTAATTCAATAAATTTGATGCTTTTGGTTTTTATTCTTTAGATAGGTTTGGTAAGCTTTGAAAGATTTAGACAAGGGTTTTGAGTGTCAAAAATTTGCATACAATGGGGGCAACAACCCCACTCCCCCACTCCGACCCGACCCGACTCGGCTCGACACGACACGACACGACTACACGGCACGACGACGGTCGATTGCAGTTGTTGTTTTTATCGCTGGCCGGAAATCAACCCTTGCGGGCTTCAGGCCGTCTCAATGCAGTTCCGTGCGCCAACTCTCTCACTCTCTCTCATTTTCGGGTCTCTCTCTCTCTCTCTGTTACGGCGGCGGTCTCTCTCACTTCTCACATGGCGGCTTCACCCTAACCCTGGTGTCACCACTCTCCCGGCCGCCGTACCCCTCCCTCTATAGACGATTCTGATTCAGCTGGGAGCGGGGAGTGAAGGGACTGACCATAACTCCGCTGGGCCAAATTGCCTCATTGAAGAGCTCGTTGAAACGATAGTCCGGAATGGAGATCTTGAACTTGCAGTAGGATAGCTGCGAAAGATTGGCATCGTTCTTGACCAGCTTGGTGCACTTGACCAGGTTCTTGTTGATCTTCAGCTCCTCGGCGAGGTGGTCGATGACATCCTCCTCGCTGGTGTTCGTGGCGAATTTGCCCACCTGCACCCAGCGTCCGTAGTCGCAGACGACCTGCAATCGATCCGAATTGCAGTTGTTGCCGACCACGATGAGGTTGTTCTGCTGCGGATGCTTCTTGGTGGTGTCCATAGCGCTCGCCTGCTGCATGGGGGGCTGGTTGCCGAACTGGAAGTACTGCTGATACATCCGGCCCTGGATCTGGTTGATGCCATTGCACACCTTGTTCACCTTCTCCTCGATGGTGTGCAGCTTCGACGAGAGCGCCCTCGGCGATTGATTTTTGCACTCGTCACAGTTGAACGAAACCATCGGGTTCTTCTGGATGACATCGTAGACGGCGTCGTCGATGTTAACGCACGTGCGGTGGAACTTCTTTCGGCAGTCGTCCGAGTTGCAGATTATGAACCCGGCCTCCTTCCCGTTGATTGATTTCTTGCACTTTGGGCAGTTTTCGGCCATTGCGATGATGCGGTTTCCGTTTCCTTTATGCCTTTGGTTCTGGTGCTGGTTGTGGCTCTAGCTCTGTGCAATCTCAATCTCGGGGATTGACGTGACGTGGTGTGCCAGACGCAGACGGGGGGGAAGAGAGAATATCGAGAAAACACACACACACAAGCGGCTGGCAGGCTGGCTGGCAGGCAGGCAGGCAGGCGCAACGCAGCGCACGGAAGCGAGACAGCGGCAATTTACAGTTATACACACAACGGCCAAACAGCAGGGAAAAACAACAAAAATAACAAGAACACTGCGAAATATAGTATGAGCGAAAGTCCGATGCTGGTTTTCTTTTCTGCCTCTGTCTGGCTCTTTCTCTTTCTGACCGCTGCACTGACTAACTGGCGACTGTCAATCAGGGCAATCAGTGACAGTAGGTGTGTGTGTGTGTGTGTGTGTGAGAAGATTGCTGAAATCGAGAGGGGAAGAGAGAAACGCGACCGACAAAAGAACTCGAGAACCGTACGCTCCGAAGTTTGCAGAATGACTGGACAGAGTACAGAATCGACTTGGCCTGAACAGAACGAATCAGCAACCAGCAACCAGCAACAACCCCCGTGAAAGCTGCATGGTTGGTGGCGCTGCAGGCAGGGTACGGTCTCTCTCGGAGCAGCGAAATATTGGCAAACAGTCTGGCGGTTACCGGAGAGCAGAGAGCAGTAGAGTAGGACTGCCTTACCTTCAAAATGGATACCCTGCCCTGGCTGGCCAACGTGTCTTGGGGTGGCTTTTAACCGCTATTTTCGCCATATGATTGCCCTGCCGTCGGTGGCAACCAGTTTGTTTCGCCCTCTCTCCTCTCTCTCTCTCTCTCTCTCTCTCTCTCTCTCTCTCGGCTGTGGGGAAAGTACATATCAACAATGCATTTTGTGTGCAAAATGCGCCATGGCAACTCTGTTTGTAATTCGATTAGGGCTACTCTGGAGGACGCGTCGCATGGGAGTATTCAGTGTTGATAAGTTTTGTGTTCTCAATTCTTTTTTTTTGGTTTAAATTTTGAAAAACTTTCCGAAATGTTTTTACCGGGGTCCAAACTAAAGCTTATAAAGAAGTCTCTTGGTTCAGTTTCCGTTATCGGAAAATGTTACCTACCTGGGAATAAAGCCGTATTAGCTGTACTCAATGCAGCAGATCCTTTCTATGGAATTATCAGTTGAGGCGTCACAACCACTTTCTGTGATGTGCTTTAAAAATTAGTTGTATTTGCAATAATTTCAACAACACTTTCGAAAAGTAAGGCCACTCCTTCTCCTACTACTACTCCTACTCCCACTCCTACGCCTTGCAACAGTTGGCAGCTGCAACGGGCACACTCACGCTTCACGCCAAGGAGCAACTGGGAAAAGGGACACACGGAGGCAATACGGTCCACCAACTGAGGCTGTGCGCAGAGGTTGCGCCTTATTTATACACCGACACGGTCAGAGATACGGCCGTGTATCCCTCTCAGTGCAGCCGGAGATGGGGATGATAGTCGTGTGGGTGTGGGTGTGGGTGACAGTGGGGGTGTTTGCGCATGTCCTTGCCAGGAAATGGCAACGAAGTTAATAATAATAAACAAGTAGATCAGCCTCTTTCGTATGTATCGACTAGCCGATACCCAGGGAAAGCCTTATAACAATACTTGACTACTTGAATGGTTGCCTCGTAGTTTTCTCTTTTATTTTAGTTCATTCTTTGCCATGTTTATATCCGAATCCTATATATGTACATATATCTACCCCCTATCTACTGGGTATCGAAATCGCAGGAAAAATGCAAATAACAGGTGGAGCCCCAGCAGCTGGGCGACTTCGACTTGACGACTCTCTGCAGCTGTTATTGTTTGCCATCCGCCTCCAGGATTGGGCTAACGGACCCCGTCGGTAATTGGGTTTCATTAAGTGTCAGAGTGGGAGGTTGTGCCACAAAGCAACGGTGCGGCCGGTACGGCAAGGTGCTCAACATTTCCGCTTCTTCCTTTGTGGGGGGGGGCCCTTGTTAGTGCTGCTCCAATTTTGTCGTCGCCACTATTGTCAATAGATTTTAATCAGGTGTGGCAAGCATAATAAACAGGCACCTCAGACTCTCCTTTCCCCTCCCCTCCCCTCTTGGCTTATTTAAATCTATGCGTCGCACCTCAGACTCGGGTTTATTTCCATTATCCATAATTTCTAGCTGGCTTTCTAGCTCGTGTGGGTTTGGCTCCGGCTCTTCCACTGTCTTCGTCCCAATTGTTATTTATGTATGCATCCACGTGCGCCCGAGTACCGAGACGCAGCGTATCCCTTTTCTATCTATGGTGTCAAGTGTGCGTTTTCGCTGTCGTCCCAGCGCTCAAAGATATGCTACACTTTTCGCTAAATTCTATTTTTACACAGTTGTGTGTGTGTGTGTGTGTCCGTGTGCACTTTAAGTGAAATTTCCAAAGAGAAAGCATATACCTAAATATAACCTAATCTTGAAGGCAACGAGTCTCGTAGGAGCCAACAAATATGGGTCGACATTACCATACTTCCAATCATAGGTCCTGCTGTATGAAGGCCTCGATCTTGGAGACTTGTGTACATCATAGAACCCCCAATCAGTAATCAACAATCTATAAAAATATATATGTATATATCCTGGTCAAATCAAATATAAAAGACTCTTTTGTTTGGTTTTATTTATTTATTTAAATAATTATGTATTTTCGGGGTGCAATTAATCATTAAATTAATTAGTAATATTATTGTTTATATACGGTTCATATATATATTTACTCTCATTTTCCATTTGCGGTGTGAGGAGGGGGGTTTTTTCCATTTATCTTTTTGTCTTTTTTGTTTTGTCTGTTTCGCATTGTCTCTCTCTATCCATCTCACGTTCTGATTGATCTGTTGTGCCTCTCAATTGGTAGTATACGGGTATACCATACTGTCCGTTACTCTGCCGCTTCTCTACTTTCATTCTGTCCTTCTGTCTGACTGTCTGTAGGTGATTGTGGCGGTGTCTGTGTGTGTCTGTGTGTGTGTGTATACATTTTTATTTTCTGGTTAAAATCCAAACAAAAACCGAAACGCTTTCTAAACATTTGTCATTGATTATTATATATTGATTTCGTAGTTGGCAATGGTTATATGCATGCGAAAGGTGTGTCTATGTGTTTGTGTGTGTGTGTGTGTGTATTCTGGTGAGATTGCAGTGGTAGTAGTAGTAATGGACATTGAACGAGATTTGATTTGATTAAGCTTTAAGGGGCGACATATTGTACACGCTACGAATATTGCTAAAAATACCTGTTCTTTGGGTCTTCGATTTTGGTTTTCCCCGTTTTTCATATCATATCATTTCATTTGTTTTTTGTTTTGTTTTGTTTTGTTTTTTCGTGAGTTTTTTTGTGAGTTGTTTTAAGTAGTTTCGATTTGGTTTATGCCTCATTGTGTCAGTAGGCAAAGCACTTTGGGCAGGCGCTTGTTGAATCAATTAGTTAATACATTAATCGTTAATATACGTTCGTACATATTTTTAGAACAAGGTAAGTACAATATGTGCTAAGAGTGTTGTCACAAATTTGGTTACTACTCGATCGGAATGGGTCTGAGGTTGAGGTTGAGGTTGAGGTTTGGGATGGATTGGAAGTGGAGTGTGTGAGATCTAAATATCATATCGTTACACGTTACACATACATATACATATATGAATGCCTATACATATAGTGGATAGTAGGCTCTATGCATTTGCTTTCGTTTATTACTTATAACATTGAAATATACATACATATGCATCTGTCTTTTGTCTTTTGTCTTTTGTCTTCTGTCTTCTATTTCTGCTTCTGTCATCTATCTGCATCTTTTTTTTATGTCAAATAAAACTGGTCATAACCAATATATTGTGTGTCTAGCGCTTAATTTAATCGTTGAACTGTCTGGTTTCATCTTTCAACCGAATCGGATCGAATCGAATCGATCCTCGATCCTCGATCTTGTCTCTTTATTTCAAACACAACAATAATGATTGCACAATAATTCAGAAAACAAATAACTGCAAACTAATTCTCTCATTCTTCATTCTTTTGTTTTCTTTTGTATATTTTCACTAGTATCATCATCATCATCATTTTCTTGCCCTTTATCTTCCCCTGCTTTCCTTCCTATTACTTCTCTTTGTTTTCTTCTTTGGTTTCTGTTCATTCCGCTACTACATTTTGCTTGTCAATAATTTTGGTTGCACATTAAGTTTCATGAGTACAATATATTAATCAATTGTCAATCGTTTAATTATATCGTACACATTTTATATATATATATATATATAATTTGTCTGTTGTCGCCCAAGCTGACTCGCATTTTGTTGTTCGTTCTTCTTTCTTTTTGGTTTTTTGTTTTGGTTTTTTTTTGGATTATACACTTCAAATATTTATATGTATTTTTTCGTAACTTTTACTTAGGAACAAAAGCTTAGATTTGGTTTCGTTCTCGGGAGTGTTTTGTTTTGCTTTGCTTTGCTTTGTTCCGAAAATCGGATGTTCGAAATCGATACTAGTAGATTTGCTAAGGAAACTGAGTTCAAAGAGAGCTGCTTTATGGGGCTATCGGGTGCGACCGTGCCCTGCCCGGTCGGTCCTCGAACTGGCCTCGCACTGGCCCCAGCATCGAGATACATATTAAGTACAATATAGTCGTAGTTATGTTGCATAGTTTACTAGTTCTTGTTTTTTTTTGGTTTTGTTAGATTTACTCGTAAATATTCAAGTACCCATATATATATATTTATATTTATATTTATATTTTTTGTATTTATATTTATATATACCTTTTTTTATGCATGAAATAATGTAACCATAAACAAATTAGCAACAACTTCATTTTGTCCGGAGCGTCTTTTAGAGTTAGTGTTAATATTATGACTGCATTTACTTAAAACCGGCGTGTCCGTCGTTCGTTTTAAGTTGGGAAATTATTATTTTATATATTATTTTGTATTGACTTCTTTGCAATTCTCGAGATTTTTCTACTATAACTGAGTTTTCCGGTTTCGGTTTCATTATCATTGTTTTTTGCGGACCTTGGGTTTTGTTTTTGTTTTTGGTTTTGTTTTTGGTTTTGGTTTTTGTGTAATCAAGAAACGTTTTTTTGCTTGGCTTTACAGGTAAATGCCGTCCAGAATTACTTATGCGCCGCCATGCTCCGGATTGGCCCCGGCGCCGGCTCCGGTGCCGGTGCCGGCTCCTCCGTCGACCAGCGCCGACTGTCCTCCGGCGGCGGCTGGCTGCTGCTGTGGTGGCGGCGGTGGCGGCATATACTGTGGATACTGAGGATACTGCGGTGGCTGCTCTCCGCCTATGAGTCCCAGCTTATCTGTGGAGAGGGCAAGTGGGGGCCACAGAAGGAGAGAGTTAGAGTTAGTTGCTTGGCCCGAACAGGTGGCTGGTGATTGCGATTGAGCTCTGATCGATCAATCTCAACTGAATGACAATTACACCGATACACGGATATACGCCAATAAATATTACACTTCAATGGTTAAAAGCTCAGTTATGAATATCAGATAATATCAGGGAACATCTGGGAGGAGTAGTAGCATATGGATATGGGGATGGATAGATGGACGCATGGATATATGTATGTATGGTATGTACACATTCAAAGCCAATCCCCCCGCTGGACAGGACTCTTGGCTATATCCCCTAGCTTCCGCTTCGATATTTGTGCACATAGAAAATATGGTTAAATATGTACAGAGATGTGTACATACATATGTATGCGGTTAACAGAATAGAATATCTTTATCAACAACATCGAAGAAATGAAACCCAAAAATGATAACCGAAATTATAGAACCATAAGGATACGAAGCACACGTAGACATCGAAACACATCGCACAAACATGCAGCTAAAACTGGGAGGGGGAGAGGGTCAACTGTGGTAACAACGGTAACGGCAACGGCAACGAACGGTAACAGAAGACATGACAGCGGAAACGGAAACGGAAACAGAAACAGAAACGGGTGTAAGTAGATGTAGAAGTAGAAGCGCACAGCACAGGTTAAAGTTGCTTTTGCGGCTATTGTTTGCTTACAGTGTTCAAAAATATCGGTTTTTTTTTTGTTTTTTTGTTTTTTTGTTTTAGAAATTTTCAATATTACAAAGAAGGTGGTGTGAAATGGTTGTTTCTTTTCTTGTCAGCTAATTTTGATCATGGTTTCTATTAATGTAGTTGTTGGTTACTCGATGGGTTGATTGATTGATTGATTGGTTGGTTGGTTGGTTGGTTGGTTGATTAGTTGTTGCTGTATATATATATTTTTTGTTTTGTTAAGTTGGTTTTGAGAGATCGTCCTATTGTCCAGTCGCCACTTCATCCGACGGACTCTGTGGGTTGTCGGTCAATTTCTCAGCCAATGGTTTCTCGAGTGTTGGTGGTTCAGATTTTTGTGTATGGTGTTGTTGTTGTTGTTGTAGTTGTTGTTGTTTAAGTTGTTGTAGTTGTGGTAGTGCTGATTCTGGTGCAGATGCTGGTGCGGATGCTGGTGCCGGTACCACCTGCTGCTGCAAAGCAGGAGGTGGCGGAGCAGCAGCATCATCCGACATGTACGGTTCTACGAGAAATTTTTGTACGTGAATTGCATTTGTTTTTTTCGTTTTTCTATTTCTATTTCGATTACAAGCGATATTATAGTTAACAAAACGGAACCAAATCAAAACGAAGTCTCTCAGTTTAAATACTTTGTGAAACGGTGAAATTAACCAAAGGAAAGAGAGTGTGTGTGAGAGAGAGTGAGAGAGAGAGAGAGAGAGATATCGGGTGCACCTAGCAATACGATTTTGCGGATGAGTAACGGAAAGAGTTTTGCTTTTGTTTTTACCTCACAAATAATATGCTTTTGTTTTTGTTTTTGTTTTTGTTTTTTTTTTGGTTTTTTTGTTTTTGAAAAGCTGTTTTGATTATCTGTATCTGTATTTCTTATGGTTACGAAAAAAAAATTGTACAAAGCTAATGCTTTCAGTGTAATTACTCTTTCTCGTCTTTCTCTGTAATTGTTCCAAAAAATATTTTGTGTATCAGTGTGGCATCGTAGGTATACGTTATCAGGTGTCCATTGTGTGTGTGTGTGTGTGGTGTGTGTGTGCGAGTGTGTGTGAAAATCAGAGAAAACACTTTGAAATCATATTAAGAACTCATACACAATTTGCAGTACTCTACGCATCTGCTGTGGTACTGGTGGTACAGTGGGTACAGTGGGGACAGTGGGTACAAGTACAAGTTGGTCGGTTTGGTGGCCTTTTCTGCGTTTTCTAGGAGCCTTGGAGAGCTAACGAGCTACGTTTACTTGTGGGGTATTGGTATTGGTATTGGAGTTTACGAGTACTTTTTACACTGGACAATGGCACTTTTTGTGTATCTGCCGAATAGTTGTGGAGTGCCAATATCCGAGGAAAACAGAACAGAACAGAACAAAAGGAAACAAAAAGACTGTAAACTGTAAACGAAACAAGGAACAAACCACAAATCATTACGGTTCATACGGTCTATAAGCTTTCTAGTCGAAACAAAGAACTTAAGGTCCTACGGTTAACGCTAATGGGTACACATGAATATCGGATCAGCCATCGCCCGTTCCCTGCCTCTTCCGTGGACACAGGCAAGGACAGGCGATACAGGATACCCATGGTGAGCACAAAACTATTACACGAATGGAAAAGGAAAGCAAAGGAAAGGAAAGGAAAGTAAACAATAACAACGTATGGCACGACTTGAACGACTTGGCATCAAATCAAATGAAATCATTATCTAATGATAATTCATTACCGAACCTGCATATATGGTGCTTATGGTGCTGGTTGATGTTGGACTTTGGATATTGTACACACAGATCAGATCAGATACATACATAAATATACATACATATATGTATAGTATATATACTGCATATACATAAGTAGTTAGTTACTGTTTTAGTGGTTCTCGAAGCACATGATATGGATGCAATTGACTGATTGATCGATCGATAGATTGATTGATCGATCGTTTATTATATGTATGTTTTTTTTTTTTGATTGTTTTTGGTGAAAATTTCGCAAGGCATCAAATTCGAATCGGTTTAGCGAGCGATCAGATCATCAAACGTACAACAGTTGGACTGTGAGTTTTAGCTCTACTCATGGCAGTTTTTTAGATGGGATTGAATTGGATATCGGTTTCGATTTCGATTACGATTACGGATCTTATTGGGTTGATTGATTGATTGATTAATTGATTGCTTTTGCGTTTGCATTTGCATTTGCATTGAGGATGATGCATTGCTGCTAAGTTACTAGTTTCTTATGGATTAGCAATGGATAGCTAGCAATCTACATAAAATTACCTAGAGAAAAAAAAGAGGTGGCGGAATTAAAAAACCAAATTCAAATTCAGTCAAATTTAGTCTCTGTGTGCGTATATCGAAATAAAAGCGCTAAACAAATTGCGTAAACAAAATGAAATAAAACAATAGAAAGTGGAAAGTATATTCGGTTCTGTGTGGCATGTGGCATGTCGCATGTCGCTGAGTTGTTGAGTGGGTGTCGGGTGTTGGCTGTTGGGTGGCATTTGTATGTATCTCTAGGGTGTGCGTGTGTGTGTATGTGTGTCCCATGTTGTGAGTAAGAAGAACAGCCTGATCTAGGGATTTCCGCACGATTAACTTACTTGCAATGATGCCCACGATAACCAGGCCAATCACACCCATTATGATCATCATCTGAAAGAAGAAACACACACAATGGGTCAGTGCCAGCTGCGAGGCAGAGAGCTGATTCCGCCACACACAAACCTTCAAGTTCTGGAGCCAGAATTTCCTCTTGAGCTTGCCCGCCTGCTGCTCGAACTGCGAGGCACCCTGCTGCAAGGCATCGGCGCGATCGTCCAACTCCGACAGCTTGCTATCGCGCTCCAGCACCTTCTCGACGTTCGTGCGCATAATGTCGACGACCTAAACGGGGGTACAGAGAGAACAGAAGCGAAAGCAGAAGATCTGCTTATGAAGGTCCTTTACAGAAGCGCATTGCATTGGCATTTCACTCACCTCATCGACCTGCGCCTGCGTCTGCTGGAGACGCTTCTGTGCCGCTATCTGCTGCGGATTGTGTGGTCCGCCCACAATCTCGCCATCGCCTCCCTCTGCTGGGGGTCCAGCAGGTGGTGCATCGCCAGCTGGTGCAGCGTCCGCCCTGCAGGGAACAATCGTTAGTCACACAACGAGCGCATAAAGCGGGAACAAATACCAAGACTAATCAACTCCCAACGGGGCGCTCAAATTAAATACAGGACTTGGATCACACAAAATATGGGAGCATAAAGTAGGGTTTATGGCTATGGCTATGGGGGACTACAGTTTCTAGCGCTCTAGCGTTTCTTCTCGACGGTACGTGTGTGAGTGTGTGCTAAACACAGAGAGTGCTGGAGAGTATCTAGCCGGCTAATCGGAGAGTGCAGAGATCAGCACTTACGGTTCCTTGTTCTTGTCTTTCTTGCCCATCGCAGATGAGACCCCCTTAAAACTGAGAACTCTACCGCTCTACCGTCTCTGGGTTCTGTTGAGGGCCAAAGTTAAGGAAATACATGGTTAAATATTCAGTTATAGATGGAAATGGAAATCCCATGGAATGCTACATTACAAGTGAGGAGTATTGATAATGTTCGTTGTGCGACGGCAATTAAATCGATGGCCGGAACACCCGGCATTATTGGCGTTCCCCTTATGGACAATTCATTTACTTTGCATGGCCTGACTCACGGCTCAAGCGTAGGCAAAACGTAGTCAAAATTATTGATTTTACAGCGTGTGAATGCCATGGCATGCCATGTGATGCGGCAGCGTCATCACCAACGCCATCGCCTTCGCCATCGCATCGCCATTGCCGGACCAGAGGACCAGAGGAGGACTATATCTGTCTCCCTCTCTTTCTCGACCATTGTGAGTGATTCATGGCATTTGCAGCTGCAGCTGCTGTTGCTCCAGCGGCATGGAGCCGTTTCGGGTGCGGTGTCCAAATCGAAATGGACAAATGGAATTCTGGGCCCATGCTGCGTATACTTAATGTGTGGGCATTAAATGAGCATTACCCCAGTGCGAAAAACGAGAAACGAGTACGAGTACGAGTAGGAGGACCCCCCAAAACCCCAGACAAATCAATAATGCCCATTTACTTACATTGCTCTTGTTTTGTTGTTGTTTTTGGTGTTTTTGCAGCCGCTGATGTATTAACAAAACTTGGTTTGCGGTGTCTGTGCCTGCGACTGCGACTGGTTCTGGTTCCCGTGCGAATAGGTATGCACTTGGCCAACGTCTTTCACTTTGGGAGCGTCGAGCGTCGATGTCGGGGAGGGTCGTTTCGCGGGCGAGGTGACGGTAGTGGCAGCAGATGTGCTGATGGCGGCGGCGGTGGTGGTGGTGGGTGGTGGTGCGTTGGGTGCAGCAGAACTCTGTTTCGTTGTTTTTGTTGTCGAGGGTTGCGCTCTTTCTCTCGCTCGCTCACTCACTCGCTCGCTGGCTCTCTCTCTCACTCTTTCTCTCTCGTTCGCCTGAGCTTTTGTCGGCCCCAATCGTCAATGAATTTTCACTCCTCTCGGCTCGCCTCAGCGGTTGCGGGGGGATTGGCTACTGTGTGTGTGTGTGTCTGTGTATGTCGAGAGTGCGGGTAACACTTGCCACGACAGCCTCAGAGGGATCTTCTGGCTCGGCGAAACTGAAACTGAACTGTTGGTGGGAAGGAGGGAAGAGTGTAAAAATAGTTGCAACTATTTTTAGTCTTACATATATCTGGATTAAGAATTGAGTAT
Organism: Drosophila azteca; assembly: GCA_005876895.1. Taxonomy (NCBI): domain Eukaryota; kingdom Metazoa; phylum Arthropoda; class Insecta; order Diptera; family Drosophilidae; genus Drosophila; species Drosophila azteca. The sequence continues at coordinate 403,559 of VCKU01000016.1, forward strand.
TTCTACGAGTAATGGCTAAATAGTCGAGTGGGGGCCAGCAACACGCCCAGTGGGGTGTGTGTGTGTGTGCGTGGGTGCACTTGGTGCACCTTTCTGTTGCATACCCCCTGGGGCAGTCTCCGGATATTTCTGTACACAACAAAAATGTATCATTTATAGTTATTCGCGTGTGGACTCTACAAATATTTGCAAATTCCCAACTTGGCACTGGCCTGGCTTGGCTTAGCGAAAAAAATCAATGAAATTCTACACGGCAATGGTTTTGCTTTCATTCGAAAGGCATTTTAGTCGCATTCTTTATGTTTTATGTTTTCAATTACAAATTCTAGCACATTCTGTGGTAAGCACTTTTACTTTGTCCTGGCAGCACAAGTTTACAAAAAATGATTCCTTAATTATTTAACTTAAAATTATTTTACGTAGCACAGGAAAATTTTCACTTACGACGTTTTTAGCCAACTGCGAAAACTCGCAGCTTTCCTTTCCTAACTGTTATGTTATGTGTATGCTTCGGCAAAGCTAACAGAGCCGAAAGCTTTTCTGCAAAATTAACGAGTCAAAAAGTTATCCTGCGCTTTCTACTTGACATGTCGATTTCAACATACATACTACATGTCGATAAAATGAACAAGGATATCGATAACAGCTTAACAATTAACGAGAGCTAAGAATTTGAATTCGAAAGCAGAGGTTTTTTGAACTTTGCCTGTATCCAAACGCGATACATCTTGAGGCCGCGACCCCGATTCACCTGCAGCCTTCGGTCCACAATCACCTGTTCCTCCTGGAGTCCTGCCTTGGTCAACATGCCACGTAGCTCTTCCTCTGTGAAGAAATACACCAGTGTGCCATCGCCGCGCACATAGAAGTTGTCCTCCAAGCACTTCCCGCTCTTGAAGCGCAGCTGGGCCAAGTCGTAGCGGCCGTAGTCCCTGAAGAGAAGCAGGCCACCGGGTCGCAGGTAGCGATAGCAATTGTCCAGTATCTGCTGCATTTTCTTTGGCTGACAGGCGGACAGCACAAATATCATCACAATGATATCCTGCGAGTTCTCCTCGAAGGGAACCGGCCACTGCTCCTCCGTGGCATCCATAACGAATACCTCGCAGCGTTTGTCATCGAACTGCGGCTGGCTGCGAAGTATATCGATGGCCTTCGCAGAGAAGTCACACCCAAAGACTTTTAGCTTCGGCTCTTCGCTGTGCTGGAGAAGGGGTAAGATAGTGTTGCCGACCCCACAACCCAGCTCAAAGATGCTCCGTGACTGCTGCTCACCAACATCCAGGGGCGCCAGCTCAGGAAACTCTGTGAACAGCCAGTGACGGTCCTTGAAGAAGCGATTGTCGTGTATGCCATAGAAAGAGTCCCAGAACTTGGGTGCATCCGACTGAAAGCGCTCCCGCTCTTCGTCGTTCAGCTTGCTGGACGAGTTCTTGGCCACTGCCGCCTGTGCGGCCAGCTCCTGCTCCTCATCCCATTGCACGTGGTCCCTACAGAGCACATTTTAGATCGTATTTTAGAGTTTTTGTGTTGACAATGTGTACCATGCATTAAACTCGAACACCTCGCCCGCGTCGGTTAGTATGCGCCCGCCAGCACCCGCTGGCTTCTTGCGCTGGCGAGTGTGCTCCCAAGTTTTGCTGGCAAAACGTCGTAGACCTTGCAACGTATATTTACCAAGCATTGTGCTTAAAGACGTCGTCGCTGTCCTTGAGTAGGCGTGTGCCGAACTGAGGGCGCTTCTCACAGTCATCGGCAGTGGGATTAGCGCTCATGCTATGCAGGGGATTCGACGGATTAACTATCTTAATTGTGCAAATCCCAGAATAATATAAAGAGAAATGTAAACAAGCAACAACCGCGTTGTGCAGTGGGACCGCGGAATTATCGATTCAACATACCGTCCGACCTTCAGAAATATATCGAAAACTACGGTCTCATTTTAAAAATATACAGTGAAAATACCGACGAAAACCTCGATTTTGACATTCTGTTGCCGCGGCCACACTGCCCGCATCAGTTGGTATATCAAAACCGCAAACCAAACCTTTTTGTTGTATTGTGCGTTGTTTTCTGCGCCCGCAGTGAAATAGTTGAAGAATTAAGGCTTGTAGCGCCAAATTAATAGGGATCTGCGGAGATTACGCGACTGTCTGTGCGCTTTAAAGTGAACGCTTACACTACGCCTTCAAAATGATGAACGAGGCAGCCCTGGCCAACATGATTCCGTACGACACAATTGGACTCTATGAGCAGCCGAAGCCCCGATTTATCTTCAAGATGCCACGCGTGGTGCCCGACCAGAAGTCCAAGTTCGAGAGCGATGAGCTGTTCCGACGTCTCAGCCGCGAGAGCGAGATCCGCTACACGGGCTACCGTGAGCGAAGCATCGAGGAACGCCAGGTGCGCTTCATGAACGGCTGTCGCGAGGGACACACGGAGACCAGCTTTGTGGCCTCGGGCACAAACCTGCAGCTGGTGTTTAACGCCAACCAGAACCCCTATCTGCACGACAAGGAGTGCGACTTCGACAAGGAGCATGGCAAAGTGCACATTAAGTCCTACTTTATAATGAACGGCGTCTGTGTTCGCTTCCGGGGCTGGCTGGATCTGGAGCGTCTGGATGGCGTGGGTTGTCTGGAGTACGATGAGCGCCGTGCCATGCACGAGGATGCCATTTTGCGCGACCAGATCGACCGCTACAACCAGCGGCTACGCGAATTCGAGGACACCAAGCGGGCCTATCGCGATAATCGGCAGGACGAGATGGAGGCCGTGCGCAGGGGCGTCGCCTCCGGCGGCATTGGTGTGGGCGCGAGCATGTGGCGACGTTAGTTGGACCTGTGGACGGCGCCAGCGCCGTCCCTCCAACACGACCACGAACAGCAGCAGCAGCAGCAAGAGACTCAATTTGCAAATACTCAATATTTTATGGACAACTGAAAATGCTCCTCCTTCTCCTGGATACGACTATGAGATAGGCACGCTCGAATATCGAATATAAATATATATATATACAAAATATATATATATATATATACATATACCATACATATATGCTCCTAGACTAGTTTTAGTTATAATTCGCTTACTTTTACGTATCGTATCGTATGCTTCTATGGTATTAAACACTACAATTTAATGTGAAATTAGTGTCGTATATGTAGATCTTAACTCATATCTAAAAATACATCCACATAACTAATCAAGATTCGATTAATACTCGTAGCTCTGTGACGCAGCGCACGGGTGTCGTGTCGATGCGTCTGGTGTGACGCATTCTGTTGGTTAAGAAGAGAAACGAAAGACATCTTTTGTTTTGAATACCATTATAATATAAAATTAATGCCATCTGATACATATTATGCGTATATCGGGTAAAACTATGCTAAGGATTGTTATAGGGGTATTTATGTGATTGCGGGTCTTGATAAGCGTAGGGGGAAAAAAAATCAAGTGGCGAAAAGAAGCGGAAGAGTCGCTCACATTAGTCGCTTTAGCGGAACTGCAGGTTGGAAATTCGCAGTCCGATGCAATCTTTGCCGATCTGACTGACCTCGCACACGTTGCAGAGATTGCCCTTAAATTGGGGGTCGTACGAGGAGTTACAGAAGGGGCAGGTCACCTCCGGCTTGCCGCGATACAGCGGCTTCCAGCTGATGCCGCATATGTTGAATGGATTGAACTCCTCGTACTGCAGCTGATGCTCGTCCACGGGATTTATTTCGCAAGCCTGCAGGATCTTGCGAACCTGCTGGGCCACATCCGGCCTGGGGGCTAGCTCCAGCAGGCGTCGGGCAAACGAAGCCGCCGTCCGATAGTTCTTCAGCTTGAAGAACATGTTGAGGGCGGTGCGAAGGGTGAGAATCTGATGCACAGGCTGCAGCTTGCAATGGGTGAAGTAGGCGGCCATCTCGCAGAGGCGCTTCTGCTCTTCGAGGGTCGATTTCGGCATTCCCTTGCGCTCCGTTTCCATCTTGAGACCCACAATGTACTCGGAGCAAATCTTCAGCAGCTGCTGGGCCTCGGCCGTGTCCAGCTTGGTCTCCACCACAAGCAGCGGAATACTGATCAGAATGGAATGGAACTTTTCGATGGCCTCCGTGAACTTGCCGGATGTGGTCATCTGGTAGCCAGCCTGCAGGCGAGACACCAGGTCGTTCAGCTTGATCCCCATGGCCGGGCGCTGCAGTTTCGCATTCGTCTCGGAGAAGTTGCGCAGCGGGTAGCCGCTTAGCGATTGCAGATTGGGATTGGCCGTGTAACTAGTGCGCGAGCAGGCGTAGTTCTGCAGGAAGAGGGTCTTGAAGGGCTTGAAGTTGACCACTCCCAGCTGATCGTTGAGCAGGCGGAAGGCACTCTCGAACGCTCCGGCCTTGACATGATCGAGAACGAGTGGCGAGTTGTTTGCCCATTGCTGTGCCGGGGACAATCCCTTGTTGGGAGCCGCATAGTAGTTGCTGTCCAGAGCCGATGCCTTTATCTTGGAAGCCAGCTCCTCGGGAACAACCAAATCGTCATCACCTACATCCCAGCCGGCTCCATCCTCGCCGCCGGCACCTCCTGGCAGCTCGTCACTGCTGAGGGCATCGTGCATCTCATCATCGCCGTCATCCTCTAGTCCCAGATCGGCATCTGCACCCCAGCCATCGCCGCCACCGTTATGCTCTTCCAGCACTGCGGCATCGGCATTAATGTTGAGCGCCTGGCGAGCAGTGGCGCTGTTGCCAGCCCGCGTCACCATGGCGCCTTCGAAGAAGCCCTTGGACACGGATAGAAGGGGCCAGTTGGTCTCCAGCTGCTGGATGGGCACCGGGGGCTTCAGCAACGTGGCATTAGGGTTCACTTCGGGCAGAGTGTCGCCTTGCGAGGTGATGGTCTCAGCCAGAGATTGGGAGAGATCAGCCAGGTCATGGGTGGCTGCCGTCAGATAGGCCATCGAGGTCAGGCCGCAGTTCTTAAGAATGCTCACCCGCTCCTTGAAATCGCCAAGGACCAGAGCACCCTGGTACTGTGCCGAGATATCCTTGCGGATCTCTGCGATCTTAATCATTTTCTTGAGCTTCTCCAGATTGCCGGTGATCAGGTAGAGGAAGCTGAGCTTGTCGAAGTTCTTGGTGCGCTGGTAGCACATCTCAACCACCTGGTGGTTGCCCTGGAGCAGGGCACTCTGGCCCAGGCGATTCCAGCAATCCTTGTCATCAAGGGCCTTGGCGGCTTCCAGGGCTATCTCAATGTTGCCGCACTCCAGGGCCAGGCCAAAGCGGGTCTTTTCGTCCTTGACAAAGTGCAGGGCCACCTCCGGATAGCCTTTCTGCTGCAGATAGGCAATGATGCTCTGTCCCACGAGGCGAGCGTTGCGCACCATGTGCAGGACCTCGTCGTACTTGCGCTGGATGAGCGCCAGCTTGAATTTATATTCCGTGGGATCGATGGTCAAGACGCGGGTGCGGCACTCGCGATCGAGGCAGAACACCTGGTTGCCCTTGACGCGCGTCAGATAGATGGGCAGGTCAAGGGTGCGAATGATGCCGTGATCTCCGTTGGTGATTGCATACTTGATGTGGTTGCTCGTCGTGTAGATGAACACTCCAGACTCGTCCCAGGCGCCGGACTTGACGCGACAGTTCTCCTGCACGGTGCACAGATACTGCAGCCGGCGGTCGCAGATTGTGACCGAGTGCTTGCAGAGCAGGGCCACCAGCGACATGTCTGGCGACCAGACCACGTAGCGGCACTTGGCCAGCTTGATGCTGCCCACGGACACGAGGCGCTGCACTTCGTAGAGGGTGACGAACTCAGGATCCCGGATGAGCAGCATGCCCGTGCCGGCGTAGAAGATCTCCTCACAGAAGGTGGGTATCTTCTTGGTCACCTCGTTCTTGAAGTTCTTGATCACCAGCTGCTGGTTGCGGTCCAGCACCGCAAAGCGGTTGCGAGCCACCCAAATGGCCGTGATGCCCGAGCTGCGCTTGCTGTCGGACTCGTTCTGGCTCTCGGTGTCCTTGGGTATCTGGCACAGGTCGTAGGTGCTGTTCTCCAAGTTATTGGTGCGAGTGCAGATGAGCACGGCATTCAGGGCTGGGTTATACGACATGCTGTACACGGGCGACTTGCCCGGACGCAGCTGCATTACCACAGCGTCCTTGGTGGTGGTGAAGTCCAGTTTCCGCAGGAAGCGGTCCTTCACGTAATAGAGCACGTTTCCATGCACAGCATAGGCGGGACGCTCACGCTCCAACTTGAAGACAACCATGCCTGAGGGGACATAATCTTAGTTTACAAAAAGGAGGACAAAACAACTATCAACGGGATCTTACCGCCATCGTGACCGGCTGCAAAGAGATTTAGTGTGGGATGGGCTGTCAGAATCCAGAAGCGCTCATTGTCCCGCCGGAATGTGAAGAGACACTGACGCTTGGTCATGTCCCAGACGCGAATGCTGCGATCCTCGCCGTTTGAGATGATCAAATCCTGACGGGGATGAAACAGGACGCTGGACACGTTGTTGTAATGGCCACGACACGTATCCACCTCCCAGGCCTTGTATTCATTCATGCGCCAAAGCTTCACCAGACGATCGTCAGCGCCCGACACAATCAGCGGAAGAGTGGGATGGAAACTGGCCCAATTGACACCGCGATCATGTCCCTCGAGGACATGCTTCACCACGGCATCAGCTTGGCCGAACAGATCGGTGGCTCCAGGGTTACCTTTCAGATGATCATCTAAGCCCCCTGGGCCGGGGGCCACATTCTTCTTGCGCAATCCTGAAATGTCCCAGACGCGCACCGTCTGATCCAGCGAGGCCGAGACAATCTGATCCTCCGTGGGATGAAACTGGGCACACATCACATAGTGGTTGTGCCCGGTCAACACGCAGATGCAGTTGCGCGACTGCCAGTTCCAGATGCGAATGGTCTGATCATCGGAAGCGCTCAGGATCCAGGGGTACTCATGGTGGAAGGCTACAGTGCGCACGTAGTCCAAATGCGCCAACAAAGTAAAAATGCAGCGACGCTGCTTGTAGTTCCACACCTTAATCTTGTAGTCATCGCCGCCGGAGACGAAGAGGGGCATCTGTTGATGAAATGCCACGCTGCGCACAGGCCCATCGTGCTCGTCGAATTTCTCTAGGAGCGTGTGCATGCGGTAGTCCCATAGCTGGATGACACCACTGTGCAAACTGGTTAGAATCCAGGGCCGTTTGGGGTGAAAGGATAGACCCTTAACTCGCGCCGACTTTGACTCAAAATTGGTCAACATGTTGGCAGTTTTTACTGTGACGAAGATACTTGTTTGTTTTCGATTTGCTTGCCTGGCGTTGTTCCGTGTCGGCTTACGTTTCACGTATGTACCCGCTGGAAGTCGTTTCGGGCACTGTCCTGTATAAAATTAGGTAAGTATTAGCACATCTGTCCCAACATTTATAAGTTTATGCACCTTGTAGGCCCCTCTGATAAGTTTAACAAGTTTAACCAATTCACCAATTTTGTGACACGTCACTTATCGTCTTCGTGAATAGGCACGCAGAGTTGAAATTCAGTACAATTCGATCAGATCAGCTGTTCATAACTCTCCTTCACAGCACTGGCAGTCCAGCCATTTTATTTTTTTTAGCCCTTTGACATAACAAATAAATAGAAATATGAGAAGTATTAAGAATATCACATATAAAGTTCCTCAGCTGAAGTACCTGTACCAGCCAAGGCTATCTAAATTATATTACAGCACAGCGAATGGTAAGTTTCGGTCATTTTAATTGAGTAATCATCCACCGGCTAAAGGTGTTCCATTCGTTCCATTGAAGATTGCAACAAAAAAGTGCATTTGGCGGCGGGTTACCAGCCTAAACAGGTCGAACAGGCCTATTGGGAGCGTGACAAGAAGCAGACGAATCTGCCCCAGGGAGGAAATAGCTGCAAGCGTGGACCCTACCGCATGCTGCTGCCACCGCCAAATGTGACGGGGAATCTGCACCTAGGCCACGCTCTGACGGCCACCGTGCAGGACGTGATAGCGCGCCAGCAGCGGCAGTTTGGCTACGAGGTGGATTGGGTGCCGGGCACCGACCACGCCGGCATAGCCACTCAGGTGATAGTGGAACGTACACTGACAACTTCTCAGGAAAAGACGCGCCATGATATCGGACGGGAGGCTTTTCTGGAAGAAGTGTGGAAGTGGAAGGCGGCTAAGGGGGCTGGGATAGTGAAGGACCTGCGCCTGTTGGGCTGCAACCTTAACTGGTCACGCGAATACTTCACCATGGACAAACAGCAAGCACATGCCGTCAATGTGGCCTTCGAGCGACTCTTCGATGAAGGTCTCATCAAGCGGCGCAATTCGATTGTCAATTGGTCCACCTCATTGCAATCGGCCATCTCGGATATCGAGGTGAACGTGATGGACATTAAGGAGCCCACCGATGTGCGGGTGCCAGGCTACAAGCACTACATCGCCTTTGGCAGAATTTTCGACTTTGCCTACACCGTCGTGAATGGCGAAACACTGCCAGATGGGTCTGCCGAGGAGATTGTGGTATCCACAACTAGGCCAGAGACAATTCTGGGCGATGTGGCCGTGGCTGTGCACCCACTCGATCCGCGTTACAGCAAGTTTCGCAGCCAAGAGGTCGTCCAACTGAAGCATCCCTTTCGCAACGATACGATTCCCCTCGTCTTCGACCTGGCCGTGGACAGGGACTTTGGCACGGGGGCTGTCAAGATCACGCCAGCCCACGACAAGTTCGATTTCGAGCTGGCAATCCGTCACAAGCTGGAGCCTCGCCAGGTCTTCAGCCAGGACGGACTAATTCTGGATACCTTTCCAGAGTTCAAGGGAAAGCTGCGTTTCGAGGCTCGCGACGAAATTATCGATCGTCTCGGGCAAATGGGACTGCTACGCCAGGTTCGCCCCCATCCCATCCAGCTGCCCATTTGCTCTCGGTCCAAGGATGTCATCGAGTACATGATCTGGCCCCAGTGGTTTTTAAATTGCAAACAAATGGCCCAAGATGCGCTCTCCGAGCTGCAAAGCGGTCGACTGCAGATCGTTCCGCCCAACTTTGAGGTGGAGTGGGAACGCTGGCTGCAGGACGGTCGCGACTGGTGCATCTCGCGGCAGCTTTGGTGGGGTCACCAGGTTCCCGCCTACCAGTTCACTGATGCCCAGGGAAACACCCAATGGGTGGCTGCTCCCAGCGAGCAGGATGCGAGACAAAAGGCCATGGCACTGTTGGGCGGCAGTCAGAAGGAGCTAACATTAGTTCAAGACCCAGATGTGCTGGACACTTGGTTCTCCTCGGCACTGCTGCCCTTCTCCACGGCTGGCTGGCCAAATGAGTCGTATAAGGAGAAGTATCCACTGGATATAATGCAGACGGGACATGACATACTCTTCTTCTGGGTGGCTCGTATGATGATGATGGGCCTGAAGCTGACTGGCGAGGCTCCCTTCAATAAGGTGCTACTCAATGGCATCGTCTGCGATGCCCATGGCAGAAAAATGTCCAAGAGCCTTGGCAACATCGTGGCCCCTCAGCAGGTGGTTCAAGGGGCCAGCATGGAAGTAAGTCACAACCTTTTCCAATAGAACATCGCAACTTATGCAATATCATCCTTTCAGAGTATGATCGAGGGGCTAGAGCAATCCTTAGAGGCGGGCGCCATCGATAAGGCTGAGATGGAGGTTTCGTACAAGTGCATAAACAAAATGTTTCCCAATGGCATCCAGGAGTGTGGCACAGACGCGCTGCGTTTCACTCTCCTGAGCCACAACATTAAGAACCACTTCATCAACTTCGATGTGACCGCCTGTCACACCAACAAGTTGTTCATCAACAAGATCTGGCAGGCTATGCGCTTCACAATGGGCGCTGCAGAGCGTCTGAATATCTCGCTGCAGCAATACGAGACCCTGGACGGAGTCAATCTAGGCCCGTGGGATCGCTGGATCATTGCCCGTCTGGGAGAGACATTGGCCATATTCTCGGAAAGCTACAAAAACTACAATTTCCACATGGCTACGGCAGCCCTCAAGCATTTCTTCTATCAGAATCTCTGTGATACTTACTTGGTATTCCAATGCCGATCATGAGTCCCCCCACGTGTCCCTTAACGCTCTGATATTTAACCCACAGGAAACCACCAAGACTGAAATCAACCGTCGTACACCGAACGGGTACATCCACGTGGGCACCCTGACCGCTTGCCTCAGCTGGGGATTGCAGGCCATGGCGCCGATTACACCGTTCGTGGCCTCAGAGCTGCTGCAGCATGTGCCACTCAATATTCAGGTGAAACTGTCGGAGTACTCCGACAGCAAGCTCGATGAGGAAATAAACAATATAATCGGCATTTGCCAGAGTATTCGCCAGCTAAAGAGCAAACACAAGGTTAGCAAACGACACGCGCCCAATCTCACGTTGTTTGCCACGAATTCCGATTCGGCAGAGATTCTGGCCCGCCATCTGCAGCAGATACAGCTACTATCCCGCTGCGAGCGCGTGGATCTGGACTTGCTGAACGAGAGTTCGAAGCATTCAAAGAAAATAAACCTTTTCTCATCGGCGGGCCCGCTCTGTTCTTTCGGCCTCAGCATGAGCAATGAATTCGATATGACTGTGAAGGAACGTGAGGAGATGATTCGGGTCAACGCAAAGAGGCTCAAGAAGCTAATGAACGAGCTCCAAAAGTACCGCATGCGACTAGACAATGAAGCCTTCCAAATCATGGCCGACATGAAGACAAGAGAACATTTTAAAAATAGGGTTTGTTTTCCCACCCAAAATTGTATACCCAAATTTTTAAAATGTCACATTTTTAATTCAATTGCAGGTCAAGGAACTGGAGGCGGAAATTGAGACGATTATGCAGGAATCAGCGTGATCTCAATGAGTATCCAATTAATATAGATAGTGCCTGTTGTTATTATTTCATAGTTCATTAAAATATTAATTTCACATTTGAATTTCTTTCAACCGGTAGATGGTATGATACTCGTATTCCTACCAGCCACTCCACTCCTCTTCCCAGCAAATCGAGACTTTTTCTTATATTTGTATATTATATTTATTGACCGGTAGACTACAGAATTGGACATGCATTTTGCGAATAGGACAAGTAGAAGCCGCGATTCGATATATCCATATCCTCATTGCCATCGGTTACCGTGTAGACGACAAAAGGCTTCGCCGAAGTAGTCGTGGACACCAGGCCTAGGCCGCAGAATCGGTCGCTGGCCAATGAGACGCTGCTCTGCGTGGGAGCGGGAATGACAATATAGTCGGTGGTGCAGTCCTGGCTCTGTACCGAGGACGTGGCGAGCAGTGCGGGATCGACAGCTCCCACATCGTTGGTCAGCGTAAACGAGTATGTGTCGGAGCTGACTTGGCTGTAGGTGATGGAGCAGATGCCAGCCGCCTTGCGTATACAAATGCCGTATTTGGTGTTCGCCAACTGCCGCGTGCCCTGCACCCCAATCGAGTTGAGGGCGGAGGAGGCAGCGGACACGTAATTAAAGCTGGAGAACGTCCCACTGGTGGGCAGATAGTACTGCAGGCAACCGGATGGTGCCAGCGTAGCCGACGTACAGCTTAGCATTCGTATCTGGAACTGCCATTGGCGATTGAAGGTGTAGCCCGCTGAAGTGGCCACCGATATGGTAATCGGATTGACGCCATTGAAGTCCACATAGACATGCTGGCCGGAGTTCTCGCCACAAATGCTGGGCACCTGCGAGGCCCCGCCCGTAATGGTCAACGCATCTGTGCTGCACGATCCATCACCCGTGGGTGGAGCCAGCGAAAGGGCCAGAAAGTCCACTCGCAACTGACAGATTGATGAATCCGGTGGTGTCACCACAATCGAGCAGCGTCCACCTCCGGCATACGGTGCCGGATAGTTGCTGTTGTAGAAGTAAGTATTGTTGTACGAGGTGCTCGCTCCGCATGTCCTTTGATCTATAACAACATTCAATATGGTAGAACCAATGAAAGGAAGATAGTTTTATTGGATTCTACGGGATTACTTACAAATACAACAGATTGCCTGGGTGGTAATGGTGGAGCAACTGCCGGCGGCCACTCCACTATTGTCCGAGCACTCGCCAGCAATCACGCATGTGCCCAGGAGCAGATTGTTGCCCGTGCAAATGTCGTTGGAGAAGCGACCGATTGTATAAAATGGAAACCCTGAAAAGAGGTAAGGACCAAAAATTCGTGAAGGATTACATTCAAGATAACGGCAATTTGATTACTCTTTTTTTCCTAATCGTTTCGCTTTATTAGGCCCTTTTTGCACTGCAAAAAGTCTTAAAGATAACCGAATCTTCTTATCGCATATCAAACAAAAGGTGCATTGGAGTTGGAAACGTTGCCGGACGGTTGGGACCAATGATGGTTGGAGGGCATAGCTAAGACTAAAGAATCCCGCCTCAGGTGATAATTGAGGCGTGACCCACATACAGAGACCACGTCTACGACAAAACAAACCACCAGCACTCATCAAGCCATGGGGAGATCTCAAACATCACCGACACATCAACGACAGTATGCCAGATGGAGAGAGATAGAGAGAGAGAGAGATGGATTGATCGATCGATCAGCGCACTTACAGCGAGGATGTCGTGAGTCACTGCGGGCCAGACTGGAGTCTGTCCCTGCCTGCAGGTCCAGACTGTCATTTTGGGTGGCTAGTGACTCTTGGATTGTCGGCTCCAGCTGCTGCACTTGGCTACTGGCGCGTGCCGCACTGTAGATGCCCAGAATGTAGCTGCTGAAGAATATGGCCACGATGGCCAAGAGGCGCGAGGAGTGTGTGAAAGCAGCAGCAGACATGACCAGGCTGGATAATCAATTCACTTTCGATTTTCGCTCGTAGATCTGGAAGGGAAGCGGACTTATTGGATGTATAGCCCTTTCGAAGGCACGTCCGAACGCGCTTGAATTACAACGAAGACTGAACTGAGGTAGGCCAAAGTTTTGGGGGCATACTGTGGCGCAGATCCAGGTGCTAATTGAGAGAACCCGACGAGACGGCGATTCATGCTAATGTCGAGCATCATCTCCAGGGCCGGTCGTGCGCCTAGCATCCCCTTCCATCGGGATTTTCAATTGGTAGAGTTGAAAGTTTCAGTCATAGGCATTTTTTAGCAGAATGTTCTTTTTACCCACAGTCTGGTGGTAGTTAGCTGCGGCAGCTCCAGTCCGCTCCTGACCGAAGATCGTGTGAAGCTTATTTCGTCGGAATAGGAGAGAATGTGGAGCACTCACGCATAGGAAGTGAAGACCAGCGATCATCTCTTCGGTATGTTGATATTATTTCTTACTCGATTTTACGCGTATTATTTTAACGACAGCAAACAAATAACTGGGCGAGGAAAGTGATAGAAATGCTTGGCTTCCAGCACGCGTGTGGCGCCGCATGATACGATACCGTTCCTCGGCCCTGGCAATAGAAAGTACTCGCTATTTACCTCTTTTATAATGTCTGTAAACGCATGTCTACTACCATTTTTCCGCTCGATTTGAATTTATTGCTATAAATAACATGCAAGGCGGCGTCTGAAAATCGACAATCGGTTCCAAATGATGTAACGGTGATATAGGCGCGTGTAAGTTCTGCGATCGCTGCTGCATTTACTAGAACGCGACACGCACGACATCAATTAGCAGATTCTCACTAATCACAGACTATCTGTCATCTAATTAATGTTTAATTTAATCTGAAAAGGAAGGTAAAAGTGGATTGCCACTGGATGGTTTCCAGGGCGAAGAACTTTCCGTAGAAAGCGGGCGACTATTAAACATTTTCACACTCTGTTAAGCTTACAGCAAATATTGCCTTGCCTGACTTTTATTAAAACAATAACTAGCAGCTAAACGCACAAAAGAAAAAGCCCGCTGGCCTACTCAATTTCTATAACGGCCCCAGCCTTGGCCAGCGCCTCCTTTAGCTTCTCGGCCTCCTCCTTGGGTATGTCCTGCTTAACAACGGTGGGAGCGCTTTCCACAAACTTCTTGGCCTGCACCAGGTTCATGCCCTCCAGCAGATTTTTCACTTCCTTAATGAGCGCCACCTTCTGCTTGTCATCAAACTTGACCAGCTTTACGGTGAAGGACGTCTGGACCTTCTTGGGCGCCGCTTCCTCCTCGTCCTCGGCGGCTGCACGTGCCGGTCCCGCCGCAACCTGTGGGGCAAAGGCTGTCTCTGGCAGGTTCAGTTTCTGTTTCAACAGGGTGCTCAGCTCGGAGACCTCCAGCAAATTCAGAGCAGCAATGTTGTTGACAATGCTGTCCAACTTGGGATTGGGTGGCTTGGCAGCCCCCTCTGGAGCTGGCGGCACAAGTTTTTCAGCTCCCGAAACAGCCGCTGCCGGGGCCGCCGAGCTGTACATACGCTGGACTCGAATATGGCGTGTGATTTGACGCAAGGCGAGACGTGTGATCTGCATTTTGGCTATATCTATGAGGGATTAGTAAACGTTTAAGTAACCAAGTTCAAAAAATACAATTACTTTTCAATTTACTTGTGTTTTTCCTCTAGTTGGGTTATGTGACAGTTGTGCGTAGAGCTGGACAAACATCGATGTTGAAATCGATATAATCGATGTTTGGGTCCTAACTGCAGACATCGACAGTTTTTTCAAACATCGATTTTTTTGCCAGACACCCCTAAATTTAAAATGTTTTCCAATTTGATATTCCGTTTAATATTACTAGCTAACTAGAAGCTTCAGGCCTGAGCACATAATTTTATACGAATGATGAATCAATTCTCTACAAGATTGGTTAAGTTTAGTGACTCTTTTTTTTTAGATTGTTTCTAAAATGAGGTTTAAGTCAAAGTATAAAACTTAAGTGAGCATGACATGCGACGTAAGAAAACGTAAGTGAGCATGAAATGTCACGTCATTTGGAAACTTAACTGGTGGTATGGGCGTGTATATACCCTTCGCGAACCTTTTTCATTTCATTAATGTTAAAATTATTTTTTCCTAGCTGCTTTCAAACGTAATTAATAGTGCATTTTGCACATATCTACATTTTTTGACCCAATAATGCATTTGATGAATTTATTATTATTAACAAAGCGATCCCGATACCCATTTTCAGTCTTTATAAAAAGACCAAAAACCTTAAAATTTTCTGATATTGAGACTTACTAGTTTCTGCAATAATTGGTGCCTAGTTAAACAAACTTTTCCTAAATTCTATAATATCCAGGTCCTAAGGGGTACATAAGGGTGCCACCACAAAGTCCCTCAAAGTCCCAATAAAATATACGGTTTCTCTCAAGAGGTCCACCGAGGCCAACAAATTAAAAATCAATAAAAACGCATTTGAATATAGTTATCTCGTGATGTTATTTTTTGAAGATATTGAAAATCCGCCAATTTGATTAATTGACATATGTATAATTTCATTAACTTTGATCTAAAAACCTATTCAAATTAGCAAAAGTTAACTTTTTTTGTTATTTTTTTGTCATGTTTTCCATTATTATTTTCGCCTATAAGAAAAGTTAAAGTAACTCAGGGATTGTTTATAAAATAAGGCTTAAACAAAAAAGGCCAAAGGTTTTTTAAGCAGACTCGAGCAGTGCTCGAAAGCGCAGAAATCCGCTTAGTTCTGTAAAGCTTGGCGCGAAATTGAAAATCTGAGTTGCATTCATTTATTAGCAGTTGGCAGTTTACAGAGCATACACTTTAACGTAGTCAATTGAAAGATGAGCGTCATCCAACCAATGGTCGAGCAACGGTTTCTGGTGTCTCCAGAAGTCCGTCATGGCCCGGGGCTCCCGCTCATGCCACGGCTTCGTGGTATCGTAGAAGTACTCGTTGAATCCTCCCACTGCTAGGCCAAAGGTTATATAGAACTCCTGATCGAAGGGAGCCAGGCCAGTGCCCTCCTCCAGTTTCTGTGAATTGGGCAATCGCATCCCATTCACAGTCGTCTCGCTAAATGCTCCGCTTTCGCTGCCCTGGCGACAAATCTCCTTTCCATCGACCAGCCACTTGAGCTCCCGTGGCGTCCACTCCAGGGTGTAGTTGTGGAAGCTATCGCTCCAGTCGTCTGAGCTCTCCCCGCCGCCCACCTTGTGGCAGACTTTGGCCGATCGGAGTGGCTCTTCGGCATTGAGCAGGGCCCCCGTGTACAGATCGATTTTGCCATTGGCTGGCCGTGTGTACGCAATGCGAATCTGTCCCGACTGATAATCGTCTCCATACCCCAGAGTTTTGGGCTGAAGCCAGAGCTGGGGAGTAAGCCACTGGGCCCGTGGCATCTTGGCGCGCACATCTACCCGTCCGTACTTGAAGGAGAAACTCTGCTTGGTGGAGAACTGAGCTGTCACCATAGGCGGCAGCCGATCGTTCCTCTGCCTGCCATCACGACAACAGTCACTTGGCGCACTGGCGGCACCCGTACACCCGCTGCCCAGATCCAGCTTGCCCTCCAAATTCATGTGGAACTGGCGCTTCGTCGGGATAGTCGACAGCACCACGTGACCGTTGTGGAGGCGCAGCGTGTTGGGGGTGTCATCGACGTAGACATTGAACTCGTAGTCGGGCGATCCGGAGAAACGACGCTCCGCCAACCACTTGCTGGTGTCCAATTTTGAAGCACTGAACTCGTCCACGAACACCAACTGTCCTGCGCATCGAGAGGGTCCGCCGTTCACCTGAGTCTTGGGTTGGGTGCAACCGGATCGGATGTCGATATCCGGGTCCGATGGCCAGCTCCAGGGTGTGGTTGAGACAGGGTCGACAGGAGGTCTGACGACCGGACTCACCGGGACGGTGCCATTGCCGCTGTAAGCATCGACAACAAAACTGCCATCGTCTTCGCGATAACCCAGACCATTGTAGATAACGTATGTCCAGTAGTACAGGGTGTCGCCTGGCTTGAGCACCGCCAAACGGTCTCTGAACGTCCAGCGGCCGTTCTTCATCTTGACAATATCACGGGCCCAGGTGCCAGCCTCCAAGCCTTCCATCTCCTCGTTCAGCTTGCCGTGGAAGGCGAACAGTGTGATACCCTCCTCGTGGGGTATGGAAACCTCAAATCCTTTGGGATAGAATACCTCAATCTTGGCCTTTGGCACTTCATAGCTTTGCACTTGCACACAAGGGAGGAGCGCGAGGAGACAGCAGCTCCAGACAATAAAGCAAGATGCATCCGCCATTCTGGCACTCAGAATCTAAACTGAGATGAGCAGTCAGCAGACAAGTCAGACTTATCAAGAAACCGGTCTGTCTTTGTTTATTTCAAGCACTAATCACTACTTATACATGTGTGTGGGAAGAGAGTAAGTGCTGCCAGAGAGGCGACTATAACGAGAGAATGAGAGAGCGCTATAGAGTGGTATTGGGAATAACCCAAGCATAATCATCATCAAATGTTCCCGAGTTCGGGCCCGGCATTGTTTTCACAAATATTTTCCCACAAGTGGTACAAAGCAAAAGCAAAAGCCATTTTGAAAATACGCGCGCAGTCCTTCAAACTTACAATCGAAATCAGTTTAGTCAGCTGTGCTACTTATCGAACTAGTTCGAAATCATGGTAGAGTATTGTAGAGTACATAAAAAACGGCAATGGGCAAGACGAAATCGTGCTTTTTAGATGTTGAAATTATATATAATCTTCAGAAAAACGTGAATATCAAGTAAATTCACCCAATCGCTGACATTTCACGCATCAATTTGTAGTCGAACTGCTCCACGCAGTACATGACTATTCGGAAAGGGCATACAAGTTTCGACAAAACAAAGCACACCTGTTCGTTTGTGTTTTGTGGAACAACAACGTCGGCTGTGTTCAGAGTTTGTCGTCTGTTCTCGTTCTCGGACAAATAAATATGTACATATTTCAGTAAAATCCACAACAACAACAAAACACGCCGGATGATCAGACTTTGGTGTGCGTATATTTTGTAAAAGCGCTTTTTTTAATAAAAAAAAAAAAAAACCAAAAATACAAGAAGATTTCGGTTTGTTTCGCAGCGCGAGTGTGTGTGCGGGTGTCAAAAAAAGCTGCTGGTGGCTGATATAAACAAAAGGACCACTAAAAATTGCGGGACCTAGCTGCATTGTTGATATTGTAAGTAGTTCAGTTTTATATAATTTTTTGCTGTTGCTGCAGCGACAAACAGCTGTGGGGTTGCCAGATAACCAAGTTATTTACGGTTAACAGCAAAATCGATCGATAGTGACGTTATGGATGCAATAATGACTTTATTGATGCAATAATGTAGTTATTGATGAAATAATGCAGATATCGATACAATAATGTAGTTATCGATGCAGGTTTTGATGAAATAATGTAGTTATCGTTGTAATCATCGATGTAGAAAGTGCGGGCTTTTAAAATATCGATGTATCGATTGCTGCATTGCAGTAGTTCGCTTACATGGCAACATTGCGCCGTCGCCACTGCAGCGTCCAGAGCAGCTGGTAGCTTATTGTTGTTGTTGTTGTTGGAAAAGCTCGAAACAACAACAAGCAAAACAACTGAAAATGATTGATTTTTCTCGTGCGTGTCGGTCGGAAAAGTAGGCGACGACGACACGACGACGACGTCAACGAAAACACAAACCTTTTCAACGGGCAGGCAGCAGTGAAAATTTCAATATCATAGTCGTCTCGCTGGCGAGCGGACGGAGCAGCAGCTCGGGCAAAATATTTTAAATTGGAAGTTTTTCTTGAAATTCTAGTGTAAATAGTATAAAGTTTTTACAAATTTAACAGTGATTTTCCAAATTTTTTTTAAAAACGTGTGTGCGTCCGTGTGTTTAAAAAACCGTTTGCAGTGTATTGAAAGTAAGTGCTGAAAAGCGCGATAATATCCTGCGCATTAAAAATGAATTTTCAATTCATAACGAAAATATTCATCGCACAATAGTTAAGAGGATTTGCCAAAGAAAAGGAATTTTCGCTGCTGTTGCAAAAAAATATTGAAAAAAGGGATAATAGCAGAGAGAAGAAAAACACACATAGCAGTTCCATCTACGTCACAGATTCGCGAGTGTTTGATGGTGTGTGGGAGAGCACCCCCGGAAATGTAACACACATACCGACGCGAAAAGAAAACTTGCACCTGAAAGTTTCGTCCATCTTCGTACGCCTTCGTATCTCGTCTGCCCCTCGTGCTGTGCATCGTGTCGGTTGCAGCAACGAAAGAAAAAAACAATACGCAAAAAAAAACAAAAGGTTAGTTTATTAGTGCGAAATTTTCGGTGCGGTGCGTAGCTCTTGCACCTGTCCAAATCATATTTTAAATTCGGACTTATTTGGCCTACTTTTTTCTCGGACTCGCGCAGCTCCCAACCAGGGTGGCTTTCATCTCTCAGAGATCTCATGGTGTATGTGTGTGTGTGTGTGTGTGTATATATATGTGTGTATGTGTACGTACGTAACCAATTGAAATTGGGGCAACTGGCAAAACGGCAACGAATCAGTTGAGCAAAGCAAAGACCGCAATAAACCCCTAAAAAATCTCCCCACACACCAACCCCAACCCAAATTCTCTTCCCTTCCCAAGGGTGGGCGCGTGGAAATCTGGATAAAAGCTGCAACTTGGCCCAGTTACTTAAGTCTAATTGCAGACGTGATAATAGAACTGCACACACACAAAAAAAGCCGTGGAGGCAGCAAACAAACTTCATTTGCCAAGAGTTTTTCAACCAAATTTGTTTGCACTCACACAGACGGCAGACGGACAGAACTACTGCATCGCGTAATAAAAGCGCAGCTAGAGATGGGCGATTGTTTCGTACTACAGATCTCTGGTCCAAAAAGCGTGATGGGTCAACGTTTATTTTTTGAATATTCACCTAATAGTTATTATTAAAAGTTTTTACTTCATTAAATATGCGCACAGATTGCTCACATTCTTCTTTCCATATTGAAATGTCTGTCCATCGTATACAGTCGTTCATTGAGTGGGTTTCTGGAGGTGCGTAGTAATAATTTCCAACCTCTTTTATTCACGACACGATAGATTTTATTCTGATAAGATATGGTTTGGGTATAATGGACTTTGTTTATTGTATAGATTAATCTACGAACCGATACGATAGATTAATCGTGACTTTGACAGGCTTAACATATCACACCTCTAGCACATTGTATCTGTTTTTTACAATAAGATACATTTTATACGATTTTTTGTAGGCTGTGTCCAATTAAATCGTGACTTGACAGCCCCCATACCCATCTCCCATCTCTAGCTTATCGTGCGCTCTCTTGAAGCTGAGCCAAGCTGTCTGTGCTTTTGGCGGCACAACACACTTGTTTACTTTTTAAGTGTGTGTGTGTGTGTTTGTCCGTGTGTGTGTATGGGTATACGCGTATGCTTGTGTGTGTGAGTGTTATGGGGGCGTTACTGTCATTGTTGTTATTGCTGTTCGAAATCGTCGTCGTTTCGTCTTCGGTTTTTTTTTTGGGGGTCGCGTCGCTCTCTTCTCGTTTGTAGGGCAAAATTATGTATTGATTATGCCCCTTTTTCTTTTTTTGGGGCATTTTGTTTTTCTCAGTGGGTGGTTGGGCGGTCGGGCGGTTGGGCGGTCGGGGGCTGTTAGCAGTAGGAGGTGCGGTGGCCAGGCGGAGAGGCACCTTCGGTCAGTTTTTCATGCCTGAGTGAGCTATTTCATTGGCACAACAATTTTGTTGTCTCTCTGCATTTAACTAATTAAACCCCCCCACTGTCCATTCCATCCCCACCCCTTTCCGAACAATAGACGTTTTCCGGTCGCGCAAACCAAAATGAAGTGCGTGTGTATGAACAGAAAGGGACGCAACGGGACGGGACGGGACCGAACCGGACCGGAGCGGAGCTCGGGAAATTGGATATTGTATGCAAAATGGGCAAAGCATGGCGCATACATATGTATGTACATACGTACGAGTATTTGACCGACATCTGGTAGCCCCACTAAAAACGCTTGCCCTCGGGGGTGGAATTTGTAATTGGAAAAGCGATCAATTGTAATCCCCCGCCGCCAACGTTAGTCCAGTATTTCTGTTTCACTTGAATTGCGCTACAATTTTAGACCCCTAGCCTAGACTAGTCTTGCCTTGCCTAGCCTAGCCTAGCCCCATTATCTGGCCATATCTCCATATACACGTACATTTATTAGTCATACAACAGAAAATAAGAGAAAAGTTTAGACAAAAAAGTAACACTTTGCTTATCAATAATTGATTGATGGTTGTTGTGGTTGCCGTTGCCGTTGCCATTACCGTTGCCCCCGCTTTTACCTCTCTCTGTTGTCCCGCACGCATTGCACATTTGATGGCTCATTTTATCGTCGCATTTAAGTAGTTTCCGATATAAGGTGGAACGTGAACAGATAGTAAATTTGTTGTATCGTCGTAGAGGAGGCTATCGTCCACGTCAGTCACATGAATCAAATTGCCAGTTCCCCCCGATGATGGGATCGGATAAAATAGAATTTTGGGGCTACCTATAGATCGGACATGAAATAATCTGATTGCGCTTGGATATAAAGTTCCATTAAATGTTCCGTGTGTTCAGATAAGGTATTATTCTTGGCATATTATATTATATTCTATTCTACGTATCGTAGATACATAAATAATATTTCCAATGTGTGAGTTGGCAACCCTTGAAGAAGAAAAAAGAAGCACAACAGAGTGGAGTCGCGCCTTCGACCAGAAAGAAATATCAACGGCCAAACGGTCAGCGGTAAAATACTTATATTAAGGGTTTTAAAAATAGGAAAATAAAAATTAATGTCAAATAGCTTTGGCTTTGGCTTTTGTTGTGTGGCCTGGCTGGCGGGGGCGGGGGGGAGTGGTGTGTGGCGGCTGCTGCTTCCCCGCATGCTTTATTTATTTTTAAACGCAATTACGTTCGGGTAGAGGCCTGAGGGATGCGGTTGACGTGTTGACATTTCGAAGAACCGATTGTACAGAGCAAAAATATGATTAACTTATCTAACATTCCCTCTCTTCTCTCTTCTCTCTCTCCTTTGTCCTCTATTTCTCTATTTCTCTTTTCATTTGCCGACACTGGCTGACTGGCTGGCGACTGATTGATGTTTTTTGGATGGATATATGTACCTACATACATACATACATACATACATGTACACTTACCAATTCCAATCCGAATTGGAATTCCAACCTGCTGGCTCTGCCCCACTTTCTATGTAG
This sequence comes from Drosophila azteca, assembly GCA_005876895.1. Classification (NCBI taxonomy): domain Eukaryota; kingdom Metazoa; phylum Arthropoda; class Insecta; order Diptera; family Drosophilidae; genus Drosophila; species Drosophila azteca. The sequence continues at coordinate 425,732 of VCKU01000016.1, forward strand.
GCTAAGGCAACAGCTGAAGTGACGCGCAGCCCCCGGGGCAGCTCAAGTGCAGCCGTATAACCACCCACATTGGTGCGGGCACCATGGACTCGCTCAAGTTACCAAAGGGTAAGGGAAGCCAGAAAGTGTGACGGATGACAAACAGCTAACAACAGACCTGGTTTCTCTTCCCCTTCCCATTCTTATGCTTATTCCACTTCCACTTCCCGAAACCCCCCCCACAGCCAGTAGTGCCACAAGCAGTGCCAGTGGCAGCAACAGCAACCTGTCCGGATCGACATCCGCGTCAGCATCCGCAGCCACATCGCCCACATCCTCGAACACAGCGTGTGGCGGCATGACAACAGCAACAGCAGCAGCAGCAGCATCATCATCCAAGTCGCCGCCCGGCCTGAGCAACAGCAGCACGCCGATCACAGTTCGCTTCAATGCCAACGACGAGTCGCTGGAAGACATCCTGCAGTCCTTCCACCAGAACAAGCACAGTCCCAGCGGCGGGGCCAGTGGCGGTGGCGATGCCTCACCCACGCTGTTGGGCATGAAGAACAACGGCATGGGCCTCAATGCCGCCGCCATGACGTGCGACTCCCTCTCCAGCAGCCCCTCGCACCAACAGATGCAGGCGGCCCTCTTTAGCGTGAGTATCAATAAATATCAATAAATGATAAACGATCACAGGGTATCGAACGATAACCCAACGCAGAGAAGAAATCATTTGTCCATTTTCGGTCCGTTTCCTGCTAAAACTAGTCCCAGCCTTTACCCAGATCCCTCTGATCATTGAAAATATGTAATATCACTGTTCCATTAGCACCGTTCCGTGCAGCAAAGCACTTAACAACAAAACACAGGGTATCTAAACCTTCGGCCCCCAGAAAGTGGCCTGCCTTTCAGTTTTGTTTACATTTTCCGTTCCGTCGTTTGTTATCAACAAATCCAAAGCCTCAAATTATGATTCATTTCGTAGAACCGATTTATCGCAATTAAACATAAATTATACAGAAAGCGCCGCCACGATCGTTCAGTCGTTCATTCCTTTCCTTCAGTTCATTCGCTTATTCGCCTCTCGAGGCGGTGCAGTACAGTACAGAACAGTGCGGTGAGGTGAGGTGTAGGGCGGTGCGGTGCGGTGCTGCGGCAGTTGCCAATTAGCAGCAGCGTTTGAGCATTTGCTTGCCCAAATTAGCAGTACACTTATTCTCCTCTCTGATTTGCCTCTGCCCCTGTAATGGTTTCACTTTTAAAAGAGCAGAGAGTGCAGAGAGCAGAGAGAGAGAGAGAGGAAGCGTGAGCGCGCTCTCCTGTGTGTGTGTTTGTCATTCAAATTGTGTCTATTTTTGCGGGACCGGGTCCGCATAAATATTTGACCGCTGCGCGCTGCAAACCGAACCGTTGGCCAAACTGAACCGCACCGAACATAAGGTTGCCAAAAACTTGCAACAGATGTGCTCGTTGCAAAATCATTTGGCAATATTACTCATTGTTGCAAAATGTTCTTTTCTTTTCATTCGTTTTGAACGCTTTCCTGTCGTCTGTCGTCTGTCGCCTATCGCATTGGATCGATCATCGAATCACAGAACGAAGAAGTTAATCTGCGCAATAACTACATGCAGGGCGGTGGCTTCTTCAATCGAAAAAGGTGAGTGCTCCCCCCACATGACAAGCTTACATTTTACAACACTGTCCTATTCTTTTCGGGTTATTCGGGGAACTTGTACATGTACACTAACCCAACCTAAAGCAAAACAAAAAAATAAAAATAATAAATAAAACAGTCGAAAACGCCCTAACATATGTAATCGTTGTTGTTGTTTGTTGTTGCCACACACACACACACACACACACACACATACACATCTAAAGAAATTGCATGAATAAATATTCGTACATACATATGCGTAATAGTGGTATTCCAGTAACTGCTTGAACACTAATATCAAAAGCATTTACTGGAATTTTTGGCAACTGCTGTCCTTGGAGTACTTACCAAAAATCTTCCTCCCTTTATTGGAGGTTATGTTAAGCTGAGTTTTTTCCTTTTTTTTAGCATTTATTGATCCCCAATGCGTGCATTTCCTTTTTCCACATACAATCTGTAGTATTTTTTATGTTCCCCCCCAAAGTTCGTTGACCGTTCGTTAATGTTGGACCTAAAAAATGACTTTACTGCAGTTTTGTGACTTTGATTTTTTTGTTTTTAATGTATGTATGTCTGTATGTACGAGTCCTGCTGCACCACTTGTGCATTTTTAATGCATTCTCGGCGGCGTTGCCCCGACTGCCAATGGCCGTAAACTTGCCTGCCTTCCAGCCTGACTCTGGTTCGGGTTCTGGCCCTGGTACTGGGTCTGGTACTGGGCCTGGCTCTGGCTCTAGCTTTAGGCCTCGGTCTGGACTGCTTTTGTTGCTTTGTCACCAACAACTGCATTTGTAGTTGTGTTCTACGTGGAGCATCTGTGGAGTGCAGGCTGCCTTTGTTTATGCTGCCTACAAACATGCAACATTTCTCCTACACCCTCCCCCTCCCCCTGCCCCTCCCTCTGTCCCTTTCCCATGCCCAAGTCCGTCTGCAACTTTCAGCTCAAGTGCCGCCCCGTCTGGTCGTGTAGGCGGCGGTGGTGGTGGTTCCTTTTAGCGGGTTTGGGGGTATGTCCGTCCCATCAACGTCACGTCACGTGCCCATCGTCTCGCCCCAAGTTTTGTGTCTGTGAATGTTTCTGTGTGTTTTCCCCATTTCCATTTCCATTTCCATTTTCATTTGTGGCTTCTCTCCATTTCTCATTTTAAATATTAAAAACAGCAAGTCTAGAGCTCTGTTTGATTTCTGGTTCTGTGGCTGTGGTTCTGCTTGTGGCTCTGGTGCTACCTGAGCTTTAGTCTGCCCGAGATTGAGACTGAGCCTGGGCCTGAGCTGCTGCTGCCTCCTCTCCTCCCATCGTTTGACGTCATTGCGCCTGATTCGCTTTATTGATTTTCGTGTGTCGTCGTCGTGTACGGTAGATACAAGTACACGGGTAGGAGTATGCGTGTGCTATATATGTGTTCTTAAAGACTTTTCGCTGTCGGATTTTCAATTTCTCGTGTCAATCAGATTTAACTATTTTTTTTCCTTGTATTTCTGCATTTTTGTATACCCTCTTTGCGGCTCCAACCCCTAAGCTCCTGTGGCAGTTGTCATGTTCGTGTTTTTTTTTTTTCATTTTAATTTTCTCGTTTCTCTGTGTCCCTGTTTCTGTTTCTGTCACTGGATTCATTTCCGTTACCTTTTTTTTTAATTAAGTTTCTAGAGCTAATTGCATTCTATAATTGCATTTTTCAACACTGTCGACGGTAGTCAGTCGACGGTCGACAGTCTGCTGTCGTCGTTGTCGTTGTCGTTGTCGCTGTCGTTATCGCCAGCCTCTTGTCAGGGTTGTTGTTGTTGTTGTTGTTGCTCTTGTTACCTGAGGGGGCGACTCTTATCAAAAGCATAGCCAGACGACACCAGCACCACACCAGTATCAGCCACCACCATGGTGGGTACCATTGCGCTGCCATCTGTACCATTACTACCACCTCCGCCTACTACCGCTCCATCCACCATTTCCCTCCCCCTCTGTTGCTGGTTGGTTTTTTTTATCTATTTACACTTGTACACGTTCCAACATGTTTGTTACACACACATTTCATCATCATCAACAACAACATCATCATCATCATCGTCATCATAGTCATCATCTTCATCATCTTCATCATCATCTTGAACATGGTTGCAAGCGGCAGCCAGAAGTAGCAGCAGTCAAACAAAACCCTTGCCCCATTCTCCTCTCCCATCTGCGTGGCAACGTGTTTGTAATTTTTAAATGAAAAATTTCCATGCAATTTCATGTCTCTTCTCGCGTCTTCTTGGCCTTACAGTTTGACATGCATCTCGTGTTCTTTGTTGTTGTTGTTCAATCAATTAGCATGTTAGTGCCAATACACCAACAAGTAGCCCACAAAAGTACACCAACAGCAACAGCAGCAGCAACAACAACAGCAACAACATAACGATTTGAACTAGTTTAGTTTTCTATTATCATACATGCATACATACATAGACATGTACATACATATGTGCATATGTATTTGATATGTATTAACCCCTTGCCGCCCACTGTGCCAGCACCAACCTACGCGTCGGTATATTATTTCTTTTGTTGTTTTCTCGTTCTCTCTCTCTCTCTCTCTATCTCCCTCTATCCATCTATCTACCTACCTATCTACCTACCTATCTATCTTCCCTTTCTCTGTATCTGAATCGGTTTCGTTTGCTTTTTCTGGGCCGTTTCCTTCGAGAACTAACTACATACATATTAAACCAGTGTCAGTGCAGAAGCAGTCAAGAAAGTGTTGAAAAATCCCCTAAACGAAAGGAAACCAAAACCAAAACGATTTTTTTCATCGCGAGCACAGTGCCAAACCAAAAACTAACAACAAAAAAAGAAAAACAAAAAATCAAACAAAAAAATATTCAAAAAGAAAAACCCCCCCAATAACGGGCTGCCTTCTAAATCGCCAAATATACAAAAATAAATAACGCCAGCGTAATTCAAATTCTCATTCCGATTGGATCTCAAGAAAAACGAACCAAGTCACCACCAAAAAATACCACCACCACCACTGCCACCCACCGCCACCATCGCCATCGCCACCAAAACCACCACCCACACCATTTACCACAGCAACAGAAATCCTACACCACAACCGCCAACAACAACAACAACAACAACTGAGAGAAAGTATATATGTACATACATATATGAATAAAAAAAAAATATAATAAATAATCACGAGTATAAAAAACACAACAAAAAAGGAGCAATTTAAGATTTGATTAAGGATTAGTTAGTTGGTTAGTTAGTATTGGTTTAGAACTTAGAATCTATCAGCCTGCAGTCACTTATGGAACAGAGAAAAGAATGTTTTGCGAAGATACACTTATTACTCTCTGTAGGGTTTAATAGTTTTAGCAATCCCTAGCAAAGATTTCAATATACACTTTTCTTAACTGAACTCCCAAGGACAATACAAATGTTCATCGTTTTGTGAGTGTATGCGTGTGTGCGTGTGTAAATATGAAATATCAGCGATTTCAGCAATATTCATAGCCTTTCAAGAAGACCAATCAGAATATATGTACGAATATCCCATAAAATGATCAACTTTCGAATATTTGTGTTTATTTCTTTGAACGTCGGGCGGCAATGGGTTAAGCATATACCATACACACACACACACACACACACATACAGATACATACACATAAACTCATTGAAATGCATTATTATTTTTGTACATTTTAGTATTTAACCGAAGCAAATCTTTGACCAATTGCTCCTTTTTATAATGCAAAAAAAAAACATTGTAGAATACGGGATATATCCGAATCGGATATCCGAATCCGATCCAATCCGATCCGAATCCGAATCACAGACAAAATCCACAATCCACAATCATCATCCATTCAAATTGCCAATGTTGTAAAAGCCTCTCTTCATCTTTGTTGTCCTTCCCTGCAGTTGCAGCGGCCTGCCGCCCAATCTAAATCTCAGCAAGCCGCCGCCCCAGCAGCAACAGCAACAGCACCTCCATCAACAACAACAGCAGCAGCAGCAACAGCAGCAGCAATTGCACCAGCAGCAGCTATCTCCGAATCTGAGTGCACTGCATCATCATCATCAGCAGCAACAACAGCAGCAGCAGCAGCAGCTGCGGGATGGAGGAGCCCACAGTCCCTCGTCCCCAGGTGGTGGCAACGGCGGTGGCGGTGGCGGCGGTGGATCGCCTTACAATGGCTCACAGGCGGGCTGCAGCAGCGGTGGAATCTCGCCCATTCCCCTACAGATGTCGGGCGTGTCGCCCAAGTACAGACGCAGCATATCTTTCCCCATCAAGGGCACCTCCCCGACGGCCATCTACGGAGGATCTTTATCACATATGTTGGACGGTGGCATGTCCGGCGGTGGGCACATGAACATACCGACTCTGTCCATTGGCAATGGGGGTCTCGGTGGCAATGGAAGCGGTGGCATGCCCACAGCCGGTGCTGCTGGTGGCGGAGATGCCCCGTACATGGGGAACAGCTTTGGGAACATGATGGCAGCCAATGGACAGATGCACCATGGCTTGGAGAACACGCTGACCGAGTATATGCGCAACATGTCGCTGGGCAACAACGGGGACAACAATCTGGCCCTGCTGCAGGACAGAATGCGGGTGCTGGGTGGACCCAAGCACCTGAGCGAGGCAGATGCCATTGCCATAGCGGCCAACTCCAATGATCCGTCGGCCTATCTGAATGCCCTCAAGATGGGCTCGCCATCGCGCCATTCCCCACACTCGCCCCACTCGCCCATACAGGGGGGCAACGGGTGCCAGGGGGCCGGGGATAGCACGGCCCGCTTCTCGCGGAAGGTATTCGTGGGTGGTCTGCCCCCAGACATTGACGAGGATGAGATAACCACATCGTTCCGGCGCTTCGGACCGCTGGTCGTCGACTGGCCACACAAGGCCGAGTCCAAGTCGTACTTTCCACCCAAGGGCTACGCCTTCCTGCTCTTTCAGGACGAGAGCAGTGTGCAGCAGCTGATCGACTCGTGCATCACGGATGAGGACAAGCTCTATTTGTGCGTCTCGTCGCCGACCATCAAGGACAAGGCCGTGCAGATCCGGCCCTGGCGCCTGGCCGACGCAGACTACGTGCTGGACGCTACCATGTCGCTGGATCCCCGCAAGACGGTGTTCGTGGGCGGCGTGCCACGGCCCCTGAAAGCCTTCGAGCTGGCCATGATCATGGACCGCCTTTACGGAGGCGTGTGCTACGCTGGCATCGACACCGATCCAGAGCTCAAGTACCCGAAGGGCGCCGGCCGCGTGGCCTTCTCCAATCAACAGAGCTACATAGCCGCCATCTCGGCGCGCTTCGTCCAGCTGCAGCATGGCGATATCGACAAGCGGGTGGAGGTCAAGCCCTATGTCCTCGATGACCAGATGTGCGACGAGTGCGAGGGCCAGCGCTGCGGCGGCAAGTTTGCCCCCTTCTTTTGCGCCAACGTGACCTGCTTGCAGTACTACTGCGAGCACTGCTGGGCCGTGATCCACTCCCGTCCTGGCAGGGAGTATCACAAGCCCCTGGTTAAGGAGGGCGCCGACCGGCCCCGTGCGGTGCCTTTTCGCTGGTGTTAACGGCGGCGCTGGTAGGCCGCGCTGCACGACGAGAGACGCCAACAGAGAGAGCAGAGACACCGGCTGTTGGACGCAGCGCTGGCAGTGCCCAGACCCATAACGAAACTAACAACAGCAACAGCAACACTCGAGCCAGGATCAGCATCCACATCAGCATATGCATACGCCATGGCATCTGTAGAGGGGCCGATGACGCTGCCGCTGCCGCTGCAGATGCAGATGCAGATGCCAGAGCAGGAGCAATGGCAGGAGAAATTCGTAAATTAGCATATAAGACACCACACGAGACACAGACACGTGGTCACACACTCCCACAAGCAAAAGACATTTGTTAGTCGCGACGACGAGACTGGACTGGGAATTCTAGGCAAAAAGCAGAAGAAACAAGTGAGAAATGAGAAAGCTAGAGAAAGCACTAGAATGCTAGAATGGAGTTCTAGCAGAAAGAAGAGAAGCAGAAGTCAGTCCAGCAACTCCAGCAGCCGCCAGAGTCTAGAAATGATTTCTTGTAACACTCGCCTACATAGCTTTAGTTTTAATTTATTTAGAAATCGGCTATTTTTTTTTTTTTTTTGCTATTTTGTTTTTTTTTGTAACTCTCTCTTTTTATAGTATCTGTATGTGGAATCTTATATTTTCATTTTGATAGACGCCTACACAGTATTTTTTGTACATTATTTTTTACAATCGGTGAATCCATCAGAGTTTGCCATTTTATCTCACAAAAGACCACCAAAAATCAAAGAACGCAAAGGGTATGTTCAAGATACTTCCTTTAGCCAGCCAAAAATCCTCGCATAAGGCATATGATATGATATATATGATATGATATATATGATATATGTATAACCCTCGTAGATAATGTTAACCCCAAACCACCACCACCACCACCATAGAGGCCATCTTCTGTATGCCAATCGAGGCTAGTCCTAAAGTTATAAGTGCGCATGCTTGGGTCGAGCATCTTCCATAAAGTTCCTAAATTTAGAAAAAAAGTTAAGACCAAAATGCTAACCAACACAAGAATGTTGTAAATTGGAGTTTCCTCCTTTTTCTCCCCAATTACACGTACATTCATCAAAAGTTTGAACAACAACTATAAATCCTTACTTTGGCAACACTTTCGAAAAACTATTTTATTATATGCACTCCCCTATGATGGCCAAGACCTAAAAAAGAACGTTAAACTTTCGAAAAACTATTCGATTATATGCACTCCCCTATGATAGTCGTGCAATCATGAATATACTCAATCAATATACTTCATATTCTGTGAATTCATTAGGGATTTTGCCCCCATTGCCCCAGTTCATACCTTATTTCATATCCCAGATATTTTTTTGATTATACGCATAGTCCTAACTTTGGCAGCACTCTCAAAACCTATAAACGTAACGTTCTACACTTTTGATTATATACACTTTATTCTCTATTCCATGAATTCATGATAATGACTTCGCCAACTTCTGCGCTATCGATTTTTGACCCACTCCAATCATACGCTATTCAATAATGTCGTCCTAGATATTTCTCCAACTTTTTAACCCAGTTATATGCAAAATCCTAACTCTGGCAATAAAAGAACGTTACACTTTCGATTAAATATACTTAATCCTATACCATCTCACACTCATGAATATTCCATGAGTAATTATGCAATCGATGGCTTATTCGTGTTGGTTGTGCGGCATCAATAGGGGAATGAATGTCTTACGACTTCTTTAGGTTCATTCGCGATGTTCTTGGTGTGCGAAAATCGTACGAAGAATACATAGGGATACTCGAGAATGACACTGTAGAGTCAGATACTGCCAGTGGGCCAGTACACACTACGATTTTCGCACAGACCAGGAGGATAGTTTATTCATGCAGATGCTTGGTATACCGGATGCCGGCCGATCTTATCATGATATAGGGCTCTTTTAGAATTTTACACTAGTCGACACAGTCGCTTAGACATCTCCTGACAAAACACTAAACAAATTTTACACTGAAAATTGTTGGCATTTTTGACATTGGGCATTATACGAAATAATATTAATAAAAATAATAATTAATAATTAGAGAGAGAGAGAGAGAGAGAGAGAGAGAGAGCAAGACGTAGAGAAAGGAATAGAGAGAGAGAGAGAAAGAGAGAGAGAGAAAGTAAAAGTAAAATTGCTTGTGTTCAGTATTATGATTTATTTATGATTTTGTTGTATTGTTTAATGTCACACTTGGCCTTATTTATTTACGAATTGTTTTGTTGTTCTAAGTACCCTTCGATTGATTGCTGGGCGTGTTGCAGAGGCAAGAAAGAGAGAGAGAGAGAGATAGAGAGAGAATTAAAGAGAGAGAGAGAGAGAGCGAGCGAGATAGAGGAGGGACAAACACGTGCAAGAAAAGCTAGAAAATATTTCTAGGAAAAAAGATACATATGGTATATCTGTAATGTGTGAAACCATTTTGATATATGACATACATATATACATATAACCCTATGAATACTTGTATTAGACAAACTTTTTATATAGAAACTTTTTGTATACACTTTTTTTTATTACTCTAATTGTTATTCGAGAACTTAGTTTAGTCCAAATCTGCAAACTGAAGACGAAAATTATTGATCATGTTGATGATGAAGATAAAGATAGAGATGATAAAGATGATGATGAAAATGCAATTGAAAAGCTGAGACGTAGAGAAACAAATGCTAAAAACAAAACATCTAAAGGAAATCCAAACATACATATATACAACTTATGTGCAATACTATCTCATAAACAACAATACAATTCAAACGTATTATACGCAACCTACATACATATAGGTACATATACATATATATATATCTTATATATGTATGTATATATGATATTGATGATATGTGCAATCGTATAACCGAAACGTAGTTAAATATTAACGATCCCAAAGCTAAAACTGTACTGTTCTACTGCAGCTTATGCAGATTGGTTTGCCTGCGCCGCTCTTTTGTACAGTTCTCTCTTCCCTTAAACACGGTATCCTAGACGCGAAATCGAAATCAAATGGAATATCTAGACTAAGTGCAATACTTGTGGTTTAATTATCAAAAATGAAAACGACGGGGGGAATACAGGCAAACTTATTTTGTAATTTATACGAGTTGTTGAACGAAGAGAATAGAAGAGAATAGAGGAGAAACACAATACGAAATACGATATTTTTTCTATACTACCAAACCAAACAACAAAATAAAAAACAAAAAACAAAAAAAAACTATGAAACTAATTCGAAATTTGAGAGAAATCCCAGAACCCAGATGGTAGAAAGAAAGGTAGAAAGAAAGAATGGGAGAAAGGAGAAAGGAAGGCCAAGCTGCTTTGGACTTTTAAACGTGCATATTCGCATATGTGTATCTGATATATCTGATATATATACATAAATACATATATATATTATTATATGATAGTCAAATCTATTAGCAAATTTTTGCTCGCGCTTTCTTTACAAAACGAAAACAAAATAAATAAATGAATAAAAACAAACAAAACAAAAATTAAAACCAAATAAAATTCAAGTCATGCAAAAGTTGTATCTCAAGTTGAAGGCGTCAAAAGAAAATGAAAACTAAAACAAACAACAACAACAACAAATTAATAGCAATTTTTCTAGAATTTTTATATTACAATTAAACTACGACACACACATGTATGTATCATATATAATATATATACTATATATATACTATATATGTATATATTTTTTAAACTACATAATTAGTGGACTTGAGCGTTCGTTTGTTTTAATTTGTATTTTTTGTAATAACTACCAAATAATGTGTATTAAAAAAGCAAAAAGAATCTACACCAAAAAAACCAAAAAGCAAAAAGCAAAATGCAGAAAGCAAAAAGCAAAAAAAGAAACCAATTAAATATTATCAAATACGATGAGTATAACGGCAGGCGCCTGCTCTATGTAGTGTAATACATTTTGTGCAAATATTTAAACAAATGCGTTGTTCTAAAACTTTCAAAGTAATGAAATGCTAGTCTCTTAAAAAGGCAAAATCTGTTACAAAGCGGAAGCGGAAGCGGAAACTGACACTGAAACGGTTACGGTTACGGTTACAGCTAAAGCAATCGGTAATCGGCAATCGGTAAAGGGAAAACAACAAAAACTGCGTGTAATGATGATGTTTTTTTTTTTTTAAATGTAGTCAAATTCAATATTTTATAGATTTTTATACTTTTATATAAACATATACCTTATACTTTAACTGTTTAAAATGTTACAAAAGAAACGAAAGAAACCAAAAACCGATTTAAATATGCTATCAAAGCTGTAACTTATCAAACAAATATTTTACTATATACCAATACGAAAGTTGATAAAGGAAAGAGGTAGAGAGAGGTAGAGGTAGAGAGAGATAGGAGAAACCCCGCTCAATGTTTTTCGCTGCTAATGGGAATGGATGGATATCTGGAATCTGGAATCTGAAATCTACTTGAGTAGCGTGTGCTATACACTATATTACTATATAGTATAGAGTTAAGAATCGGTTCAGTGTTGTTTTGTATTGGGTTTCAGCTTTGATCTGTTGATCTGTTGGTCTGTTGATCTGTTGATCTGTTGGTCTGATGGTCTGTTCCCTCGAGAGCGATTTTCCAAGAAGCGAAGATGATTAGTCAAAGACATTTAGTTTATCCCATTTCCGAGCTTTTAGTTCGATAGAGAATCTTGTTATAGATCAATGTTTATGTTGTTTTTGATATGGATCCTAGTGTTATGCCATCATATATGGCATCCTACATATATACGAGTATATGAATATTTTTTATGCCTAATTCTTAATATATATTTTTGTATGTTTTGTAGTTGCTAGTAGAGTTTCCTGGTAGATTTAACGTTGAGACATTTTTATACTTTGTTTAATTCTTTTTTATACATATACATATTATGAATAAAGTACGACAAAAACCAAAAACAAAAAAACAAAAAATAAATAAAAAATAAAACAATATTTGATATATACAATTTATACAAAAAAAACAAAAAAAATAATAAAAACATAGAACAAAACAAAACAAAAAAAAATAACGTTTTTGCAATTAATAAACGGACATAACGTAAATTGTGTTTTATTTATTTTTATATATATATCTTGTATGGACTTTTTTGATATAAAAATGTAAATAAAATACTTTTAACTTAGCTGAACCACAAAATCTAAAAAAAAAAACAACAAAAAAAACTGTTAGTACATATATTGATATACTTAAACGATACGAAAGACTCTGAGAAAGGAAAAGTATTGAATTCGAACTTATTAAAAACTTAAATACGTTTACTGAACATCTAAACAACAACAAATTGGTCAATATGTGTTTTTTATACGAAAAATACCAAGCATAAAACTAAACAAAACTAAAAACTAATAATTATATGAAATTTACATGTAGTACAATTGATGAAATTTATAAAAAAAAACGTAAGCAATGAATATTTTTGAAAGAAAAAAATAATAAGAAAAACATGAGAAATTGCTTCAAATAAATGCTAAAATAACTAAATCAAATATAGAGAACTCACACACACATACACACCAACACAAACACACACTTGATATGTAGATTCAGCCCCTGCGTAGTGCATTATCCAATCCTAAGCCGCATTTGAGGACACTCTTCTATAGGAAGTTGGAAATACTCTTCATTTCGGATTGATTGACGTACCGAAGAGAAACAAAGAGAGACAGATAGAGACAAAGAGCGAGAAAGAGAGAGAAAGAGCAAGAAATTTAATTATTTTTTGAGTATTTTCATAGCACAATTTTTGTACAGTGTATGGTTTGTAGTTAGCGAAACAAGAAATGTAAACCAAACGCGTTTTAAATAGTAAATTTTTTAGCATCATCCCCTGAGTCCCCCCCACCCCCCGTTCCCCCTTGTTCCCCACTCCCCCTTCCCCTAAAAGAGACGTGAATTCGATTTCCATTTTACGCTAATTGGATTAAAGCTTAGGTCGCCGGTTAAAAATAGTAAATATAAAAAGAAAACAAAAGAAAAAACATTGCAAAAGACAAGGTTATGTAAGAATATTAAACAAACACACAGACACACACACACAGACAACATTTGGTACCTTTTAAACATAATTAAAGAATTTTATGAATCATTAAATTGAGAAATTGTAGCCTGTAAAGCGGGAGGTCCTGTCGTATCGTATCGGCACCCGCACTTCCATTTTAATTTGTCTTTATCGCCAGTGCCGCGGAATGGCAAACGCGATCATATATATACACATACGATCGTATATTGTATAGATCTACAAACATAAACACATTACACATACATACAATACAATGCATACATACATACATACATATGTACATGTACAATATTTAAGGTTTAGTACTTCAAATAAACTGAAATTGAGCGCCCTTACTAATGAATTCCTTTTAGCAAAATATTCAGAAAAGAAACAAAAATGAATCCAAGCAAAGGCATATAATTTTTTAGCATTATACAAGTGAAACAAAAACAAAAAGCAAAAAGCAAAAAAAAAACTACAAAATCCGACAAAAAAAAAAACCCATATACACATACATAAATAGTAAACGGAAAACAAAAACAAGTTGGCAGATATGAAAACTATATAGTAAATCAAATAAATATATATATATATATATATACATACATATACAAATATATATATATATATATGTATATATATATAGAGACACACACGTAATCTGTATGAAGCGTATAAAAAGAAAGACAAGAAACTAGCGAAATATTCCATATTTTATAGTCATTTTCAATAAACGTAATTTTTTAATTTTTACAAAATTAAAGTTGAAAACAAATCAAGAACAAAACTAAAAAAAAACATTTGTAGTTTTCTAAAGGCCCAAACCAAAGCAAAAGAACGGATTAAAGATTAAAGCTGACAAATCCTATAAACCATTTTCGATTTCCAGACGTTTTTCAATTAAAAATACAACAACAGAACAAAAGTTGAGAGAAATGTTATTAAAGGCCCCCCCCGCCATCCCTAAACAGACGATAGATAAAACATACATATGTACTAAAGTAAAATAAATAGAGGGAAAAAAATCAATGAACGAATTACCAAAAATTAATATATATACAAATATATATATATATATTAAACACATATGCAAAAGAAGGTCTCCCCCCCAGCCCGCAGTCCCCAGTCATAAAGAAATCTCTAAAAAATCGAAACTGTAATAGAAAACTATAATATCAACAGTAATTCAATGCAAAAATACTTCGAAGAAAAACAGAAAAAATTGAAAATAAATTGAATGCAAAGCAAAGCAAAAACCAAAACAAAACAAAACCAAATATGAAATAATTTAATTAAAAACGTACAAGTGCGTACAGCCGTAATGAAGGAAATATACATATACGATTATACTATATACAAAGAATATATTCAATGCAAAATCGTTTTCTAAAGCGCCCTCCCCGAACCGAACCCCCCCCCCCCACACACACACACAGACAGACAAAGAAAAAGCAACCAACAATCGGCGTTTGTAATCAAGTAAAATAGATATGAAAAGAAAAAACCCCACACCCTAAACCACACACCCACAAACACAAACACACACACACACATACCCTGATACTGAGGATATGAGGTTATGGAGCAAGTAAAATAAAACAAACAAACAAACAAACAACAAAATGGCAAACAAACATATATCTTCATTCAAATAAATAAAAAAAAAATAAAAAACAAATACTTTTTCTGGAATAATAAAACAATCAAGATCTTTTATTCGGGAATACATATACGAAAGAGTGTTAGATGATAGCTACATATACATACGGATGTATGGTGGATGGGTTTCTTGTTATTTACAAGCATTATTAAGAGGTGAATGCACTGTGATGCATGACTTCATGCATGACTCCAACACGGAGCTCAATCTCACGTAGATATAGCATACTTTTGTGGGCCAGGGTTGTTGTTTAAGAGTGTCCGGCATTATTTTAAAAATCAAATATAAATTTAAAATTTCAGATCAGGCAGCATTGAAGGCGTCTCCCCCACGTCCAGCGGCCCCAATCTGATAGCCGCTCTGACCGCCGCAGGCATCAGCAGTGGCAGCGGAAGCGGAGGATCGAGCGTGGACACCAGCGGCGGTGTGGGCACCTGGAAGCTGATCAAGGGCAAGGTGACACAGACCCTTGAGGAAATCAAGTCGTCCAAGCAGCCGTCGCACCATTCCACAGCCATTCCAGCGATTCCAATTATAGTGGCTGACCCACCGTCCATCGGCTGGAGCCCCACCGAGCCCGACTCGGACACCGAGTGCGTGCCCTCTATCAGCGAAGATCTGCCTTTGGACCCGGATCATAAGCAGCACCTTCAGCAGAACTCCGACTCGGATGCAGAGGCCGAGCAGCTGCAGCACGACAGCAGCAGCCTGGGCAGCGGCGACGTTGGAGCCGCCGCAGCCGTGCCCGTAGCCGGCACAGAGCGGTCCCGCCTGCGCCGCGGCCTGGCCCACATCAAGTCCAAGGTGAAGGCCAAGCACCAGGCGGCAGCCATGGGCAAGAAGGAGGTCAGCCACAATCCCAGTGCGCCGTCCGGTTCGCTGCGCAGCGGTTTTCTGCGCAGGCGCAATGTGGTCGATGCGGGCAGCGAGCCATCGACCAGCCAGCAGGCAGCAGGTGCCTCCGCGGAGATTCCCATTGCCAGTGGCAAGGTGAAGAAGCGGAGCATCCTGCTGGCCCGTAAGGATGTGGAAATTGAGTCTGGGGTCGAGGTGCTCGAGGATATGATACCCATGTCGAACAAACAAGCAGGTTTGCCGGCCGAGTGGCCAGAGCTGGGGCCTACGGATGATAGGGATGGCGGAGGGAATGGGGATGCGGCCGATCCACGCGCAAGTCTGACCCTACCCGTTGCTTCTCCTAAAGCCACAGTGTCCAGTGACGAAAGGCCTCCTGATAGGCCACAATCAATGTCGCCGTTAAGCTTCAGCCTCAGTCTGTGGCATAGTCATCGCGGAAAGGTGGCATCCTTTGCAACGCCCATAGCGCTGGTGGTCTCCATGGTGGTGCTGATGATGCTGCCGATGCAGGACTTCCTACGCGGCGTCTTCGCCACAGTGCTGTTCATCGCTCTGGTGGACTCCTGCGGCAGACACCTGCGCTGGGTCGTGGAACACTTCATGCTTACCACGCACCCGGAAAGGGTGAAGTTCAAGATACCGAACTACGAGGCCATGCCCATCTGTGAGATCCCCTCGGCGGAAGAGCACAAGACGATCAAGACCTACTCGGGCTGGATAAACGAGATAGACAGCTACGATCCGCTCACCTTCTCCTTCCACATGACGCGATCCATCTACGTGCGACTGGATGGCTGCATTCTGAAGATGTCCGGCACCCAAGCGAGGATACCCAAGCGCTCCATGTGGAACGAACAGCCCATCGATCGGAAGAAGGTGCTCTTCACCGATCATCGCTCCTACGATCTGAGGGGCTGCCGCATTGAGCTGCTGCCCCTGGGCCTGGCCAAGAAGCGGTGAGTAGTTCAACCTTGCGAGGTGCGCCTCTCTGCAACTCTCTTATTTCTTTATGTTTTCTTCTGCAGCTACTTCAATCGCAAGTATCCCATCCAGCTGATCATCAAGAACACCTGTGATTCACCCACGGCTCGTCACTCAACTGAATCTCTGTCCGATTCAACGCTAAGGCTGGAGTCCAATGAGGCCCGTACATCGCTAACCGCTGCCCCTGACTCGACGCCACCCTATGAGGATCAGGAGAAACAGGATTTTGCAGCCACTGTGATGCAAGGAGACGTGAGACGCAATCAATTGAACTTGAACTCTGAAGATCACGGCTCTAACTTTCCATTACTTACAGCTGCAACAACTGCGGAACAATGTCAATCCGGACACGGAGCTGAACGACATCACGGTGCCCTGTGGCGATGAGGTTCGTTTGTTGCTCTTCACGCGCTGCGACCGGGAGAAGGAGGACTGGTATCGCCGCTTCATCGCCGCCAGCAAGGGGCGCGTCCATGAGCAGGACTTGCAGGTGCCGATGGCACGTTTTGTGGAAGACACTGATCTGCAAATGGCCGCCGCCAGGCAGGCAGTCCGCATGGTGGGCGCCATGGGTGGCCTCAAGGTGAGTAAGCAGCTGCTTCGGGCTTTACCTCGATCACCATACTTTCCACTACCCCTAGACGCGACCGAAGGATAATCAGGGTGATGATCGGAGCGCAGGCGATGCATCGCTTGCATCAAATGCGAATGACGGCCAGCAGACGCCCGATGCGGAGTTCGATGAGATCACCGCGGATGATTTACTTCCCGAGACGCCGAAGGAGGAGCCCTTCCAGGGAATGATCATGAACTCCGATGTGGCTAGAAATCCTGCGGACTATGTCCGTTTCATGGCCGGCTACCAGGTGCGACTCCCTCTCTCTCACTCCGATTTTTCAGTTGTAGTTTTCTCTTTCGGTTTTTATGATTTGCATCTTTATTTGCATTTGTTTCGCTTGGATCCATGTAGAAAGCTTGCCGACAGACCCAGATCCCAGTGACCAAAAGTGCCCGTCTCGAGAAAGGCTTAGAAAAAAAGAAAGTATGTTTCTTGTCTTTATTTTCTTTCAATTTACATTTGATTGTGCGAGGAGCTTTGAATACTAAGTAACGAACAACATTTCTGCGTAGAATCGACGCGCCAAGCGCCAGGAGGATGAGCTATGGAAGGGCGTTGACCAGTCCCTGTTTCTGGGCCCCTCCGGCAGCATTGTCTGGGCCAATGTCCTCCTGGGTCGCTGTCTCTTCAGCATGCTGCACGACGCAAGGATCCAAGAAAGGATAAAGGAGTTTATGCAGAAGAAGCTCAACTCCATTAAGGTAAGTCCTTTGAATCAACTAACGAATCCTTTTCATGGCTTTGATTTCGCCCACAGTTGCCCAGCTTCATGGAGGAGGTGCTCATAACGAACATCTATATGGGCGATTCGCCCATGCTGTGCCATCGCGTCTCCCAGCCCATGTTGGACGAGCGCGGTGTGTGGGTGGACGCAGACCTCACCTACGAAGGACTGGCCCACATCACGGTGACCACCAAGCTCAATTTGTTGCGGATCCGCGCCAAGACCAAGGCCTCGCCAATGGGAGCCGAAAGCGGTCCCAGCACATCGGTGCAGCCAGATCTACCTCAGTATCCGCGCAATCTGGGCGACGATGACACACCGATAGACACCAGGAGCGCCATCTACGACAGCGATGGCGAGAGCACTGGCGGCTCCTCCACCGAAAGTGAAAGCCCCCCGACGGGCGCCGCCACTGAGACTGCGTCCGGTACCGAGTAAGTTCTCCTCTTCAATGCCTGAATGAATTGAATGCCTGAATGCCTGAATTCCTGCTGATATCCCTTTCCTGTGCGATTGCTTCAGATTCTTCCAGAACTCGCCGGGGAACGCACGACGCATCTTCAAGATCGTCGACCGCATAGCTGCCTCAAATCTGTTCCAATATGCCACCGAGCTGCCGTACGTGCAGCGAGCCATGGAGAACATGAATGCCAACATCACGCTGCGCGTAGATCTCAAGGGTATGGTGGCCCGTGGGACAATCAACATACCGCCCCCGCCCTCCGATCGGGTGTGGGTGTGCTTCCGGGGGCCACCGCGCCTGTGGATATCCACCAAGCCCCAAGTGGGCGACAAGTCCGTTGACTGGTCCATTGTTACCAATGTCATTGAGAGCAAGCTGTGCGAGGCTGTCAACAAGTTTTTGGTCTATCCTAATATGGTGGACTTCAACATACCCTTCCTGGCCAAACCCAGCTACGTAGACGAGTCGCCGGCTTCGCCCAACTAAATACCAAAAAAGAAACGAGATTACTATCATTTGTTAGACTCAGCTGAATTTAACACAAAGTGTATGCACCATTTTCCGCATTATTTCATAGTTGCGAGATTAGCCTAAAGCTTAGCTTAGACCCGACATCTCTCTGGCGCCCACCACCAGTACCAGTAGCCGTTAAGAGCAGACGAAAAACGATGAGCAGAGCAAAAGGGGTTTGGAAATTTCGAATTTTGAATTTGGATTTTGAATATGACAAGTAATACCATACATACATAAAACGCTTACTTTGATCACCTTCGTTTCACACTCCAGATCGATCCAAATAAAAATGCATAGTACTAGTACTCTAAGTTCTCTAAGAAGCTACGTTTTGTATATCGGTACAACTAATCGTACAATAATTTACAATATTAATATCAGACAAGTCGCAGGCCTATGACTTGCGCTTCAACAGCCGCCCTGTGACGTCACCAAGAAGACATGAATTCCAATAGCATAATGCAGGCATATACTAGCTACATAAATACATACCTACAAGCGTACATACATATATACAAACATATTGTATTCCAATTAGATTTTTAAGAATGGGTTTTGAGTTTTTTTTTTTAAATTTGTATTAAAATAAGAATCGAATGGTATGTGGTCTCATTTTTCATCAATTATTTTAAATATGTACTTAAAGCGTTTCAGCTACAAATAAGCATAATTACTCGTAAGCAAAAACTACTATAATCCCAACTTCCGTTTGCCAAATGAGAAACAAAACTATTTGCAATGGTTCCAATTGAAAAACTACGAAATATCATTTACAAATTAACTTAAAAACAAAAAGAAAAACGTAAACTATATAATTTTAGTGAACACATATATGTATAGTATATGTATATCTTTTATATAAATAAACGAAAGCATTCAAGCATAAACGGAAGCCCATAAATAGCCAAAATATGGCCCAAAGATAAACTATCAAATTAAATCGGACGTCAAATGGCCGGAAATGAAATTTTTTGAGCTGGGATGATACCAGGGGAACAGATTTCAGCTCTTCCTTTGGGACTTTTAAAGGACACATAATTTTTTCCGGCAAATAAACTAATTTTCTATAGGACTGGGTATTTTTATAAGCGAGTAGGGTGTTTGCAATATTTCTAAATATTTTTTTAAAAAATTAATGTTTCTTTATTATAACTACACGCTAAGTAGACAGTTGCTACACTGTTACTACATCTTTTTACAAGCATACACAAGTGTGAAAAAGTGTTGCATACTTTTGGAGCTATACAAAAACGAAAATGTGTATTTAGCGTGTAGTTATCATGTAGAACAAATATTTTGACTTTAGAATTTTTGTTCAAAAATATTTAAAAATAATGCAACTGTCAGTCGCTGCAAAAATTACCCAGTCCTATAGTAAATCGATTAATTTACTGGATTAAACTATTTTTCCATTTAAAGTCCCGAGAGAAAAACTCTTAAAACGGCAGTAAACTGAAAAGTAGGTTTAAAATTTCTCTTTTTATGTTATGTGTTTTCTTGTGCTCTGAAAAGTCCTGCTAATTGTCATTTCTTTATCCAGGATCAAGAGTATTCTCTTTGATATTTAGTTTTCTCAGCTATTTGGGGGACGAGCCTGGCGGGGGACGAACCTGGCGGGGGACGCCTTCTGGTGATCGAGAGAATGTGCCCGATCGTTTTCAGTCCGTTTGGTGTCAAGGACACTAAGGATATTTCCTGTTTAACGTTATTTTGTAGACGATTTATCGTTCAATGTTGGTGTACCACGTCTCCTCGAAATAGGGAGAAGGTTCTCCATCGTTTGGAGGCATTACGGACTATATATTTGCCTTACATTTAATCATGAAAGCTCAGCTATTTATTGTCCGAAAAACAAAAGAATAAGTATTTTAATATAAGAATAAATGGTGATTGCATTACCTCTCCTATAGTGCATTCAACCTTCTTAAGTTCATATTGTTTCCAATAGAATTGCCTTGAAGCAGAGCATTTCAATTGGTACGGCCAGGGTGCCATCCTTGCTGTTTTGTCCAACTGTTTTGAGCCGTTCAAGAGTTCGATCAGAGTTTGGGCAATTTTCGAGCGTCAACCGTTGGAGGTGCAACCAATCGATTGCATAGCTCGATGTCCTTATCTCGAATGATCTGTTTGCGGCCGAGATGAAAGGCGGCGGGCTCACAATAGTCCAAAGTGTCCTCGTACATCAGAGAGATGTCGATGTCCGCCGAAGACACGCTTCACTGTGGATTTAATTGCTTTAAAATAAGCCACACCCACGGAGCCCCGAAAATCCATCTTGCACGCACATTACGCCCAGCATCGAAGCGACGCACCGTCGTAGCGTCGAACAGTCGATCGGCGGACCGTTAGGCAAGTGACTGGATGGACAGAATGACTGACTTACGGACTTACGGACTGACTGACTGAGAGAGAGTGAGCTGAGCTGAGAGAGCGAACGTGCGGGTGGCGGTCGGAGACTTTGATGTTGCAGGATCAGAGAGCAATGGAGGGGCACGCTTGTCAATTGTGGTTGGCTTCAAAAGCGGCTTAGCCATGCTGCCGCAAGTCCCCATCCCCGTAGCCATCCCCGTACCCATTCCCGTATCCATCTCCGTCCTCATACCGGACAAATGAAGTGTGTAATTTGAAATTAGCTCAGGCTCAGCGGCACCTTTGTCGGGCAATATACGAGTACCGTGATGCACATACATGCATGTATGTATATGTAGGTGCAGTGCACCTGCTGACAGTCCAGAGAGTGTCTGCGTCTGTGTCGCCCTGACCTGTCCTGTCCTCTCCTGTCCTGTCCTGTGGCGGCTACTTAGTTACGCAGTCGCAGTCGATCGGTTCCCAAGTATGTACATACATACATATGTATGGGTGTATATGTATATGTATGTACATTTATAATGTGACTAATTTGCGATCTCTTGATTTTCGAATACCTCCAAGTCGACGCACGGCCCAGTGGCAGTGCCGGTCCCAGTCATCCATTCCATTCAATTCCAATCTTGATTTCAATCTTCCATTCGAAATCCGAATACCAATAGCAAATCCAATACCAAATCCAATTCCGTCTGCTGTGTGGGGCTTGTGGGGCTTGTGGGGCGTGTGGGGGGCGCTAGCTAATCAGGTTTCTGGCCCCAAATTGATTTCATTTTCATATTTCAATTTCGAAAGACGGTAGCCGGTAGCCGGAGCTCTGTCGAAAATGCAAAATCAGTAAGACCAGTAGTCGCGACATGATATAAATTAACTGTTTTGACTTTGTGAAATGAAATGCGGTCTCTTTGAAATTCCAATTCCAATTCCACTTCCAATCCCAGCTCCAGCTTCAGCATCAGCTTCAGCTCCGTCGAGTCTGAATGTCCGGAGTCGGAAAACCAAATCGATTTCTTACACAAAATGCCATTCAAAGTGGCTTCTTCTCCGCTTCCAGTTTGAGACGACCATCGCGAGCATCGTTAGAGTTATCCGCCCCATCCCATCCGATCCGTTCCGATCGAATCCGATCCAATCCAATCCGATTTCTTTTCTTTTTTTGGGCTTAAATGGTTTATGTGCGTTTGCAACCAGTTTTATGGACATCGCCTCCGCAGGCTGACCGAACGGCCTGATTATATATTGTGACGCTGGCCAGCCGGTGATAAAGATGCTACTGCTGATCTCCAAAGCCTGGCTATGCCCGGGACTCATAAAACACAAGGCTTCTACTGCATAACGTGCAGAATAACCTACATCTTTGTGTTGTTATTCTTATCCTTCATTATGATAGCCTTTCATTTGTCCATGGTTCAGGATAGCAATATACCAATAATTAGGTACTATTCAAAGTCTGAATCCGAATAGCGGGTATCCTATAGTCGCAACCCTCCGCTATATCGCTCCTACTTGTTTCGTATTCAATTTGAACGTTTAGGTGGGCCGTGGCCGGCGTCTTTGAAGCATGCATCTCGTTTACCACGTGCCGTGGCAGTGACTGTGTGGCAGCGGCAGCGGCAGGGGCACCTCTGCTCAGCCCTCGTCAGGGGAATGAACGGCTCACTCAAGGAGTCCCCGAATGGGGGATGGGGCCTGAGCCGTTACAAAACAAGCCTTAGTCTCGCCAAGAGTATCGCCACTGCTGCTGATCCCCCTTGATCCCCCTTGATCCAATCAAATCAAGTCTCGCACATTTGAATTAATAAACAAAAATGTTCATAAATAAATATAGGTATATTTTATAAATGTTTATTTATATCGTTTAGTATTTTGCGCCGCGTCTAACAAAGATTCCGCAGCCAGTTTTCAAGTCGAGTAGCGATTTGAACGATTTTAATGATGTGCTCAACGTCTTATGATTTAATTATGCCGTTTTCGTCTTGTGATTATCTTGTGTTTATTTTGTTTGGTTTTTAGTCGCAGTCTCCGCCGCAGTCGCTGCCGCAGTCGCAGTCGCAGTTATTAATATATGCCCCATATTGAAGTTGTCGCGGCTATTTATTGAGCCTTAATTATGTGCGATTTAAATTCTTAATGAATGCCGCTTTTGGCCAGTAAGCCAGCCATTCAGCCCAGTCAGTCCCACCCCACCCCCGTGTGTAGGCGCACATGTGCCGATGGTTTAAATGATAACAAAGCTGCTGGTTGAGGCGCTGCTGCTGCCACAGAGGGAGAGAACTGGTTGGCCAGCACATTCCTTGGGACTTCAGCAGGAGCCAGAGAGACCAAGGACCAAGGGAGGTTAGTTGCCTCCCCCCTAGCTGGCAGCTATGATAAGCTATGGCCAGGAGACCCGAACCCTGGCATCAAACTCCTAACAGATGGAAGAAAATGTTCATACAACCTGCACACACACATATATCTACATATGTAGGTGTGTAAAAATGGAAAAAGGAATAGAATAAGGATCTGTTGGAGCTAGAGCTAGAGCTAGAACTGGAGCTGAAGCTGAAGCTGAAGCTAGGGGAAAGAGAACGATATACATAGGTTGGGTTTTGTGGCTTAGAATCCAGGTCGGATCAGCGCAAATCTCTGTGATCTTTGGCGGTGTCTGCCTCTGCTCTCTTACTTTTTCTGCTGCTGCTGTCGCTGCTGCTGCAGAGGCCTCTGTCGCTGCTTCTGCTTCTTCTGTTGCTGCTGCTGCTGCGACGGCTGCTGCTGCTGTCGGTTGAACACTTTGATGTCCTAATTGGTTTATTACTTTGTCGGCATCTTTATGCCGTTGCCTGTTTTATTTATTTCTTTATTTCTCTGGGTTTTCATGCTGCAGCCACATTGGGCTCGTTCGTGGTCCCAACCCAACTGCAGCTCCATCTCCATCTCGGGCCCGATTCCAATCCCCGATGCCGAACCCGAACCCAAGCCCAAACCCAAACCCAGACCCAAACCCAGACCCGAACCCAAGCACGCGCACAGAACGGCATGCGCGGCCCGCGGGCACACAGCCAGAACTGGAAAGCGATCTTCAGCCACAGCCACAGAGCCACAGCCACAGTCGCAGCTACCTTCAGGCCCAGTCTCAGTCCAGGTCCCACTCCCCTCCTCTGTTAACAATGTTGCCGCGTGTGCGCTCAATCAACATGTTACGATATCAGCGCAATTTGTCATCTTATAAACAACAGAGCATCTTGGCCGCTTAAATTGGAAGTTGGAGGCTGCTGCTGCATCCCATCCCATTCCATACCATTCCATACCATTCCATCCCATCTTGGTCATGATCTTAATCATCGGTAGGGACAGCAGCTACAGCACCAGCTACAGCTACAGCGGCATCATCACAATGGGCAACTTACCAGGAAACCGTTTTCCAAAATCGCCCATCGCCCATCTCTCAAACCCATCCCATCCGATCCCATCCCATCCGCTCGGTGGTGGTGGTCCTGTGTGAAGTTTGCCGTATTCAAAGCACAAGAAAACTCAATCAAGGGCCTCGTAAATCTTGGCACAATTTGATGAGTGCACAGTGGGAGACGGGACAATGGCATGGGCCACGGCTACGGCTACGGCTACGACTGCCCACGCACAGTGGGACGGAAACGAGTGTTACAGAGTGGCAAAATAAATCCCCTTTGGGGGGCATAATTCTTTGATATTTTAGAACACTTTTTGTGGCCCTGCCACCCACTGTCGTTGTCTGTTGTAAGTGGTCTGACATTTCTCGGCTTATTGATTATGGCCGCCGCATCGGAGAATCCATTTCCGATTCGTCATCATGCAGCCAGCACCCCCAGCTGTGAATGTGACTGGAACTGGGACTGCAACTGGGACGCAGACTGGAAATGACCCACAGAGCAGACCTAGAGTGAGGTATCAATCGACTTGGGATGGCTGGCTGTCTGCCTGGCTTGTTGTCCGGCTGCTCCGAATTATGATGGTTCGCCGTGTGTGGCGTGTGTTTTGACAGTTCCACATTTGAGGGATCAGTGTCTGGGAATCCAGTGTGCCAGTGTTCCCGTGTTCCAGTGTTGCCGTGTTTCCACCTAAATTCAGGAGGGCAAAACATCAAAAGTCCGCCCTGCCGCTGATGTTCGACTGATCGGGTGATCGGGTGATCGGCTGATCTTCCGTTGCCGCTCCGTGCCGGGGCATTATTGATCGTCCGTGTCCCGCTGTTGTGATCCAGGCGCAGCATGCAGTCAGCCCTTTTACAAGATCGGGGCGGCGAGGGGCGGATAACAATGGCCGGGCTATGCTGGGCTGGAGCTGGGGCTGCGACTGCGACTGGGTTGGGCTGTTGTCGTCCCATAATCTACACCATCGGGTTAGGCCAGGCCTGAGCGGTGCCTTTGAAGGTCCTTTTGGCCAAAGTTCTCCCCTGGGACACACACGCCGCGCCACACATATGCAAAACACAATGAAGTTCTTTGAAGCGCGTCGTGGTCGTTGTCGCTGTCGTTGTCGTGGTCTTGGCTGTGGCTGTGGCTGTGGCAGGGCCAGTTCCAGTTCGAGGCAGTGCCTGGCTGCCACGCCATCCAGTCAGGTAAGCGACAATTATTTATCTTACAAATTTACCTGAAATTAAATACTTTCGTTTAACGGCAGCAGGAGGGACTGTGCAACTGCAACTGCCACAGCCACAGCCACAAAAGGCGACAAATTCCCCCATTTCCATGTGTGTGTCGGTGTGTGTGTGTCTGTTCACTTTTTTGTCTTTAATCAGCGGCTGTTGCTTTGATCAACATCTGTAGCATCTGTAGCATGTAGCATGTAGCATATACCATCTGAACAAGGTGCTGAGGACTACCTGAGAGGAGAGGCCTGCGAGGAGAGGCCTGCGAGGAGAGAGAAGGTGTGACAAGTCAGCGGATTTGCGTGTTGCTTCTTGCGAAATATTTAAAATGCAAGATTATCGCCCAAAAACAGGAAAAACAGACAAAAAGGGCCGCACTTAATCCTCCTCCTGCTGCAGCTCCTCCCTATGCCTATGCCTATAGCTATCCTTCCCCTCCAAACGGATTTCTACCTTTATTTGATGTTGCCGTGCGCTCGACTAATTAGCAGAAGGGGGGAAACAGAGACAGAGACAGGGAGAATCGAAAACAATTTCGATTAAAGCAAATTTCACCGACAACTAATTCAATCCAAGCCAATCATAATCGCGCAATCATAATTACAACAATCTTCCAAATGAAGATCCCCTCCAGATGGAGCGAGCGAGCGAGCGAGAGACATAACGGAGGCAAACAAAAGCCTGGAACAGACACAGACACCGACACCGATCCCGACCCGACACGGGGACTTCTATTGCTGCCTCCTCTGTCTTCTGTCTCTGCCACACCAGCAGCAGCAGCGGCAGCAGCAGCAGCACTAACAATGTCGACAACAGGTTGCCGCTGCCTGAAGTGCTTCGTGGCCCAGACAAACGTTAAGATTGTAATAACCATGTTAAAAGCAATTTACGTTTAAAGTGCTACCGTGATACGCCGCCGATGCGTTTCTTGATTAAGAACGAGGACTGGCTGGCAGTGCCAGGAGTGCCAGGAGAGACAGAGGAGACCGAGGAGACAGAAGGAGCATCTCTGGCAGCCAAAGTAGAAGCTGGACGCATTTATTTGGCGGCAAAAGCGATTCTGTTCTGTTGTCCGCTTCTTTGGGGGAAACTTTCCTTTCCTTTCCTTTCCTTTCCTTACCTTTCCTTCATATTCACAGTCCACTTAACACGCGCGTCGCACAATGTGCCTCAAAACACAAATGAGCATCAGGGAAGAGAGGCAGAAGCAGAAGCAGAAGCAGAAAAGCTGAGAGTGGAGTAGAAGAGAAGAAGAGCCTCTGCGCATGCGTTGCTGCCGCCTCTGCTTCTGCTTCTGCTGCCGATGCCGATGCTGATGCTGCCCCAACGGTGGCGACGGGCAACCTCAGAAAATGTGTGCTGTCGGCCCGCTTTGATGTTGGGAATGGCGTGTGCCCCAATGCAGAGATTTTCGCTTTGTTGTTTCGCCGACGCCGACTTCGGCATCGACTCCGACTCCGACTTCGACTTCGACTCCGACTCCGAGTCGGACAACAACATCATCGCCATGCAACAGCAATTTGCCGCCAAGTGAACCGCAACAGCAGCAGCAATAGCAAAAGCAAAAGCAATAGCAAGATCAGCAACAAGAGCGGCAGCGTGGAGCGTGCGGCGCAAGAGAGTGCCGCCGCCAGAAAGTTGTTGCCCCTTGGCCAGTCGCCACCACAGCAACAGCCGCAGCCACAGCCGAGATGCTGGCTGAGTGGAAAATATGTTAGCCATCTCTTGCGGCGTTTGAGAGAAAGAAAACCAGGTCTCAACATTTTTACCTTCGTTATGGAATCTGAAAAAGCAAAAACTTAATCTCATCTAAGAATCGAAACCTAAGAAGGACTCCAAAGGATCTCCTCAAGTGTTTCTGTTTCGGTGTTCCCAATTATTTCGTTGATCGTCCTGCGATTCCCCCGCCCAGGGAACCCAAATCACTGACCTCCATCAATCGAGAGAGCAATGCAATTATGATCAATCGTTTCCCGATGAAATTAGAGATGGATGCCCGGTATGTCTGTGGCTGTGGCTGCCCCTTGCGGCTGCCCCTTGCGGCTGCCTCTTGCGGCTGGTTGGGCTGATGATTGGCATTCGTTGATTGGCGATTGCTGCCTGATTCTGCTGGCTGCTGGCTGCAGAAGCACCTGTTGCACATTTCCCACAGTGCTGCCGCTGCCGCTGCCCTCCCTCCCCTCCCCTCCCGCTTCCCTGTTATGTACCGGCACCGACACCGACCGCAGCTCCTATTTCTTGCGGTTGCTTTTTGCGAATTTGGGGGGAGGGGAGTTGAGGAGCAACAGTTGCGTTGCATTGAGCGGCGAATCCTTGGGTCGCAGGATCAA
Organism: Drosophila azteca; assembly: GCA_005876895.1. Lineage (NCBI taxonomy): Eukaryota > Metazoa > Arthropoda > Insecta > Diptera > Drosophilidae > Drosophila > Drosophila azteca. The sequence goes on from VCKU01000016.1 coordinate 454,110, forward strand.
AGGACGTGACCGTGACGCGGTGACTGTGAAGGGGACGGGAACGGGGACGGGGAATGGGGACGGGGATGAGCAGATAATAAAGTTGTGCATTAAATGAAATTTTAATTGCTTATCGGCGGCGAGTGATCCGGGAGCGGGTATGGGTACGGGAATGGGAACGGCAACGGGATTGCTACCAGGAGCAGCCCATCTGTTGGGATTAGAGCGGTGGCCGTGGCCGTGGCTGTGACGGTGGCGGTGGCGGTGGCTGCCGCCTCGATTGATGTCAAGCGATGTGTCGGCGCTTTGAAGATTATGCCCAAAGTTATGAGGCTGGCTCCGTTTTTCCAGGTGCTCTCTCTCTCTCTCTCTCTCTCTCTCTCTCTCTCTCTCTCTCTGTTCCGATCTGTTCGGATCCGATCCGATGCGATGCGATGCGATGGGATCCGATTCGAGCCTAGCTGCCGCCGCAGAGCATGCGAAATTATATGGCTCGGCGGTGGCAGCAGAGCCGGTGGCAGAGAGGCAGCTTTAACTACGCAATGGCTGTCGCTTCTTCCTCATCAACATCATGATCATCATTGTGATCATCATTGTGATCATCATCATTGGCAGGCAGAGGCATCAGCTGGCGCTGCTGCTGCTGCTTGCTGCTTGCCGCTGCTGCTGCTTGCTGCTTGCTATGTGCTGCATGCGGCAAAAGATGAAACGCGGCGGCAACACTTTGATGCGGCCAAGATCAAAGCTGCCGATTGTTTACATAATAGTGGCCTTTGAAACGGAACAATAGAATGCCAGGATCAAAAGACACCGACCCGTTTGCCCGGTTAGTGCGCTTAAGCGAAATGAATGTCCATGTCCGTCCTCCCATGATCTGTTTTTTTTTTCTCTTCTCTCTCTCTCTCTCTCTCTCTCTCTGGCTATATCCCCAGTTCCAGTCCCAGTCCCCGTCGCATCTTCATTTCCAGTAAAAGTAGCACTCGTCGCGGCCAGATCGTCATCATCATCGCCAGCATCATCACATTATGCTGCAGTTGAAGGAGAATTTCTTCTTGTGATTCCGCTCCTGCTGCTCCTGCTCTTGCTCCTGCTGATTGCGCGTCAAATGTTTATGGCATTCATCGCGTGCTGGCGGCGTTTTAATTGCCAACGCCAACGGCACCAGCGCCTAGTGCACAGCCCCGGGGCCACACTGCGTATGAGCAATGCGAGCATCAATAATCTCCACAGACAAGAGAGAGGGAGAGAGAGGGAGAGAGAGGGAGAGAGAGGGAGAAACCTGGTCGTTGTCGCATAATAATTGCGTGTACTTAATGCATAAATATGGCACTGAAACGGAGTCGGAGTCGGAGTTGGAACCGGAGTCCAAGTCCGAGTCGGAGTCGGAGTCGGCTCCTTTCTATTTGCCACTTTCATGTGTGCCGCCACCAGACATCGGACATCGAGCATCGAACATCATTTGTTGGCTTGCCTCCTCCTTTAGGCCTACAATTTCTATTGGGTGAAGGCTGAAACTGGTGCGGGAGGGGGGCGTGGTGGGGTGGGGAGGGGCTACAGCTAAAATCAATTTGGTCAGTGATAAAATTTTTGCAAAAGCGAATCAATTTTATGGTCCGTCGCCGTCTGAGGACAGAGCGGATTGCTTTGGATTGCTTTGGATTGCTTTGGATTGGATCGTAAATGTATCTCGATTTCGGGGCCAAACGGCAAATATCAAAAGCCCAAAAAGAATCTTTAATGATCTGTCATTAATTGAGTTTCGTATGTAGAAATGGAAATGAAAAAGCGTGGCAAGGGCGGTCCCAGAGAGCCCAGAGCCCAGAGCCCAGACCTGGGCCAGGTCCAGCCACTGGAAGCTGGAAAGGAAGAAGCTAAATGATTTCTCTTGTGAATCTCTTCTCTCTGCAAAACCGTTGGTGTTTTTTATTTGTTTTGTTTTTTTAGATTTACAATTAGATAAAAGTCGATGGCTGGCTGGCTGGATAGCTACTTTATTGAGATTTTATGTCTTTAAGCCGCCCCACATCCAGAGTCAGAGCCACAGCCAGAGCATATCAGAGTATCAGAGATTCCCAGGGCCATATCAAAATGGCTTCGTTTTCCCAGAAATGCCGACAAGCAGCCATAAAACACAGAATGAGGCAGCATAAAAACACAATCCACAATAAAAGTACAGTAAATATCGGACCAAAAGACCAAACCAGATGCAAATACTATACCCACAGGTCACCCAATGCCAAGTGCTGAAAGTGCAACACCAAAACCATTCCCTCTGTGGATATCTGCCATCGATCTGATCTGCAATTATCACTTGTACTTATATTTATGTACATGCAAATCCATCGAGATCATTGTGATCTGAGTATAGATGATATATCGGGACATATAGTGGGGGAGGGGACAAACCAGACTGTGGCTGTGGCTGCCTTCTGCTAATACAAACCCTAATGATGATGCCTTATAGCTGATGTCCACTGTAGACAAATCTCGAAGCGATGAGCGAATTATGAGAGCATAAAACGAGTGTGTGCATTTATTCCATTCCGGATTTAGCAATTACACTAAATTAGCATTAACATAAGTGGAAAACCGCCAAAAAAACAAAAGACTTAGGACATGAACTCTCCGAACAGACAAGGACGGACAGGGCGAGGGAAGGATCGGCCCAGAGGGACGACGGATGAGATGTGAGTTGCGGATGGAGACGGAGACGGAGATGGAGATGGAGGGAGGACAGACGGGGCACGGGGAAGAGTGAAGACCAGAAGCGCATTCCATTTCGGCTTTCGATTAAGCAGATCAAAGGGGACGGTTAATACGGTTATTAACAAGTAGCCGCTCTCGACGTCGCCGTCGACGTCGACGCTGCTGCCTGTTGCCTGCTGCCTGCCTGCTGCTATTCCATGCCGCTCTTCTCTCATTATTCTCTCCAATCGCTCTCTCTCTCTCTCTATGGCAGTGAGAAAAGCCACAGAGAGAAGACAGAGAAAGAGAGTGCGCGCGCCGCTGCTCTGCTTGCCCGATGCCTGCGCTCTGCTCTTACCAACCAGCCAGCGACAGTGACAGCGACGGCGACGGCAACTGCGACGGCAACTGCGACGGCAACTGCGACGGCGACTGCGACGGCAACTGCGACGACGACTGCGCAAGGTAAGAGCCAACTCGGAGCACGATACATTTTTGAATTGAATTTTTGACTTCGAGCCGAGCGGACGTTCTGAGCGCGTGTGTCGTGGCCGATCGAAGTTCTATACGCATCCAAGAAACCCAAATCGAAATCAAAGGAAATACATTTTTTTGTTTCAAGACCGAAATCAACAAATACCAGCCACAATTTACAACAAATTAACAAAGTGCAAGCAAAACGAGTAGTTCCAAAAAAATGTCCCCAAACACAACCGAATACCATGCAGCGACCCAAAAAGTGCTCTAAACTGTGCTGAACCGGAACCGGAACCGGAACCCACACCCACGCCGACACCGACAACGACAACAAGCAACAAGCAACAACAACAACAAATACGAGAAATTGTTTCCCACAAAAATATCATCGTAAATCCTATGTGAAATCGTATCGAAAATGGCAGCCGAACAAATTGCGAAAATGGCCAAAATGGCTCATTCAAATGAAGCTACCAACGAGTGGATTAAACCAGAAACCGAAACAGAAACAGAACCAGAGACAGACACAGATCCCAAGCAGGTGAGTTATCCCCCAGGAACCGACAAAAAGAGAACCAAAAACAAATACAGTAGCCCAGAAATGAAATATTAAAAGGAATCCCAGAAGAACCCAGACCGAAACCATGCCGAACCCCTGCCGAACCCCTGCCGAACCCCTGCCGAACCCCTGCCGAACCCCTGCCGAACCCCTGCCGAACCCTTGCCGATCAAAAGCAGCCGATAAAACCGCCGAAAATAAAATACAGTAGCACGTCAATTAAAATTAATAGCTTCCGACTTTCGACTTGGATCTTGGGTCTTGGGTCTTGGGGGTTTTGGGCCCAGAACTGAGCTGAAAACGAAACCGAAAGACGGCAGGGCAGAGGGGCGATCGGGCAGGCAGACACAGCTACAGCTTTATTTGGGACATTAGCATACATATTCGGACGAAATCAATTTGAAAATCCTTTGCAAGGGCATTAAAAAACGAGCTTTAAATTTGCCTGAATGCGCGCGAAACAAGAGCTAAAAAAAAAACAAAAAAACAAAAGCAGAAAAAGTAAAAAAAATAGCAGAGGGAAGAAAAACAAAAAGACCGACAAATGGTGGGGAGGGGGGGAAATGGGTCTTTAAGTGTAGCTAACCGAAAACCCTCATCACCAACAACAACAACAACAACAACAAAAACATCATCAACAACAACAACAAGAGAAACAACAACAACAAAGTGCAGGCCGCTTTCGTGCGCCCCACTTCGCTTGAAGTCTGAATACGAGTCCAGATCCCCAACCGCATCCACATCCACATCCACATCCAACCACTCCACACTCCACACTCCACTCTCGCATCTCGACTCTCCACTCCAATCTACTCCAATCCACAATCCATTCCACAACCGTAGTAGCTACTGTTTTCAAAGTTAAGATCAATGAGTGCGACGACGACGACGATGCCTTGGGTTTTTGTAGTTGGCCCGAACGCTTGCCCGTACCCGAACTGGTATTGGCCTGGCTCTGGTATGATCTTGGTCTCTCTCTCGCTCTCGCTCTCCGAGCTGCTTTGCAACATGCCGCAAACATACACGAGAGTAGAGTCCGTCCGTCCGCCAGTCCATTGGGCAAAGCGGCAAAGTACAAAGCCAAAAACGGCACGGGTTTAGCGCGCTCGGAGTAAAAAGCGATCAGCGGCCAAGCGACCAGCGACCAGACGTGCGCACATCCACACAGATACAAATACAGATACAGCAACAGCAACAGCTACAGCTACAGAGATCAGGCCCGGTCTAATAACGCTACCTCTTCTGCTGCTTCTGCTGCTGCTCCTGCTGCTGCGGCACTGGCTATTCGTTTTGGCTGCTTCGCTTTTGTTGTTGCCGCCGCTGGCTTGCGGCTTCATTTGAGGCTGCTTCCGAATTACCAACTCAGCTCCTCTCCGCTCTCCTCTCTCCACTCTGTCTCTGTCTCTGCCCTGCCATTCCAGCAATGCAGCAGCCGCACAGCCGCACAGCCGCAGCAGTAGCTGCCACCGCGTTATTTCCCTACCATAAAAAGTATTAAATTGCTGCAAACAGGTGTATTTTTATGCCCCGCAGGCCACTATGCAGGCAGACAGGCAGACAGGCAGGAGGCAGGGAAGTGCAGTGCGAAGGGGCGTTGGGTTGTGTTGGGTTGGGGGATTCGGGAACTGCAATTATGTACGCGCCTAGGCCCCAATATTTTGTAAAGCTCTCAGCCAAAGGCAATCCCATAATGCTCGATTCAGGTCAGGCTCCTTGGAGTGTGAAAAACTTCAAATTACAATATATCTGGATACTTATTTGTGGAATCTCTAAGGAGCTACTCCTCGAGAGAACGTATATTTCTTTGAATTCGGAAGATTGCTCTGCATTGTACATTGTATTTCTGGTGCCTCATCTCGTGTTACCAATTTTCCCATGGTTTCTCGTTGTTGTTGTTGTTCTGGATATTCGATCTGTTTGATTTTGTTGTTGTTGCAGATGTTGTTTTTACTTTGTTTTGGTTTGTTGTGTTTTTGTTTTGGGGATCGCTTTCATGCCAGAAAGCCGGCAAACAACAGAGAAGCAACCGCCAAGCCAAGCCAACCCAATGCCAGGCCGACCCAAGCAAACAACAACAACAAAAACTACTACACGTACAACGAGAGCAACCATAACGACAACGGAAGTTTATTTATGCCCTGGTCCGATATTTATTTAAGCGTATTCCCCGATAAGCCCTGCCCTGCCCTGCCCTGTAATCGTCCTCGCCCGCGAGTTTAGACGAACGATATCGCTTTCCTCTACAGAAGTGTTGCTGTTGCTGTTAGTGTTATTGCTGTTTCTGTTATTGTTGCTGTTAGTGTTATTGTTTCTATTGCTGTTTCTGTTATTGTTGCTGCTAGTGTTGCTGCTAGTGTTGCTGTTAGTGTTGCTGTTCCTGTTAGTGTTGCTGTTCCTGTTAGTGTTATTGTTTTTGTTATTGTTGCTGCTAGTGTTTCTGTTATTGTTGCTGTTAGTGGTATTGTTTCTGTTGCTGTTAGTGTTATTGTTTCTGTTATTGCTTCTGTAGCTGTTCCTGTTATTGTTTCTGTAGGAGTTTCTGTTCTTATTGCTGTTAGTGTTGCTGTTAATGTTGCAAGTTTATAATTCGCTTTGTGGTTGTTCTTTGATTTCGGCAAGGTCATTATTGATAACATTAGAATGAGACTATTTAAAGCGGTTCTACGATTATCCGCGGATTATCCCGAGTGAAAGCAATCTTCGTAATGTACAAAAACGCTGAATTGAACCCACATCCCACACACTCATTCCGAAAACCCCATCCAAATTGCATTTTAATTAGTAGCACACACACACACACACCCACACTGATACACAGACACACTTAAGCAACTGCAACACTTAAGTGCTGCCGCAATCAAATGGGAATCAAATCAAATCAATTCCAGTCGCAGCGGGCTTGATTCTTAATAAATTTAAAAAACGAAGAAAAAAGAGTGAAAAATCAAGAACGCTTAGCGCCACCAAGTCGCAGCTGCTATGACTGCGACTGCGACTGCGGCTGCGGCTGCGGCTTCGACTGCGGCTACGGCTACGGCTATGTATTTGCAGCAATTAATAAAAACTGACAATATAATCGGCGCGACAAGTAGTTGGCTGCCAGCCAGTCAGCCCCCAGACGATTCGGGCCGAGACCAAAGAGAGAGAGAGAGAGGCAGCTCCTCCTTTGTCGGCATCGCTGCAGGAGGAGGAGCGACAGATTGAAGAGAGCTGGAGTGGGGTAGACTGGGGTGGACTGGGGGGGGGTACAAGCCAGCCAAAAGCAAAAGCAAAATATTAATAAGCAGTGCCCCGCAATTAATAGCGCAACTTAAGACTCTATATAGGGTAATTAAGCGGCGCTTGTGAACATTTTTCCTTTGGCAATGCCGCCGCCTTGCCGCCGTTTTTTTTGTTTCCCTCTCTCTCTCTCTGTCTGTCTCTCTGTCTGTCTCTCTGTCTTTCGACAGGTAAACAGCAAGTGCAACGTACGCTCACCCGTATACCCGTACCCGTACCGCTGTACCCGTATCTGTATCTGCTCGTGTGGGGTATATCTGTATCTCTCTCTCTCTCTCTCTCTTTCTATGTCTTTTGAGCGTGCGTCCGTGCGTGCGTGCGTGTGTCTTGGGGTCTGTCTTCGAGTGTGTTTACTCAAACGTAAATCCGCGCACGCACACGTGAAATCTTTTTATTTGTATCTCCATCTTTTTCCTTATAGTTTTGTTGTTGTTGTTTTTTTGGTGGTTGGCGTTGGCGCAGTTGAACTAATCAACAATGGAAACTACTCATCTAATGTTGGGGAGGGGGGGGCAGGGGGCCGGTCTCTTGTCAATTTTCGTTGTTTGGCGGCAAACATCAGACGAACAGCCCTACGAGCGGCGACGGGCGGGGCAAAGAGGGGCAAAGAGGGGCAAAGCGAGGCGGGGCAGAAGACACTTAAACCTGTTGGTGAGGAAGAGACAGGGAGAAAGAGAGGTGGATACCACACGAGGGTTTGCTGCAGAGAGAGAGCGAAAGAGAAGCAAACAGAATTAGTTAATCTTTAAGAAAAACAACAAAAAGAAAGGGAACACATACGAAAAAGTTCTATAAAATCACCAAAGAATCAAATGCTAATCTATAAAAATCCCTCTTATAGTCCCATAGTAGCTAAAAGGACTTTCTTCCTTTGGGGTTTACCATATCGCATGTACCTATAGCAATATACAGGATATTTTGCACTAAACTATATCCAATTAAGTGCTTCGATTATGGCAAAGTAAAAGTGCCCTTCGTTGTCCCTGTCCACCCCTTCCATCCCTTCCAGATTATGCAGAATGAACCCAATCCTTAATTATGATGTTCAAATGAAATTAATTGAAATATCAAATAAATCAAATATTCCAATCATCGAATATTATCATAATGCTACCTACAGAGAGTATAAATATACATATGTATGTATGTATATGCATATTTCAAATATAACTTTAATATAATCCAGATTTATGTGATCTTCGATTCAATTCCGAACCCGCTTGGCGGCTCTAAATATAGAAATCCTCCCAGAGAGCTCTCCACAGTCTCCACTCCACAGTCTCTCCTCTCCTCCACTCCACAGTCTCTTCTCTCCTCCACAGTCTACCGTTAGGCGATTACGAGTATGTGGCGACTGCTTTGGGGGGATATTTGCTACTTTGTAGGCCTCTATATCCCCCCACCCCCCTAACACCCGATACCCAATCATTTGCCAGTTTTCCAATGTGTCTGTATGCATGTGTATCTGTGTGTGTTTGTATCTGTGTATGTCATTTGCATTTTCGTCTGCAAATTGTCGCTGCTGGCGGCGGCAGAGGGCGGCGAAACATCAAAAGCCTATATAAACATTGATTGAAGATTTCTTTACGATTTCTGAATGGTTATTTATGCGGAGGCAAGACCGTAGACAGGCCATACCATACCATACCATACCCGAACCGAAGCAAACCGAACCGAACCGACCAAAAGCAATACCAAAAAGCAAAACCAAAAACCAAATTGACAGACTGACACACTGAGACACTAAAATTGTTGTTGCCGTTTGCCGTTGCTGTCGGCAAATGTTGTTTGTTGTTGTTGTTGTTGTTGTTGTTGTATTATTAACAAATTGCTGGAAAATAGCTAAACGGAAAACAAAGGCTAGGAGGGAAGGAAACGTACGGGGGAAGGGCAACCCGGGAATCGGCGAAAAACAACAAAACAAATCGCCGGATAGACCGCTTGATTGATGTGTGTGTGTGTGTGTGGTGTGTGGTGTGTGTGTGTGTGTGTGGTGTGTGTGTGTGGTGTGTGTGTGTTTGTGTTTGCGGCCAAAGCGACCTTAAGTTCAAAGCCAAGAACGGTCCGACGTTAACGTTGACGTCGCTGCCAACGCTGACGTCGACGCAGACGCAGCTGCTGGCGTTGCAGTCGCCGGTGATTACCACGCGTCAGCGGCCATGACAATGTGAAATTGAAATTTGTTTGACTGGCACTGGCACTGGCCCACGGGGCGTATGATTAACAGCAATTTCTTGCCATGTTTGACTAAATACTTTGCCGGTGCTTGAGGTTTTTTGTGATACCTGGTCTGTCTTATAAATGCCAAGGGGTATGCTGTGCTCCTGCTAATGTTTGTCACACACCCGAGAGAGAGAGAGAGACACACAATCTATGGATCATAGTCTGAATACGGATCTCAGATCCCATCCCTTATGGATATACCAAACTGCTTAGCGGGTATTTAATGGTCGGATATACATACATACACATATATACTCATTATATCGTTCTTTCTCTACGAAGCCAACAACAAACAACACACCGAAAGGGGGGAAGGCTGAGGCCAGCTAATGGGGGGGGGGGATGGTGATGGGGGGTAAAGAAATAACACAACGAAACGGAACGACAACGAAACGAAATGCGGCAAAAATTTCTTTGATCTTATCGCAAAGCTTCTTGCTCGCATTTTGATCAAAGCAAGTTTTTCCGCCAAAAACAACAGAGGCCTAGGGAGAGAGAAAAAGAGGGAGAGACACAGAGAGAGAGAGAGAGCGCCAAACAGAGAGAGCCACAAAGAGAGAGAAAGATGTGTCGTGTTTTTTTTTTGTTATCAACTCAAAATCTAACCGTTTATTTCATCTCTTTTCCGCTCTCTTCCAGAGAACAGCAACAACAAGAGCCACGACGAATTGGCATCTGCCGCTCCTGCTGCTGCTTCTGATCGCCAACGCCAATGCCAGCAGCAGCAGCAGCAACAGTGGCAGCAACAGCGGTGGCAGCGGCAGCGATGGCACCCTCGAGACCTTTGCCGTGGCCTCCGTCAGCTCCAGCCTGGACAAGGACCACGAGCAGGCAGTACGGCAGCGAGCACGGCCCGCGATGGAGACCAGCATGAACATGATCCAGCGGAACTACATGGTGATGCACCCGGCGGGAGGGGGCCACGGCCACGGGCATGGCCACTCGACGACGGATCACAGCCGCTCCCTCAAGAGGGCCGCGCTGACCAACTCGAGCATCACGTGCAACGACGGCACCCACGCCGGCTTCTACCTGCGCAAGCAGCCCAGCTCCAAGAAGTGGATCGTCTTCCTCGAGGGCGGCTGGCACTGCTTCGATGTGCGGTCGTGCCGCGCCAGGTGGCTGAGACTGCGCCACCTCATGACCTCCTCCCAGTGGCCGGAGACGAGAGACGGTGAGTCCCAAAGAAGAGCGAAGGCCAGCCCAAACGTGGTCTAACCTTGTTCCGATTGCTTCCTTTCAGTTGGTGGCATTCTGTCGCCCCATGCCGAGGAGAATCCGTACTGGCACAACGCCAACCACGTGCTCATACCGTACTGCAGCAGCGACTCGTGGTCGGGCACCAGAACGGAGCCGGACACCAGCGACCGGGAGAACAGGTGGCGCTTCATGGGTGCCCTGATCCTGCGCCAAGTCATTGCCGACCTCATCCCGCTGGGCCTGGGCCGTGTTCCGGGCGGAGAGCTGCTCCTGGTTGGCTCCTCCGCAGGCGGCCTGGGGGTGATGCTGAACCTGGACCGCATCCGGGACTTTCTCGTCAACGAGCGCCAGCTGCAGGTCACGGTGCGGGGGGTGAGCGATTCGGGGTGGTTTCTCGACCGCGAGCCGTACACACCCGCGGCGGTGGCCTCCAGCGAGTCGGTGCGTCAGGGCTGGAAGCTGTGGCAAGGCCTCCTGCCCGAGGACTGCACCATGGCCCATCCCACGGAGCCCTGGCGCTGCTACTTCGGCTACCGGCTGTATCCTACCCTCAAAAGTAAGTGCCCCGCGAGTCGCTCATCCGTAGAATCCTCCTAACTAAATGTCCCCTTGCAGCTCCACTCTTCGTCTTCCAGTGGCTCTTCGACGAGGCGCAGATGCAGTCGGACAACGTGGGAGCGCCGGTGACGCCCCAGCAGTGGAACTACATCCATGAGATGGGCGGCGCCCTGCGCTCCTCCCTGGACAACGTCAGTGCCGTCTTCGCGCCGAGCTGCATCGGCCATGCGGTGCTCTCGAAGCGGGATTGGGTCAACATCAAGATCGACGACATCTCGCTGCCCTCAGCCCTGCGCTGCTGGGAGCACTCGACGCGCCGCAAGCGCAACGAAAAGCTCAAGCGCTCCACGGAGGCCTCCACGGTCGTCGGCCAGAACCTGCATCCGCATCCGCATCCCAACAACCAAAGACACCAGCGACACCGCCAGCGCCAGCAGCGACAGCGGCAGAAGCAGAAGCAGAACAATGTGGCGCAGGCGACGCAGCAGCAGCAGCCCCGGAAGCACAATCACCTCAGCAAGGAGCAGAGGGAGGAGCGCAAGCGACTGCGCCAGGAGCAGCGGCAGAGGCGCAAGCAACGCCGTCGCCAGCAGCACAAGCAGCAGGCACAGGCCGCAGCAGCCGCCGCCGCTGCAAGCAGAGGGGCAGCAGAGAGCAGCAAGAACAACAACAACAACAAGCCGAAGAGCAACGCCAGCGATACGCACAAGCAGCGACGTCGCCAGCCACTGACGCCGGAACAGCGCCAGGAGCAACGCCAGCGACGCCGCAAGGCGCAGCAGCAGCAGCAGATGCAGATGCAACACGAGCAACCAGCCGCAGGGGAAACCGGAAACGGAAATGGAAATGTAAGCGGAAGCGGAAACGGAAACGGAGGAGATGCATTGGGGGAGCCCCAGAAGCGGCGATCCTCGAACAACGCCTCCTCCGCCTCTGGCACCAAGTCAAAGAAGCGTCCAAGGGTGCCCCGGGTGCCCGAGAAGTGCGGTCTCCGCCTGCTGGAGCGCTGCTCGTGGCCTCAGTGCAATCACTCCTGCCCCACACTGACCAACCCGCTGACCGGCGAGGAGATGCGCTTCCTGGAGCTGCTCACCTCGTTCGGGCTGGACATCGAGGCGGTGGCGGCGGCCCTGGGCGTCGACATGCACACCCTCAACAACATGGAGCGAACGGAGCTGGTCAATCTGCTTACCCAGCAGGTGAGCTGAGCGAATCGAAGCCAATCGAAGCAAAGCGAAGCGAATCGAACGTCTCCCTGTAAATATTAGTAGCCCTGTACATATATATATGTGTAGATATAGGTAGAGCCGCTTTGTACATACCATATATCATGCAACAAGCAAACAAACAAACAAACAAACAAACAAAATAACATCCAAAAATCCACCCACCATCCCCAAGCCACATTTAAGCGGAGCTAAACTCCAATTCCTAGAACACACCAAGAAACCAAGAAAAAGACATGCGCAAGTACCCAGTAATTAAGCAGAATAGAATTTATTTATATGCATATACATACATAAATACATACATATACATATACATATATATAGTAATCCCCCTCGAACCAACTCGAACTGCAACTGCAACTCGTATTCGTACTCGTATTCGCAATCGCATTCACACACCCACACACTCACCACGATACACACTCATATTTATTCATTCGCATTCAAACGAGGACCACGGAGGAGCCGAAGGATATGATGGAAAATGTCTGCGTAACGAGAAACTAAACACAAATGCAACCACAAGACTGTTTTATGTTTTTTTTTTTTTTTTTTATTAATATAATATATACACTTATTTAGCGTTAGATAATGATACTATACAGATATACATATATATATATAAAAATATATATAATATAGTTTATGCCTATGCTAAGGGATAACGAATGTTTATGTAATTTATTTGATAATTTAATGGCCTTTTTTTGTGTGTCGACTGTCCAAACTGTTTCAGTTTCAGTTTGTTTTTAATTATTTTTTTTTTTTTTTTGTTTAATCAGTTTTTACCTACCTCAGGATCAGTAAGAATGAAATTGATAGACAGCTGCCTTTAACATATACACATTTAATACATACATACATACATACATACATACATATATCATTGCGTACCTGTGCAACGACAAATCAAATACAAAATACCTACGAGTAAATAACTTACTTATTAAATACCCGCATTCCGTTCAAAATAATGTTACCTTAAACTTAAACAACTTTACAACAAAATACATACATACGAAAACAAACAACAGCTAGAGCAACAAGCGAAGTGAACAAATCGAATATAAATATATACAACTAATTATAATAATGTTTGTAAAGAATTTATTGATAAACGTAAACGAAAACGTCAACGAAAAACCCACAAAAATAAACACTAAACACATTAATATTATTACCTAGTGATTTAAGACCTGTACAGAACTGGTTGAAGTTTAGCTTTAAGAATTGTTGTACTTAAAACTTTTGATAATTTTATACGAATAAGTCTACCACGAAGCGAAGTGTCCAATTGCTAATTGATTTGTTACAACTTTAGCTCTTGTTCAAATGAACTGATCTGATCACTGATCACTGATCCATTCCATCAAGATGGAAACACTTGATAAGGGGGATAATCAATCAAACGACAGCCAATAAACAAGCGAAATAATTGTATACATAAATTCAGTCATTCTTTGTTTTATTATTATTTCTTATAGCAAAAAAGCAAGTCTGATCCTTTCAACCCAACCTCATTCACACTACCCACGCCTATCAAGCGGCTTCCATCTCTAACAATCGTTGCACACTGCTATCGATATCAGAATGACGCAGAATAGGCGCTTACACTGACAGACACAGGCTCTTGCGTCATGAGAATGATCATGTTTTTAGTGCTGGCGAGCGGTTTTGTAATCTCTAAGGAATCAAAGAGATTCCGGCTTTCAAAAGGATACAAAAACCAAAAGGCAATCAAGAAATTCAATCTACCGTTCTGCTTCCGTTCTCAGTATCATTTAATTACATGAAATACAATTTTTTAAATTAAATTAAATGGTTTATATGGGCTTTTGGCACCAAGAGGATTCAGCGTCGACACGTCTCGCATGCCTGCTTGTTGCACCACCGATTATCGTTTCCCCCACACCCCTTGTAGACTAGTGTGGTGCACGTTTTGTTTATGGCATTATAGTGCCACATGGCGTTGTTGGCACTCTTCTTGCACTTCCGTTTCCTGTCATTTCCAGAGTCCCTTATTCCATCACATTTCGGCCTACCTAAGAAGCACACATGGGTGACAGAGAGAGAGAGAGAGATGAAATGAGCCCCAGGCGCTATAAAGCTATAGAGAAGATCCATCCACCTACCAGGCTTGCCCTTGCACCTCTGTGTGGCACCCAGAACCACCGCCAAATACAGCGCCAGTACAAGGCATATGAGGATCAACGTGGAAGTGCGCATTGCCGGATAAGAGTGGGAGCGTTAGCCCTGCGGTCTGGTATCTGGATATTCCGATTACGGAATAAGGCCACAATCCATTTGTTGTGGCCTTTATAAAGCGCAGTTTCCAAAAATCCCACATTGTTCTCACCCGAACCGACTTTGTTCTGTGTTCATGCTAAAAAGCTGTTTTACCGCCATTCTTTTGAACGCACGAACAATTGTTTTGCGGAAACAGCATTCTTTTGGAGATCGCATCCAAAAATAGGTATGATAAATGTTGGCTCCAAAGAGCAGATTTTAAAGGCGTGGAAAAAGCTTTTCTCCTATTTAAATATATGTTATTCAGGACTTGCCTGAGAGGAGAGGAGTAACCCATAGCAGTAGGATATAAATAAATAAATGTATTTGAGAATGAAATTCGTTTTCATTTAGTTGTGACTTTTCTGGCCCTTTGTAGCCGCAGGTTTTGCCCAGGATTAGACGTCATTGGACATCCCTGTGAGCCAAGATCATTTCATTGTCGAGCTTAATGGCTTAATAGCTTAATAATAGGTCATGTGGCTCCAGGTTCATGCGGGAAATGTGGTTCTACAACACTGCCGCCAGGAACAACCAAACGATGAGGTACATATGTGGGCTGTGGCGGCCACAACAACCGCTACTGCTCCCTCCATCATTGTCGCAGGAAGTCCCACTAGATCCTGTCCATGGGATACAAGTTTTATTAACCCACTGAAAGACTTCCAGAACTCCCATTTCATTACAATATAAAGCCCAATAACCTCTGCGTTCGGGGCACTATTTTTGATTCTAAAAGTACATAAATCGTTGTATTTATGTATGTCTTTTTGTTAATATCAACAGCAGACTACTCTTTGTATTGCATTATTCAGACTGTTGTGGCGATGTTATTGAAAGCTACATATATAAAGCCTGGATCGCGGTCGATTAAACAGTTCAAATCGTATAACCGATCTGATTCCGTTGAGAATGATGTTCATTTTGATTTTCGCTAGCCTGGCCCTTTGCGTGGCCCAAACCAATCCCCAAATCTACTGCGCTGGGCGTCCCGGTATGTAGAGATGATCTTTGAGCTTGAGCGCCTACAGGATAATATGTTTCCGTAGGCATTCAGTTGTGCACAGGTGACAGGGATCAAGGCAACAACAACCGTGCGGGATGTCAAGAGAGAGCCATGCGAGAAATGTGGTGGTACAACGCACGCATCAACGACTGTCAGAAGATGAGGTTCTTGGGATGTAATGGCAACAGAAACCGCTACTGCTCCCTCGGCAGCTGTCGCAGTAGGTGCAAACGCCCCTAGGAATCATGACGATGATTGAGCAATAATAAATAGAAGAGCCCCCGCACACAGAAGGTATTTTTTTATCAGAGCCAGAATCAATAAATTAATTTTACAATTCTGTAGTAATTAATAATACTTTATATTATATTAAATGAATGAGTTTTTCGAAAGTTTCGAAGAATAGCCGCCAGTCCAGTGGAATACAAATTTCAAATTCGATATCAAACACAGCTGTGTTTGTATCGATAACAGATAAAAGCAATCGGTAGACATGACAGCCCTGGCAATATCAGCTGTTCCCACTTGCACGTAACTTTTGGAAAACAATTAAGAAATTTTAAATAAATCATGATAATACTGAATAGATGCTCAACCATCAGGCAGATCATCCGGCGCTGCCACACCGAAGGTGCGTAATACAAATTAATTAAATGGAAACGTGTTCAATGCGTTTGGTTTTAGTGGCTACCTGTAGCAAGGTGAGAACCCCTTTGACTGCATTCTTTGGCAAGTGGCCGGAGTCGGAGCAGCAGGAGTTCGTGCAACACATGCGCATCATCCCGGACTTCATCAGCGAGTCGGAGGAGCAACAGCTCCACGAAGAGGTTGAGCCGTACATGAACCGGTTGCGCTATGAGTTTGATCACTGGGACGACGTGAGTAAACGCAAAACCCGAGACCCGAAACCTTAAGTATTTCCATCTTTCAGGCCATACACGGATTTAGAGAGACTGAGCGCAAGAAGTGGTATCCACATAACCGCGATGTCCTAGAGCGTGTGCGCCAAGTGGCCTTCGACGGAGCCATAATGCCCTACGTCCATGTCCTGGATCTTGCCGCTGACGGAGTGATCAAGCCGCACGTGGACAGCACCAGGGTAGGGTCAGCAAGCAGTTCATTCCGAGCTAATGCCTAACCAAAAGCAATGTCATCCCCTTCACAGTACTGCGGCACCACCATCTCGGGCATCAGCTTACTCAGCGACAGCGTAATGCGTCTCGTGCGTACGGATGCCCAGAAGTACCAGCAGCCCAGCACGGAACAGACACCCCCGGAAGCCAAGAGCCCGGACTCCGATGCAGTATATGGCCATCGGCGTTTTCCAGAGACATTGCTGGAAAATGGCTTCTACGCTGATCTGCTACTTCCGAGGCGATCGCTCTACATAATGTGCCACACTGCTCGCTACAATTTCACTCATGAGATACTGTCGAAGGAGCAATCTACGTTTCTCGGCACACCCATACCAAAGGCACGTCGGATATCCATAATTTGCCGCAACGATCCATGAGTATGGGCGACTCCCGAATGTGGAACGCTTCCCTTCCTATTTTTATTGAAGCGCTGAGATACAAATCCATCTATTCGTAGAGCTCTCCATATGGATATAATGTCGTTTTTCATTTCAAAAGCCTAGACTAGTCGTTTCTATTTTTAGTTGTACATATGATTATTCCCTCTTATTGATTATGACATGAACGTTACAATCGACTGTTGTGTATATAACAAAATATAAGTTGATTTCAAGGAAGTAGACAGATACTTACGTATGTCGGTAAACGTAGGTATTTAAACATGCCTATGAGTCCATTGACCCCAATGGATTATGTCCTAAAGTGCCGTGCCTAAGATGCTAAGAATGGACGCTTATTGGCCATTCCGCTCAATGGTTTCAATTTATTATAAATTCGTAGCGAATTCTTCCAATTTGGTTTTCCTATCCAAAACACTACTGAAATTTTAGAATCCGAGCAACTGTTTTTTGAGGTACATATATACATATAAGGGCATTTCTCTCATGAGGTCCACCGATGCCAAAAAATTAAACATCAATAAAAACGCATTTGAATATAGTTTTCTCGGCATGTTATTTTTAAAAGATATTGAAAATCCGCCAATTTAATTAATTGAAATATAATTTCATTAACTTTACTCTGGAAACCTTAATAGGTTTTCAGGTTTAGCAAAATTTAACTTTTTTAGTATTTTTTTGCCATGTTTTCCATTATTATTTTCGCCTATAAGAAAGATGATTCTTGATAAAAGTTGTTCCTTCAAAGTCTTCCTTACATATTGAACTATCTAAACGAAATCCCAGAAAATGTTCTCAATATCGGTTAACGGAGTTTTTGTACAATTTATAAAGCCAAGACATTTTTGTCCCGTGCGACAGAAGCTTAAATTAAATTCTAAAAAAACTACTAGCCATAAATGCTTAAAATTATAACCATTTTAAAGAGTCATCAATGCAGAACATTAATCTGAAATTCGCATTAATATATCTCCTTAACTTTCGCTGAAATCTGGGTTTGAATTGGTCGCCGCGAAAACCACTTCTATATTTGTCCCGTGCGAATACCATGGTTTTTTGCAAATATGTATCTCGAAAACGAGCAGTACCCCAAAATCGCCCTCAGCACTAGTTATAGGGCTAGTCAAGTGGTGACCCATAACGGGTGACCCATACCGGGTGACCCATAAAGGGTGACCCATAACGGGTGACATTTTTGCAACTTTAAATGCGTATGAACGTCCAGTTCGACATCAGAGAAATGCCCATATGTACTATATTCCGTATTGGTACGGAAATCAGTCTATAATGGAAATACAAATATCTAAACGAAATGGACTAAGCCAAGGACCTTTGACGCGAGTTTTTCTAGACTGCAAAGACTGTTGCAGCACTCTAGCCGCATGCCAAAAAATAATGAATCTATTTATGAATTATCACATATGTACATATAAGCATATATGTATGTACATACATACATGTACATATGTATGTATTTACATTTATGGAAAGATGGAAGCAATTTTTTGCATTAATCCATGCAAAATTTCATAGTTTTGTTGGCAGCTGTAAAACTGTAAGCAAAAGGTGTATTAGCGCGGCCTTTGTTCGAGGGGAAGATGGTCAGCAACTGCTGCTCCGGAAACATCTTGGCCAGCTTGGACCCGAAGGACAGATGACACTACCGAATTGCTTAAACAATGGGAGTTACGCAAAAACGTGTGCGGCTGTGTGTGTGCGAGTGTTTTAAATCCCTGAACCACATCTTGCAGTGAGTCAACATACATAAGTGCACACCAATCGATAGGGTCCAGGTAGGGCAGCTATTTGCTTACTACCTGAAAAACAACTAACTCACACCACAAGAAATTCTCTGATAAAAACCATAACAAAACCCCTATAAATTAAAAACGAACGAAAAGTTGAATATGGCTAAAATTAATAAATATTTAATTGATTATAGAAAATTATAATTATAGTCATAATTATAGAAAATATGTACATATATAAATAATATTCGAAAACGAGGGGGAACGTTGTGAGCCGCGGTAAAGGCCGCGGCTCTACTTTATACCCGGTACTCACTCAGTATATATGTACATATGTACATACATATATACATATTTATACATATGAGCTTGTGATTATTATTATATATTATTATATTAATATTAAATTTTGGCCAAAATGGAAAATTTCTAAAATTAAGTCGAACCCCATGCTGTAGTTTTATATTTTAGAAGTTATCTGTTTCCATTTTTATTTACATATCATTTTTACATCGCTGCTAAATTTTTACATACTCATGTATAACTACTTACAAGAGATGTGGTAGGTACGAGAGAGAAGGAATGAGTAATCGCTTGGCAGACGACTGAAATTTAATTTGTTCCTTCTGGCTATAATATTGATCAGACCTGATCCAGATTCGGCAATCTGGTAGATATGGTAATTTTTCATGATTCTGCGTTTTTTTTTTTCTCTTATCTTAAAAAGCAGCAGTTATTGTTGCGCCTTAATATTAGTTACCGTGTAGTTGCCATGTCAGAAAAGTGACGTATATGTTGACCTTCCAAGTTTAAACCTAATTTTAGACCAAATCCATTAAACGGAATTTTTAAAATTGGTCAATCTTGTAGAAAATTGTTTCATCTATCGGTTAAATTATGTGTTCAGGGCTGAGGGTCCTAGTTAGCTAGTAATATTAAACAGAATATCAAAATCGAGGAATATGATTTCCGTCGGTATTTTTGTCATGGTATATACTGGTATTGTTTTCAAAATTACCGCCAAGCTCATACTTCAACACGAAAATGAGTAAAAGAGCGCGTCTACTACTATATCTACTACTTTTTGGGATCGATACTACTATTTTTCGGATCGCAGGCCTTGCATTTTCTGGGCCGATTTTTTCGGAAGATCCTCAGAAATTTCCCAGGGAAAAATATAATAAACTTCCCAGGGCGGCGAGGATTTTTTGCAGCGGGCGAATTTGAAATGAGCAAGGAAGTTACTAAATTAATGGATAAATTGCTGAATCCAAAGTAAACTGTTTCATGGGAGATTATTTATTCGATTATGTTATCTTTTCACACTAATTTCTAGTTTCCTTCCAAGGAGGAAACCCCAACACTTTATAGCCCAAATTATAGTGAACAAATAAAACAATAAAACAAACTGCAACTGCAATATTATAAACAATCTAAACAAAATGAGTCACTAAACCTAGCCAATATTCTAGACAATTGATTCATCAATCGTATAAAATTATGTTTTCAGGCCCAAGGGTCCTCGTTGGCTAATAATATTAAAAAGAACATCAAAATAGGGGAATATTATTTTCATTGGTATTTTTACGGTATATTTTTAAAATGAGACCGTTCTTTTCGGTATATTTCGGAGGGCCCCACGGCGTATTTGACTGATAACTCCGCGGTCACACCAACAGTGACCGGGAACTCAAAAACTTTTCTTTTTTTGTCAATTGCCATTTGCCTGCGTTTTGGACAACCTTGACAGCTCCAGTATAGTAGAAATTTGTTGACGGCTTCGGAGCCCAAGTGAAGTCAGTGCGAGCGTAGTCGAGAGATCGAGAAAAGAAATTATTCCAGCGCTGGCGAGAAGCAAATGTGTTGTAAAAATTGATAGTCAAATTAATTCTGCGTAAATTGTATAAAGTTTGAGTGTATTTTAAATTGTGCTGCTATCCAGCGTCAGGTTTTAATGATAAAATTTGCCTTTGAGTAAATGTAAATGTGTGCGCTGAGCATAGCTGTGCATATGTGTTGGTGCGATCGTCGAGCATAAGAAAGCGAGAAGACGAAAAGCCGAAGCGAAGCGAGAGAAGCCGTCGTAACAGCACAGACGCGAACGACGCTTAATAAATATCGCCGCAGAAGCGAACAAGATAAAGAGAAACACACAAAGTAGTCACCATTTTTACAGCAAGGAATCTGAATTAGAGGCAAAAATGGCAAGTTTCCAAATACACCACGACATTAACAACAAGGAGAATCCGGCCAAAACTGGCCCGGCTGTCCTGAAGGAGAAGAATATTGGTGCCGCCAAGCAGCCCCTGGCCGTGATCAAGGAGAAGATTGCACTGGGTACCCGCGCCAATTTTGCAGTGCTTAATTCCAATAAAAACAATGAAAATGTGCAGCGTGCTCATCCAGCGCCATCAGGGAAAGCGGTAAGTCCCGAATAGCACAGTTATTTTCATTCTTCCAGTCTGTCCTTTTTGTTGTTGTTTTTTTCTGTGCGCATTCTAATGCAGCTGCTGTCTCGCTGACAGCATGTTGGTGGTGGGATCGTTCTGTACGTGTTCGTGTGTGTGTGTGTGTTTTTTTTGTGTGAGCTGCCTGCTTGCCTTCCACAGGGAGCGCCTCGGTCGCTGGTATGGTTGAGCGGTGGTTGTTCTCTGTGTCTCACTGTCGCAACTCTATGCGCGATTAGGTTGCATGAGCCCACCTCCTTCCACTCGGGAGATAACCTCTGCTAATTGTTCGCGCCTAACCTAAAACTAACCTAGAAATTGCACATCCATGTTATTGCAACACTTTGCGCGCCTTTTTTAAGGAGAACACATAGACACATAGAGAGAGAGAGAGAGAGAGAGAGAGAATGAAAATGCAATTACAATGCACACCAATACTATCGCACACTGCGAGAAGCCAACCAAAGGCGCGCCTATGCGCAGCAGCAGCGTGAAACGTAACAGGATTATTCCAACGAAAGGAAAAGAGCGAGAAAGCTGCAGTTGGTGCACTGTTGCTGTAATGGTTACCCCTTACACAGTCTAAGGCACACATGCGCAATGTCATCCAAATTAACGTTTGTATATGTGTGTTACGTTACAGCAATTCTTCCGCGACGCAAGGAACATTAATACGGACGAGAACACTGACTACTCTGGCCTGGCCGTGAAGAAATCGACCGTTGTGCCCGTGGTGGAGCAGTTTAAGACGTTCTCTGTGTATGAGGATAACGTCGACACGCAGGTGGTGCCGCCGGTCGCCGCCAAGGGGCAATCCTCTGTCGCCGACAAGGAGAATCTGTACGACACCAAGTAGTGAGTATGCTCCGGACTATTTCCGTTTTTGCCCCCCATTCCTTAACTCGGGCGCCTCTCAACCTTCCGTGCAGTAATGCGGTGCCCAAGGAGTACTCCATCCAGCACGAATATGACCTCGAGGGTTCGCCCATGTCCGTGGCCGACGTCATGGCGTCGCCCATGTCTGTCGATCGTTCGGTCAGCAGCGTCAATAACGACAGCCTGGCCAAGGGCACCCATTGTGGAGCTGCCCCTGGTGTCCAGACTAAGGAGCTGCCACCCCGCAACGATCGCCAGCGATTCTTCGAGGTGGTGCAGTACCAGATGGACATATTGAAGAACTTCCACGAGAGTGAGGTAAGTCTGGGTCTGGAGAGCAGAGCACATACATACATACACCCAATGTGCGTTTCTCCGATCCATAAAACGTAACAAAACAATTCCACAAAGATTTCCTTTAAAGATAAGGAAAACTGTCATCTGAGGAAAATCTCCCCCGTGAGTGCCTTGCTTTCCCCCTGTTGTTAGTTAGCCCCCCTCCCCGTGCTCTTCCTCGCATGTGTTGTGTCCGTGTCCGTGTGTGTGCACGCAGGCGCAGAGGGAGACAGACAGACACGAACTGCACCCCGATGAGCGGTTGCTGTTGCTTCACGCGTCGCTGGCCTGCCTTTGAGCGGAGAGTATTGCTCTTCAGGCGGGAAATGCGCGCTTACCCCGCGTCCTTTGTTTCTTACCCTGTGACTCTGCTTCTGTTTTTCCCCCTCCCTGCTTTCAGCACAAGAAAAGGTACCTATGTAACAGGCAGGAAGAAAACCCCATAAAGACTATCATGGCTATCATCCGAATGGTCCATCTGTAAAAGCGCTGAGATATCCGGGAGACACTTCGCCGGTTAAACTTCGATTGGATTAGCATATATGTACATACATATGTAACTGATAAAGAAGCACATACATACAGTCCCAACAACCCAACCAGAGTTCCAAGTCATAGCTGCTTGATATTTTCTGCTGAAGGAATGTATTTGAATTTTAAACAAGAGTGGGAAAACGAACTATTGATCGAACTGTGGAATACATTTCAAACTGATAAAAATTTCATTGCTGTTACTGGTGTCCTGGACGCGACTGGGAAGCCGCCTCGGTCCGCCGTGCAGAGCTGCAACTGGGACTGGGGCGACTTCCTAGTCGGGTCCGGGTCCTAGTCTGGGAAGGATCGGACTGCTTGAAATGTGTATGTGTGTGTGTGTGTGTGTATATAAACTAGCGGGAATTCTTGTTGAACTGATCGTAGAAGTCTTCGGAGACGGCATTGCTGAGCTGCTGGAGCGATTTCTTGCGCTGCTCGTCCTGCTCCACGGCCAGCTTGGCATTGGCCCGCATCAGATCCTCGAACTGGTCTCTGCGCCGGCGGTCTACCTCATTCTGTTTGCGAATCAGAGTGCGGTCCAGCGTGTTGGCATACTGCTCCCACTGCTTTTCCATGAGCTGCTCCTCCGTCTTGCGCTGGAGCTGGTCCAGTAGCTGCTGCTCCTGGGCCTTGCGGAAGGAGCGCAACTCCTCGGGCGTCATGCCGCGGTACATGAAGGCGATCTTCTTGTTGGGATCGGTGCGTGACTGGGCCACGTCGGGGTTCTCCGTGAGCATGTCGCTGGACAGCATGTTGTATATCTCGGCCATATCGTCCTCCTTCTCCTCCCGCTTGGCCTGATCGCGGCCCAGGCGCTTCTGGTAGGCCATATTGACATTGAACTCGCGCACCTTCTGGATCATCTGGTCGCGCATCAAATGGTCCGACTTCGCCATCTCGGCCAGGTGCTTATCGCGGCAGCTGATGTTCTCCATCAGGAGCTTGTCCGCCTGGCGAAGGGCCGCCTCCGCCTGCTTGCGCTCCTCCACCTGCTGGTCCAGCCAGGCGCGCTGCTGCTGCCGCTGGCGCACCATGCGGTCTTTGTTGTACAGATCCTCGCCGAAGAAGATCTGGGCACTGGAGATGCCCAGTGAAATGTCATCGTCGCCGACACGCACGGGCTTCGTCTTTTTGAGATAGTTGGGATCGTTCAGGTCGTACTCGCGGCGCTGCTCCTTTTTCTGGTAACGGCAGCGATAGTAGTTGAGATCCGAGTCGGCGACGCGCTTCTGCTTCAGCAGCTCCTTCTCCTTGGCCGAGATCAGACGCTTCTGCATCTGCTCCTGCAGCTCGTACTGCAAGTCGCGATCCTTCTCCTGCTGGCGCTGCAATTTATTTTCCAGGATCTGACGCTCCAGCATAGGGAGGTCCAGCTGCAAAATAACCAGAAGAGGAGGAGGACGCGGAGTGTGATTCATGAACATGGGTACAAAACGCCTGCCCCCCGGCCACTGGCCACTCTCGACTCACCCCGTACAAGCGCTGCTTGGCGTTGAAAATGCGCAGCTTGCGCGCCTCCTCGTACTGCTCGCGCTTCTGCAGCTTCATGGCCTCGTCGAGGTCGTTCTTCGTACAGATACCCAGCTTGAGAGTCATCCTGTTGTGGCTGCTTCAAAATATTATGTACTATAATATATATTCTCTTGAACAAAAAAAACTCTTGCAAGATTTGTCGGTTCTAAAAGTGTTTCTCTCACTGAAAGCAAATATTTGACTCTGATTCGGGGTTTGAGTTTGTTTGCCCGGTTGCCGGGTGTTTCGATTCTTAGTTTGTTTGTCGTTTGACGCCGCACCGCTCACTCCTATGATTCCCCGATTCCCTGACTCCCCCTCCCCATAGAAACGATACTATACTCGTAATTACGTGTAGAGAAATGCAGATTCTTTTTCCCATCTTTACCTGTACCTGGCGCTTGACGTGTCCAATAATCGTTAAAGCCAACATTAAATAAACACCTAATGTACACATTCATTCCCTCTGTATGGGCGTTTTGCAAATAATTTCCCCGTATCGATGGGAATTTGAATGCCGCTCACGTACCACGAAATAACCAATAAACAAATTCAAAATTAGTAAATTCGATTCTCTGACCGCGCACTTCCTATGGCAGGGTGTGGAGTTTTCTCTGTTTTTTTGTTATATTCTGAGTTCCCAAAAGACCGAATGGTCATTCGTGAGATACCCCTTGGCCCAGACGATAGCCTCGGGGGTATAATGGAAGCACGGGTCCTCAATGTTGCTCGAAAAACATTGTTCAAATCAATTTTCATGTTGCCAACTCTGGGAATTAGGAATCTTAATGGGTAGCAGGATAAACACGATATTCGTAGAATTATGCACCCATGAGCGAGACGAAACGATTCTGAACGAAAACTGTTTGCGATTATGAATCTCCTTACGTCATCCACAGTTCCCAGGTCTCGTCTTTTCATTGCACACATGTTTTATGGCTCATTCTGAACAGTTATTTGGTTAATTTGTTTGCCAACCTAATCGATCGTCATTTATTTAGAAAAAACGCCGTCCAAAGCGTGAGTACATGCGCAAGCAGAAGGACATTAACTACAATATGCGCTCGATCCTGGTCGATTGGCTGGTGGAGGTGTCCGAGGAGTATAAGCTGGACACGGAGACCCTTTATCTTTCGGTCTCCTACCTTGACCGCTTCCTCAGCCAGATGGCAGTGGTGCGTCCTAAACTCCAGTTGGTTGGCACTGCAGCCATGTACATTGCCTCGTAAGTAAAGTACCACTTCAAATTCCACTTTGGGGATTCTCATCTTTATGCATGTTCTTTGCAGGAAATACGAGGAGATCTACCCACCAGATGTTGGTGAGTTTGTCTTCCTCACCGACGACAGCTACACCAAGTCGCAGGTGCTGCGCATGGAGCAGGTCATATTGAAGACGCTATCCTTCGATCTGTGCACCCCAACGGCCTATGTTTTTATCAACACGTACGCTGTGATGTGCGACATGCCCGAGAAGCTGAAGAGTCTGACTCTGGTAAGTATCTTACATGGGAGTGATGATCTGATCTCTTATCTAATCGCTTAATTTGCTCTCGCTTCGATTCTCAGTTCCTGTGCGAGCTGGCGCTTATGCAAGGAGAACCCTACTTGGATCATTTGCCGTCGCTGACGTCGGCCGCTGCACTCGCCCTATCGCGCCACATACTGGGCATGGAGATTTGGACTCCGAATCTAGAGGAGATCACTACCTACAAACTGGAGGACTTGAAGACTGTGGTGCTCGAGCTGTGCCAAACGCACATTACGTCCAAGGAGCTCAACACCCAGGCAATTCAGGAAAAGTACAATAGGGAAAAGTATGTCGCCAATGATAATGTCAAAGCTCTCATGATTACTAATCCCAAAACATCCCCTGTAGGTACAAGAAGGTAGCTTCCATCGAGACAATCGAGCTGACTGAGAATGATTTTGATCAGCTCTTGCAGGGCTATAATGCCAATCAGAAACAGGATGCGGAGAACAATTCCAAATCGAAAGTTAATTTGTTTTATAAGTTTTAAGTGTTTTGTGCTGGCCCTCAGCCACGCCAAATTTTTAATTTTAGTTTAGTGTTCCATGTATTATTTGTAGCTTTAGACCTAATTGTATGTAACTCAAAAATTGACGGAAGTCGGACAGGACAAAAAGGATGAAAAGATGGCGGATCAAATCGTATCGGATGGGCAAGCTCCCGTCACAGGTACTGGATAATTTTATGTGCCTCGCCATATGAAAGATTAGAAACCACAATAGAGCAAACGACACCTACTCTCCACGGCGAGAGCTTGCCGCCACGCCACGAACCCGCAGAAGTCTTAGCAAAAATAGCTATACAAAAAAAAAAAACCAAGTCCAGCCGCACTCCGTTGGAAACTATATATTTTACTGTATTGAGTTCTTTAATATGTTCGCCATGTAATTTCTTTTTTTTATATATTTATAAAGAATATCACATGAATGTATACAATGTGTATTTACCATAATCGTACGCACTAACAGAGCTCCAGCTTCAGAAATAATATAACATATTTATATACGTACTAACTAGTTAGGCTATAAATGTTCTGTGAACCACGCAACAATTGAAACAAAATACACACATAAAATTTACACTAGACACTTAATAGGTTTTACTTTAACTTAAACCACACACAGAACCATCCAACCATTGCCCGAATCGAATTTTAAAACGCACAGAACTTAAGCTCCATAATATACATATATCTTGAACCCAACGACGCTTACGGACTCTCACTCATTCTCTCTCTCTCTCAAGTACTTTAACCAATCGGTTTGCTGGTGGCTTAGCGATGCTCTTTTAAAATTAGATACATACATATAGTACGATCTACTAACACTTCAAATGTAACTTGACAATAGCATTGCTGCGAGCGCTCGCCCCGCATTGCTACATATTCCATAAAAACGTATTGTACTCAATAAAATTGTGAAAGTAATGCACAAGATGTGGGTTTCGATTGATATATTTTTGTTTTTGTGGAAGATAATGCTCATTGGCTCTGACTTGTGCGATTTAACAGATACATATATGTATATTGGAAGCTGAATGTACTCTAAAGGAAGCGATTAATGATATCGGTTTCAGGTCTGACTGGCGTCGGTTGCTCATCAATAAATCGTTAAGACGTTAAGTTGCAGCTATAAAGTGTCTGGGTCGGATTTATAGCTGCATTTGTCAGCTTTTTAAAACTGCAAAGTTAAATACAATCAGTTGTTGGAAACTTAAGTTATGTGAAAAATAGAAGCACTACCTCTGAAAAAAAATAACCTAATTTTTAAAAAATTCTTTAAAACACAAAATAAACCTGGAAAAAAACGCATAATTCTTTAAAAAATTTTAAATCTCCAAATCTATTAGAAATGGTCATTTTGGGCGACAGCGGAAAAGTCGTGTTGACTGGTGCTATTTTTAAACGCAAATTGTCATTATGGAATCTTGTCCATATTTATACACGGAGCTCACATAGCCGAAATTAACGATTCTAAAATTCTAAAATCGATTCAGATTCGATGGGGGATTGTCCAAATGAATTAAATATGCAAATGAAAATGCAAAGTCGAAAGGTTCAGCGACAACAAATTGTTCACGCACACGTGAAAATGCAAATTGAGATTTTTCCTTTTGTTAACACTTGTTTTTATTCACAAAAAATCATAAAAAAAAAATAGCTACAACAATTAGCACGGATGGTGTTACATGTTACACATTTGCTTTGGGTTCATCGGGCGCATCGATCCCAACTTCTGGGACCATTGGCGCATGGATGCATGGATGCAGGATTTGATGAGGTGGTGTTTAGGGTAATATGTTCACACGGAAAATGACAAAACCGAAATGCAAATTCTTTCTTCAACGCAAGTTAATCCTTCCATTGTGGCGGGAAGGCGCCAAGGAAGCTGGGCGCTCCCCTCTAGTAGGCGAAACGGGTGTCCGGGTGGAAGTTGAGCTTGTCCAGCGCTGGATTGCAGGCAAAGTTGATCATGGGCGGCGGGCCGCAGAGCAACACGATGGTGTCGTCGCTGGCCGGCAGCAGATGTCCGGCGATCATGTCCTCGTTGATGAAACCCTCACTAAAGGCCCAGCCTGTGCGGGAGTAGAGAGAGCAACGAAACGGGGTTAGCCACGGGGCGTATAAACCACGGGAATCTGGCTAGATCTGCGCGCAGTCTTTCCCTCTGGCAATTGTTAAACGAAAGCAAAAACTCTTTGACGGGAAATAGATGCTAGATGGAGCTGGTCTTAATAGCTAAACCGCTGCTCGGCCCGATGCCCCAGGCGCTCCAGCCCCGGTATGCACGTATAGTTGACCATGGGCGGGGGACCGCACAGCAGGCACAACGTGTCGACGTCGGGCGGGTAGAGATGCTTCTCCATCATCTCGTCGTTCACGTGCCCGGTGTTGTAGGACCAGGCTATGAACCGGGCGTTAGCCGTTCGCGGCATCCGTTTGAGAGCAGCATGTGGCAAGGGCAGACACAAAATTCTTAACATAATAGATGACTTGGACATGGCTCGATAGTGTGTTTGTTTCAATGATGTTCTATGCGTCCGATGCGGATGAGGAGACTGAATGCGGATGAGTTGTAAGTTGTAATCATCAGTGTTCCCCTCAGGTGATATTCGGGATTTGTTCTTGAATAACATTCTCTTATAGGTCACAAAAATGATAGTGATTATTGCTCGATCTTCTTCGAGACGATGAAGGCTTGATATTTGACCAAGAAGTACCGATCGCACACTTTCAAATTTTCTAAAACTCGTGATCAACAAGAGGATCTTGCAACCATTATGGAAAGAGTTGCCGTGAAGGCAATAGTAATATAGCATATGGCTAAATCGCATAGCAGAAAACTTCTATGCATAGAAATCATGTTGCGGTACAAAGAATTCATTGGAATTGCCAGCAAACTGAACATGAAATGATCAAATGGGATGTCTGCTGTGTCCGGAGTGTGCCCCAACTGCAGCTCACCTTCGGCTGCCTTGTCCACGGTGTACCAGACCTTGAATTGGTCGGGATGCTTCTGGGCCAGTTCGTCCAGCTCCCCGCGCAGTAGAATATCCTTTTCGCTCTGTGTGGTGGATAAGTGTCGAAATTAGAAAGGTTTGACAGCAGAGTGACGTGGCCGAGTCACTCACCTGGTTGGCAAACAGCAGGGCCATTTCGGTCTTGTCCTTGTCGTTGCGCTTCAGCACTTCTCGGACCAGCTGCAGCATGGGAGTGATGCCTGTTCCGCCGGCAATCATGTTGACCCGCTTGGCGGTCACGTGCTTGGGCGGGTCCTTGCGCAGCTTCTTGATGGAGAAGGTGCCGTTGCCTAGATACTGCAGGCGGCCGGACGGTCCGCGGAATGAGATCTTGTCGCCCAGTTCCATTTTTTCCAAATGCTGGGTCATCTTGCCGCCGCCGGGGAACTTGGGATGCGTGTCCTTGAAGTACACCTTGACCACCAGGTCGACATAGCCCACGTCCTCGTCAGACGAGATGGGCGTGTAGGGACGGATGACCAGCTCATTGTCAATGGTCGCAATCAGGTGGATGTGCTGGCCGACGGGCAGCCCCAGAACGTGCTGCTTGGAGGGCAGGCCGAAGCGGAAGCGACGCGTGTCGGCGCTAAGCACCTCCTTCTCGACCAGCGGCAGCAGATACTTGTCATTGGGGTCCACCAAGGTGCGCAGGCGGGCAGTACGATTCGGTTCCCGGCGCGGCGTCGTAGACTTCTTGTTGAGGAAATAGTGGACGATAAGAGCGCCGGCTACGACGGCTACCACGCCCACGGCGATCGGCACAAACTGCAAGAATAATTAAAAATAAAGTATGTTTATTCTACTATACTACACATGCATGAATGTGTGTCTGTTCATGTATGAACGGAGATATTCGTTATCGGTTTATCGATTTCATGTAAGTGCACTGCTTGCTGAAAACAAAAACATGCATAATTTGATTGTAGAACAAGCAAAAGATAAAAGGATATCAATTATGTCTGCTCCTGTATAGACATACATATGTACACACGTGTGTACGTGCGTGTTATCATGTACAATCACAGCAGAGATTGTGCGGACGCTTTTGACACACCACACTCAAAGGTGGACTGGACTAATGCTTGGTTGTATTTGCTATTTTCCACCGACTGAAGCTGATTAAAGGTCAAGAGGGATGATGGAAACTGCCGCGTACGTCTGGCGCGATAAGAGGAAGCAAAGATGAAATCTCGATTCGCGACTCGAATCGTTTTTGACCTGCGGCCGCGAAACTTCGCAACGCAACAGCTAACAGCTGATTGAGGTTACTTTTTAAACCCACTCGTCGCACTTTGACCGCTCTACTAGCCAAGTCATAGATGACCTTGAAACTCCTAGGCCGGTCTAAAATCCACTGCACTGCACACTTGACAGTGAATAGTGTCACGAGATGACGTCACAGCCATCTCATATCAACTTACATCAAAATCTGTCATAGCTCGCACACTTGTTAAATGCAAATTGTGTTTGTTTTCTCTGTCAAATTTCTAATTTGACTTGCAAGCAAACTTGAAAGGAAGCGAAAACGTTTGAACCACGACGACGAATACGCGTGCGACCGAGTGCTGAAATTTGAATGAAGTCGTCGCGTGTAGCTTTGCACTGCTTCACCTCTCATCCTCTCTCTCGCACTACCTCTCTTTGTACCGAGATGATAACAAGCAAGTCAATGCGATTCAGTTACAGTGAGGAACGAGTAAAAAGTTCATTTTCGATTGGCATAAAAATCGCTTGAATGGCGGCTATATTATAAAGTGGTTCGAACCGAGCACAATTAGGTCAGATTATTTAAGGGCATGTATATGCAATCACAAACCAAATGTGAGATAGAAATCTTCATTTGCAGACACTTTGCACTATCTACAGTACAGCACACTGTACATTCCTAAAGTAGGAGAGCAAGAGAGCGAGTCTGAAGAAGACAGAGAGGAGAGCACAAATGATAGTAAAGTATAAAGTTAGGCAACCGTTTGTATTCATTAAGAGCGCAAACACTCGTTCTGTTTGGGTGGCTTGTAGAGAGTGTTAGTTGGCCTCTCCTCTACAACAGCTGATTGGCCTTGGCATTGCAATGCACCGGCTTTGTACTTAAAAAAGAGTCTTCTTCTGTAGAAAGGGGAGGCTGGGGAGGATGGGGTTATATTCCGACAGCACGGCATTACCCTTGCTTGGATTGAATCCGCCCTAATGGAGGAGAAGTTATGAGACTGGTTAGCACCACTAGACGCCAGGTAAATGGGCGTACGATAGCATCTTTATAAATAGCAGCGCGACGTCACTGGCTAGAAATCTACACTTATGCAAATTCTCGAGAATAGGAATGATCTGTTGGTGCGGGTGTGTGTCTGACAATTTGGAAATGCCGCACATTTAAAACAGGAGTTATATAAAGCGATGCTGGGCCGTAATTGGTGTCGTAACTTACGTTGCTCTCGATGAGACGCGCCATGTCCAGGCGTCAGACACGGTCTTCACAGTCGCAGTGGATGGTGGGAAAATCAATGGGTGCACTCTTGGATAAATTATATAATTCGAAATTTGCACTGAAGCCCCGTCGCCGGCGTTCGTTCTTCTATCGCTAATCTAATACAAGGCGCAGCGACTAACGGCGTATCGTGCCAGCGAAGGAAGGCAGTGTCTTGTTTGCACGCACTCTTTACGTCTGCACTCCGTTCTCTCTGAGAGCGAACGACGCGACCGTGCTCTTCTTTGTGTCAAACACAATACTGCTGGAGTAGCGCTGCAGCTGAAAACGATTTGTTAGTAAAGCGAGCTTTTAAAATAAAAACACCACCAATAATAAATTATTCACCTTATCTGTGCACTATCACCGGGCCGGCGCTATAGGAGTTCGATTTGTCTAAAATCAAAAATCAAAACAATCCCAGTCAGCTGCAGCAGAGTTCAATTTTGATTAGTGTTGCCCCATCTCTGAAAAAGGTAGTGCTGGAAAAGATTGTAGAAAAACTAGCCGGCCATCGACAGTATCACCGATATCGACACGCCGATAATTTTAAACTAGCGGGATAACGGGACGCACTGAATGCAGAATATAAGGAACTCTTTAAAATGGACTTTGCTACTGTAATTTCAATGGGCGCTGGAGTTGAGGTGAGCGCAGTATGTGCAGGGCATCGCCACCAGATTACTAAACAGTTTTCTCCAGTATGTAGTAGAAGAGTACGCCTCCGCGTTTATTGCTGCCATCTTTGCCGATCCATACAACTGGCATGCCAAGGTATCTCATCAGTTTGTGGGCCAGTGCTTCAACGTGCTTGGTCTGAAGTTCTATGTGAGTGTTAACGATTTCCGAAAAACGTCGGATCATCCATACCTCGACGACAACTCCAACTACATATTCGCTGCTGTGCCCTTTGTGATGACTGCCGTGGATTCCTTTATGGAGAAGCTGCCTACTCTTTTGGTTCGCTATGCTAAGGGTTTGGAGCCGGAGCGGAAGACGTCGAGGACCCCCGCTGAAAAGAACTTCGACGTGATAACAAACCTTCTGTCCTGCTACCTAAAAGTGGTGTTCACATGGGCGAAAGTGGTTCATTCCATATTCGACAAGATGCAGGTGAACCCCTTCGCAAATGACAAGTACTTTTATGAGCCACTGGCTAGAATGTGTAAGTGCTTCTCATGGAACTCGAAGAAGTGCTAGATAACGGATAAATAATTCTGCTGTAGCTTTCAGCATCCTCTGCGGGCTGTCGAAACTGCTCCCCACGCATAACGATGATTTTCCAGGCTTCAAGAATATTTGCCTTACTCTGGCCATTGATTCACGCTATGGGCTGTTGTGAGTGAGCACAGAGCATTTGCAATCTTCGTGATTTAAATGAAAACTTCCCTTCTGTGACTTGTAGCTTCCAGGCGACCAGTAAAGTTATCGTAAAACCTATGCTGGATATGTTTCGGGAGCACTTTAGGACGTTCTGCAGCGTGGAGAACTCCGCCCTGGGCTTTGTCTACTGTATTCTGACCATTGTGGTAAGCTCTGCACCAATCAGTCTCTGCAATCAGACGTGTACGCAATCGCACTTCCAGATGGATGGCGACGAATTACACATCATGGCTTACGAGTTCCTGGAAAGTATGCTCAAGATGTTTGCAGATACCAAGCAGCAAGATCGATGTGGCACTCTATATTTGCGGCTGTTTACCAACGAGCTGATCACTGATAAATTTCTGGCCTTACAGTTTGAGGTGTTCAAGACGAGTAAATCTAAGCCCCTACTAATGGCCACGCTTCAGTACATACTGACGCTCCAGCGGTAAGATCCAATGGCATACATGCTATTTCTCATATTAAACGATACGTTCCGATTGCGTTTCCAGACAAATTGTCAGTACTGAACGGTTCCCGATGCGCTTCCATGAAATTATCCTGGAGCTGTTGCTTCGCCTGCCACAAACCTTAGCTGCGGTTTGTTCAATGGCAGCGAAGCTCTATGTTGTATTGGCCCAGCGCCAGTACAATGAGATCGAAGTGGTTATGCACATATTGGAAACGTACATTAAGAGTCAGTACAGTCATCACCGGAATCCTAGTTTTGCGCAGTTCAGGGCCCAACTGACACGCTATCTAAAGGCGCTCATGCAGTATTTACCAGCGATGCATCGGTTTGAGTTCTACGCGTTTGTGCTGTATGTTGAGGAAGTTCACATCGAACAGAGCCTCATAGCGGCACAATCCCTATGCGTACTCTTTGATCTGTATTGGCTTGAATATTCCACCTCAGAGGAAGTCCGACAACAGGTTCACAGCCTTCTGCGTGTTTGGCCGGGTCTAATTTCGTTCCCGTTCAACCAACAAAATGGTTGCCGAGCTGTGCTCTACAGCCTCTACAGTGCCGTAGATTTTATGGCTGTGGCGTCAAATGATCTCGAGGTTTGTGTCAGGAACAGCTTAAATATTGGTAGCCAAGACATACTTCATATATCTGTATATTGCGTAGCTGCTGCTGACACTGGAGACATTCTGCCTGGATAAGTTTCTACATGATGACACGCTGAGCGATTCGGAATTCCGCGGCCTCTACACTAATCTATCGCGCTCCGTTAAGGCAACCGGCAACAATCACCTACACATTACCGCCGCACGGTCTGTGCAAGATCATTACGCTCAACTGCAGGCTGAGTTGAATGCAACCGACCTGGAGGTCACGCAGAGGGACCGTCCAGAACTGCTAGAAGCCTATGCCCAGTATCTGCGTCGGCTGCACGCCCTTCTAAGGGCCAACAACAACAGGCTAAGCGTGGGCCATCTGGCTGAAACTTTGGACACCCTAGTCGACAATCTGCTGAAAAGACCGCAGCAGAACGCAAACCTGAGTAAGCATATCATATTATTATGTTGCATGTTATTTCAGACTTCTTTGTAGGTATCTTTGGCTCGGAAAGCTTGGCCTTCATGCTCATCAGGCTGCAGAAGGAACAGCCAGGAGGGCAGCTCGAGCGCACGAATGTGATCGAACTGGCCCAGCAGTTAAACGACTTCTGTGTTTGTGAGCTCCCCAACTCTGCACAGGACTTTAAGCGAACCAAGTTTATGTTCTGCTCCGTTATCATACTGCACCTAGGCTTTAAGGATAGGTTTCCTCTGAACAATGCAACATATGACGAACTCCTTAGATGCCTGACGGTCACTCCATGGGGATCGAATACAAGTTGCGATCAGCTTACCCAGAGTTATATTCAAGAAATGCACCTATTGTTTCGTCGAATGATTGCGTGCGATCAAATCGCGTTGCCTAACAACCGAATTTGGAAAGTTCTGTTGCAGTACAATGTGATGGGAGCTGCCCCGCAGTTCCTTAAAGCAGAGCTTGAACTACTAGTCTGCGTTCTAATGGAGCACCGCATTCGCTGCTATGTCCACTGTCTGCCGATAATCCAGCTGCGCTTTGGCAGCAAGACCATTGCCAATAAATGGGTGGTCGATACACTACGGCTTATTGAGGCCCATGCCTCCGTTGTGGACGCTTGGGTTTTGCGGTGGATTGTCTTTAAGGATTCGCTAAATGTCCTGATTAAGAATATGGAAGTTCAAAGGTCAACCAATGCTCCGCGGAAACGCTTGCATCAACTGGGGCATCTGCCACTGATTGTGGCGAATATGCGTCTAAACGAAGTGCACTTCCGAAACATGTAGGTCCAGAAGATTATCTAAATGATATTTTTAATTTAATGAATCGTTAATTTCTTTACAGCGCTCGCTCAATTTGCCGCCTAAAAACTGAAACTGGCTCCAAGCAAAAAGCAGAAATCGAAAGTTTCATATATCAGATCAGTGCGTTTAAATACCGCTGCGAGGATGAGCACTCGCAGGCAGCAATCAGTGAAGATATCAAGGGAAAACTGTTGCCACTACCGCCTGGTCCCATGACATTGTGGCAACTTGAGTCCATGAATGATTAAATGCTGCTAAATAAAAAAGAATATGTGGAATATTTATGGCTAATTTTGGTTGCCCTTTGGGTTGATTAATAACTTTAAATACATATACTCTTATGAAATAAGAGTACCATTTATTTCAGTAAAAAAATACATCTACCCGAACACAACACAATACATTTCCAACCTTTTTCGTGTGACTTTTATTTCTTGTGCGGATAAATACATATTCATAAATATGGTTAAGTTTGATCCTGCAACAAACAGACCCGTGAGCCATGAGGATCGTGTAGAAAAGGCTAACAAACCATACGGAGAATCTATCTCTTAGCATTAATATTTTTAGTGTATATTGTCCTCCAAACATTGACTTAAATACTTTTGAATCGGGATGCTAGGATCTGTTATCTTCGTTAAATGGTTTCACTTTGATAGGTGGTGATCTTAATGCCAAATCTTCCATATGGGGAAATTCACGTCAGAACGCAAGAAGTAACTGTTTGGAAAGAAATTTTTCTGAATTCGAGTTTTTACTGCTTAAATAATGGATCTCCAACGTATTCAACAAATCTCTGTTCGCTGCACGCTTAAATTAAGCAGAACCCAATTAATGGAGCTGTTGCGTGTTTTCTCCAATATTGCCGACGCTTCGATCTGCTGTGCTAGGCTCGAATTTTGATATATTGTCGAATCGTTGGGACTTTCTGGAGATCCGATGTTCAAATCGCATTTCAAACAGTTAAAACATAGTCTGGTTCGTAACATTTTACTTTGATTACATTTTACTTACAACTATCCAAACCCTTCTAGGCATACGTTCATTCAAATAATTTACCATTGGAAAAAAATTCTTCTTATTTACTTGTCGAACGCCACTATCAATTTTCGTTTCAATGGATGGTAGATGGTGTCCTGTGGGAATCGAGGTTTCACATATTTTAAGTTCCCTATCTTCGAATGTTAACGAACTAGAGAAAGAAATCAACCAAGTCCAGTCTATCGCACAAAAATACCGATATTTTTTTGCAGTTACCCTGTGCATCCATAAATTTAATCAAAAGTCTGTATACTGATTTAACGACGTGAAACAACAGACAAACAGTGTACTTTTGCTAAAAGTTCAGAAAAGCAGGTTTTGTTGGTAATTATATACCACCAAAATATCCATGTGAATATTTTCTAAATTCCAAAAATATATCACCTAGAAATATATTATGAGCAGAGAATACTTATCGATATATTGGTCAATATATTTTTGACATTCCCATTGTAGAGGCGGAGAAATATCGATTTTAGCGGACATCGATGTTTCCGATATTTTGAGGGTCAAAATTCGATTGCCCCCAAAACAACTAACTTCGACACGAGCGTTGCAGAGCGGCCATAAACAGCAATATTATATTAAGCGGAATATCAAATTGGAAACAATTTTCCACCAGAGCCGATTAAAATCATATCGACTAAAATTAGGGGTGTCTGGCAAAAAAATCGATGTTTGAGAAAACTATCGATGTTAAGATCGATGTTTTGAGCTCTTCCCCATTGCCCGTTCTTTCGTAAACCGGACGTTCCGACGTGCAGACATGGCGTAAGTTGAATAAAATAAATCTTTGAAAATACTTGGCATCCTTGATGTTTTTGACATGGTTTAACTGTAATTCGTTAAATGATGGTACGATAACGGTGCAGTGCATACTATTTTATGCATTTGGCAATCAGAAACCAGCTTTTTAGACCATTTTCCATGTCCATATCAGTTTGGAAATGATTGCAAAATTAAATGTGATTTTGTGCTAAGTGTGCGGCTATTAATGTGGGCTGCACTAATTTTCACAATATTTCGACAGTTCAAAAAGGCCTAGGCTATATATTTGGAATGTTTTGTGGATATTTTTGCTAATAATTTACTTTGTGTTGCAGATCGAAAGTTTCGCGTGACACGCTCTATGAGGGCGTCAGTGGAATTCTGGAGAACTCGCTGAAGAAGAAGCGTGGCTTCCTCGAGACGGTGGAGTTGCAAATCGGCCTCAAGAACTACGATCCCCAGAAGGACAAGCGTTTCTCCGGCACTGTCAAGTACGTTGGCTAAAATACCTACGCCCGTGAGTACGCCTGCTCCCAGCGAGTAGTGTGCCACAGCGTTAGGAAGTCGATTATGTGGTAACACAACTCGGCGGACCTGCACTCAGGGTCTTAAAAACAAATTGAGTAGGTCTCCAGCAATGGAAACCGACCCCTATAGTTATTAAAATGAAAACACGCGTGCTCCCCCGTGGGCTTTGTAAGTTTTCTGCGTTCCCAACATGCCCCACCTCCTCGCTAGTGTCTGTGTGGTGTAAGTGGCATACTGATGAATGTATTCGTTTGTTTTTGATCTGCAGGTTGAGGCACATCCCACGTCCCAAGATGAAGGTGTGCATCCTCGGCGATCAGCAGCATTGCGACGAGGCTAAGGCCAATGGCGTCGAGTTCATGGATGCCGAAGCCCTGAAGAAGCTGAACAAGAACAAGAAACTTGTGAAGAAGCTGGCCAAGTCCTACGACGCGTTCCTGGCTTCCGAGTCTCTCATCAAGCAGATTCCACGTCTGCTGGGTCCCGGTTTGAATAAGGCTGGCAAGTTCCCTGCCCTGCTGTCGCATCAGGAGTCTATGATTGGCAAGATCGAAGAGGTCAAGTCAACCATCAAGTTCCAGATGAAGAAGGTTCTGTGTCTGTCGGTCGCCGTTGGACACGTTGGCATGAAGAGCGACGAGCTTGCCCAGAACGTCAACCTGTCGATCAATTTCCTGGTCTCCCTGTTGAAGAAGAACTGGCAGAACGTGCGCTCTCTGCACATCAAGTCGTCTATGGGCCCACCCCAGCGTCTCTACTAGATGTCTATATTTTTTAACATCAGATAATAAATGAGAAACTACATTTTTTTAAATGTATCTAAACTAAATTTATTCTTATTTTAATAATACCGAATTGTATGGGAACTTAGATCTCAGTGGAACTTATGGTCCGCGCCAGAAAGTCGCGTACGCGCAGACCTTTCTCCGTCTCCCCTTCGACGTCTTCGCAGCAGTCTGGCAGGGGGGCTGCTTTAAACTTCGAGACATCCACTGCGTTGCCCCATTCCAGCATGTGCGGCTCGCTAATCTGCTCCAGCAGGTTGTGCAGCACTGCAGAAGCTGTGATAATGCAGGACGCCGTTTGGAAACGGATGTCCAGCGGCTGGACAAAAAAGTGCCAACGCGACATCAGACGGTGCAGGGCGCAGTCGCTCAGCTCCTGCAGACGCTCCGCCACTTCGTTAAAGTCGTGCTCGTGTGGAGCGATCGGATCCGCGTAGCGTTGGAGTAGCCAACGACGCAGCGGATAATTTTGTTGAGGCGGAACCAGCACAAAGGGCGAAATTAGACGTCCATTTATCGGAATCTGAGGCAGACCGGTAAGTCGGTTTGGAGCTTTTGAGAACATTGGCGTTAACGAGGCCTTGCTTCCGTTGCCGAGTCGAAGTTCGCGGAAGAACATACGGTCGTCCAATAGAAACTCCATGCGCATAACCGATTGACCAGCAGATTTTTGGGAGCCGGCATTGTCACGTATCGGAATAGAACACACGCCCAGGATACCAACGAGGGCGGCCGGCATGTTACTTTCCTTCTGGAAGCCGACCATCACACTGGCACAGTCTGGCTCGCTTTGCGGCAGTTTGCGTAGGGCCTTTCCTAGGGTGGACATAACGGCGTTACAGAAGAGTTTCAGACACTTGATTGTTCTTAGCCGTGGTACGGAAAACATATTCGATATGACCGAGATGCGCTCGCCACTGGCCAGATAGTAGAGCGCCAAGGCAACACATCTTTCCATGGAAATTTCGAGCGTGCTTTTGCTGCACTGGCCGGCCCTGCGCATCGCAGGGGTCAGCTGACGACAAAGCGATTTAAAGGTGCTCCGGGTTATGTGCAATTTGTTAAGGAACTCTTCATCGCTGAGATCCGGAAATATGTCCTCAGAAATGGTCGGATTGTCTGCAGATTTCTCGTTGTCAGTGGCAGTTTCAGTGTCAGTGTCCTCGGACTCCTCGTCCTCCAGGCTGGCACGCTTGAGGCGCAGCATGGCATAAATCTGCATGTAGTTGGATTGCATCTTTATCATTTGCTGCATGAAAAACGAACGCAGGTGCCTAAACCGCCGCCTGCTCCGCTGGAGCGACCTCCGTCTGTGTGTAATCACAGTCAGCTGCACATGCTGAATGTGCAGCCTTATGAGCCTAGCGATTTTCTCCTTGCGACTCTGCCAAGAATCATCCTGGTTATGGTTCCTTTTACTCTCCACCAGCTTGGCCAAGGCATCGTTTAAAGTGCTGTTGATCAATTCCAGTTCTTTTTCCATTTGTTGTAGTTTCTTTGATTTCAATAGGGATGGGCAATAGCGAAATAAAAGTATCGCTTAACATCTGTAAACGTATGCTTCGTTTGTCTAAATATAATTAGAATACGTGCATTACCAAAACAACGGCTGATTGAAATTGACTGCACAATAAATCTTACCATAATTTAACAACATAGTAATGGCTTTTTAGACAATCATATCTGGTGGAAGTGACTACTATCGATACTATATTATTATCGATTTATGAAAACAGCAGCGATTAAATTAAGCGTGGGTCCGCTTTGAACTATAATTTAAAAATTTACTACTAACATAAAATGAATGAAACTATAGATGAGGATATCTTCATTGCAAACATTGCAACAAGGACCGTCTCAACACCGTTGCACAATACTCTTCCGCCTTTACACGATCGCTTGATTCAGTATGCAATCGGATTGTGCCGGCTTTTGTATATACAGGATGTTTCTTCCTGGAATGACTGGTCCACGGATGTGGCCGGGTCTCAAGATATTACACCACATGAAGCGTGCGCTACATTTCTAAACGATGTCCTGCCCATTGTGAACACCTACAAATTGTCGCAGAGGGTCAAAAAGCGCCTGAGGCTGCTGGATATGCATCCATGCTTCCGTCGCATCGGACAGGGCTATCAATATGCGCCAAATTTGGAGCTAGCCAATCGCTTCGTGCTGCAAGTGAACCGGGATTATCGCCTGGCCAGCGCGCTACCAACCGTAAATATCGCCTAAGGGCAGATATTGTTGTATTAAACATGAACTCATTTTCATTTTATTCACTTTAGTCTATCGACTCTGGACCAGCCAGCCACACTGTGCTCATTAACTGCGAGGCAATTGAGCAGAAAGCCTGTGTTGGCTACAACTTGAAGGTTCACCCAGAGTTTGCCTGCCTGTTCTCGGTCATGATCTCCACTGATTTGGAATTATCGATTGCTCAAAAGCATGATTTGGATGAGATTCATCGTCGCTTGCGGCGCGCAAGGCAGTCCTTTGAAGACACTGCCAGTCTCGCGCCATTCCGCAGAAGTATAGACGAGTTGGTGTGTAATGTGGATATCTTTCACAAACTAAAAACGAAAATATCTAAAGTAGTTAATGGAAACATGCGCTTATAGGCACATTAGGCATTTAGGAAATGTATTCTTTGCTAATGGAAAAAATGTATAAATATTATTATAAATTCTGCCTTGTCTCAGAAATAAATTGCGTTGTCTAACTGACATTTTTGAGGCTGAATGAGAATTGGAATCCCAGTCCATCAAAATTAGGTGACTTTTTCGCAACGACCACTGCACGATTGCTATTGACGTCAAAGTCGTCGGGAATGGTGGATCCACAGATTGTTTGCACCAGTCTCTCGTCTGCATTCGACAGAACCTTGTAGAATTTAATATTATCCAGATTACAGTTGGTCTCCGAGCCCATGTTGAAGTCTGGAAAATATAAAATGGATGTTAGCTTGATGTTAGTTGAAACTAACCGACGTGATGTGTACCCGTGAAACTGATCCTTAGGATGCTGCCTGCTGGCACTGATATACGCCAGGTGCACAGTGAGTGGTTCCGATTGTCGTAGGGGGGATTGACCAAGTTACCAAAGCCGGCCCCCACGGAGATGTCGCCACCACAGCCGTTGGGCAAATCGTTGCTGGTGGAATAGTAGAATAATCGCATAGAAGCAATCCCCACGCTCGCAATGCGAAGCTGATTGGTCGACGTGAACTTGACTGCGGGGATCGCAAGGAAGCTGTTCGTGTGGAAGACAGTCTTATTGGCCTTTAAGTCGCTTATCTGTTGTGGGAGCAGTGATTTATATGGTTGGTTTTGACTACGGCTGGCAGAACTACTCACGTTTAGGTACCTCCCACTGGATTCTACATCGAACAACACAAACTGCATGTTCAGAGTCACACTATAGCCCTCGGGCACTCGAATGTCCGCCGTGCAGTTGGTCAGAGCGCTCTCTTCGATGAATTGGCTCAACTCCGTGAAGTTGCGACTACAAGCTGAAATATGCACATTATTTATCTTATTATTACTTTCCTGGTAAAAGTACAAGTACAATGCTTACGTTTACTCTGCCTGATTACCAATTCAAACCCAGTGGACTCTGTTAGTTCTTCGGAATGGAATGTTAGTTGGAAATTCAAGTTCTCTCCTGCAGCCGACAACCTATTGAAGGTATTGTTGAACTGACCGCAAATGTACTGCGGTGACTGGCCCTGGTTTAAATGTTTAATATTTTTAATAGCCTTTGTTCTTACCATTGCACTGGCAGGAAACAACTTACCCACGTTTCGGAGACATGCAAGTAGTCAACGCATTTTCCCGTCAGCTGGGACACATCCCTTAGATTGACCCACCGGATCTCGATTTCCACGTCCTCCGCTGATCGAATCGACCAAGAGCAGTGCACGCTTACCTCATAGTTCCCTGTGCTGTGGTTTCCTTGGATGCCCAGTTTGATGCTCTGCCAAAAATCAATATAAATTCATAGAATACATTGCGAAGGCCTCAGAAACCCACCTCGTTTGAACGCAGTTGATATTCGGTCTCTCCACAGATGGTGCGTTCCATTTGCAGGATCAATTCGAAGCTCACGTTTCTCGCCTGGCTGGAAGTGCCACTCAGCCTGATCTCCAGATCTGAATAGGAGCTGAAGAGCTTTGTACGATTGCCGGACAGGTCATAGTACTTGCCGAGGCTTTGGCTCTGTGCAGCGCCGCTGTCAATAATCTCTAGATAGCCCTGATAGGAGCCAAACGGCTGCAACTGTCTCAGTTGCACGGACAGCCGATGTCCAGCCGTGGCGCTGGCCTTAAAAATGCACAGCAGCTGTTCCGAAGCATTTATCCTGTAATTTCGCATGAGGCTCATCCGAGGGAGATCATCGTCCAGATCTATTCGCTCATTGCAGTTGGGGGTGAAGCGGACA
The DNA here is from genome assembly GCA_005876895.1 of Drosophila azteca. Taxonomy (NCBI): domain Eukaryota; kingdom Metazoa; phylum Arthropoda; class Insecta; order Diptera; family Drosophilidae; genus Drosophila; species Drosophila azteca. The sequence continues at coordinate 497,364 of VCKU01000016.1, forward strand.
TTGGCCAGGAAGCCCCGATAGCTGTTCGATGCATCCGAGTGGGACACAATAAGCGCCTGGTTGCTGTCCACCATAATGGTGGGCGGCTGTGCGGTCATGTTACCGCACAGAAGGGCCACGCGCTGCTCAATGTTCGGCACCATGCTGCCTTTGTAGACCGCCAGGTAATCGTATACACAAGTCCGGCTCTGCTCCATGTCAAAGTACTTGAACTCCAGAACGATGGCGTGCTGGGGCGGGGCCGTTACGCGCCACTCGCAGTGCATATTGTGGATATACGACCTTACATCCTCGTCGTGCTGCGGCGGCCGCAGGGCGATGGGTGCGCTGTAGTTCCCCCCGCATCCCAGCAGCTGATACTGCAGCTCAAACATTCGCGATACGGGCGATATGTACTGCAGGCGGAGCCTCTTGTAGCCATTTACCTCAAAGTCCGGGCAGAACTTCTCCGTCAGTTCCTCTTCCCCAGAGCCGGAGCTCGAGCTTTGGCGGTAGACCTTAAAGAAGGACCTGGCGCAGGCAAATGCAGGCCAAGTGCGGCGTCCCGCACTTGTCACGCTGGCCACCAGCTGCTCCTGGCTGTCGGTGACGATCACGTAGCTGCAGTTGAGCAGCATATTGCGAGATGCCAGCCAGTTGGGACTGCGCCGGGTCTGCAGCTCCGCGGTGGCTCGCAGTGTAACGTCGCAACTGGGGGAGACGGTGAAACTGAAGCCGTCTCCGGTGATGTTGCCATTGGTGCGGAAGACCACTCTCATTCGTATCGCCTCCACATTCAGCGGTGGCGGCAACTGTCGGCCGCATAGGTTGGCCACCTCTGACCAATCCCTCGCAGGCTCCTGTCGGTCATGGCTCTGCTGCACACTCAGCCGGTCATTGGTGCAGTTCGGGGACGTTTCAATGAAAAAGCGCCCCTGGAACTCCAGCTGTAGGGACAGTCCCGCATTGGTAACAAACTCCCAGATGAGCTCCATATTGTTCTTGTATTCCGTCCCATTGATCGATATGGGCGCCGTGGTTCTCTGGCCCACGCGAATCACTTTCCCTGCCAAGGGTTCCTCTGACCGCCTGGGTTCTAGCCGGAACCAGCTGCGACCAGGTCGATGCTGTTCTGTATGGTAAACAACCTTCGACTGGGCCTTACCCAGATAGGTGCTGTTCATCGTCATGCCACGGCAGAGGCGGCCCATCAGTAAGGGACCCGAATAGATGTTAATATACTCGCGATCACAGCTGTCGCTGAGGCTAACGTTTCCCTCGAGCACATAGCTCTGGCCAACCCCCAGAGTCCACAAGCACTCCAGCGGGCCATAGTCCTCGCCGACGGTTGCCAACCGCTGCGGCGGCTCCATTGCAACGCCCTCGGCCACTGCCAGTTGACCGCCACAGTTATGGCGGCGATAGGTGGCCCGGAAGCGCTTCAGGTAGCCCTTTTTGCTCTGGTTCAGGGTGATTCGTCCGGGCGTGGAGGGCATGGAAACATAGCTATTGGTGATATTCATGGACATGTACTTGGTAAAGCGGAAGCCTTCGTCTCTGAAGACCACTGAGGGACCGACAGAGCTCCAGTACACGTGCTCCTCCACTTTGAAGGTGAGTGTGGATTCGCTGAGCCCCGCATAGTTGATGGTGCAGTAGTAGACGGGCAGCTGGCTGAGACTTTGGATCGACAACGTTCCGGCTGCCTGGTCCCCAATGTCCGGCGGGCATTGTGACGGTTCGCTGGAGCTGTAGCGGGCGCGCAGCCCTGTGAGGGTAAGGTCCAGTTGGCTAGTGAAGATACTAACCAGCATAAAGTTGTCGCTGGACTCGATGATGCCGCTGCCGTTGTATGAATCAATCCTGAAGTCGGTGATACTTGATTGCTGGTTCAAATCGTTGTAGAAGAAAAACTGCGATTTAATTTCACTCCTCCGGCCGCTGAAAGTATATTTCACAAGGATATATTTAATTATTATTGAATTAAATTGTTATTACAAATTGCTAATTGGAAGATTTGGCTTTTAAAGAAGTACTTTTGTGGCTCTTATTTCTTAAATCTTGTTCCCCCCAAATGTGGAGATCTGTTTCTGTATGATCTGATTTCACTGATTCTATAGGAGTCTCTATCTCTACCCTGTACCATTTCTTGGGATAATATCTCTGTTGTTATGTCGCATCGAGACCTTGGCCTACACTGCTGTTCCTTCGGGTTCGACATCCGTTAAAGGATCTCGAAGAGTAAACTCGCATGCAAACAAAAAGTCCTGGTTGACTCACCTTCTGGTATCATTGCGAGAAGCCATACGTATATCGGCTAGATTGAGGAGCTCGAGGCGCACGCGCTGGCCCTTGGGCACAGTGATCTTCCAGGCGCAGACTCTCAGCCAGGTGGATTGCGCATTGGCTGGAATCTCAAGGGTGCCAGAGGCAGAGTTCATCTCGCGGGAGCATGTGCCCCTTATCAGCTGATATTCAATCTTGAAGCCGCGATAGCTGTACACATTCGTGACCGCTATGAAGCGGATGCCAACCTCGTGAGTGTTGAGAGTCACGTCCAATGGGTAGCTTCCGTTGCCGTCCAGGACCAACAGAGTGGTCTGTGGAGCGTTGCCCGCATCGGCCAGGCTCACGAATTCCAGTCGATCGCTGTCGTTGCTGTTCTGTCCGCTGTATGGCAGATGCAGATCGCTGATGTTCAGGCGGATATACGTACCCCGCGGCAGCTTGATGTTGTACTCGCAGACAGCCGGCTTCGGGTAGCCCCCCAGGGCCGGATAGTTCTCGGAGCTGATGAATCCTCTCGCACTGGTGTGCAGACCGCCACAGGCACTCAGTGAGACGTTCAGACGAAAGCCGCCGTGCGGCTCGTCCAGCTGCGTCTGGTAGTGCACCAGGAGAAGATTGCCCGAGCTGCGCAGCGTCATTGTGGGCCGTCGGCAGGTGCGTAGGAGTCGGCGCGCCAGTGTGGTGGAGCCATCGAAGAGCTCCACGGTCTCCTTCTCGCATTGGCGCGTATTCAGATCGAATCGGTCGTCGAAGGTGGCCGCAATGACCTCGCCTGGCGGCGCCAGCACCAACCAAGTGCAGTCCGCATGGGGATGGGGCAAATAGGGATAGCCCGGCGTCGTAATGCTGTACGTGCTGGCCAGCTGGGTTAGCTGGATCTCGCCGTCGCACTCGCTGTACTCCCGGTAGGTGAGGTTCCAGAAGTTGCTTATCGGATTGACGGATCGCGGGGGCATCACGTACTTGATGTACGCATGGGAGCCGCTTGTGCGATACGAGGTTTTGGCAAAGCCTCTCTGGTTGCAGAACTTTCCGTCCTGGAACAGGGGCGACCTGTCGTCCAGACCGTCGTAGATCAGTCCATAAACGGGGCATGTAGAAGTAGTGGCTAAGCGGGCATAGGATATGCTGATCTCTATCTTTCGGCCCGGTCGCACCTCTATGTGCCACTCGCAGTCGCTGCCCATGGCTATTCCGGCTCTCATCTGCGCGTCCAAGATGGTGGCCACAGGAGCCGTCATATTGGAGCCACATGTGGCACGCACAACTGCCCTGAAGCCTCGTCCGCTAATGGAGATGTCGCTCTTAAACTGCAGCCTCTGATGGGGAGTGCCGTGCAGTCGCTGGGTGAGTGGTCCGCCCTTGGAGCCATTGCAGATCCGCAGATCATTCGTCCAGTGGCTCAAATCACTGGAGCTCTGAATGTTCAGGTAGTCGGCATAGCAATTGAGATGCACCTCTAGATCGACCTCATAGAGGTCCGTGTAGGCATGCTGGGTGGGATCCTCGGGGCTGAAGGTCCACTGGCACTTCAAGTTCGGGCGATAGCCCCTTGGATAGCCGGGCGAATTCACGATCACCCGCGCACTGGGGGACAGCGTAAACTCCTTGTTGCACTCGTCATCCTGCACGGTTCTGTTGCCCTCAACCAGGGCACTGCTCACCACGCTCCACTTCAAGCGAAACGCATTAAAATCCGTGTTGACTGTCCTCAAATAGAGGACATTGCTGCTGGAGAAGAACTGCCAGGGCGAGGATTCAATGGCTACCTCCACGGCAGTGTCATCGTAGCCATCGAAGAGCTAGTAAAAGAGGAAAAAGAGAGGCTTAGAGGAGCAAAAAATGATTTGCTCCGTTCCACGGCTCACCTGGAGGCCAGATATGTACTCCTCAAAGTTCAGGGCCACAACCATTTGGCGTTCCACGAAAATGCGCCAACTGAAGGCCTGCTCGTCTGCGCGTACCGAGATGGTGGGCGGCGATTCGATCGTTCCAGAGGTCTCTGACGTTATTTCGTTGTCGTGCACTGGGGAGAGGTTCACGAAATGAAAAGGGAGGACGGGACAGGGGAGCACAATCTGCTCCACTCACCGTAGCTCCAGTGCAGCTTGAAGCCGTCGGCACTGTTGCCGGGTACGCTCCGGAATTTGAGCCACAGCTGCGAACGGATAACCAGAGGCTGTTCGGGCATCTTTCGGTCGCAGTAGAGTCCCAGCAGGCGTTCGTCCACGCCTGAGCGCATCTCAAGAAAGTCCTCGTTGCAGTGCTCGGAGGGCACTATGTTCAAGGCATCGAATGTGACCGCCAGGGCGTTGCCGGCATTCACGCCGATGCGCCACAGGCACTCCACGTTCGCCGGATAGCTGTCCGGATAGTTGGGAGAGCTGAGGCTGCCGCGAGCGGCGCTCAGGCTGATGTTTCCGCCGCAAGTGTTCTCCAGGCTACTGAACTGCGCCGCCAGAGCGATGCCTTTGGCCAGGACGCGGACATTGCTGGCGGGCACAACCAGATTCGCCGGATGCTCGCTGCACAGGCTGTAGAGCACCACCTGGTCATCGTCGTTGAGGAGCTGCAGTCCCACATCTGCCGTACAGTTATCCGCTGCACTTTTCGAGCCACATCCGGAGCACTCCAGCTGGTTGATGTTCAGGGTCAGCTTGCTGCCCTCCGGTGCCACCACCAGCCAGCTGCAGTCCTCGTCCAGCCGCGACCTCAGGTAGCCCTCGCCGGCCGTCAGCGTGCCACCGCATTGGCGTTCAAAGTGGAGGGCAAAGTTGCCCCAGCTCCCCGCCTGCGCCTTGAACAGCACCCGCATCCGCTGGCCGTGGACCAGACGAATCAGAGGCTGCTCCTCGCCACAGGCCCGCTCCAGGAAGTGCTCGGTGTTGTCCGCATCCAGCTTGGTCAGTTCCACAAAGGTGCCCGAGCAATTGGCCGAATTGGTGAGGTTGAACCACTCGAACCGCAGCCGGATGCCATAGCTTTCCGAAACCTGGAACACAAGAAGATTTATCTTTGATGCAGCAAGGGGCCCGAGGTGGAGGCTTACCTCCACTATCCAAAGGCACTCCACATTGGAGGAGTAGTTGAGAGGACTGAGGCCAGCCTCTATCGTGTTGGCATAGTTGAAGCCGGGCGTGACAATGACCCCACTGCTGGCGCGCACATAGCCGCCGCAACTGGCTGGCACCTGGGCATACGTGGCCTTGAAATACTTCCTGGCCACCGTTGGGCTTCCTTGGAAGTGCACGTGCAGCTCGTTGCCCGGCGAGACGAACGTCTGTGTGGAGGTCTCCACCTGACAGCTGCGGTAGAGCACGTGCCCATCCGGCGTGGAGACAGACAGCACATCGTCGCTGCACTCTCGCTGGGGCGGATCGATGTACAGTTCCTGCAGCATCAGCCGTATTTGCTTGCCCACTTGCGCACTGATCACCCAATCGCAGTGCACATCTACGCTGAAGGGGGCGTTGGGCGACTCAAAGTTTCCGCCCATTTCCTGGAGGTGTTCGCCGCACCCGATCCGCATGTACTCGGCTCGAAAGCCCTTCTCCTGCAGCGAGACGTCACTGGTGAATTTGAGCAGCAGACGATTGCCCTTGCTGGTGAGAGGGGACAATCGCTCGTTGCTGCAGAGTCGCCGCTCCTCCAGCAGCTGGTCGTCCTTCATGTCGCTGAGCATGACATAGTCAAAGTCACAGGACCCGGGGTCGTAGTGTTCCACAGACAGGTGCGAAAAGACCAATTGGATGTGATTCTGTCCACCGCCGGCGCGTATGTCCCACTCACAGGACATGTCCGGCGGATAGTTCTCCGGGAAGTTGGGCGACTCAATGGCCCCCTGCAGCCCATCCAGCCGCACTCTGCAGTCCGTGGCGTAGTCCAGCAAAAAGCTGGTGCCATCGGGCGCGTCGTGGTCCACGTTGTAGCGCACGAGCACGCGATTACTGCTGGTGTGGAGGACAATGCTGGAGTTCCTCCTTGCCTCATTGCAGCGCAGCGGCAGCGCACGACTGCTCGTGGTGGGTCCGTCGAAAATGGTCAGTTGTCCGCTGCAGAGGTTGTCGTCTTGGCTCTCTATCTGCAGGGTCACCCGCGACCCCTCGGCCACAATTATCTGCCAATCGCAGGCCAGCGCACCACGGTTGCCTGCCATCGAATGCGGCGAGTGGATGGACCCCACGGGGGACATGAGCTTGCCGCCACATCCCTCGCCGATCTGCTGCCAGTTGAGCAGGAATCCACTCTGCTCCACGCTGCTGTCAGAGCTGAAGCTCACGAACAGCGCGTTGCCAAACGAGGGCAACCGGGGGGGTATCTGTGTGCCACAGTATCTGCCAATCAGTGGAGACTTGGCCGAGTCCCCATTCCTGCAGAACGAGAAGCATTAATCAGCGTCAGACCGGCGACCTCTGGCTGGCTGCGCTTACCTGATCTCCAGATAGTCACTGGAGCAGTCTGCGCCCACACCCTCCAGACTGAAGTTCGAGACCACCAGCTCAATGCGCTGGCCGAGCGGTGCTCGAATGGTCCACTCGCAGTATTGCGATGCGCCATAGTATCGCGGCCAGTTCGGTGACTTTATAATGCCGTAGCGGTGATTGGAACTTACTTTACAATCTGGATAAAAGTATACATAATTCGATGAAAAGCAGTCGACACTAAGAGTGTTTCGTGTATTGGCTGGTAATTCTAAAATACATTTTCTATCCCCGTTCCCTTACTCTATCTGTCTCCCTCTATCTCGCGCTCATTCAATGCTTCTTATACACTCATAGCATTCCTTTCTCTGCCCGAGCCGACGATAGGTCGTGAAAATGGCATTATCTTTTCGAAACATTAGATATTCTCCGCATATACTGTACATATACTAAAATATGCTATGAATTACCATAGTCCACAAGTTTGTAGGAGATCAGCAATAATCCAAGGGTGTGTTCCTGTGTATAGGTTAATGTCAGGAGGTCTGCATCAAAGTTTGCCTGCATACTGTTATCATAGCTGCCACAAAAAAGAAAAGCATAAACAACCATAAGCAAATTTTAACATTTATTTGAAAGATGTACCTGTTTAAAAGCAATCCAGGACTTGTGCTATTATCATACACGGACAATACCCCATTCAGAAGCATCTGGGAAACACTGATTTCCTTCCTGCCCGGCTCATCAATGATCCATTGGCAGAAGGGCTCTGAGACCCGTTTCATTAGACGCCTAGTGCCAGTTTGGGTCAGGAAACCACCGCAGCCCATATATGAGAAGCTGTAGTCCACAAGCAGGCCACGGCCTTTGCTGGATCCACGGAAAACGAGCGTCGCCTGGTTGGTATGTGCCATCAGCACGAGATCTCCCCCCGTCTTGTATATGCGGCGCTTCTCATCTCTCGACAGATGAACCTGTAATGTGATGGTCATGTCAGCAGGTTGTCTCTGTCTCAGTCTCAGTCTCATCGCACTTACATCTAAATAAGTGGTTTGATTGCCATCGTCAGTGGCATTCGAGTCGGCACCCAGCGATAGGTCCCTGATGGTGAGCTTCACCAGCGTGTCCAGTGGCCCAGCTATATTGAATGTGCAGGTCATGTCATCGAAATAGGACTGCGGATAGTTTGGCGTCTTGATTGTGCCCTCCATGCCACCGAAACTTCCACTGCACGCTATACAAAAGAAATCATTAGAAGTACATCTTTAGAGTGGACATGGAGAACGAATACCTCTGCTGTAGCTCAGCTCAAAGCTCTTTTGCAGCCTCAGCCCGCTTAAGGCATACTCATAGCGCACGAGAACAACATTCCCGCTGGAGATCAGCGGCTCCATTTCGCTGGCCCCGGGCCTTCCGCAGAGGCGACGCATCAGGGGCGACTCGTCGGTGCGTCCGTTGAATATCTCGATCTTCTGCAGTCGACAATTCTCCGACCGCAGCAGGTTAATGCGCTCGAATTCCAGCTTGATTTGTATCCCCCTTGGCTGTTCGATTAGGTAAAGACAAACCTCGGCATTCATGTGGCCACTGATGCGGCCGTGCGACTCCATGTAGCTTCCACCGCATCCCGGCTGGCCGGGCACCACCTCGTAGTGCAGCTGGAAGGAGCTGTCAGCACGCACCTGAGCCGTGTGCAGGTCGATGTGCAGGCTGTTGGATGAGCTGTACAGTGGTTCCGGATGTGCCGACACGCAGCTCTTCAGCAACTGCCGATCCGAGTCGTATACGGCCAGGTAGCTTCCGTTCACTCCTAGGCTACAGTTGGCAGATCCTCCGCCACTTTCCAGCGTTATGTCGTAGAACCGCAACAGCAGTCGAGTGCCGTAGGGGGCTGTCAGCTCCCAGCGACAGTCGAGGCCGGCACGCGTCCTGCCAGGATAGCCGGGGGATCGCAGTATGCCACTTTGGCCTAATGTCAGGTTGGCCAAAGTGTCGCCACAGGAGAAGGGCAGGGAGCTCCAGGTCAGGTGGAAGCCGCTCCCTTGAGTGGCATTATCGGAACGGAACCAGAAGAAGACCTGCTCCTGGGTGGAGATAATGCTCCGGTTGACCAGTTGAGTGCCGCAGAATCTACCGACAAGCCTGTAGGCCAGCGATGGCCCGTCGTGCAACTGCAGGAAGTCGGCGGCACAGTCGTTGCTTAGCTGCAGATCGAATTGGGTGAAGGTCACGTTGAGAACATGTCCTGGGGGCGTGCGAATGATGAAGGGACACCGCTCGTCGGACTGGTAGTCACCGTCAGCAGTGTTGGGTGGAAAGTGCAGCTGGCCCGTGGGTCCTCGAAGAGTGGAGCCGCAGAAGAAGCGTTGGTTGGCGCAGCGCGTGCCTGTGTAGCCGGCGGGACAGTTGCACTGATATTGGTTGCCCGGCAGGAGACGACAGGTGCCGCCGTTCAGACAAGGACTGGGGTGGCAGGCATCCGCATCCGTTTCGTTGCACAGGACTCCCTTGTATCCGGGCTGGCAAATGCATGTGCTTCCGCGTCCTATGTGGATGCAGGTGGCGTTGTTCTGGCACAGATGCTGGTCGCAGGTGTCGCGGCTGGGGTCTTTTGTGCACCCATCCTCACCGTAGCCGTGACCGTAGCTGCCCAGCGGACAGGTGCAGACGACCGTCCCAGAAATGTACTCGCACGTCGCCTCGGAGTGGCATATTTGGTCGCCATCACAGGAGTTCGACTCGGCTGCGGTGCAGATGCGTCCGTCGCCGGTCCAGCCCACTGGACAACGACCACACAGGTGAGAGCCCTCGGTATTGATGCAAGCTACTCGCGGTTGCAGGCTGCAGCCACCGTTCGCCACGGCGCACTCGTCTATGTCGCGGCAGAAACGGCCGTCTCCGGTGTAGCCAGGCGGACAGGCACCACATCGATAGCTGCCCGGCAGATTGATGCACTCGTTGTGGCAGGGATTCAGGCTGGGCACGCACTCGTCCACGTCCCGGGTACAGGGGCTGGCGCTGGCTGTAGTGGCATTAGTGTCGGCCCAGGTCCAGCCCTGATCACAGACACACACGTACCCGGCGGATGCGCTCACGGAATGGACGCACGTTCCATGTTCTCCGCACGTTTCGCTCGAATCGCCGGCCAGGCATTTATTTTGCCGCAGCCGGCAGTGGGTGCCACTGTAGCCATTGCGGCAAACGCAACTGAAATATGTACATATATACATATGCTTCGTGTACAGATATACTTGAGTATATGGATCTGATTGTCTGCTTACCGGAAACTCCCCGGCGTGTTTATGCATCGCCCATTATTCATGCAGCCAGCCAGATCGGTGCCGGCCAAATCGAAACATTCGTTCACATCGTCCTCGCAGGTGGGGCCCTACAAGCAAAGAAACTATCATGGCGGCCCCAATCTGTATATGTACGTGATTCTCTAATATGTTTTCTTAGGGTGACTGGCGAGAATCACATGAATACGCCCCCAATCGATGACAGAGAGAGACGCCCCCGTGGATGCACTCACTTGCCAGCCAGCAGCACAAGCACATTGGAAGGCTTTGTATTCGTCGTAGCAGGTACCTCCGTTCTGGCATGGGCTCGACAGGCACTCGTCCTTGGCCAGAAAGACTTGTATTCTCGCCAGAGTGGTCGAGACACGCTCTACCCGCTGGAGCTGTCGCCGCAGGACACGGGGGTTAACTCCGCTACGCCGCGTGTTGTTCCGCATGTTGAAGAAGCGCTTTTCCAACCGACTGAGACTTCGCTGTACACCACGGAACTGATCCTTCTGCACGTCCAGCGACAACGGCTCACGTCGAGCCGCCACCTGGCGAGCGGTCATCACCTGTAGGCGTTGGCGGAGAAGCGAGAATATGTCCACATCATTGACCATCACCGTCGCTTCCTCGCCCATCAGTCGAAAGGTCACATTCTGATCTAGTGCCGCCTCCAAAAGCAGATTGCCGTTCTGCTGCCTGGTGATCACTCCCCGTTCCGTTTGTTCATCTGAAGACGCTTCCAGCTCCAGAATAAAAACGCACATTACCAGAGCAAACAATAACTTCAGCGTATTACAACGCATTTTCACACATTTTCAGTATAAAACTTCACAGATATGGGTGTATGCCCTGATTAATTGATCCACGATTTCCGACAGCACAAAAAGCAACAATTTCAACTATACGGGGAATGAAATGCACGGATACTGGTGCTAGATTGAGTTGCGGCTTCGAATTTATAGATTTTCCACAGGGAAAGTGGGCGGTTACGGTACTCTCAGTGATACGAGATAAACCTTTTAAGTATCAATATCAAGTATGCATATATGAATATGTCTGTGCCTGTTATCTCAATGGTAGGGCAGTTGTTGGCATCCGAATCATTGTATTTCCCCCGTCGGTTAAGCCCAGAAACAAAGATCTGGTCATCCGGTTACAGAGGGTTTGAAATCTTCTCATTTCGAACCCATGGGATAACTGAAACCCAGGTGGGTTGAATATAATCCAAGCCCTCAGATCGTATCATATTTGCATTGCCAATTTTGACATTGCATTTTTAGGGGTTCTATGGTGTAATGGTTAGCACTCTGGACTTTGAATCCAGCGATCCGAGTTCAAATCTCGGTAGAACCTGACGACGAATCCAAATTCAATTTCCTTTTTGAAATGTTTCCCTATTTGCCACATATTTTGGCAATTTTCTATTAAATATTCATATTTATCCCACATAAATCTCCACAAAACCAAAGTTAATATAAATTATGAGCTGTGTTTCCATTGCATTCGGCGTTATCAGCGCTTGGCATTCTATTGAGAGCTAATAATCAGGGAAATTAGATTCAATTCCGAGGAAAGTAAAGCTTAATAGGAGGTTCTGACCTTGGATATAATTTGAGCAATATTTTCTTGATTCATTCATTCAACATAAGTGAGTACATTGACGTGTATGGGTGGTGCGTACATCCTATGTAGAACCAACGGCATGACAGCCATGTTGAGCGTAAATTAAATCAATTGAAATAGAGTGGAGGCAGGCCACTATATACCCATACATACATATGTACATCTGTACATGGGAATTCAGCTATTTATAAATACATTAACAACAAAAATCAGCTGCTAGGCTGCCGCTGGCTATCGATGCCGCACGAGCCCCCAACACGGGGAAGGGGCTGGTTTCGTCGTTGGGGCGACTATGCCAATGGCTGTTTTGCTGTGTGTCGTCGCTCAGTAAAGTGCCAGACACCGTGCGGATCTGGACACTAGCCAGCCAGTCAGTCAGCCAGCCAGTCCTCTATAAAAAGACAACGTTTTCGCACAAAAAAATCATCTAAAGAAAAGCGACAATATGTCAACTTTCTCGAAAATATTTCTCTTAAGGAGAGGTAAGCCGTCAGTGCAGTAAATACATATATAAACATATATCGTGTGATCATTAATTGTATGTGATTTAAGCAAAAAAATACATATGTGTAGTTGAAGTGAAATAAATAGTGTTATGTGCACGTAATCTGGTAAATCGACACAATTTTTATATGTAATATTGAGATTACTACTCGTTCAATCGAATTGGTTCTCCAAATGCCAATCAAAGCCAAACGACCTGATTAATTGTGAATCTGTAGTTGGAAATCAGAAGTAAATATTATTTTGAAATAGACATATTTTCCGATTCTGCACAGCAGGTGGACGTCACTACAGCGCCGCAGCACAGACACAGCTGCGGGAAATACTTGGCTCCCAGTTGGCCGGGATCAAGGAGGCGGGCACATTCAAGGCTGAGCGGATCATCACTTCGTCGCAGAGTACCCAAATCACGGTTCAGGGCAGCGAACAGCGGATACTTAACTTCTGTGCCAACAACTATCTGGGATTGGCGGTAAGGCTATCCCTAATAATATTGTATTCCCCTTCTAACGAGTGTTCTGCACTGGCAGAACAACCCAGAGATCGTGGAGTACAGCCGAAAGCTGCTGGAGAAGTACGGAGCCGGCCTGAGCTCGGTGCGCTTCATTTGCGGCACTCAGGACATCCACAAGCAGCTGGAGCAAAAGATTGCCCAGTTTCACGGCCGGGAGGACACCATTCTTTATGCTTCCTGCTTTGACGCCAATGCTGGCATTTTCGAGGCCATACTCACGCCGGAGGACGCTGTTTTCTCCGATGAACTGAACCATGCGTCGATCATTGACGGCATTCGCCTGTGCAAGGCCAAGAAGCAGCGATACAAGCACCGCGACCTGGCTGATCTGGAGCGGCAGCTGCGGGACAGCGACGGACGTCTCAAGTTGATTGCAACCGATGGCGTCTTCTCGATGGACGGGAATATTGCTCCGTTGGCGCGGATTGTCGATCTGGCCAAAAAGTACAATGCCTTGGTCTTCGTAGACGAGTGCCACGCCACTGGCTTCTTCGGTGCCACGGGACGCGGCACCGAGGAGTACGACAATGTCATGGGCGAGGTGGACATCATTAACTCGACGTTGGGCAAGGCTCTGGGAGGCGCCTCTGGAGGTTACACTACCGGACCCTCGGAGCTCATCTCCTTTTTGCGTCAGAAGTCCAGGCCGTATCTGTTCTCGAATACCCTGCCCCCTGCTGTTGTGGCAGTTGGACTGAAGGTTATGGACATGCTGCTTGCCTCCAGCGAACTCACACAGCGCGTCCAGAGCAACACGCAGCGCTTCCGGACAGCAATGACCAAGGCTGGCTTCACCATAGCCGGAGAGAACCATCCCATTTGTCCCGTGATGCTGGGCGATGCCCGGCTAGCGTCCAAGTTTGCCGATGAAATGCTAAGTAAGTCCATCAGCCCTTAGGATATCTTTTCCACCTGCTCATTCCGATTTCAATTTTAGCTCGAGGCATCTACGTGATTGGATTCAGTTATCCGGTAGTGCCCCAAGGCAAGGCGAGGATTCGCGTTCAAATCTCCGCTGCCCATACAGAGGCTGAAATCGACCAAGCCATTGGCGCCTTCATAGAGGTCGGTCGCTCTCTAAAAGTGATCCAGTAGGACTTCACCCACACGGCCATGTTGAGTAACTTGCATTTAAACGAAAGAAACCGCTTGCATTTATCTTAAAAATCAAATAAATATCAAATTGTAATTGATTTCCATTGAGGAATCATTTTGATCCAATTATATCAGATGGTAAGATGATTGATAGGAAGTGATGCATGCAGATCAGTGCTCGGCACGGCGCTATATAATGTGGACAGTATAAAAAAGCAGCAAGCCTTCGTGTGGCTGCGGCACTGCGACTTCGGCTCTTGCTATTTCGCTTTTTCCAGTGTAAAGCAATAAACCGATTTCTCCCGCAGGCATGTTCGAGTTTTTACTACACACCGAATCTATCCGGTTGCCTATTCATGCAGGGCTCTAGTAATGATACAAACATAATTTTCCCGATATTACAATTTGTAATTGCACGGTGAGATATTTAAAACCTTTTTCGTTCTAATTTTCATCGATCATCAGTCTATGATATATCTTTGCTGTTTGGGTGGGTGTCGCTCGTGTCGCTCCACTACCGATAATCCAATATTAAGATACAAAAATCAGTCTCAGTGTTTATGGTGTGGCTTTATTTGGTTCGTACGATTAACTAAGGATCCTTTACTAAGTAAACGATAAACTGTTGCAGTTGAACTTAAGCGTAGATTGATTGCACGATAAATGAATGACATGACTGGCCGCGAAGCCAGTAAATGCAGGCGCCAAGAAAACGCCGCAAACTAAAGCGAGAGTGAGCACATGCCTGCGCACACCTAATACATAAATAATTCAGTAACAAATAATAAGAGTCGTAAACAAACAAGAAACAAAAAAAACAATTAATTAATTAAGGAAAGCGTTGACCCTGCTCTGATGCATACTTATGAGTATGTGGCATCAGCTCTGACTATAATACAACAGATCTGTGAGGGTGGGTGAGTCTTGTGGGGTGGCGGAGCTTCAAACAATAAGGAAACTTTTACAAAGCGCTGGTAAGAAATGTGAAAAGAGGTGTGGAGATTGGGCTAGGCGTATCGGTTGTAAATATTGCGAGGACGTTACCGTCCTTGTGTGACTATGAATACTTTGGTTAGTGTGCTTTTTCGAATGAGATTGGTTAGATTCGAGTCGTATGGCGGCGCGTTTCGATTATCTACTTGTTAACGAGGCCGCGTGCCTTCGGGTAGGCCGAAGCCGGCTTTTTGGCCGGAATACGACCCGTGGGCGGACGTCGGTTGGAGTCGAGCGCCGTTCCGGCACTGGGCAGACCACGGCTGGACTTTATGTTGCGTACATTAGGCATGGAGCCGACGCCACTGCCGGCAGTGCTGGCGGCCAGTGGTCCAGCACCAGAGCCAGGTCCCCCATTGGAGCTGGAGTTGGCGTTGATGATGTTCTCGAGGCGACTGCGCAGCGAGTTGGTGTGGGAGTCCACAATATCGATGTCGTCGCCGCCCGTTTGCATGGCCTGGGCTAGCACCGCCTGCAGCGAGGCGGACACCTTAGGCGTGCGATACTCTTGGGTGGTACGGCATGGCATTTCCAGCTCGTAGCTGACTATATTCTCGCTCTTGAAGCGCAGAGAGCTGGGCGCATTGGATTTAGCCTCCTGCAGGGCGTGCTCGGAAGTGGGTCGACGACGCTGGGGATGAGAAACGGGCCGCCTGTTGCCTTGCCTTCCATCTCCTCCGGACATCGGCAGAGGCAGGGGAAGGGATGAAAACTTCCATTCCTCTTGCTCCTCGTCGTATTTTGCTTGTGTGTAGAGCCGCTGCTTTACCTCGATGGGCACAAAATTGTCAATGATAAGCAGCTGGCGTTTTAGCTCCTTGACGAGCTCGTTCTGGGCCATCTCCAGCTCACGCAGGTCCTGGTTGTGGTCGTGCTTGCAGTCATTGAGCTCCTGCTGCAGAGCCAGGTACTTGGCATAGCACTTGGACAGCTTGCGCTTCTTCAGCTCCACTTCCTGCTCTAATGAGACGTTGCGCTCTCGTATTTCCAGGGTGGTCTCTTCCTGCAGTTCCAGCTGCTGTTGGATCTCGATCTCTCGCTTCTTACGTTCCGCAATCTCCACTAGCTTCTTCTCCAACTCGATCTGACGCTCGCTGTAGGTATCCAGCAGATTCTTGCCACCGCGCACCAGCTGTCCTTCCAATTCGGCAAGTTTTGCAGCCAGTTTAGCGTTTTCGACGCGCTCCCGTTCCAGCTCTTCGTTGGACTTGGCCACCTCAGCCTCATTTTCCTTGTCCGACTCGGACTCTGCCCCATCGCCATCGCTATCCCTTTCCTCGTCCATCTGCAGTTCCGCGGATGAAACCTGTAGGGCACTGCCAATCAGCTCCTGTGATATGGGCTCCTTTTTGGGCTTCTTGACTCTCTGTTTCTTGATTGTCCCCTGCTTCTCGCTGCGCTGCTGCTGTTGCGGCGCAATCAGACGCTTCAGGCGTTCAATCTCCTCCTGGTACTCTTTCAGCTTGGCATCCTGCGGATCCTCGTTCTTAATCGGCTGGTTCTGGATGGACTTAGCCCGCGAGGCATACCGCAGCGTGGTCAGTGTCTCATTGTAGTTGTAATTCGAGGGCCCGATATTGGCAATCATAATCGTCTTTGAGTTGCCGCCCAGCGAGTCCTGCAGCAGACGCGTCAGCTTCGAGTCGCGATACGGAACATGGGGCGAGCTTTCGGCTAGAGCCGAGATCACGTTGCCCAGCGAGGAGAGGGCCAGATTAATTTTGCTCGCCTCCTTCAGTCGCTCGGCAGATGCGCCCGTCTTCGACTGTCGCTCGCTGCCAGCCAGATCGATCAGATTCAGCTTTCCCACCTTAATGGTGTTCGTCTCCGTGTCGCACATCTCGATCTTGATCATGAAAATTGCGTGTGAGCTACGAAAGGAAACACTTATAGTTCCATCTCTGTCTATCCGAATACCCTGTTCCAAATACTCACCGGGAACTGTGCTCGTTCATGTTGGTAAATCCCACGGTGCGATTCTTGTTGCCCACCTTCATGACACGAATCATATCATCGACGCTCTTGCAGTTGATGGCATGCAAATTGGGCACATAGACGCCAGAGCCGCGTTCCCTCACTTCCAGGTGCTTCGAGTTGGGCTTCAGCAAATCGCGCAGCTCCTCCATGTAGATTTCCAGGTAGGAGACATCGACCAGAAACTGAAAGTTCTCGGTGCGATTGATATGCAGCCAGATCTGCTCAAAGGTTCGTGGAATGATGCCCATCAAGTCGTCATTGCCGCGTACTCCCTCCATGGTGAAGGTCTTGCCAGTGCCTGTCTGGCCATAGGCGAATATGCAGCCGTTAAAGCCCTCCAACACCGAGCTAACCAGAGGAAAGACCACCTCGTGGTAGAGGGTCGTTTGCGAGGCGCTGGCATCGTATGCGGCGTCGTAGGTGAAGACCTTTCGCTGCTCCTTGTTAGCGTCCACCACATTCTGCAGCTCCACCACGCCCCTATTGGGATAGACATTGACCACTTCCGGGGAGCCCTCGGAGCGTTCGCGATTGCTCATCGGTCGGCATCGCACCACAACCTGGACGCACTCGTTGGGTGTTTGACTGCTGGCGGTGCCAGGGCGCCTACTCTTCGCACTCATAACCGCAGCTGTTGTGTTTTTGTGCTCGTGTGACTAAGGCAGCCTTGCCTCTGCTTCTCCCTCTCCACGCACTCTAGCCAGAAGTGGAAGCAGTCACTGGGGCGACGACGGAAAACAAATGACGAATAAAATCAATAATTCCATCTTGAAGCAAACATTTATTATTCCCCCAAGCACTTGTACGCTTAAGACTCGCTCAAAATGTAACTTTTCTATTGTTACAGGAGCAACGGGGTGAAATGGTTTTGCAACCTATGTTTAATTACCTGTATTTTTTTAAGCCAATTACTTCACCTTGAATACGTTTTTTTTGTTTCAGCTGCTGCGGCCGACGGGCGATTACGATATCCACCAGGTATCGATTTCACTCGATACATGTGGTACCGATTGCCGTAATTCAAATTTTTAAAAGTACTCGATAGTTTTGAAGAAATAATTTATTTACTTCCTTTTGTTAAAATTTGATTTGCTAGAAGAACTGGTGTTGGCCCCGCGCTTGCGTTTATTTAGGGGGTTACGTGGGTCGTAGGCATCGTACCAATCGTCGCCCTTTCTGTTCGCATCCTTTGCCAGGACTGGCGCTGTACTATTGAAATTTAACGTATGCGATAGCCAGTCGTCTCCAATTATCTCTTTCTCCACTGTTCCATTGTCGAACTCCTTCGGTTTCGCACTTGCATCCGCATCGTCGTTCTCAGAGTCCTCCTTGTGTTTCAAGCAGGCCACTTTGGTACGGAATTTAGCCAACAATTTAAGTGTGAATTCCTCCCTGGAAAAAAAACAAAAGAGGAATGGAAAAAGGATATAAACATGGTAAGAGCTGATCCTACCTGGATTGTCCTTTTGGCTGAAGTTTTGCTTTGGCAGTGTATTTCTCCTTTGACTCAATAAAGTCACAGATATAATGATTTTCGCTGGCGCCCTTAATTTTGGACTCTTTTTGAGCCTTCTCCGGGCCACTGGCCAGTTTATCCTTGCTTATCTTGTCCATCTGATATTTCTTCTTTAGAGAAGCAATTTCTTCGCGAATCTTAGTTCTGTAAAGGTAAATTGGTTATAGAGTAACTAAAGACCTAATATCTTGACGAGACGTACTTTTCTTTAGAGATCTTAAGTCTTAGTTCTTTCTCTCGAGTCATTAGGACGTCCTCCTCCTCCTCTGGATCACTCTCCACATCGACACTCTTAGCGATCTTCTGAGGCCGGGCATCTGTCTTGGATGTCTTGGAGAGTTTCTTCTTGATGAGGTCGGAGAAGTTGCTAGTTGAAGACTTGGCCTTGCTACTTTCCTTATCGTCATTCGGCAAGGGCTCCTCGCTATCTGCCCGTTCCTGTTTGGGCACTTGAATCGGTTCCTTGCTTAGCTTCGGATCATCTGTGACGTCGTGTAGCGATTTGGCCTTTCCGGCGTTTTGCTTAACGAACACGGTGGTCTCCACTTCGTCGCCTTCGGCCTCTTCTCCAAACGAAAGCAGGCCAAAGTTTCTGCAGTAAATTGATCATTTTAAGTCAAAATCAACAGAAAAGAGACCGCTGGCAAACTTACTTTACGCCCTGTCGTTGTTTCTTAACTTTTTTGCTCTTCTCTGTTTTGGCGATTGCTCGCGGAACAATATCATCGAACGGATTAGTGAGTACCTCAGTGGACAGAATCCGATGCGCGTGCATGGGCCTCTCCTGGTGGTCCACTATGCCGTCCTCCAGCTTGAGCATGTTGTAGATTGTGTCGCCCGTGACCTTGCCGAAGAGTGTGTTCTTGCTCTGAAGCTCAGGAGTCTCTGCAAACGTGAAAAAGAACTGCGAGGCATTGTCATCTTTGCCCGAGTTGGCCATTCCCAACAGGCCGCGGCGTGTGTATCGGAGTCTCGAATGAAATTCGTCCTTGAACGGCTGACCGTAAATGGACTCGCCTCCGGTTCCATCGCCATTGGGGTCGCCGCCCTGCACTATGAATCCTTTCACCAGTCGATGGAATACAGTGTTGTTGTAGTATCCCTCCAAACATAGTTGCACGAAGTTGCGGCACGCTTTTGGACACTCTCTGGCCCAGAGCTCGATGTCGATGTCGCCCACTGTGGTCTTTAGCAGAACCTTGCCCGACGTGGGAGGCTCCTGGATGTAAATGTTGCTCATTGTTGTCGATGTCAATTATTATAATAAACTAAAATGAAAAGGGGAAGTCAGACATCAACAATATGAGCTGCTGTTGTTTTTAGTGATGAGAATATATGCGAGAAAATATCGATATTTTTGTGCGTTAATTATTGCTAGATGCGTTTCTAGGCAACCGTTTTGTTTTTGATTTTCATGAATTTTTTAGAACTTTCAGAATTAATTGAGAATATTTGACTAATTAAGGATGAATTTTAATGACGACCCATTGGCGGATCTGCTTAGTGATAACAGCTTAGACAACGACAACTTCTTCGAGACACCAGCTGGTATTGGCCACAAGAAACAGCCGAAAATCGCGAAAGCTAAAGGAAAACTGGAAGATCTCTTTGGCATACAAGAGGAAACGGAGGCGGACGTACAAAGCCCCTCCACATCTGCCCAGAGCACCAAAGTCAAACCCACTGCCACGAGCACTCCGCGTATCGTCAAACAGAAACCTTCCCTCTCCCTCGATGACGAAGCGGGCGATGATGACCTGGGGTTTGACCCCAAGCGCCCCAAAAGTGGAGGAACGAAGAAAAGTCTGTTTGATGACTTATTGGCCGTCACCGAGCCCAAAAAGAACATATTTGATGAGATTCTGAGCGGCGGCGATGTGGCAAAGCGTCCGGCCACTGCAAAGCCGTCGATATCCCGCCAGTCGACAGACACTACCACGGAAAACTCGCAGGCACGTCCCAAGACCTCCACTGGGCGGCGTAGCTCTGCTCAATCGGCCACCGTCAATGCGGATCCTCTCGGTCTGTTCGGCAGGGACACGAACGTCACAGTTTCGGGTATGTCCACGCCGGTATCCAAGAAGCGGGGAACGACAGCAGACTGGCTTGGTCTGGAATCCGCTGCAGCATCCGTGGCAGGTGTGGAACAGGAGCGACCCTCTACTCCCACGCAGCAGCCATCCGTTCAGCAGCAGCCTGTCAAGGAATCGGCTCCACCTTCTGAAGCTCCTGCAGCAGCGGCAGCTCCCAAAAATTCTGCAGACATACTGCGAATGCCTGACCCAGACGAGGCGGAGCATTACCTGTCGTCAGAGCTACCTCTCCCCACAGGACCTACTGTCAACCCGGCCACGCAGAGTATCCTCTTGCTGAATAGTTTGAATATGGAGACGGGCTCAAATTTCAATGCGCTTCAGCAGCAGGAGTGCCAGCTGGTCATCGCAGCGCAAATGAAGAGCCAGGAGCGCACCCTGCTGGAGATGCAGCGCCGACAGGAAGCCCAGGACCGAAAGTTTCAGGCGCTAATCCAACAACAGCTGCAGCGCCAGCAGCAGATGGAGGAGCACATCAAAGGGCAGCAGGAGCGTATTAGCATGCACATCCAGCTGATGATGGCGCAGCCCGCGCACGTCCAGCAGCTAGAGGGACTACTGCCTGCCCAAAAGCCAGTGCTGGACAAGCAGGAGACGGAACAGCAAACAGCGAGCAGAGATGAACACAAGGAACAAGAGGTGATGCAGCAGCTCCAGCTGGAAACGGAGTCAAAGCGGAATCTGCTGGAGAAACTGCGCCTAGAGGAGCTGGTGGCCAACATGAAGGTCAACTACGAACAGGAAATCGAAATGATCGAGTCCTCATACAAGTAAGTAGGTAACCGATTGATCCTCTGTCTACGATCTAATGCCCCATTTGATTGCAGGAAGCAGTTGAAAGTCCTGGAGGAGCACTTGGCCGCCGTCGAGGAGCGACTGAAGGCGGATAACAGCGAATTGCGGCAGCACTTTGTTGACAAACTAGAGAAACAAAAACTCGACTACGTCGAGCAAATGTCCACCCTGCGGCAGGACCATGAGGATGAGGTGCGCAAGCTGCGCAACTCCCATGAAATGGATCTCGAGGGCATTCGGCAGGCCAAGATGGTGGAACTGTCATCGGTGCAGGACCATGGAAACTACTTGGAAACGCTCCGCCTTGCCTCGAGCAACCTGCAGGAGCTGCGCGAGGGGATGAGCAACAGTCAGGACAGGGAACGACTGCTGGAGGCGCGCGAGCGACGCCTGGCCGACCAGGAGCGCCGCCTAAAGATAAACGAAGACACGGCCGACGAGGAGAAGCGAAGACTCATGGAGCTGGTGAGCACTCTGGAGCTGCAGCTGGGTCGCCTCTCCAAGGACTCGGCGGAGGAGAATTGGCAGCTACGGCAGCGCATGGCTAGCTTGGAGGCCGAGCGAAAAGCCCTCGAGCGCGAAAAAGAGTTTCATAGAGAACAAATGGAACGCGACGAGAAGCGGGTCGAGGAGCTCAAGGCCTTGCAGCTAGCCGATACGGAGCGGCTGCACCAGGAGCTGCAGCAGGAGCGTACTCAACTGGCTGTGGAGCGGCAGCAGCTAGAAATGAAGCACAGGCTGCAGGAGCATGGCAACCTCGACCAGGATCGTGTGGAGTTGGAGGCTCAGCTAAAGGTTGCGCGGGAGGCCATCAGGCGGGCGGACCAGGAGCGGGATCGCTGCCACAAACTGCAGCGTGAGGTGGAGGCGCGCAAGCGTCTGCTTGCTGATAAGGAGAACGACTTGAACCTGAAAGAGGATGAGCTGGCACAGTCCACTACTGCGTATCGGATGGCCACAAGCCGGTGCCAGATGGCAGAGCAGAAGGCACGCGAAGCAGATCAACTGCTGCAGGCCAAGCTGCAGCTTTTGGGCAAGCGGCATCACGAACTGAGCGAAAAAGAGGCGCAGTTGTCCCAGGAGCGAATGCTTCTCGCACAGGACCGCATTACGATACACAACCTGAAGAAGCAGATCCTTCGGAGCAGATGCGCGCTCTGCAAGATGGGGTCGGAGAGCGCCGAGTTGGCGCTACGCATTGACCGAAAATCGAAAAATCAGACCAACATGGATCTCAATCTACCCCCCATGCCGCTCAGCAATGCCGAAATGATGCTAAAAATGTCTGCCGGAACTGAGCCGGGCGAGGCACAGAGCGACATTGTCGACCGAATGCTGGACGACAACATCCAAGCCTCCTATCGCCGGATGTACAACGTGTCCGGGTCAGTGGATGATGTCGACTACGGCTTGGCAGGTGGCCTCGACGACGATTCCAAGGTAGCCATGGATAATGGCAAGCTAATGGATCCAGACCTGGAAGCCTTGCTATCGAAATTCAATAACGGATTCGCTTCGGGATTGTGATTCCGAATCCATACAAGACTATAGCGCACCCAATCCTAATGAATAAAAAATGGAATGAATATATTCAAAACCCAGCATTTATCAGTATAATAATAGTTTAGATTCTCCAGTTTCCCCAACAACAGTTTCAAAATAACAATTCTATAGAGTGATTGGTGTAAACTATGATCTGTTTTTTATTATAATGACTACCTTATATAAAGAAAAATCCTTTTTTATATTATTAAGCCTAAGCCAGAAAGCAAAGAATCTTAAATAAAGGAAATTTCGGTTTTGTTTCTTTTTGATTAATAAATAATATTTATTAAATATATTTAAAAAAAAGTTTATCGGTATATTGAAAATAAGACGGTATATTTCAGATGCTCAGACCGTGATACGCGGTCACACTGGTTGTTAGCTTGTTGCATTCCGTTTTGTGTTTTTCCGTGTTATTTTTGTGTGTTTCTGCCCGAGGAAGGCAACAACAAATGAGTGGTTTTATGTAATTTAATAATAATGTAACTAATATGTTGTAAAAAAAGTGCATACGCCTAAATAAAGTGCAAGTTAATCAGTATTTTCGGGTATTCCGCTTACGTTTTGTATATTCATTCCGTTTTTGTCATCGTCTTGTGTCTGTGTGCGTGTGTGTACGCCTTTCGGATTCGTTTTGTATTTAGTAAGTAGGTGTGTGGGAGACAACTTCACCTTAATTCAGCGTCAGCATAGACGTGAAGCAATGAAATAAACCATTGCAAATAACAAGAGAAAGAGAAGCACATCAATTCCTCCTCTGTGCCTGAAACTTCGAAGAGGGCGGCTGTATATTGTGCGAAATAAGTGAAATAACATCCAAAAACATCAGTGGAGGTGACACCTAAAAAAGCAAGTAAGTGGCGTCCGACGTACAAGCGAATAAGAATAAATGAAGAAGAATGAAGAGTGCCGAATAAATGTGTGTGCAAACGTTAATACTTATGTATGCTTTATGTATATGCATATTAATGGCACTCCATTATCATATTCGTTCTTCCTCCATCTCTTTTCCTTCGTTATGTTCATTGTCGTGTGTGCGAGTGTGTGTATGCGCTAGTATGGGTCAACTAGTTTTACAATTTGCAAAATTATTGCTCTACATTTTGCCAGTCTTCAATAAAACGCAGCCTAATTTATTTGAAATCAATTCATTTCGTTGCTATTGCTATTGCCATTGTGTGCGCTCTTATTGATTTACCTTAACCTTTGCCGCCGCCGTAACTGAAGGTTTTCTTTCTTTTTACGTCTCTCGCCGGTTGCTGTTTTCTCTTATCTTCTGCTCCTTCGCGGTTCGCATTCAACTGCACATTTGTGTGTGTGCGTGCGTGTGGGTACGTTTAGCATCTGTGTTTATGCTGAACAGCTGTTCCCCTGTCTTATGTACAGTGGGTTAAAAGTGTACTGCGGTCGATATGCCGAATACCTTTCGAAAAAAAGTGGGCTTAAATGTATATGTTAGCAATGTTTTTAAATGCATAAAGATAAAATGTCGCCGTAAAACCGTAATTCGTGAAGAATTATTTTCGTTGTGACAATACTTTTTCCACCCACTGTGCGAATAGTGTGTAAACGAGAGAAGTCTTGCTACTGCACAGCACATAATCTGTGTGGGGAATGGCTACACTCGCGGCATTCATTCATTCCCACAATATATGTATGATTGTGGTCATAAAATACGATTGCGTATATTCATGCTTCCCCTTTAGTCTCATGAATGGTAATCGCAAAATGAAACAGTTTGCTTTACATTCGTTCTATTTACGAGTACGAGCACATATTACTATAGTAGCTATAGCTATCATATTCATATTCATACATATGTATGTACATATGTAATGTGCAATTCGAACTAATGTTCCTTAAATCCATTTCATAGCAAAACGAAAGTGGTGAATGCTTTTAATCAATTCCTTCTCAAATTTGAAATCAATTTGTTATATGACGTACTATTTATTCGAGTGAATCATTCTCCCTACCATTGCCCATTCTCCATTTGTGATTGCAGTGTTTATCAATAGCCGATAGACATCTGCCCTTTCCCGACCAGTCAGTACACCTGTTCCTCATATCCACTCTCAATGGTACTGCTCCCTCCTCTGGTCTCTGTTCAGCGACACACATACATCGCTCACGCATCGCACCGGCACCTTTACAGGGCATAATCACTTTTATCACCCGATTTCGTTATCGCAACGAACGGGAATGGCAGATAAGAGAAACAAAGCACACGACAGTCGAAAAAGTTCGGCAAAGGAGAGAGTACATATAGAATTTGAACAAAAGTAGAAATTTAAAGAAAAACAAAATGCCAAGTAGTTCTCATTGGGTTGTTTTTCAGAATTCAACGGGAACGACAACATCGCGGGACTGACGCTGCTGTTGTGGAGAGAATATGTCAAACCAGGGCCAAACCGATTACGACAGGCAATTCCAGGATGACTTGGCCAAGGCGACAGCACTGAGCTTGGAGCAGCAGGCCCTCGACGACTACAGGCGGCATAAGAAGTACGGCACTGGCTACCATTCCGGGGTGCCAAGCGGCGCCTCTGGGCGGGACTACTATGCGCAGCAACGTAGTCAGAGCGTTACCCAGCGCCGACACTCGGAGGTGCATACGACGGCAGCCGCGGCTAGCAATGTGGAACGTTCACGCACTCCACCGGCGCAGGTATCCGAGAATGACCTAATCTGCTTCGCCAGTCCCACCAGCAAGCAGCCCGAAAGCGGTACCACCTTCGGCAGGCTGATCGAGGACCTGCAACGGATGCAGCCACCCAATTCGCACTCGCAGGCGCTAGTGCCGGTGGGGCCAGTGGCAGCGGCAACTGCTTCGGTGCCAGCACAATACGGCTTCCACCAGCCGCAGCCGCAGCATCAGGCTCAACCCCAGCCGCCGCCGTATGGAATCGTGGGAACAGCTGGCGGCATGCAACTTGTGCCGTATCAGAACGCGGCTCAGGCACAACAGCGGCCACTCAGTAACGAGGAGCTACAAAGGCTCTACAGCATGCCCAGCCAGATGGCCGTGCAGCCGGTGCAGGCGGTGCCAACCGCTTACCTCTACTATCCCGGAGCGGTTGTAGCTCCGTACACGGCTCCCATTGTGCCAGGCTCGGCTGCCTTTATGCCGCCGCAGTACCCACAGTCGCATGGATTCGGGTTTGGGCCTGGGTACCCGGGAGCGAGCACCCACATGGATTTGGGGCGTCCACAGTCCACGCCAGTGCCGACCGCTAGCAACATTAGCAGCCACCACCCGTCCAGTCATCCTGTCTCCAATCCGGAAGCCAACGGCGTGAACATAAAGCCACGACGCCCCGTACCTTTAAACGCCAGCGCCAGCACCAGTTCCAACGGTCAACAACAACCTCCCAAACGCACTGGTAACGATTTGATAGACCTCAACCAAGAGGACTAGTATGTATCCCTATCGCCTGCGCACAGTTTTCTCCCTTGGCTTGGCTTTGCTAACATGAGACTCTATCTTCTGCTCTTGCAGCTCACGTGTGAGTGTACTGGAGGCATTCGATCCCCTGCTAAATGAGAACACTGGTAAGCCCCAACAATTATGTATTAACCAGACATACAATCAACCTACTCTCCTGGGAACCGCAATCCCGTATTAGAAACTGAACTAAAGTGGGGAGTTTAAGGTTAATCAGATAGATATTTGAAAATCTGTGGGTGAAAGGGA
The DNA here is from genome assembly GCA_005876895.1 of Drosophila azteca. Taxonomy (NCBI): domain Eukaryota; kingdom Metazoa; phylum Arthropoda; class Insecta; order Diptera; family Drosophilidae; genus Drosophila; species Drosophila azteca. Next base: position 523,689 of record VCKU01000016.1, read on the forward strand.
ACATCTGGATACTAATTTGATAAAATAGCATTATGTTTGGGGTAAATGTATATACAGTCTTCAAACAATATTATTATCAATGTCAATGTCAAACCCAAACCCAATCCCTATCCCGAATTGGGTGTTAATATCCTTTGTAGCTCGAGATCGTTTGTAGCAAGTGTGGCTGCGCTCGACTTAGATACGAATTAAACTGAATGTTTTTGTTTGTTTCTCTCTGTATTGCAGTGTCGCAAAAGTAACCCAATTTTAATTGAAAGTCCTACTACTACACTACTATCCGTACTACTACCAAACTACTGCAAAGCAAACTACTTTACACAACCCACAACATGTACACCACCATCTAACTGGTTTCGGTACGGTACGGTACAGTACGGTTCGGTTGGGTTTCGGATTCGGTGTCGGTGTCGGTACGGAATCAGTGAAAGTAACAAATTTGTGTCTTAGGCAGCACGCACTTAGAACCACCTACTTACTTATACACCTATATAAACACTATTTTTAAACAAAAGGCTGACTTTGTGCCTTGCGCCATCACCACATCACATCACACACAGCGGAAGGCACCCAAATATGATTGGACTTCCGATTGGCTTCCGATTCGCGTCGATCCACACGATCAAAATTTAAGAGAAATTAAATTGGTGATTTATCAATCGCCTCGAAGGAGTGTTCTAATGTGAATGAATATGTAGTTATTCTGAAGTCACTTCCTTTTTTTTGTTTTTACCATGTATTACGGAATGAACAGATTGTGATTTGCTGATTTGCTGCTACATTTATACATATACAAATACCAATATAAATACATACATATGTTTAGTTCTATCGTGTATCATTTTGTGAGACAAAAACAAATAAATAATTCCATGAACAAATTCCAGTTTCTTGTTGTTTTATTAAACATCTTGTCTCGCCTTGCCTTGCCTTGCCGCCTTGCTGCTAATGCCCGTCGTTTCCCACTTTCAAAAATACAATATCTTTCAATCAATTAACATTTATGTCATTTCAATGCTTTCCCAAATTTCTATAGTATCTTATATATGTCCGTTGAGTATATATATGTATGTATTTATATATTAACATTTAGAGATATTGGATTGGGTTAGAGGTATCTAAAATTTAAACACCGGGGTCTCGGCCACATTTCTGCGTAACTTCTGCTGTCACTAACTCTGAAACGATTCTTTTCTTTCTTGTACAAAGTTCTTCTGCTCCTGTAAAGTTGACCTTTTTTAATTTTTGACCCCAACATGTTAAGGATATGGTTCTATGAGATTTGTTTATAAATAAATTTCACGAACAGAAATCGGAAATAGTTCTCACAGCCAGAATTGTTAAGCCATGTCAATTTAACATCGATTAAAAATCGAAGAAAATTTTAAGATCGGTAAAAACTGTATTAGAAAGTTCAACAATCAATTAATCGATTAAAAATTGATCAAATAAAGTTCGAACAAATACAAAATTAAAATATAATGCCACAAATGCTTTGCGAACTTTTCCCATTGTGAGAATATTGTTTGAGAATATAGTTCTGCGACTTATCTGAATAGTGGGAGTGGGAGTATCTGCTAATGGCATTCTCACTTGTTGAATATCTCAAGTTGCACACTCCGTTAGCGGTCTGGGGAGAGGGGGATATGGTTTGGAAACAGATTTTAGGTTTGAAATAGAATTTGTACGAGTATCCCCCCAGCCTTTATATGTTTAGAGTTTGCCCTTTTGTGGGACATGAAACAGATGATTGAAAACATTTGGGACGATAAAATCCCTCGTTCGAGGGCGATCACAAACTGAATGAGATGAGCTATGGGGGAACATATGTATGTATACATATGTATGTATAATACGTATGCGATTGTATATACAGTGATCGTTCGATTGAAAGAATTAGCGGATCAGAAAAACAATATCTTTGCGTTGGAGCATTCACATTCATTTGAGTTTCCTGATTGTTCACGGCATCCGAGAGGCTTGCGAAAAGTAGTATTATTCGGATCTGGAACCTCCACTATACTTGGGGCCAGACGTGGCGTGGGCGACCCCCATCAGGCCATGTATGACAGCAATCACAATTAGCTATTAGGCGATGGGAACGATGGCGCGGCCAATGTGGGATTTGTTAGCGTAGAATTGCGAACTGTTCTCCGATCGCTAGTGCTGCACGTTAGTTCTCTCCATTCGCGTGTCTTGTACTGTGGTTTTTTGGGGGACCGATTGGGGGACTTTATTTTTGGCTACACGATGTGCCCGGACGACTCTCGCGGACGCTAACCGTGTGTAGGCCTCAGTGCCATTTGCATAACTGCGTGCGATATTTGTGTGTCGGACTGGGACTTGGGATTTGGACTCGACTGATCATGCATTCGCTACTTGCAGGAAACGACAGTGCCTCGGACAGCACCTCCTATTATGCGGAGTACGATCCATTCGACTTCCTGTACAGCGGCGATGGCGGCACCCAGTACTCGGATCCCATGTACGAGGCGGTCAACAGGTGGGACAAGAGCGCCGCGACCACCAGTCCGAATGTTAGCCTCATTGGCTGGCGACAAGATTATCTGGCCCAGCCTTCGACATCGTCGGCTGCGTCGTCGTGTCAGGTGGAGCCATCCTTGGAAGAACCGGTTTTCCTGTGCGAAAATGCATCGGGTAGTGTGTCGCCGCCTCCGCCACTGCCACCGCGTAACCAGCAGCTGTATGAGTCGGCCCAGGTCCAAGCAGTGTTGGGTGCCGCGAAGCCCTACCAGCCCACGGCCTTGACAGACAGCTACACATCCAGCATACCGGCCCATGTGGTGCTCGACCGGCGGAAAACATGCACGCGGCTCTACGAGCTGATTAGCGACCAGCGCACGGACGATCCCGAGTTGCTGGAGTTCTACCACATGGTTAAACAGCTGCGGTCGCGCTACCCACACGACGATGCGCCCACAAATGTGGGGCATGTGGTGGCGGCAGAGTTCAACTACCACTACATGATGGACACCAGCATCAAGGTGATTGTTCATCCGGCACTGAACACCCTCCAGCAGCATGCACTGTCCACATCGGCCTCGGCTGCCGAGGGTCAGATCAAGGGCTATGGTACACCGGTTACGTTTACCTGCGATAGTAAGTGGTTTTTGGCTCTGCCTGGTTCTGTCCAAAGAGATCTCCTAATGATCGCATTATTCCTTCTTTTCTTATCAGTTGACTCCGTGGTGGCGCAGGTGGTAGCCCAGGCGCTGGCCTCGCTGGAGGGCCAGGTTAAGGGTAGTGTTACCGACTACGTCGTCAAGGTGAGTGTGGAGGGCAGCATGACGTCTGTATTCTCGCTGATCTGTGATATTTCAGCCCATTGGTCTGCTGGAGTGGCTGGCCCCCACCTCGAGGCTAAGTCAACTGGAGAGTGTGCATAATAGCTTTCAGTTGGAGAAGGATGTCCACCTGGGCCTCTGCCTGAGCACCGCCTCCAACATGCAAGCCATAGCGCGCACAGAGCGGGATGACGTGAACGATGCGGACCTGCAGCCAGAGCAACTGTTTCCCAACGAGGTGGTGCCCATTGTCACCTACGACAACATGATGATACTCATCGAGACGCTCGAGATGGAGATCGACAAGCTGGAGTCGGCCGCCGACTCCCCCCCGCCTGCCTCCGGTCGTAGCGTTGTCAGCTGTTCTGGCGTGGTGCAGGCGGTTAAGGCCATTTGTGCTCTGCTCGGCTCCATCGATACCTTGGACATTGCACGGTGTGTGGCCGATCTGAAGCGCGTTTGTGAGGATGCCCAGACAAAATATGCGACTGGATCGGGGGCCAGCAATCCGGAGATTGTCAGCGATTACGGCGACTATGCCCAGGTCACAATGCGACCGCGCTCCCTGCTCGAGCAGATCAAGGTCAAGTGCAATTGTCTGCGCGATGCTGTGCAGGAACTGGTCGAGCTCTATGCGAATGTGTTTCGGGTGGCGTTCTCTGTAAAGTCGCTGGACTATGCCACAAGTGAGTCATGCCCCATTGATCTGCTCTGAGCTCTTAATTGAATATTATATATAATTTTAGCACCCATTCCCATTTCGTGCGTGTCGAAGCCGATTGTGGTGAGCATCAATTGTCTGCACAGGCCGCCACCAAACTGGAAGTACGAGGACTACTCGCTGTGTGTGCAGCTTGTCTACGGAACGCGTCTGCTGTCAAAACCAAATGTCTTGAGCTGCTCGAATGACACGAGCGGCGGGCTGTTCCCGCGTCTCAACTTTAGCGCCTGGCTGACCTTCGAACAGCATCCCATATGCACGCTGCCGCGCGAGGCTCGGCTCACGTTTGTCCTCTATGGCAAGCAGGCAGCCAGTGAGAACGAGCCGAACTCGGAGCCCAATGGCGAGCGGCGGCAGGTGACCACCGAACTGGGGTGGTGCTCCATACAGCTGTTCGACTTTAAGCGGGCGATGATCTGCGGACCCTATCTACTGTCCGTGTGGCCCCCAACCACTGACAAAATGCTGGGTCCGGCCCCAGCACGCGGCTGCCACCCACATCCCGACTTTTGTCCTGTTCTGAGCATCGAGGTGCCGCCCTATGGAGGGCGCATAGAGTTCCCAGAGCACCAGGAGGTGCCCAAGCCAGCACCGCAGTGAGTAGTTACCCCGACTCGGCTAGATTGGCAGTCTTCTAACAGTCTCGGTTTCACCCACAGCTACGACTTTGCCTCGCTAGATGCCAACCTGCAGGAGGAACTGCTGGACACCGCCGAGCTGGGCTACACTGGGGCCACCGATCGACGCGAAGTATTCTGGGAGAAGCGTCTGTACCTACAGAACTATCCCAATGCGCTTCCCAAGGTCCTGCATGCCGCTCACAGCTGGGACTATGCGAACCTGATAGATCTACACGCCCTACTGCACTCGTGGGCCCCACTGTCGCCGCTGCAGGCTCTCGAACTGCTGCTGCCTCGCTATCCGGATGCCAAGGTGCGGGAGAAGGCCGTCGAATGGATTTCAAAAATGCCCAACGATCAGCTGGTTGACTTCCTGCCGCAGCTGGTTCAGTCCCTGAAGCATGACACCTACGAGGGCTCCGCCATGGCACGATTCCTGCTGGCCAAGTGCCTCGAGTCGCCGCGATTCGCCCACCATATGTACTGGCTGCTTGTGCACAGTTTGCCCGATGATCCACACAACTCGATTGGGGCCGCCATGGTGGACCAGGAGTACGACGAGTGCCAAATAACCCAGGCGCGCTACTACCGCCGCAGCAAGATGATGCTGCGCGCCCTAATGGCCATCTGTGGCGAGAAGATGCTTCAGCGCTTTATGTACCAGCACCGCATGTGTCAGGTAGGTGTCCATCAGATGTCCATTACCTCGTGGCCCATTTTGCATTGATTGTGCTTCAATAGAAACTGACAACGATAGCGGAGTCTGTGAAGGATTCCAAAGAGTCGATGCGACAAAAGAGCTTGGCCGCTGGAATGGACGAGGTGCACCAGGATCTGCTCGAGAAGCCCACCTGTCTACCGCTGGGACCAGAGCTGGAGGTAACGGGCGTCAGTGTGCGCAACTGCAGCTATTTCAACTCCAACACACTGCCGCTCAAGATCACCTTCGTGGGACCCGATGCCGAGTCGCTGCCAGCCATTTTTAAGGTATTGTCCACGAGAAAGAGTGAGAGGATCTTTACGATACTGAGTGTCTTTTTAGTGTGGCGATGATCTGCAGCAGGACCAGCTGACCATTCAGCTGATTCGCATCATGAACAAAATGTGGCTGGCCGAGCGATTAGACCTGAAGATGGTTACCTTCAACTGTGTGCCGACTGGCTACAAGAGCGGCATGATCGAGCTCGTCTCCGAGGCCGAAACGTTGCGCAAAATCCAAGTGGAGTGCGGCCTGACAGGCTCGTTCAAGGATCGCCCCATAGCCGAGTGGCTGGGCAAGCAGAATCCCAGTCCACTGGAGTATCAAAGTGCTGTGCGCAATTTCACACTATCCTGCGCCGGATACAGCGTGGCCACCTATGTGCTGGGTATCTGTGACAGGCACAACGACAACATCATGCTGAAAACTTCGGGACATCTATTTCACATTGATTTTGGTAAATTCCTGGGAGATGCACAGATGTTTGGCAACTTTAAGAGGTAAATATATGCTCTCTCAGTGTAAATTTATTATTTCTGATCCGTAATCATCTTCTGCAGAGATCGAACACCGTTTGTGCTCACCTCGGACATGGCGTACGTGATAAATGGCGGGGACAAACCCTCCACCGACTTCCACTACTTTGTGGATCTCTGCTGTCGCGCCTTCAATATCGTGCGCAAAAATGCCGATCTACTGCTTCACACGTTGGCCCACATGGCCACGGCCGGCATGCCCGGTGTCAACTCCAAAGCCGTTAACTACGTGCGGTGCGCCCTGCTGCCAACGCAATCAAATCCCGAGGCGGCAGCGACTTTCGCCAAGATGATCCAATCCTCGCTAAAGAGTTGGTTCACCCAGTTCAATTTCTTTCTGCACAACCTGGCCCAGATGCGCTTCACTGCCGACGAGGGCACCGGCGAGCTGCTCTCATTCGTGCCTCGCAAATATACGTAAGTTTCGACTGCTTCCACATCAACTATATATTTTTCAAAGTGGGCTCCGGTTTTCACTTACTTTTGGTTTGCGTACGCAACGAAAACGGTTGGTCCGTTTTTATTTTCATGTGCTCCCGTTTTCGCAATTTATTCATCAATATGTTCCTTCCCATGTCCCGTTAAATGCACCATTTAGTTTGGTTACGCGAACAATTTGGGCTGTTACGCGAACAAAATCCTCTGTAGCATACGATCCCCGATAACAAACGGATGCAGCGCGATGCTCCCAGCAAATCGCAAGGTTTTGTTGGTCAGACACCATTTTTTGGCAAAAAAAAAAAAAAATGTGTTGAAAAGGCACAAGCCAAATTGCTCTGGTAATGGTGTTATATAATTTTATTGCACAAATAAGTCATCTATTTTTTTCCCTTGCAATTATGATTCGATTTGTTGTATAAAAAGCTGTTTACTTTTCATTTCGGGCAGACAAATGTTTAAGTTTTAAAATACGAAAATGGGAGGACCAATATTTGCGTTTTCAAAAGTGATTGGGAAAGTTTTTTATAGAGTGATGCATTAAAACCCAATTACTTGTATCGTTTCATAGCATGCAACAGGATGGTCGCTTGAAGATTGTCAAGGTGGTGCGCTTCCAGAAGCACTACAGCATGGAGAAGTTTTACATGTACATACTGCAAGTGACGCGGCACGGACAGCCGGATCCCACGCACTTGTTCCGCTCGTACCGCGAGTTCACCGAGTTCCATCAGAAGCTGTGCATGCACTTTCCCCTGGTCAAACTTCACAGGTGAGTTTTTAGTCTAAGAGAATCCTCACTGAACAGATTAGATGCCAGATCCCTGGTAGTATTACAAATGTAATACGCAGCTCCGATATTCCTCAGATCATCCAGTTGTTTAGATTCATGCATATTCAGGAACAACTATAGAAGCGGTGGAAACGCTTTTTCAAGTTAGTGCAGTTCCCGGCTCCTCGGGCCTTGTCAGGCACACACATGCATTTTGTTTTTAGTTTCGCTGGCCCGACCCTTTGTCCTGTTCACGAGTCGAAGAGCAATGTGCATAGAATCTTAGTCCCATCCACGAGTCGAGGAGGAGTGTGTCTCGACACACACATTACATGTATTTTGTTTTTGCATTCTCGAGCATTCGAGTCTGACTGGATTCGTGTTGTCGAAGAAGTCTCGTTGCAATAGAATCATTTTTAATCAAATGGTTCTGAGTAACTACATAAATATTTATGTATGTATATTTTGAATAGGAAATATTCGTCAGAGAATACATATGTACGTATGTATATCTATTGCTTTGGCCCCCATATCTTGTTCTCGTTCTTGTTTTTGTACGTTATCGTGGCTTTATCGAAATACAGACGTTCATCTATCGGACTCTTTATCTAGACATTGAAAAATTGATTCCAATTCGGCTTCAAAACCTTTGCTTATTTTGTGAACATTTCTAGAGACACTCTTTTTTGTTGTTATCTTGCAAGGTTATATTCTTATGGTATTTCCTGTTATATTGTTTATTATTATTATAATATAGTCAACATTATATGGCAACTTATCTTTGAAACGTACACTAGTAAATCGTGCATACTCGTAAGTGGGTCGTTGCCAGAGCCAGCCAGCACGCATTACATTTACACATAAAATACTGTATTTGCTAAGGAAATTGATGGACACGCAGATTGATCTTGTTCCTAGGCATCCGTATCGTTTTGAATTGTGCGCAGGGCTGCTGTCATGGTGCGATGCTGGCTAATGGCGCGTCCGAATGCCTCGTCGTCGCTGCTGCCGTCCTGCGAGACCTGTGCGCCGAACAGGCTTGGCACACTGCTGTGCCCTGACTCCGGCTCAAATATGGTCGAGCGCAGCATGGGGCGAGGCGGAGGGTCATCCTCCTCAGACTCTCCACTCGACGATGTGATTACATCGGCGGACTGGTAGTACTGCAAGTTTTCCACGTCGAAGCGTACCTTCAGCGTGCGTGGGTTTCGCTGTGCAGGCTGCGGTGCCGAACGCGTTTCGTCCTCACTGGAACTGGAGCCTGGTAGCTCTTCGGGATGGTAGCAAGGCAAGGGAGCCGCATCGCCACGGACATTGAGGGTACTGGTCTTGGTGGAGCGCGGAGCAGGCTGAGGTATTGGTCGCGGGGACTCGGGCACAGCCATTTCCTGGCACAGATCCTCAAAATTCTCAATTCCATTTGTCGGCGCTTCAGAACTGTTCGGTCCTGAGCCTGTGGCTCCGTTCGTTTCCAGTTCGGCATACAGATCCTCTATGCTGCTCACATATCTCTCGCCTCTCACGACTTCAGTGTATTTTGGCAAGGTTTGGCTGGCCCGCGTGCTCTCCAGCTGCATCAGAGAATCGTAGTCGGGCAGGTAGGGCATGCCAGGGTCGTAGGGCGGTGGTTCGACCGATTGTGGTGGCGGTGATTCCGAATGCCTATCTGCAACTGGTTCCATTAGCTCCAACTGATGGAATAGCCCCTCTACTTGCTCTACGTTGTCCAGCGCCAGAGTGGCTTCACTGAGTGTGGTCTCAACCGGGGGCAGCTGTTCTACGTTGTCCAGCGACAGAGTAGCTTCACTGAGTGTGGTTTCCACCGGCGGAAGCTGCTCCAGGGCGCCGGGATGCAACGCCCAGTTGGGCTCAGGCATTTCTGCGACCGCATCGAGGTTCTCCCAGTTCTCCCAATCCTCGTCGATGCTCTTGCCAAAGCCAGGCGGACTGCCTGCCGCAGGTAGCTGCTGAGGATCCAGGTCTAAGATGTCCGCCTCGTTCATCTCAAAAGAGGAACGAATGCGCACGAATTCCGGGTCCTGTTCTCCATTTGGCAATTCCAAGTCGTCGAAAAGACTACGTTGGATCGGCGCTTGGGGTGGGATTGTCGCCTCCGGACTGCCTCCTATCACTGCTACAACGAATGCCGAGTCCATGGACTGATCGCCGGCTTCTTGACTATTGAACGCCATTTCCGATTCGGGTTCATCGGCGGAGGGGGCCCCGCGGTGCACCACGGCAGTTACAGAGAGGGATGAGGTGCAGCCTTGGTCCTCGTCGGGGGTCAGAAGCTCTGGCACATCATCGACTGGATCGAACTTGACATAGCGCCCACTGTCCTTGTTCCTCAGCTGCGTCGCCTTGGCCGCATCCGCTGTGGGCTGTACGCTAATGAGCGCGTATTTCTCCGCAAAGTGATCAAAGTTGGGCATTCCCAGTTCGCTAGGTGGCTCGGGAGCCACGGCTACTGCTAGATCTCTTGCTGGAATCATTTCAGTGGCTGGTGGGAGCACCTGTGTGGGTGGAGAAGGTGGCATGCGGGTGGGTGGCGCTGAATAGCTGTCAGAGTGGGCACTGTGCACCTCCTTGCGACGAGGACGATGTACTTGGGGCGGTGTTCGATATGAGACTTCGGCTGGCTCTCTCAAATTGCGCTCCTGGGTGGCAGTGACTGGGTACATTCGAAGGTTTGGCACACTGCCCGTCAAGTAGCTGTTGCCTGTGGAAGAATGGAATGGCAGTCATTGGGCGAAACAGTCTCACAATTTCCAAGTCTTTACCCGCTGCAGTTGATGAAGGCCATGAGCTTTCGAATTCCTCGAGATTGCGCTGCCGGAACACACCATGCACTGCATTGTCTGTGCCGTTTACCTGCAATCGAATCGAATCATTGAAAGTGTTTGAGTTTTTGGAGAATTGCATTGCCATTGCATTGTCAGGGAATGTGTGTACATTCAGGTGTGTGTGCCTCAGCTGTGGACTCAGCTGTTGGGGGGCCCCTCGAATGCGCTCGCCACTGTAACTACTGTGACGCCGTGTGGCGTTACACACAGCGTTGCCCACAGACCAGCACCAGCACCAGCACAAACCCATGCGATGAGGCACTATTCGTTTTTCGTTGGGAAATGTCTAACAACTCAGGGCAGATGCCTTGGTTAGTGTGTTCGATTCCATTCGATTCGATTCGAATTATTCCTAATTTCAAGAGAATACCTTCACCTAAAATAAATACACCAACATTCTATGGACTCGATTGAGTGAAAGTTGACTCTTTAACAGCGATTTGCATTCCCCTCACGCGCCCATCTCTGTTCCGCGCTTTCGGACACCTGCGAACGCACTCCTCTGTTTGCTGTGCCGTTATCAGCGGCAGCACTCGTCAGTACTTTTACTGGTACTGGTATTGCTATCGGGGTATCACATTAACCTTTACGTGCTTGTCCAGAAGTTCTCTGTGTAGTGGTCCCGGATTCGTTGCATACGCACCTGTGACTCCTGGGCCGCATATCGTGGCGGTGGCTGTTGTGACTGTGCCGGGGATGATCTGGACGACCCGCCGCTGCGATCGAAGGTCAGGCGACGCCGAAAGCCCCAGATCTTGATGCCGAGCAGGGCAAAGAGGAGGCCCACGAGCAGCATGGCGGAGGCGAGCATTGGGCCGACCACGGCATGCTGACCTAAAGCAGGATACAATTTATACAATAGCTGGATCTGGGCATCTGGCATAGAACCTACCTTGGGCCACATTCTGGAGCTGAGCCATGGCTTTGTCTTACGCTGCTGTGGCTGGCATTTTAGCAGATTTCACGAATTTTGCACGAATTTCTGTCTCTGTTGTTGCTGTTGTTGTGGCCGAATATATACGCTTACATATGTACATAACTTCACCACGTCGCTAATCGAACGACCCAGCGACAGCGGACGGCTCTCCGCGGCTCCAGCTCTTCAGTTTTTGGCGTTCCGTTCGTCTGAGCGCCAGCTCGCTCGTTAACTGATTGAGCGTTGACGTTGCCGCCGTTGCCGCCGCTGCCGTTGCTGCGAATGTTGCTTATCGGTACCCGCTTCGGGCCGATATCAAGCGCCAACCGACTCTTTCTCTCTCTCTCTCTTTAGCCACTGCGAGCGGGTGTGCTCTCGGAGCGACACGACGGCGAAATCAGACCGCCTCAGTCACCGATTTATCAGGTTATTAGCGGTGTAAACTCTCGTACTACCGCTCTAACTGATAAGCAATCGCCCATATATACATACATATGTATTATACGTATTTATTTTGATTTGTCAGCACTACCACCTTACAGCTTAGGAAGCCTGTAATGTTTTTTAAATGTTTGGTAATTAATCAATGCATTCAAGCCCAATTTGCATATAAAACGATTGTTAATAATGATGTGGATAATGTGTTGTGTTCTGTGTTTCCATATGCTATATTATGCCACAAGCGACCCATCACAGTTTTGTTGAATTTTTTAGATTTTTATCTGTTCTTTCTATTTAATTAAATCTTTCATCTCTTGTCGTTTAGTCTTCCGGCTGGCGTGCATGTGGGGCGCTCCAATATCAAGTCTGTTGCTGAAAAACGTCTACCTCTGATACAGCTCTTTCTGAAATCGCTGTTCGATGCGGTCGAGGAAATAGCCCACTCCGATCTGGTGTACACGTTCTTTCATCCGCTGTTGCGCGATCAGCAGGAGGCTAAACTGGAGATGCCCAAGATGAAGGGTAAGTTAGCACTCTCTGCTACCAAATGGATTAAAATTTATTATTTATTAATCATTTATTGCAGAGGACAAACGAAAGCCGTCGCGTGATAACCCCAATGAGATTGGCCAAATCCGACTATCGCTGCAATATCAACGCGGCGTTCTTACTGTGATGGTAAGTAGAGCATTGACCATGGATCGATTGTCATAGGTGATTATAATCGGGGGATACTGTATTTCTGTTTTCTTAGATACACCACGCCAAAGGGCTGCCCATGCTACAGGGCGGTCAGGAGCCCAACACGTATGTGAAGTGCTACCTAAAACCAGACCCCAAAAAGGAGACCAAACGCAAGACCAAAGTTGTGCGCAAGACCTGTGTTCCCAGTTTCATGGAAACGGTGAGTAGTTTGTTGTCTGGACATCATCTCAAGAATTCCATGGAACCTTTTCTCCTCCATTATTCAGTTGGAGTACCGCATGCCACTCAATATTATTCAGGAGCGTCGACTGCAGGTCACTATCTGGACACACGATACGCTGCAGGAGAACGAACTGCTCGGCGGCTTCGAGCTGGATCTGTCCAAGCACGATCTGCGACAGGAGCTTTGCGATTGGCATCGCCTGGGATCGGTACCGAGAAATGGATAAGAGTAGGGATAAGAGGACACCATGCTTACCGACAATCTGGCCTAGGAATAAAGCAATACTAATTTACGTTTTTGTCTTCTTTTGAACACAATAATACTTACACATACTCGAAGTGATTGTACATTCCACATTTATATTATATACAATTTTAACTAAATTCCGGTAGAAGTGTTATTCTTTTTTTTAATTGTGCCTCACATTTACAGACAAACTCGTATTTATATCCCCACCCAAAGACAAACATTTTTTCATCAATCAACTAAACTAATTCAGCCTTGCCAAAATAATTCTTCAATGGAATACCGTGTGGGAGAGGGGCAAGAGTGCTAGGACTCTAGGGATATCTCTGGATATCTATTCAATTTTCATTTCCTGGAGCAAGTTGTTGGTCTGTTTGTTCAGAGTATTCCAGTATTATACAGATAGCTATAATTTCCCAACAATTTGAGCGACTTTTAAATTAGACAGACGATTACTGTAGAGACAACTACCGTAGAGTAGAGACAGCCGTAACAACTTTCTCAGTTGTCATGTCATGTTGTTTCTCCAGGGATTCTTTTCTAAGCTTTTCTGTACGACATTCGCGCCTGTGGCAGCCAGCGCTGTCAGTGTCTTTAGGGCAAAATCTTCACCTTTCAACTACTTACAACAAATTTACAAGTAAATAGTGAATAGGAAACTGTCGTCTGAGAGACCAAGTACTAAAAGTGTCTTAACAAATTAAACGATTATTGTAATATATACCTATATATACAGACATATGTACATACATATGTATAAGAACTTACACTGAAATCGACAGATTCTATTTTTATATCGATGGAAATTTAAAAACTACATCTACCTGCGTATTTTTAACGAAATCAAAACTTATTAACGACACCTATTCATAAGCAAAATTTGTTTTGTGTGTTCAATATGTAATGCATTTTATTGAAACAAAGTTTATGTAATTGCGGAATAGCTGTAACAGAATTCTACAAATTTTAAATCGATGTATAGACAAATTTCGGCACAAAATACAAAATACATATGTATATGAGAACATACCAAATTATAATAAATATAAACATTCTCCTAACAACATTAATCACTTTTGTTTTTCTTATCTGCATACATCTATACGGATACGGCAATCTTGTAATTCATTTTGTAAAAAAAAGGGCATATAAATTGTCTATAGTCATATATCTTTCAGTCCAAGTCGATAAGATGCGTGCGGAATAATTTCAAGGGAAAACGAACCAAAGCTTCAGGTTACAGCGACACTGCTTGAAGCAGTTCTTCAGGTTACAGCAGCGCACTGCTTGAAGCAGATCCTTAGGTTACAGCAGCGCACTGCTTGAAGCAGATACTTAGGTTACAGCAGCGCACTGCTTAAAACAGATCTTCAGGCTTAAGCGGCGCTTGAACGAAATGAAAATTAACGAAAGATTCTGGCTTAGAAGAACTGCAAGCTTCTTTTGCCTTAAGATTCTTATTTCTCAACATGAATCGAAATGGTTTTGCAAATGCATGCACAAGCCTTCTTTCTATATATTTTTTATTCCATATCGGGAATATAACTTGGATCTCCGTTAGCTTTGAGCTCTAGATTCGGATACAATCGTTTGTACTTGTAAATGTATTTGTGAAGCACACTGATTTGATGAAAACTGAAACTAAAATTTAAACGAACCATGGCAGCCACCGCCACAGCACCACAGAAAGGCTGAGCTGATGAGCCAAGTGAAGCAACAGATTGAATTGGCCAACGCCCAGGAGAAGTGCAAACCGGGCAAAACCCTGGATGCCACCGAGCAGCGTTGCATTTCGCAGTGGACCGCTTCATAGACTCCTGGAATCTGGCCTCACGCACCTACGGCAATCGCTTGGAGCGCGGGCACTTGAAGGACTCCGTTGACCTGACCGCTTAAGCAACCACTCAAACCTAGTTAATCTGTTACTCATGGTTTAAATAAAGATCAATTCTTGTTAACCAATGTCTGGGGATTCGGGTTGGTGTCGCTTCAATGATGATCGTGACAGGTGTGCCCTTACCCCACCTCACTAGATCGCCAATGGAGGTGCAAGAGATAACCGACTGATTATAGGCTTGCAATAACTGCAACTACTGAGTGTGAAGGGGTGTGGTGAGGGGTGAGGGTGGTTATATCCCCTGCGGACACTGCTTTCTGCTTGATATGTGCACTTTTACTGATCGTTATCGTGTTTGGAATGGTCTCGTTAGCTAACGGATGAGCAACTGCTTGGGCGCATTGGCCAAATGCATTTCGCATCCGGATGGATGTAGTTTCCTCAAGCACAGCTAAGTGTAGTTTCGAGACCACTCTAATCCATTGCACCCCCTACCCATGTATGCAAATTATGGTTTATTTTATTTCCAATCCAGAACAGTGCTTTTCCACCCTTCCTCTAACATTCTTCGTTTCGATCAAAATGATAGATTACAGATGTAAATGTTCAGATAACTTGGAGACAATCAAAGCGATTGACAAAGAATAAAGATCAGTAAATCAATTAATTGATGCTTCAATTCGTTATCTGAAGTATACGTGATCTTTTCATCTCCATCCAAAGTTTTTACGATCTTCTCAGCTTTTTAGACTGAACATTCCATAGCCTTAGCGAAATTCAACGAATCAAATTAATTTATTTTACTATGCAAAATTCTATTAGGCTGAAGAGATCATTTCTCTTATCCTTTCTGTAAAGAGTACTGGGTCAGTAGAGCACCAATACCTCTATTTGGGTGGGGGTGGTGTCCCCATCGCTTAAGACCACATAAATCCAAATTTCTATGGCCGCATGCACTTTTGTTGGGTTTTTGGCGGTAAACACACGCAGAGCTCCCACAAAAGGTTATCATAAATTCACTGATATGCGGAACAGACATGGGTAATTACGCAAGTTTTAGTGGGTGCAGGTGACCCCGTGCAGTGGCCCAAAATTACTGCAAATAGTTTAAAAATCCCATGAAAAAGACAAGAAAAAAAAACAAAATCAAAAATAATAAAAAAATGCAAAAGATAAAATGCGATTTCGTGGCCGAACTTATTGGCTCGAATACCAGAGGTAACAAAATCCATTTTGGAATTTTCCTCAACTAGGTACATTCGAAGCCACACAAGTTACGATAAGAGTCCGGACCAAAACGCCTCCATATGGTATAGGTAGGTGCTTTCCCGCCCGAAAGCTCTTCCCTCAACTAAAAATAGTAACTTCGCCCACCAGCCGCGACCCCCACTCGCGGCAGAAGCAGCGGCAGCAACAACAAGTGCCCCAAGACTTGGGTAATCATTGCAAGAAATACGATAAGTGCTGAGACGACGGCCCCTCTTATCTGGACAACTAATCGGAACAGTTCGTCTAGGCCGGGCCATGGCGTTGAGGTGCAGGGCGAGGAGTAAGAGGTATAGGTATAGGGCATGGGGCAGGGGATGGGGCGCCCCCGGGGCAAGGGGTACGCCACCTGCTGAATCGGTTAACAACAGTTACGGCCAGCATTAACGTCATCGCAAGGTGAGGCGTAGATAAAGGCATGCTAACAGACCTATTACCGAGTCAGATTAGAAATCTCTCACCGCCCACCCCGCCCCAGGGGGCAACTACACACATGCACAGTATTTATCTCTTGTCATCTTTTCGGTATTGCAAACGATCTCAGTTCTATCAACTATCAACAATCATTCTGTATACCCTACCCTGCTCGAGGGTCTAATTGTTTTATAAATGTTAGAGTTTAAATAAAAGAATATGCGTATGTTTCTTTTTACCAACCCATTTTTCTCGAAGTGTATAACTTGAATTTGTCAGAATATATATATATATGTCAGATACTTCAGATATCTTCAGACTATTCCCGCTAGACAGACAGGTGTAAAACACGAAGAAAACCTACTGTCGTTGGTTACCCAACATTTTGTGCTAAAAATTAATTTATTTAAACTATCTTTTCTGTTTGGGAATGTCGGCAATTTGTTGCTGTATTTCGCACTTCCATGGTCCCAGAACCACTTGAGAATGCCTTTCAGGGAATTGATTTCGAGCGGAAGCCCGTAGCGGGTATATAAGAAGAAGGTTTCTGCCTGGGCCCGTTGCATTTCGTGGATGTTTTTAAAAATGCTAATGGGTAAGAACGATCGGAATCTGCAAAGGAATGTATACATATGTAAACGCATTTGATTTTCAGTAAATATCCTGTGGATCGGTCTTTGGATCGTTCCTCAGGCATTTGCCGCGGACTCTTGTACAGGACAATCGTTTGGGTACAGATCAGCGGATCCAGCAGATCCCAAATCGTATTTCCTCTGCCTGGGCTTCCTGGGGCAGATAAAAAGCAGCTGCCACGAGGGATTCCGCTTCAGCGTCAAAGACCAAAGCTGCGTGCATGCCGTAAAGCCAAGTCCTGTCAATTCTTTAGCAGACCAGGACTCACACATCCACCAAAACGTATTCATTGACAGGCCGCTAATTTTCAATTTTTTCGGTGGACTGTGGGGCAGCCCTCAAAGGCCGTCTCCTTCTCTGCCCCTAACGAAGCCACCCCAGATCTCCCCCGATCAGCATCAAGACCCGATACCCACTGGAAGTTTCTCACTCTTAAGTGAAGCTATTTCTTCCCCCCAGAACGACAAGCCGGACCGCGATGTCGCATCATCTTCTTCAACAAAAGAGGAATCGCGGTGTCGCATTTTACCAAACGGTGCGTTCATAAGAGACTCCAAAAAATGCGGAGTATTTTACTTGTGTGCCAATGGGATCGCGCTTACTCGATGCTGTCCAGAAGGTCTCTACTTCGACACCGAGAAAAGTATTTGCAATTACCCAAGTATGGTCGACTGCTCGGAAGAACCATTGACTACGGCACCATCTCCACCTGAGAGTTCTACAAAAGCAAGTAGCCCCAGCCCTGCAGAACCATCGTCCACGGAACCTTCATCTACGGAGCCTTCTCAGGAAAGCTCAACAGAGCCAAGCAGTTCCAGTTCTGAAGAACCATCATCCACAGAACCCACATCTACAGAGCCTTCTCAGGAAAGCTCAACAGAACCAAACAACTCCAGTTCTGAAGAGCCATCGTCCACGGAACCTTCTCAGGAAAGCTCAACAGAGCCAAGCAACTCCAGTTCTGAAGAGCCATCTTCCACGGAACCTTCTCAGGAAAGCTCAACAGAGCCAAGCAACTCCAGTTCTGAAGAGCCATCTTCCACGGAACCTTCTCAGGAAAGCTCAACAGAGCCAAGTAACTCCAGTTCTGAAGAGCCATCTTCCACGGAACCTTCTCAGGAAAGCTCAACAGAGCCAAGCAACTCCAGTTCTGAAGAGCCATCTTCCACGGAGCCTTCTCAGGAAAGCTCAACAGAGCCAAGCAACTCCAGTTCTGAAGAACCATCGTCCACGGAACCCTCATCTACAGAGCCTTCTCAGGAAAGCTCAACAGAGCCAAGCAACTCCAGTTCTGAAGAGCCATCTTCCACGGAACCTTCTCAGGAAAGCTCAACAGAGCCAAGCAACTCCAGTTCTGAAGAACCATCGTCCACGGAACCCTCATCTACAGAGCCTTCTCAGGAAAGCTCAACAGAGCCAAGCAACTCCAGTTCTGAAGAGCCATCTTCCACGGAACCTTCTCAGGAAAGCTCAACAGAGCCAAGCAACTCCAGTTCTGAAGAACCATCGTCCACGGAACCCTCATCTACAGAGCCTTCTCAAGAAAGCTCAACAGAGCCAAGCAGTTCCAGTTCTGAAGAGCCATCTTCCACGGAACCTTCTCAGGAAAGCTCAACAGAGCCAAGCAACTCCAGTTCTGAAGAACCATCGTCCACGGAACCCTCATCTACAGAGCCTTCTCAGGAAAGCTCAACAGAGCCAAGCAACTCCAGTTCTGAAGAGCCATCTTCCACGGAACCTTCTCAGGAAAGCTCAACAGAGCCAAGCAACTCCAGTTCTGAAGAACCATCGTCCACGGAACCCTCATCTACAGAGCCTTCTCAGGAAAGCTCAACAGAGCCAAGCAACTCCAGTTCTGAAGAGCCATCTTCCACGGAACCTTCTCAGGAAAGCTCAACAGAGCCAAGCAACTCCAGTTCTGAAGAACCATCGTCCACGGAACCCTCATCTACAGAGCCTTCTCAGGAAAGCTCAACAGAGCCAAGCAACTCCAGTTCTGAAGAGCCAACTTCCACGGAACCTTCTCAGGAAAGCTCAACAGAGCCGAGCAGTTCCAGTTCTGAAGAGCCATCTTCCACGGAACCCACATCTACAGAGCCTTCTCAAGAAAGCTCCACAGAGCCAAGCAACTCCAGTTCTGAAGAGCCATCTTCCACGGAACCTTCTCAGGAAAGCTCAACAGAGCCGAGCAGTTCCAGTTCTGAAGAGCCATCTTCCACGGAACCTTCTCAGGAAAGCTCAACAGAGCCAAGCAACTCCAGTTCTGAAGAACCATCGTCCACGGAACCCACATCTACAGAGCCTTCTCAAGAAAGCTCCACAGAGCCAAGCAACTCCAGTTCTGAAGAGCCATCTTCCACGGAACCTTCTCAGGAAAGCTCAACAGAGCCGAGCAGTTCCAGTTCTGAAGAGCCATCTTCCACGGAACCTTCTCAGGAAAGCTCAACAGAGCCAAGCAACTCCAGTTCTGAAGAACCATCGTCCACGGAACCCACATCTACAGAGCCTTCTCAAGAAAGCTCCACAGAGCCAAGCAACTCCAGTTCTGAAGAGCCATCTTCCACGGAACCTTCTCAAGAAAGCTCAACAGAGCCAAGCAGTTCCAGTTCTGAAGAGCCATCTTCCACGGAACCTTCTCAGGAAAGCTCAACAGAGCCAAGCAACTCCAGTTCTGAAGAACCATCGTCCACGGAACCCACATCTACAGAGCCTTCTCAAGAAAGCTCCACAGAGCCAAGCAACTCCAGTTCTGAAGAGCCATCTTCCACGGTACCTTCTCAGGAAAGCTCAACAGAGCCAAGCAACTCCAGTTCTGAAGAACCATCGTCCACGGAACCTTCATCTACGGAACCTTCTCAGGAAAGCTCCACAGAGCCAAGCAACTCCAGTTCTGAAGAGCCATCTTCCACGGAACCTTCTCAGGAAAGCTCAACAGAGCCAAGCAACTCCAGTTCTGAAGAACCATCGTCCACGGAACCTTCATCTACGGAACCTTCTCAGGAAAGCTCAACAGAGCCAAGCAGTTCCAGTTCTGAAGAGCCATCTTCCACGGAACCTTCTCAGGAAAGCTCAACAGAGCCAAGCAACTCCAGTTCTGAAGAACCATCGTCCACGGAACCGTCATCTACAGAGCCTTCTCAAGAAAGCTCAACAGAGCCAAGCAGTTCCAGTTCTGAAGAACCATCTTCCACCGAACCTTCTCAGGAAAGCTCAACAGAGCCAAGCAACTCCAGTTCTGAAGAACCATCGTCCACGGAACCCACATCTACAGAGCCTTCTCAAGAAAGCTCAACAGAGCCAAGCAACTCCAGTTCTGAAGAGCCATCTTCCACGGAACCTTCTCAGGAAAGCTCAACAGAGCCAAGCAACTCCAGTTCTGAAGAACCATCGTCCACGGAACCCACATCTACAGAGCCTTCTCAAGAAAGCTCCACAGAGCCAAGCAACTCCAGTTCTGAAGAGCCATCTTCCACGGAACCTTCTCAGGAAAGCTCAACAGAGCCAAGCAGTTCCAGTTCTGAAGAGCCATCTTCCACGGAACCTTCATCTACGGAGCCTTCTCAAGAAAGCTCAACAGACCCAAGCAACTCCAGTTCTGAAGAGCCAACTTCCACGGAACCTTCTCAGGAAAGCTCAACAGAGCCAAGCAACTCCAGTTCTGAAGAACCATCGTCCACGGAACCTTCATCTACGGAGCCTTCTCAGGACAGCTCAACAGAGCCAAGCAATTCCAGTTCTGAAAAGCCATCTTCCACGGAACCTTCATCTACGGAGCCTTCTCAGGAAAGCTCAACAGAGCCAAGCAACTCCAGTTCTGAAGAATCATCGTCCACGGAACCTTCATCTACGGAGCCTTCTCAGGAAAGCTCAACAGAGCCAAGCAGTTCCAGTTCTGAAGAACCATCTTCCACGGAACCTTCTCAGGAAAGCTCAACGGAGCCAAGCAACTCCAGTTCTGAAGAAGCAAAATCATTTGCCGAAAAATCAGCGGAAAGTTCTCCAATAATCGAAAAGGCTCCATCGTTGCCCGTACGTAGACCAATCAAACCGATTTCGATGTCTTACCGTCCAGCTGTTGATGGCTTCAAGTCCGAAACACAGAATTCGGCGGGAATAAAACAATTGCAGCATGATCGTGTACTGGACACATTGTCAGGAAGTTCTTCTAAATTACAAGAAAGAACAGACTGCAGCTTCCTCCCAACTGGAGCTTTTCTACGGGATCCCACGTCGTGCAACAAATTCTACGTGTGTGTAAATGGAAAGGCCATTTCCCGCCGCTGTCCTAGTATTCTCAACTTTGACATAAAGAAGAAGGTTTGCAATTTCCCCAGCCTTGTGGATTGTTCTGTGGAGTCCGATGGTGTACAAGTTTCCGTCCTCAAGACGCTCTCGGAGCACACGGGCCTCATTGAGTCATCCTCCATTAAGAAAGTGGAACAGAAATCGATCTTTGACTGCAGTTCACTTCCAAACGGTGAGCTTGTCCGGGCTCTGAATTCATGCAGCAAATTTTATGTATGCGCCAATGGTCGCTCCATAGCCCGTCAATGTCCGAAGGGTCTGTTTTTCGACATCACAGCGAAGGTGTGCAATTTCCCCAGTCGCGTGGATTGCTCGATAGTCGAGTCAAGTCGAGCTTCAGCAGCCAGAAAGAAAGCAGGCCAGAATCTGGCCCAAGTTCAGGGAGGAAACGAATCACCAGTGAAGGTGCATCGTTCATAGAGAGCTAATTCTGCAGATAAAGGATTAGTATTTTTGTTTGCTTACAGTATTATTATAGGAACATGGTAAAAGGGTATCAATATTGGGTTAAACGGTATATAGGCAAATACTTGTAGTTATTCATATATTTCTTGAGTGGTTATTGATTTAAATACATTTCATTTACATGCGCACACACACACGTACCACTCCGATCTGTGGTTGAAGAGTGTTTAAGATTAATGCTCCTTCCGACTATGATATATTCAACGAATAAAGGACCTACAAACGAAGCTTGACACAGACAGAGCCAATCTGCCGCTGAAAGTAGTTATATTCCTAAGCAGGATCCAGAAGAGAGTATCCAAACTATTCTCTGAGCTGTTGTGGGAAAGATCTGTGTACCTTAAACGGCGTAATATTTCGTGAAAAGCATGCGAGACGATTAAAAGTCAAGGCTCTGTCCATTATAATTAAAGTCGAGCCGCCGTCAGCTCTATCTTTGTCCGTTTTCGCATGGCATGGCATGGCGTGGCGTGGCATGGGCCAGACGCTAATTTCTTTCTGCGGCGGAAACGCAGAGAGGGCACAAAGTTATCCCATTTAAATTTAATTACGAGATAAACGCATGTTTCTGATGTTTCTGACGTAGGCGCTTAGGCTCGAATGCCCCAGCAAGTACTCCTTGGGTTGGTGGCTTGCTCGGGTTACCTTAAAGGCACCTTACGCTCGGCTATAATTAAATTGTCCAACCGAAGGGCGGGCACCCTTTGTGGGTGGCAGAGGCAGTGGCAGGCAGTGGCAGTGGCAGACAGCCACTGACAAGCACTGTCGTGTGGCGGCGACAAATTACAGGACATGGCTCCTCTTGCGCTCCAACTCATCGATAGCCTGTCCCTCTACGTGTATGGCCGTGGGGTAGGCGGGCGGCGTGAAATCGATTTGATTTCAAGGCAATTCCCAGACAGCAGACGCACACAAGTCTCATGTTACGCTTGTCATTCGATAAGGATTCCGCCAGCACCATTCACCCTTCACCATTACTATCCATCTCCACTCCCCCTCTGTTCAGCAGTTCTTGCAAGCAAATTTTAAAGAGATTCTGTTAAGGTGGTAAATATAATCAAGACGCTAGGCCGTGCTTCATAGTTTACGCTTTGGGGCGCCAAATTTGAGTACAGTAAACTGAGCCTATGGATAACAGAGGCAGCTGAGCGAGAGAGAGAGAGAGAGAGTGGAGTGTGTGTTGCTGAGAGAGAGCGTGAGCGTGAGTGAGCATCAGGGGTTCCCTGCCCAGAATGTCGCTCTATTGGTGGTTGATTGTGGGTTGGTTATACTTGTACGCTTTTTACCCCCGATGCCGCCGGTAAGGGCTTCAGTTCTCTTTTAACTCCGCTCTCGGTCGAGTCCGTCAGTAGTAGTTCGGTTTAAGCATCGAATATCTTTAAAGATGCGTGCCTAAGATTCAGCCAAAACATCGCTGACAGTGACTAAAGGTGTTTGCAATTGAAGTCGAGCGTCGATTATAGTGTACGAGTTCTAAGATTTACTCAGTTTTCGTGGGAAAGTGGCATCAAAGGGACATGTTGCCTGCCACCTTCCACCCATCACCGCCCCCTGGAGCACAGTAGAGTCGTCCTACTCGCACACAGCCTGCAATCGATAACCCTAACAGAGGGCTGCCAACTCGCTGGCTCCGGAACGCAGCGAGTCGAATTAGGTAAATGTTAACTCCGTCGAGACGCTAAAATAATCGCATTCGCACAACCGGCGAGTGGTGGCTATGGATGTTAACTGAAAGCTAAATGTTTGCAGACCTTTTTTAGTCGTCGCGCCGTTCGTTTCGTCTGTTCCGTTGGGTTCCGTGAATAAGTGAGGCAATGTGTGAATAACTTGTGAGTTTTGAACACTTTTGTGAGTATTCGAAAGTGCATCAGATCGAATGCAGTACACTATCAGTGCACATTTTTTTTTGGTGGAAGAGCAATAAAGAGAGTTATTTCTGGTGTAAGAGTAATAAACGGAGTTTTTTTTTGGTGAATGAGTAATAAACACTTTGATAGGCGGCTCCGCCACACTGGCGCGGCGATTGTGTGAGTACAGAACGTACACAGACCTGCCTGCATCCGCTCGGGGCTGGGTGATTAAGGATTTGATCAAGTCCAAAGATAGCGGCGAGGGTGGCTAACAAGAGTGGCTTGGCAAACAACCGCGACAGCCGCCCCGCCGGACGTTCGGGCACACATGAAATATCAGTGCGGCAGGAACAACAACAGTGCGCATAATAAATACAGGCACGGTGTATCGTAAAGTGAGGGGGAAAAGCAGCGAGTGAGAGGCATCGCATAAGCCATGGCACAGCCACAGCCACAGCACAGCACAGCGTGGCACGGCACGGCATAAAGTGGTGGCAGGAGCAGCAAGTGCGTCGGCGGCTCGACTGGGTTCGGGGGTTGATGTTGTGGATTGCTGCGTTGCTGCTGCTCCTGGCTGAGGTCATTTGCAGTCATTTGTCGCGACGACGAGCACACTGTGCCTGCCGTGTGCCAGGCAGGGGGTTGATTTCGGCCACACCGGCACTTTGTATGTGCGCGTATGCGTGTGTGCGTGCGTATGTGTGTGTGTGTCGTATGTCGTGTGCCACTGTAACGGTTAATCTCATTCATCAGAGCGAGCACTGAGAACCGTAGCCGGGAGCCTAGTCGGTCGTCAAGTTGAGTTTTACACATTTTTACGCCTGCGAGTACTACGAGCGAGTACGACAGTAAGCTGAAAATTGCTCTGCTCTCCGTCTCTCTCTCTCTCGCTCTGTCGCTCTGTCGCTGTGTTGCGCTCTCCCCAGCGAGAGTATTAGTTGCGCTGTTAAGCTTGCCGTCCCGCTTGCACTTCCCCTGCCAGGCGTAGTGGTGGTCGATGCCGAAGGTCCTTCGCGTATCCGCACTGGTGAGTGTGTGAGTGGGTGTGTGCATTCGTGGCAGTACATACATACCATCGTGCGAGTGTGTAAAAGTAGTGTCACGCATAACATATGTATGTACAAACATAAAGACACATATTTTTGCACATACATATACTTGTGTATATATGTATGTATGTAAATATGTATATGTTCGCACCAAAAATGAATATGTGGCCTTCTCCGTAGCCAGGGTCAGGAAGTGTGGCAATGGAGCATTCCGTTTCGTGCTGCTATCATCCATCCTCCCGCCCCTGCCCTGCCCTGCCCTGTCCTGCCTTGCCGTGGACCACACGTCCCTTTAGCATTCTCTAATTTATATATTTTCCACCATATCGTACGAGTACTCGTAGATGTTTCAGCAAACAGAACGGAGAGCATCTCGACAGGTGATTTATATTTGTCCGCACTCCATTAGCCCCCCCTCTATACCACTGCCTCGGCCATATCATCGTGACAAGCCATGGCCAAGTCATGCAACTGCGAGGAGTACATCTCTGCCACTGGACACGCCAATCGGAGGTGCTGGTCTGCCATGCAGGGTGCAGGGTCGCACTGCCATGCGTATTAATCATTAGCATGACCTCGACCCTTTCGTGTGTTCTATCCAGCGTCCAGTGGCCAGTGCCCAGAGCCCAGCTCCCAGATCCCAGATCCCCCATCTCGATGGAAAATACGACTTGACGGCTTATGTGCTGCGCTGCGCATAAATGAGGAAGCTGCCCAAAGCAAAAACATAAAAATAAATAAATAAATTTGATTGGGATTGCGGTGGGTTCGGGAGTGGGTTAGGGCTTAGGTTTTGGGTAGGCTGGGGTTTGGAGTAGGGTTTGGGTCTCGCCCCGCCTATTAATCTGCCACAAGGATTTGCCCAAAAGGCAAATCGACGAAGGGCTTTGATTTTTTGTATTTGCTCGTCCTCCGATTGCTCCAGTCATCGTTCGGCAGCTGCTTTCTGCGTCCGTCTTGGGGGACCGACTCAGCTGTCAGTCGTTAGGTTTTCTTGTCAACACTTGCACTTAAAGCCTCCCCCCCCCAGACACACACATCCTTCCCACTCATTCTCCCATTCTGTCATCGTAGTCCTATCTTGTGGGAGTCCCATGATTTGGCTTTTTTCTAGTGCGCTTAAGGCAATAACTAGGAATTCTATGTGGGAATGCTTTTGAGGAGTTGCTGGAATTACTTCCATATACTTTTGATGCACAAAATCAAATATTTCAAGGTCTTCTTTGAATTTGTCGCATGACTTTCAAGTTATTTCTAAAGAGGAAATGAGGAATTCAGAATATATTAATCTCCTATTTGCAAAATA
Source organism: Drosophila azteca (assembly GCA_005876895.1). Taxonomy (NCBI): domain Eukaryota; kingdom Metazoa; phylum Arthropoda; class Insecta; order Diptera; family Drosophilidae; genus Drosophila; species Drosophila azteca. Next base: position 549,559 of record VCKU01000016.1, read on the forward strand.
AAAGACATCCATACATTCCTGAATCCATTCCTGTGATAATTCTTTTGCCTCCCATTCCCCCTCCCACTCCACATCACCACAGAAGAATGGAAAATGTATCTGAAGCAATAAACTGACACCTCATCGAAGAAGGAAAACCGGAGTAAATGCAGCGGAAAATGGCTTAAAAATACAAACACCCATAGTCGAAACGTCCTCTTTGCCCGTCTCTCATCGAGAAATAACTCATTCGCTCAGGGAACACAAGTGCACTCACCCACCCAGCCACCCAGCCACCCAGTCACCCAGTCACCCAGCCATCTAGCAATCCACCCACAAAACCACACACACATATACTTGCACTTGCACTCGTAGTCGTACTGGTAGTCGTACTCCTGTCCTTGTCCTATCGTGGCCAAGAGGCACGCGGCATGTGGCATGGGGCTTGGGGCTTGGGGCTTGGGGGGAGGTGCTGTTGTGGCTGTTGGCAGCTCAGTTCCGTTCAGTACTTGGCAGACAAATGGACGTGCCCGGTGCAGACGTGAGTCAGACGCGAGTGCGGACACGGACACGATGAACGGACAGACGGCAAGCATATGGGGAGTACAGAGCAGACCAGAGCAGAGCAGAGCAGAGCGGTGAGGAGGGGAGGGGAGAGGGGCAGTCAAATCCGAAAAAGGGAAAAATCCCCTCTTTTACAGAGCTCGTACTCTGCAGGCATAACGTAATTTCTTTTGTTTTTAACGTCCTGCAGTTAATACATTTGCATTGTGCACGCAAAGGCACGCACACCCCCCGCCCCCGACACCCAGACACCCGGACACCCGGACAACCAGACACCCAGACATGTGGGTGCTTTCGGAATGCTCCCCCAGACAGAGCGACAGGAACAACAACAAAGAACTTCCCGTGCCGCACACCTTCGTAGTCCTTGGAGTAGTCCCCCCTGGTATTCCCCCCTGGTATTCCCCCCTGGTAGTCCCCCCTGGTAGTCCCCCCTGATAGTCCCCCCCCATAGTCTGCCGCCATTGTTGCCGCACTGCCATTACGGAAAGCCAAAGCGAACGTTTGTGGAGCTTTTAACGCGCCAACCAAAGAGTTTCAGTGTTTTCGCCATGTGCACAGAGAAAAGCAGGACAATCATTATAGAATATACGGGTACGAGTACGGGTACATATCGTATATATGTACATATGTATGTATGTATTTATTGTGCACCCGTGTGCATACATACAATGTGTTTTTTTTTTTTTTTTTATTTACTGGAAAAAACAAATACATTATACATATATATATATGTACATATCTCGTGGTAGGATCCCATCGTAGTTTAGGCGCACGTATCCCTCCTTGGAAGCTCTGTCCAAGAGCTGGACTGGGTGGGGGCTACGTCGTATCGCTACGTCGATCCTCTGCTCTAGAACCGTTTGCGCCAGCAGGTCCTGGGCTGCTCGGCAGTGGTTAAGGTTGAGCTGGAGTAGCTTAACCATTGATTACCTTGGTCATGGCCCTCACATACTCTGGACAGCTTCGGCTGAGGATCTTGGGTGCTTGGATCTGCACCTGGCTGCTGTGTGTCCAAAGGCCATGCATTTGTAGCACCGGGTTGGCGTGATCCGGCGTCGGGTGCGGCTCACCACCCAGCCCACTCGCACCTTGCCAAGGTCAAGGAGCTTCTGTGCGATGACGGGCTACCGGGTGGCAATGGCATTGGCAGACACCTGCCTCTGGCTTTTCCTCCTTTGTCGCCGTTGGCGCCTGTAGCTGGGACCTGACATGCTGCTGCAGCTCCTTCATCCTCGCCAGCATCTTCTTGTGGGACGCATTTATCGTCCTCTGTCCCTTCTCCGTGGTCTGGTATATGAGATCGTCTAGTATTGCGCCTAGCTCCTCAATGTCCAGTATGCTTGTCCTCGTCCTCTTCGGCGTGTTCCTCCCACGCTACGTGGATTTCCGTTGGGGTGAGTGTGGGCCGCTAGAGGCTTTTGTTTTATTTTTTTTGCCGATCACGAGTCGCCTTCCATAGCAGGCAGCTTTGGTCATTTTACACTGCCTGCTCGTGGCGATACCTGGCGTTAGCTTTGCGAATTGCATATTTCGCCGTGGTGCAGCACTGCTCTCTGCGCCGCAGCTAGATCAGCTGGCATGACAAGCAAAAAATTGCAGTGCGAGAGTGCAGAAACAACAGTTGGAAATTTGTGGTGCAACAAGGACGACGTTATAAAGCCTTGGATTAGAGAGAGTGAGTGAGGGCATTTCTCACCCCTCGCCCCTTGCCTGGGTCGTCGATGTGCATCTCAAGCATCTGGGCTTGTAGAAAAGCGGCCTCTCCTCTGCTTGTGCATCCTACTGAGTATGTACTGATACCCTCTGCTGTGTATGTACACATCTGGTTACTTTTTCCTTTTTCCCGCAAGTAGTACAGTCAATCCGTCCGGCCGGGAGCACCAATGTGTATGTATGTATGTCTGTGTTTATGCAGTGTCCCTTAAATTTCACAAACTTAACGTCCTGTTGTAAGGGTGTGTCTCGTCTGAAAACAGTTACAGCACGTTATTCCAGACGCCACTGTACTTAGAATCTACCAAAAGCTTTCATGTTTCATGATCACATGATCAGTGCGCTTTGAAAAGCTCCATGCAACTCTATGCGAATGAGCTTTGGAGAGCTGGATGCCCGCCTAAGCTGCACTCCGGTACTGCTCGTCTCGTGAGTCCCCATACTTGTATAAAAAAAAGAACTCATAAACCCGAATTCATAATCTTATTGTTATCACATATTAGTGTCATATGTTTTGGGTAGGCTCGATTGAGTGCTACAGGTAGGGTGGGTACAGAAGGAAAGCCCGAAAGAATAGGGGTATACCGTGTCTGGTCATTCCTTTTCTCTGTCTACGACTTTATTATTGTAGCGCAGGTGTCTAGGCCGCACTGAAACCACGCCAGTCTCCCTGAGCTAGGCCGTGCAGCCAGTTGGCAGAGGGTGCAGCCCGAAACGACTCCCGACCATGTCAGTTAGACTGTCCATTGGAGAGTTGTGTTCGAGATGGCTGACAGAGATATTGAGTTTGATTCGTCAGCAAAATGGTGGTACGATATCCCCACTTATAGAATGGAATCGATAATCAAAGCTCTACTTGGAAAATATATTCGTGAAGGTGGGGCTTCCCCCTCATCTTCCTAGTCCTTCTGCTATGCCACGAAGGCTTTTATTAGTAGCTACATTGGTAGCCTCTAAAGGGTTGAAATAAACACTATAAAAAAACCAACTAAAATCATTCTAAGTGCTGGTAGCTCATTGTTCCTCTATTCGTGGTATCAGATCATGGCGAAAGCCATCACAATGCTATCCCCTGCCGCCATCTGAATGTCGCAAGCAATGCGTGTGGCTTGTGCCTGCGTTCGTCACTAATGTGTCTCCACTGTCTCTGCAGTGTGATGGCCCTTTGTTTTTCCATTTGGACAATGCGATCGCGACAAAAGGCAAATCAAGCAGAACACAAATCCACACGAGTGTGGGACTGGGACCTGGTCCGGGTTCGACGATGAAACCCCACAGGGCCATTAATTGTAAGTCGTCTAGTTGTTTTTTGTTTTCACCACTTCGGACACACTATCGCTCCCTACCGCCCTTTCGCCCTTCCGCCCTGCCTCAATGCCTCCTTTGTGGCTGTAACTGCGACTGTATTCCCGTGGCTGCTCCGTTACTTTCAGTTGTGTTTGCAATTTATGCGGCTTCCCCGGCCGCCCTCGCCTCCGTCTCCGTCTCCGCCTCCAGTTTGTTGCAACAAAACGCATACGTTTCCCCGTTGCTCCATTCCGTTCCGTTCCGTTCCTCATTAGAGTTACGGAAGAAGGCGCATAACGAGTGCCGTATTTCATCCAAGCCCTCCTCCTCCTCCTCCTCCACGCAGCACAAAATTATTCTCCCAGATTTGAGTTCTCCAAATTGTGAAATTAGAGAGCAATCAAGGCGTAAAGTTTAGTTGTGTTTTCCTGGAAGAGGCACACCAAATGGGGGCGAGAAAATATTCTCTAATGTCCCTTCTCACCAGCGATTTTCCCAACTGGCCGGAAAAATCGGGTTGCCATGGCGGTGGTTGGGACAATAACAAAAACATAACATAACAGCCATGGAAATGCACAACAGGCCTTGGGGGATATACATATGTACGAGTAAATATGTATGTATGTACGATTTCATGTACAGATTTCATACACCAATGTATGTATGTATATGTGTGTGTGAATATTAGGTCATACATATATCCGTATATGTGTGGATGTGTCCTGAAGAGCAAATCGCATGTCAATGACCACAGTTTGCCATCTTTTGGGAAAACGGAAAAATCTTTTGCTTGTTTGCCAAAGGCTTTCCCCAGAATCTGTTTGTCGAGGGAGGATTGCTTTTCATGTCCAACATTTTGCAAGTTGTCGTTAGTTATTGAAAAGTAACGCCGAAGATCAAGAACATCCTTTTAGGAGCCGAGAACATGGCCTTTGACTGCTCGCTCTTCTAGATATCCTTTCCCCGAATATCTCTGTACACTTAAGATTAACAATCCGTAAGCATTTATCTGGTAGAAGCAACTAGAACTTGATTACTTAGGGTATGGGTGAAAAGAATACATACACATGTATATACTACATGTACTATATGTATGTCATATACATAGAGCTCTTATGTGGAAAAACATGGCTCGTGGGGAAATGCCAAGCGCAGAGAATAAGTGGAGTACAAAGAGGACAAAGTGAAAAGCTATAATCAGATTTAATTAAACACGAAATTGGAGCACTGCTCTCGGCCTCCGCTCCACTCCACTCCACTCCGCTCCACTCCTTGGCTCGGGGGCACAGCGAATGTGTGTGACACGGTCACTGGCTGTGTCCCGATTTTGATGGCGGTTCTTAGTCCCCGGGTCCGCAACTTCGGTCAGGACTCGTACTTGGGTGCCTGATATAGTACACGTCCTCGTATGTTGCATTTTTTCCGAGCTGCTTCTGGATTCTCATTATTATGTCGCAGGACATAGGGCTGGAGCTGGCGAGGACGACTTTTTAAACACAAACGATAATCGTGGGGCATAGAGAACACGTGGCTCCTTTGGAACCCTTCTGATGGAGTTGGAGTTGGAGTGGAGTCGAATCTGTGGCCCGCTCGGACGTGCAGTTCGTGCTCCACACTTTTTAACACGTGAATGGGCGACAATGTATTCATGGCTGCGCTTCAGTGATAAACTGCACCACGCGTCGTATGCGTAATATTTCATTTTGTTTATTCCTCCCTTAGTCGTCCCTGCGAGTGACTAAATTTATGCATCGATGGCATCGATTTGTGCGGTTTTTTTCCTAGAGTGCAAGCGAATACAGCCAATCCTTCAGGCGACTGCTCATAGCAGTGGGTTCCATCCTCCAACAATATGGAACTCTGAGGACACAAAGAAATCTATGTATAACGCTAAGGATAAAGAAAAGTTAATACTTCTGCTATCCTTTTCAACAAAAATATATTGAAATAAAGAACAACTTGATGCATTCTACAAAAAGTTATATATATTACTTTAACCGACCATAAATTGTCATCGCTCACTGTTTGCCAACGGCAAGCTGCTGCCAAATGCTGTCTCTCTCTCTCTCTCTCTCTCTGTGTTTCTCTCTGTGTCTCTCTTGGAATTCAATTTGGTCTAATTCCCCTTTTTGTTTGCAGAGTGAAATTGGAACGAGGATAAAGTCCGTTAATGTCCATCTCGCGAAATGAGGAGACAGCAGCTCCAGCGACGAGGAGGAAATTCATAAATGAAAGCTTCTAATTGCCGAAGAATGACGGACTAACAGAACAAAAGAAAAGCAAACTTTTCGGCCACTAACATCAGCACCAGCACCAGCATCAACATCAGCATCGTCTTTGGCAGCGGCATCGGTGACACCACGAAAATTGTGCCACCACAGAGGAAGCGATGCTGTTGATGCCCACATCGTGTGGGCCGGGGCCACCCGTGGGCCCCAACGGCGCGGGAGCTGATGGTGGCGGCCCAGTGGAGGTCGCCCGACGAACGACGCCAGCATCAGGCATTCCCAAATGGCTGCTAATGCTACTGATGCTCTTTGCCATTCTCGCCAGGACGCCGCACAGCCAGGTGGCGGCTGAGAAGAGCAAACATTGTGAGTAATACCCCCAAGTAATATAAGATATATATAGCATTCGACTTTTCGTTGAATGAAAGCCCTTACTGATTGGAGAAACAGTCAGTTTCAGCTACCTAGATGAGTTATAGCCATGGAGCGGTACAGTCCAGTATTCGTCCAGTATTGGCATATACTTTGATAGTAAATACAATAAATGAGGAATGCTGCAAAGATGGGCAGGGACTTACCCATGTGGTAATATGCAAAATATTTGACAGAAAACACAACATTTTTACATTTAATTTAAATAAAATGTATACCGCCTCGTATCGACAGCCTGGGAATGTGTGCCTATTTTTTGTTACATGTTTTATCGAACAGATATTTTGTCCCTCCCTCCCTCGCCTTGGTTGTACCCTTGGGTCGATGTAAGAGTCATCTCGCACAATAAAATCTGTCAGCAGCTTAGTTTTATGTGTGGTTTCTTCTCTCTCTCTCTCTCTCTCGAGGGGGAGACAGAGTTTTTCCGATTTTTCTTCGCTCGGCAATAAACATTTGTTTGGGGCAGAGGCAGAAGCAGAGGCGGAAGCAGAGGCAGAAGCACAGGCAGAGGCGGAGGTAATAAAAGTGCATAAAAATGTTGCCAGCGGAAAAGATGAGAAAAAATGTAAATGGATGGACGGACTACACTACGCGTAAAAACCGACACGTATGTACTGTGTATCTGTATCTGTATGTGTGTGTGTGTATTAGGGAATTCGCGTGTGGCACATTGTGGGCCGTAGCTCTGGCGGGTAATTCATTCACTTGCCGCAAATGGTTTATGTTGCAAATAAAGTACAAATAAATACAGTTTTACGATGCAATGTCAACTTGTGTGCACATACTCGCACACAAACGAACGTGCATAGGCATATACATACATATTTGGAGTATACATATATCGATGCATTGTTACGTAGGTCCTGGCCTGAATATATCCTACTTTTAGGAGCAAAAGTCACAATGAATACAATCGGGGAAACAAGCACAAAATGACAAACACAATCAATTGCTTTTCCTCCAATTAAAACACAGAGAATGCCCAGAGATTAAAGCTTTATGTTGTTGTCCATTAAAACAAATGCAATTAAATTAATCATCGATGAAGAGAACAGAACACAGATACATACAACAACATACATATGTATGTTGAGTAATTTTTAAAAATTAATCCTATTAGTTTTCATGCAAACACAAAAAAACACATACAACTGCATGCGTGTTTCACTTTAAGGCTATTATGCATCAGCCTCATCCTCCTCACCTTTACACAGGAAAGTAATCCAGACGAGTAAGAGTATGAGTATGAGTATGGGTATGGGTACGAGTACGGGTGCGAGTGCAAGTCTAAAGTCTAAAGTCGGAAATAGTCCGATTATAAACCGGCTGAGGGAACATAAAGTATCGTGTGTACTTTCGTATATGGTTTCCTCTTCCCCCTGCCGATGAGGCGGGCGCACCAGAATACAAGTAGCAGTAGCCGCAATTGCCGACCCATGAAATGGAATTACTCAGGCGGTGCGCGCGTTGCATCCTCCCCTCCCCTCCCCTTCCCAACCAACCAAACCCAGCGCGAAAGTTGTTGCCGCAAATTATTTCCGTATTCCAGCATTTAATCATAATTAAAATTTGAAGTAAAACAACTTACATGCCAGCCACAGTCATAGCCAGCCAGCCATCGTTTGGGGCAGGGCAGGGGAGGGGCGTCTGGCGAAAGTTTCCTTGTCGAGGGCGCAGAAAAAGTTCATTGCATACTTATTTGGGCTTGTTTCCGGTTACCGCCGAAGCGTCTGCCTGCTTCGCTGTTGCTGCTGCTGCTGCTGCTGTTGCTGCTGGCGACGCCTGCTCGGCGGCCTAATTGCAGCCTCATCCCCAAAAAACGCACAGTCGGATGACGAATGTGAATGCTGACGGGATTGGGCCCAGCCACCGCCCAAACAGTGTCAGCATTGGCAAAATAATGGATCATTTCAGATGGCGTTTCTACCATCTAACGTCTAGAATTTATACTTAAAATCCCCATTTACCGATTCAGCAAACGAAGGAACTAGGCAGCGACATCCAGCAGCATCGACCCACTGTTCGTGGGCCTCGTTTTGGTATCTTTTTGCTCATTTCCGGCGACAAGAACGGACACGCTTAGTTGCACTCCCGCTGTTGCTGTCGCTGTCGCAGTCGAAGTTCTGCCTCTGCCTCTGCCTCTGCTCTGCTGATGCTGCTCTTTGCGTTGCGGTGTTTGCTGTGGCAACACGCACACACACAAACACACGTACGTATGTATACGTATGTATGGGCCAGACACAGATACAGATACAGACGGTAGCCAAAGAAGGCGCTACTCCCCTCGGCGTGGCATCGCCTGTTCTCGGCAGACTTGTGGCCCACGTGGCGTGTACTTAATTTCCCATGCCCCATGCCGGGGCGCGTTAACTTTTTTACCGGCCACATACTTAGTACGTGTTTCCCCTGCTGCTGCGGCTGCTACTTCTGCTGCTTCTGCTGCTGCTGCCCCTCCCATCGGCTTCGCTGTGGCTTTGCCTCTGCCTGTGCCGGCGGCAGCATTGAAGAAGACTTTTCAACTCGTTCAACAAAATTTTGCACAAAAGTTTCATAATTAATTTCATGTTAAGTGGCAATGCAAAAGGAAGTGTGGGGCGGGGAGGGCGGTGGCTGCCAGCCAGCCTGCCTGCCTGCCGCATGGTTCCCGCTCCTCATCCGATTTGCTCTTCGGTGCGCCCTTCAACGAGGGTTTCCTCCATCCTTGCATATTCCCACTCCTGGATTGCTGGTGTCTTTAATTTGAATTGTCATTTCCTTTCTTCAACACTCTGTTCCCGCCACAGAAGCACCGGTGTCGTCTGCCTGCCATCCGGTTGCCAGCCACAGCCCCGCCCCCTACTACTATGTATATACTGTATACGTGTGTATGTGCCCCATCTCCCATCATGCCGCACGTTCAACTTGATTAGCGTAACTTATAATGACTCGCACGAGCAGCGACGACTCTCGTGTGGCAAACTTGTTGGTTGTTCTGTGGGTCCCACACCGAGCCGAGCTCTGTGTTGCCCAAACACTTGCAAACAGTTACTTACAAAAGTAAATACACACACACAGAGAGACAGACGCAGAGAGTGATGTAACTGTGTGTGGGTGGGTGACTGTGTGGGGGCACATTTGCAAGTGGTTTTCATAATTACTTTGTGTGAGCACTTCATACGAATACATGCGTACGAATACGAGGAGGAGCAGGAGCAGGACCAGCAGGATACTTTGAGACTGTCTCCAAGGGAACTTTGGGTTTTCGGCAATCCATATACCATATACTTATGTGTGTGCCTGTATATGCCAGTAATTTACATGGAGTTCAATTAAATCAAACATTTCCTCATTGATGGGATGCCATCCACCCGCTTATCGATAGTCCATTCCAATTGGTGCTGACTGTACACAACACACACACACACATACCACCACCACACACACACACACAGAGACACATTCGAATGCCTCAGATATTTATTTCATTGAGCAGGAATTTTATTATAATGACAGCAGTGCGTATGTTTTGATAAGGGATCCGATCCTATCCGATGCGATGCGATGCCATCCTGACAGCACGCACGCCCGTCCCCTCCCCCTCTCCGTCCCTACGCATTGTGTGATTCTTTTGCAATATTGCGAGCATTATACATTTTTATAAAATATGTCACGTTGCCTGGGGTCCCTCACCCCTGCCCCTGCCCCAGCCCATGCCCCTAACCTGTTCCCCAAGTGTTCCCCGCCCGATTCCCCCCTTCCAGCTGAAACCGACGCTGATGGCCGACTGCCAATAAATTTGTGAGAAAAACAACTGTCGACGTCGAAGAAGTGGCATAAAACTTTTGCTCTTTGTGTGGCATAAATATGAATGAATGGATTTGGTCCTGCAGTGGAGGAAGGAGCAAATGGGAGTGGGAATGGAAGTGGGACCAACTGGTCCACTGCGGCATCTACATTGAGATGATATTCCGGAATGAGACCAGAGCCAGCCAGAGTCCCTTCCCGTCAACGATTCGGTTCCAAATAGGATGTAACTGGTTTTGGTTTCGGTTGGGGTTGGGCTTGGACTTTGGGTTGGGTTGGGGGGATGAAATGATGAAAAGGAGGCAAAGGCTTTCCATGGGCAATAAATTTTAATTTTCTTAAAATCCATCCGCATACGAAATGAGATTCGTAACAAGCCGCAGCCTGGCTCTGGCTCTGGCTCTGGCTTTGCGCTTTCTTTTCATTGTTTGAATATTTCAGAAAGCCAGCGAAAGGAGGGACGGGCCGGGCCGGGCCGTGCCGGACAAGCCATATCCGGATCCGCACTTGAACGTTGAGTAACGTAACCACTGTTCAATGTTCAATATATAATAGACTCCGACAATTCAGCGTTCAAATGTTCATTATTTATTCTTCGGTTATGTACGTTTCGGTTCGTTTTCGTTCAACGTGATTGATTTTTCTGATCTATTAGTATACAATGGCAAATGTTTATCTATTCCTGGGAATCTTTTGTTCTACATGCATGCATCAGCGTAGAGTGTGGAGTGTAGAGTGTGGGGGAGGGGAGAGACCTCCTGCCACGATAATAAATCCTGCCTGAACGACGATGATTCAGCTGCTTAGCGATCCTAGGTTGGCAGGTCAGGTCACAGTCAAATGCGCAGATAAATGTTTATGGAAGATAAATTGCAGCGAGGGGACACAAATCGGTCCAAGCATAATAAATTCCATTTGTAGTTCGCTCCGAATTGTGGCCAAAATAGCTACGGAGGAGGGTATCGGATGTGGGGTTAGGGGTGTGTGGCGTGGAGTGTCGTGTGGAAACAAATAGGGAGCCAAATCGACTATTGATGCGTTGGCATCTCGCGTGGCATGGTGGCATAGTGGCAGGTTCCCGTGCCAGACTTTGGTTGTTTGGTGGGTTGGGGGTTGGGGGTTGGGGGATCATTTATCAACATTTTGGGGGGCGGGAGGAGCTGGAGCAAGTAATCACTTAATATTCCAAATCGGTCCATACATAAGATTTCATTACTACGTCTATTGCCGATTTTATAATGAGAAATATCAAATGTTACATACATATGATACATGATATGTATATGGGAAATTCTCTGGTCTCTGTAGACCTTATTCCTGGATGCCCTTGGTACTCGGCACCTGGTTCTCTGCTTGTTATCTAACGCTACTGAAAACCGCATAATCGAAGATGATTAAGCGATCCAGACTGACGCAAACCGAAGGTACGAGAGGGACTCCTTACACACTCCTTACTGACTCCTTACAGACGCCTCCTCTTTACAGACTCTTTACAGACGCCTCCTCTTTACAGACTCTTTACAGACTCCTTAAAGACTCTTTACAGACTCTTTACAGACTCCTTACAGACTCCTTACAGACTCCTTACAGACTCCTTACAGACTCTTTACAGACTCCTTACAGACTCTTTACAGACTCCTTTCAGACTCCTTACAGTCTCTTTACAGACTCTTTACAGACTCTTTACAGACTCCTTACAGACTCCCCACAGACTCTTTACAGACGCCTTACAGACTCCTTACAGACTCCTTACAGACTCTTTACAGACTCCTTATAGACTATTTACAGACTCCCCACAGACTCTTTACAGACTCCTTACAGACTCCTTACAGACTCCTTACAGACTCCTTACAGACTCCTTACAGACTCCTTACAGACTCCTAACAGACTCCTTACAGATGCCTTACAGACTCCTTACAGACTCCTTACATTCATGCAGATTACACCATGGACAGACATACATATCTCCTTCAATCACTAATCTAACTTGTTCTTTCTGAAACAAGCTCTCGAAAAACACACACCCACCAGACTGGAGTAGGGATATATACGGAATATATGTATGCCGCGGCATGTTGCCCCAAATAATCCCAGCAGGACTTTCCCTTATTTATTTTGGGCAATCTGTAAACTGAGGCGAACGCTGAGTTATCCACTACTGTTGGATGGACACAAGAAATCCTGCAAGGGGGGGGCCGAGACCAGGGGCAGTGCACTGCCAAGACGACGCGTAGTCCAGCAAGGAGCGTTGGGCCACAAAAGGACATACATAAAATGAGAAGAAAACTCCTCCAGCCCCTCCTCCCCCGCCCCATCGTCCCGCATTGTGCCTCCGGTTAAGCACACGAATCCCTTTTGTAATCAAATGCACAGAAAATTGTATTCCATTCAACGAAAATCCGAGTCCCAAACCTCTTTCGTGTTCTCCGGATGGGGCTTTGTATCGTAGGCGCTATGCCGTGGATGTGGATGTGGGTGTGGGTCTGGGTGTGGGTGGGTGCGTGATCCACTTAGGCGGTGCGGTGCGGTGCGGTGTGGAGGAGGAGGAGGAAACTCGCGCGCCCGCAAAACAAAGCCGGAGAATTATCTGCCGAGCCGAATCCCCGGGATAGTAGGGGCAGGGCAGGAGAGGACAGAGCAGGACAAGGAGGCGTTGGAGGCGGGTCCAGGCGGAGCTGAAAGAAAAATATTACAAGAAGAATCTCATAGACAATAGCCCCAGCGAAATGCTCGTAAGTAAGCAACAATAATGAAAAACAACAGCAACAATGGCGTAATAAACTAACGGCAAAGCTAAACTCGGATCCCAGAACTATGCAAAAAGTTTTCTCTTTGTTTTTCGCGTCGCAGGAGCCAAAGAAGAGCCTGAGAAAAATTCGCAAAAGAAAGAAGGATTCGCCGTGCCTGCAAAAATGAAATTAATAATAATAAAAAAAAGCGAGAAATAATTTTCGAAAAATAGTTTAGTCCGCCCTTTTGTAGGCCAGAGCCAGAGCAATTGCAAGTGCCAAATGGGCGGGGCTGGGCTCCGCTAGGGGGCGGGGGCAGTGCAGAAATTTAATTAACAATTTGTGAAAGGCAAATAAACAAATGCGCGAACGGCGGCCCCCAGGGCAGACCCACCTACCCTCAACCCCCTCTATACCCAGAGGAGGACTTTTCAGCTCCAACAATGATCTGCTACCCGGATTGAGAGTCCGGCTTGCCTGGCCGACAACTTGAGAGCTATTTGACAAGTTCTTAGTGAAAAGTTGAGACTGGCATAATTAAACTGCCCTTTGGCCCAGGCCCCCTCCCCTTCCCGCCCCCCTTTTGGGCCATGATTGCCAATCGCAACTGCCAAAGTTTGTTCAATCATAAAATAGGAAAAACGAGCAAAGAAAAAAAACTCAATTCAATCAGTGTGAAGAGAAAGGGGCGGCGCTGAGGGTTGGTACCTACCCCCTGCAGAAAAATAACCTACTATCTCGTAGAGGCTTTCGCTCTACCAGCAGGCCAGCCTTCTCTTTATGGAATACTAGTATAACCATTATATATTTGCAGAAGAGAAAAATCTCAACTTGCCAAACTTTTGACTATTCAAACATTATGACAGGCGACAATTCGCTTGATTATTGCCATGGAATGAAACGGAATGAAACGGAAGGGAATGGAAGGGAACGAAAGGGAACGGAAGACGACGGCAAACTTCAATGAATCTTATCATGTGGCCCATTTTGGGCTGGCTGGCTGGCTGGTTGGCTGGCTGGTCCTTTTGGCCTGGCCCCATACATATCTTCTTGCTGACGCTTATTTCACAGTTCTTTCATTAGTTTGGCACTTCATCTTCGTTGCACGCTCGAGTAACTCTGCTTGAGGTTGCCACAGCCGCCTGCCTGCAGCTTCTGCTCCACCCCCCCTCGCTCCACCGCTCCCCTGAAAAGTGACAAAAGTTTAATGATGCGTTTAAGTTGCACGTGGGGCGCGTCCTTTGGCAAACTGCTGCTGCTTCCAGGAGGCGAGGCGACACGAGAGAATGATTTCATGCGATCTACGCATTGCAATGTTTGTTTCCCTGCAGCTTGCAGCTGAAATTGCAGCTTGCAGCTTACTTTTTTTTATTGATTTTCGAGCACGGAACTGGGGTACAAATGTCTCGGGGAGGCTGGTATTCCCAGGGTAGCAAAAGACCAGGAAAACACACACACAGACACACACACACCCATACTTGTTTTTACTGTTTAAGTGCTAAAACGGTGATGCGGGCACTCACACCGCAATATCCTCCACCTTGGAGTCCTCCAGTTGCTTGAATTGTATCAAAATGACCAGATATGTGGTGACGGCCGAGAAGATCTTGAACAGCGTTGAGTTGTCGATGGAGAAGAAGCCGTAGGCTGTGAACTGTACATCCTGCTTGATGCTTTTGGTGAGGAACTTGTCGATGATGTTCTGGAACTCCTTGCTCTTGCCGTAGACACGGGCCAGGATCTGGGACGTGGTGTTGGCCGCCGAGGCCAGGCAGTCGCAGGAGCTGCATATGACGGCCATGGTGACCGTCTCGGCCAGTACCCAGGCACAGGACAGCCCCATGGTGTCGACGATGTCCGCCTGACCGTTGGATGACCTGGCGGAGAGCGTGGAGAAGGCCAGGTAGCTCTGGTTCGTGACCGTGTAGAAGGAGAAGCCGAAGAAGAACAGCAGACCCACTCCGGCCACGGAGTTCATGTTCTCCGTGATGTAGCGGAACTTGCAGAAGACCTCGATCAGGTTGCTCAGCTCCCGCCAGTTGTCCCGGTCGCTTCTCTGTCTGCTCCGCTCCTGCCGCGTGAACTCGTCCAGCCGCCGGTTGAGGAACTCGATGCGCAAGGCCAGGTTCTTGAGGATGGTGCGCAGATAGACGGCGAACACGCCCGAGTAGAGCATCTGCAGGCTGTACACCAGCATCAGGGCGCACTGCCGCCGGCCTTTAATGCCGCTCAGGAAGTGCACATAATAGTAGGCCACCAGGACCACGTTCGCCGAGGTCACGGCCACCAGGGCGCCCAGCAGGCGGCAGCTGTAGCTCTCCCTAAAGCCGTTCACCTCCAGGTACTCGTCGATCCTGGCTATGTCCCGCAGGGTGCCCCAGTGCTTGGACGCATTGTGCACGCTGGAGAGCACCATCATCGTGTAGCTGCAGATGCAGAAGAGCGTCTCGATGGTGCGGTTGATCTCCTCGGTGTCGCCCAGCGAGCTGGCCACCAGCTTGTACTCCTGTGACGCGAACAGCACGTCCTGGCACAGCAGCGCCGAGCTGACCAGCAGCAGGGCAGCGATCACCCGGCCGTACCACCGGCCCCATGCTCCCAGCCGAAAGTTCTCCTCGTTCTCGCCACTGAAGAAGGGCAGCAGGGCGCACACCTGACTGGGCAGTGCCATGACCCTGATGTCGTGCAGGATTTTCATTCCGTCCGTCGTCTGTTGTTTGTCCACCGAGCAACACACACAAAATGTGCGACCATTGAGGAGCACTTAAGCGGATCCTGAGGGTCTGCTTCTGTGGTTCTGTGCTGCTGCTTGTGGGTTCATTCAGTCATTAGCTGAAATCGACAGTCATTTCACACACCTCTAGCTAATGGAAATGCTTGTAATGCATTAGGAAATTACTTGAATTTGGATCACCCTCCTGCATGGATTCAAATGGAATATAATCCTCTAAATCTCTCAATCAAAGAGCTGATCTGTAGAGTCTAGATCTAGTTGCTGCCTTGTCGCCATTCCCTTACGAGTCTTACTTCCCATAAGGACTTTAGTTGTAGTTTGAATTGGGGATATTACGGGGCAATGCGGCCTGTCGTAATAGAGAACGGACATAAATATCCTTGGAGCTTGCGTCCCGCAAATTAGCCAATTACTTTGACAAACCGTCGATGGATCTCGCTTGCAGTTCCCCGTGACAGGACAGTCTCATATGTAGCAGCCGTCCGAAGTCGCTGTCGCAGTCGCAGCGATGAAGCAGGTCCTTGCAGGGATTATGCTCATTATGCAAACCGCCGGGAAGTGCGGCGGTAACGCCACGGACGAACGGAGATGAATGGAAATGGGGGGGAAATCGCTGGGGCGAAACGCATTTACTTCAATTATTTCATTAGGGCAGCGACAGCGACAACGGCAACGGCAATGGCACCGGCTAAGCAAAAGTCCGGAGGCGTCATCTGTCCCAATCCGGGGCCGAGTCCACAAAAGATGCCATCGAATTTCGGTCGCGCTAATGGAGCGTGTGAGCCCGGCACCAGCTGACGGCTCTCGGCTGTCGGCTGTCGACTGTCGGAGCCAGGCTCCAGCTTAGTCAACCGAGAGCGAGGGCCAGGGATATTGCGAGTGGGGGATGGTGGGGGTGGAGTGGGGAAAGGGGATGGTGCGGTGATGACATCACACGAACGCCCGGGGTCATTTGGGGCCAGTAAAATTCAATATTGGAGCACAGGAAATTCATTGTTTAACCTTTGTTGCTTAAATTGCTCAAATTCCTGCCATTAGTTTGACAAACGAGCCAGCGAAATTATTTTGTTGCAACCAACTTGCCCCGGCACATCCGGACGTAGTAGAGGGGAGGACCGAGGCCAGGACCAGGACCAGGACCAGGACCTGGGCTAGAGGAGGTCTGAAGCGGGGGCAGATGATCGAAAACCAAGCAGATTTCGAGGCAAAGTTTTTGCCACACAACAGCAGCAGTAAACCAACTTTCCCCTCCCAGCCCCTCCCCCCCACCATCTACCGCATGCCTCCAGGGCTTTTGGGGCACGCACTGAGCTGGCTCCTGCTGTGGTTTTGGCTGCGTTACATTGTTGTTCCTGCTGCTGTTGCTGCTGCTGCTGCTGCTGCCGCTCCTTGTGGCATCCACTGTAGCAGCAGCAACCGTAGCAGCATCCTCGGATATGCCGGGCTTCGACTGAGCGACTGAGACTCTCCACTGCTGCAGATTTATTTGCGGTTTTGCATAATCACTGAAAATTAGTTTAAAACATTTACATTAAATTTGCATTTCAATGTCGGTGCTCCGGTCCGGTCCGATCCGGTCCGGTTCGGTTCGGTCAGGTCAGCTCACGGGGAATGGTTGGGATTTGGGTTGCAAGAAACGGATGAGCAGAAGCCACACAAATCCAAATGGGCTTAAGCTCATGGAAGTCTGTGACGTTGGAGGCAAGGACAATATAATTAGTACATATGTACATAAATGTAGCTATTTACATACATATATGAACAAATTACATTATTTGTATTATTTATATTAATATTGCAATTTCATCATACAAATGACAACTGGACAACACATGATATATAACTCTCAAGAAATGTCAACGCAATGTTTTCCGTGGCGCCCAGGTTGAGAGGTTCGATGAGTCCTTCCTTCAGCTAGACAAATATTGAGGACAGCTTCTCGGAAGCTGAAATTATTATACGAGTACTCCGCCAGGCACACGTACCTAGGCAAGGAGGAGTCACACATACGAACTCTTAGGTTATGTGCGCACCCACACGTGCAAGCTCATTATACATATTTATAGATATATTTATGCCAAAGAACATCGCTGCACTTGAGCCAATGAAATCAATGAATCATCTTGCTATTTATATTTTCTTTGCTGCAAGTCTGTTTTCGACGTTGACGTTGGAAGTCTGTGACGTTGGAAGTCTGTGACGTTGGATGTCTTTGACGTTGGAAGTCTGCTTTTGACATTGGAAGTCTGTGACGTTGGAAGTCTCTGACGTTGGAAGTCTTTGACGGTCTATGAATGGATAAATTTAGAATCCATCGACCTGTTAGTGCATTTCAGCACATTAATGCGATTCCCGATTGATTCGTTTCTTAAAACTGAAGCAGAAAAACTGAATGTGCCAGAAGCAAATAAAGCCCTCAGCCCTCATATGTAGATACATAGCTCTAAAGTCTCCAGAGATTTATTTATTTACCACAAATGATGTGTTTTGTGAGAAGATTTGTTTACTACTTTGTACATACTCGTATATCGAGTATGGGAACTCGTATGAGAACTCAATAAGCCATTAAGTTATCTTCTTGTTTGCCTGTAAATCTAACTTCAAACTCGTCGCAGGCCAGCGAAGTGTTTGCCCAAGCATAACTGACTGCAGAAATCTTCTAATCAGGAAACATTTATCTGACGATGCCTCCAAACGCATCCTTTTGCCCTGCACTTTAAGTACACATCGAGGAAGTTTGTCCTGTTTGATGATTATACGTGGCACGGGCAGGACTCCTCCTTGCCTAGGTACGTGTGCCTGGCGGAGTACTCGTATAATAATTTCAGCTTCCGAGAAGCTGCCCTCAATATTTGTCTAGCCGAAGGAGCGACTCATCGAACCTCTCAAAGGTGGCGGTCCTGGCGGTGCTGCGAAGCGTTCGACGGGTGAAATGTGGAGGCATGTGGAAACATTCGCCAAGGACTCGTTTATTTGCGAATTTGGCTCTGGGCGCCACCTTGGCAGGCCCATCGCCAGCCCCTTCCCCATTTCATCCCATCCCATCCGGGGATGCGTGTGCCTGGGCTCCAGGGAGCCCCAGAATAAAATGCCAGAAAGGACTGTGTGTGTGTGTGCTCGAGGGATGCGGACGGAATTAGACGAGCGTGTCAGCAGAGTAAACATCATTTTCCTCAAAGCAACCCAAAGCCGCAGCCGCAGCCGAAGCCGGTGCCAGTGCCAGAGCAAAGTGAAGACATCAACCGTCCAGGGATGTGGGACAGGACGGGACTGCAACTTTGGGTCTGGGGTAAACGCATTAAAGACCACCAAGCACATCCGGACAGAGCCCAGTGCCGTTCCTGGCCGGAAGCATTAAGCTGCGAAATACTCGCAGCTCCGGAGTCAGCCAGCGAGGGCTCCTGGCTGCTGGCTGCTGGCTCCTGCGAGGGCCATTACCAGTGCGATTCCGGGTCCCGCGAGTTATGAGGAGAGGTTACTCTGTGGCCCAGAGAGGGTTAGTGGTGTTTTTGTGTGGTTTGGTTTAGCCTCCAGCTATGGCGATAAGTTTGATGGGTATGGCCACAGCATCAGAGGGTTATCTGGGGCCGCGCAGGGCAGGGCCGGGTCGGGTTCAATTATCCCACTATGGGAGCAGCGCTCCTTCCATTGAAAAGTTTCTTCCACTGTCTTTGGGGAAAAAATGAGATTGGGCGGGCATTATTAGTCGATTAATAACGCGGGCAGGGAGCGCGGGAGGGAAATCCCAGAAATTAATTATGCTAATTTTAATCCTTTTGCCAGTGCTTTAATGTGAACAAATGATATTCCGACCGAATAATCCCCCGCCATTAACCGAGCTGACAGATGAGGCTCCTCCCGGCGGGCAGGATAGTGAGGCGGCTGGGGCCGGGGGAGAGGGCTTTCCCTTCCGTCAATCGAAACGGAATGGGACACATTTTGGGAGGGATTTTGAGTAGTAGCACTTGTAGATATTTTAGCATTCGACTGACTGTCCGACTCGTACTTTCGGTATCCGGTTTGATGTGATGTGGGACACATTCTCCCATTAAGCCAGGCATTATCCCTAATTTCGGAAATGCCATTTTTGCCTGCTCTTTATTTTTGTCCTGCCATCTGCCACACCCAATGCTAAGTCCTGCGCCCCCATCCCCCATAACAGATGCTCGCTCGTACTTTCTCTCTCTCTTCCTCTCTCTCTCTCTCGAGTGCATAAACAAATTGGAGATAAACACACTTCTGCACATTTGTGAGTTCTGCTCAGTGTCTGTGTGATGAGGATGAGGTGGATGAAGTGGATGAGGAGGGCCAGGAGCTGAACTTGAGCCATGTTGCAATTCCATCTGGCAGATCCGCGACTCCTTTCCTTGCCTTTCCGTTCCACACACACACACAGAAACACACACACCATCCATCCCACGCCAAGCCAGCGGCAAATGGAATTGTTTTCTCTTTGCTCCCCCGACATTTGTGACAGAAATGCCTTAATTTATAGAAAATGTATCTGCCGTCGCTCCGGCCGGGCTCCCTTTGGTACCCGTTGGCTCCCGCTGGCTCCTGCTGGGGGTGTCGGGTATGTCACATGGGTTTCAACGCTCCGCGCGGCTTTCGTTTGTCTTTCGCTCCGCACAGACCCGACAGGCCCGAGGCAGCTACGATTTTCTGTGCCTGTCCTCCGTCCCCCCGTACTCCGTACTCCATACTCCGTCTGGTGTCTATCTCTCTGTTCGTCTTGGTCCCCTCGGGGATCAGGGAAGAGTTCAGTTCAGCGCAGCTGCACGATAATCCCGGTACACACTCGTGGTACATATGGGTAAGCAGAGGCAGAGGTAGAGGCAGAGCAGCTCTAGGCCGCTCCTGGCCAGAAATGATTGAAGGATTCCATTCCATACCCCGTTTGCCGTTTGCCGATTGCCGTGGCTTGCCTGCGAGCCAATGATACCCGTACTTGTAGCGGAAATAGCATCCGAGCACTCTGCTCTGTATTTCCACTCCACAACGTAATTGATATTTTGCAAGTGTCTCCATCTATCTCATCCACTCTGCTGGCCACCTCTTCTGCCACCACCTCCTCCTCCGCCTCTCATATGTCTGTGGCAAATTGTGCAGAAATTCTATTTCTCACTTTTCACCAATCCATTCCCATTCCCATTGCCATTGCCATTCCCCATTCCCATTACACATGGGATGCAGATGCATCTGTCGCTGTCGAAAGCACAATTTGCACCACACACACACACACACACACAAACTCCGTATGTTCCGATAACACAACTTTGGATATCGATAGCCCCTTGGCAGGCAACTCTTCCACAACAGCCATCGATTGTCATATTATTATTAGATTGGCAACAGGGTACATCATGACAACGGGTGAGAGTCCATTCAAATTAACAAATTGGATATGTTAAAAGAAAATCAACTGAAATCGTTTCGTGCTGTAATGTGCAGAGTGTGACACGGAGTGTCCTCCTCCGTTTTCTCTTGAGCCAGCTTCTGTACTGTTACTGTTACTGACTACTGGTAATGAGTCAATGCTGTATATTTTCGGGACCTATTAAGTGTTTCGAAATGAAAAGCTATACTTTTGGCAGCTCCTAGCCGATACAAGGTGATGGTACCAAGAGCTCAAAGAGCTTCCAACATTTTCCACTTCTGGAAAGCCCACTGAAAATTACTCAGCAAGTGGCTTGCGGCCAATTTGTGCAGGTAGCACAGAAGGCAAGAGCCTAGATTCCCCCTCCACTACCCCACTGCCCCACTACACCACTGCCAACGGGCCCATTTCTTTGCTTTTGCCTTTGCCTTTCTTTGCTATTTACTTTGGCGGAGATCAAAGAGAAATGTGTAACTAAATTGCCAATTACATATAAAGCAGTAGAAACTGTCTCCCTCACCACCCACCCCATAGGGCGGGGCGGGTCTGGACCTGACAGGGGAGGAGGTGAAACAAAGGGCTCGTGGCTCGTGGCTGGCGACTGGCGGCTGTCCATGTCCCTGTCCCTGTCCCTGTCCCTGTCCCTGTCAGCCATTCACAATCCAATTGTGAATTCAATTTTGAAGTTGGCAACGCAGCTACAACAACATTTGCGACCGAAAATAAGGCATTTGCCAGGAGAAAGAGAAAGAAGGAGAGAGGAAGGAGGAAAGAGCAAAGAGCTGAGAGAGATTTCGCCACACATGATTGGGGGCTTTCTTTCGGTAGTCCCCTTTCCAAGGTGCTCTTAGATAAGGTGAGGCACATTTTCGACTGCCATCACTACCACTACTGCTTATGGCGAGAGCGCTGCTCTCCTTAGAGGACCTCACCTCAGATTCGTGCATCTATTCCATCTCCACATTCCCATTCTCGGGAATGCGGAGTACAAGGGGGGTGGGGGGCGGGAGTGTGCAAGGCGTAAAACGAATTTGTAGTAAATTCCTTCGGCGGTCTTTCTCTACACTCTCCCTCCCCTGCCAGCCCTGGCGCTGATGCGTCGTCATCTTGTGCGTTTTATTGGAGAGAAATTGAATTAGTGGCGGTGGCGGCGGCGGCGGCGGCAGCAGCGGCGGGAACGGAAGCGGTTGCTAAGCAGGAAATTGCCTGAAATCAGGCGCACGTAAGCCCCACCGTGCTGTACTGCCACACACACACACACACACATTAAAAACCGGCCACGGGCCGTAACTGGAGTCATCGTCCTGGCTCTTGGCTAGTGGCACGCGTTGGCTTTATTGCTGCCGGAACTGCCGGAGTCTGCCGGCGGCTTCATTTGCATGCGCGCCGACGTCCAGTGGCCGGCCATCAGTACCGTACCGTACCGTACCGTACGCTCCTGGAAATGGCCCTCGTTCTATGTTAATGCATTTCGCACTTAAGCGCTATAGTTTTCGCCATCAAACTAATTAAAAGTTACTTAAATAATGCGGAACTACTTGCCGGCAGATGGCTTCTACGAGTACAGTTACTGCCGCTAGCGCCGACGCTGGCGCTGACGCTGGTCATTAGCTGATTTTGATTGACTCTTAAAGCGAATCACTAAAAGTGCTGGAACTGTCTCTATGGCTTCTGAAAGCTAAAAATCGAAAATTAAAATGCATTTTCCATTATTCATTCAATTGGAGTTGCTTATTAGCAAATGAAACTACGGGCTAAAACGGAGCTAAGAGTATGTATATCGATTCAGTCAGGTCAGTGGAGGCAAAGATAGTGGGTAGATGGTTCATATATGAATCCAGATTAGGCATTAATGTACACACATATACACATATGTACATTTAGTGCATCATCTTGTATGTGTGTGTATGTGCTATATGTAGTTCTTGAAGTGCAGTTGAGTTCGGTAGGGGGGAGGGCTGCTTTTGGGGGAGGGGGAAAACGCAACTGGTGCGCACGGGAAACATGTGCAAGTAGCACGCGAAACGAAGCGTAAATGAATTTTTCATCCCTCCATTAAAACGTAAGTGCACATTTTCCGGCGCAGCGCACGAGACGCCCCGCCATTAAGGCAAAAGGAAGTGGCCCACAGAGCCCCATGATGGCGGGCACCGGAGATTGTGAGTGTGAGAGCGTCTGAAGCTTGCTTCGGTTCCTTTTTCCTTCTTTTTAAGCCACAGCAAGGCAACGCTTTTTAATATCCGATAGATATGTATGTAGAATAATCGAATAATAATCGAATGCGAATGCTGGGTGACTCTCTCTCTCTCTCTCTCTTTGTTTCTTGCAGATTACATGCAGTCGCTGTGCAAAAATCATTTTCTGCAGCAGCTGTACCGTAAGATCGACGGCGCCGTTCTCTGGTCACAGAACGAGCGCAATCTGGACTGCATCATCACGTTCCAGACGCACTCGGTGCTGCAGCGCTTCATGCTCCGCTTCGACATGCTCCAACTGGACTGCAACGACCACCTGCTCGTCTACGACGGAGCCCATGCCGTCTCCACGCCCAAGGTAAGTCCATCCCGTATCCATCCATCCATTCCAGAATCCTGGAATCCAGAGGGCAAGCCACGTCTCTGTGAGTGTTCTTGTGATTTGGGGCGGGCAGGAGGCACGGGGCTACGGCTACGTGTTCCACAATTTTATTAGCGAAAACGCTAATTTGCATATGCAAATCGAAAAGGTACCAGATCCCACCACCATCTAAGCCCTGTTTTGCAAACACACACACATACACACATTTGCATAGGTGGGATCCTTTATTGATTTGCTCGGCAATGGCTTAGCCACGTAGGGAGGGCGGGGGTGGAGATTGGTAACGAACAATTAGATGGTGCTACAACTGGCATACCGTGTCCATGGGTGGAGTGTATGGGTGTACTTCGGGAGCTATTGTGTGTCTCCCGTTGATCTCTACTGAGTGTTATACTTTTAACTTAACCGATCAGACTCTCAGTGGTCTTTTCCAAGGACTGTTCTACTTAGAGAGGATTGCGCGCGTGCTCTTTATGCTCGTCACAACCCAGTTCCAAGGTTGTGAGGAACGCCCACGTCACCACGCCTTGTGGAACATCAACTTCGGCATCGCCCAGCAAGGCGTAAAGGAACTGCTCCAGCACGAGAAAAGCTATAGTTTGATAAACATATATCTGAGAGTAAAACGATATACTTTTGGCAGCTCCCAGCCCACACAAGGTGGTCTTCCCACACTTTCCACTTGTGGAAAGCCCACTGAAAATTACTCAGCAAGTGGCTTGCGGCCGGCCAATTTGTGCAGGTAGCACAGAAGGCAAGAGAATTCAATACTGTACGCAAGTACGAGTATGTATATCTGTATGTATGTATGTAAATATTGGTAATCACAGCGCATCCTGTGGATGCCATCGATGTGAGCATACTGCGAGTATGCAAATCGGTACACATGAGAGCTAACTGCTGGGCGCCAGCATTCCATTTCCATGCCATGCCATGGAGCAGTAATTGTGTACATACATACATACATACATACATATATCAAAGGATGGTGGATGGAGTGGGTGTGGGTGTGGGTGTGGGTGTGAGTATGTTTGCGTACAGTAGATTGAATTATTAGGAGCTGAACTGTAAAACAGACAACTCAAATTGGAATCAAGCAGACATACATACATACATATGTATGTACATATGTTTAAACAGGTAGTGGGGAGTCCTTGGGGAGTACTTTACTTGGTGTATGTATCGCTGCTGCCATAAGAAGCACTCAAGTATAAATATTTATTCAAATGCTTACACGTCGAAACCAGGGATTGCCAGTAGATATTTTACAATCGCAATCGCAGGGAGTAAGTAAAACAAATTGAATTCGTTTCACTTGAAAAAATGCACTTGCAATTGTATTCAACATAAGTTCGATACTGATGGAAATATGAGAATAAAATCTGTAAATGAACATCGTCGGTATCCTCTGTATTCCTGGCTTTTTTTATAGAATTTTTGTTGGCCAAGCTAAACTGAAATAATCTCCTGCTATATGCATTCCAAAAACAAGAACCATGATGTGGGGGCAGGGAGTGCCAGCAATCCCCAAATCAATTAAATGGGTAACTCCCTGGAGGGAGAGGTATCCCATTAAGCAACGTTCAAGGAATCGAGAGATGATATGCCACCAGCTTCAATAAACGTAGATACACACAAATGTACATACATATGTGTATCAGAAACTGCATCACATGCCGATAGTTAAGGCCAATCATTGCTTAGTTTGCCACAGCCGTAGGCCGGGGCGGGAGAGCGGGATGGCGGTAGTGCGGGGCGGGGGTAGGTGTGGGAAAGCACCACAATTTGCTGGCCAACTGTGAGTTCTATTTCTGCACCATCTAGCCACCAGCCACTAGGCGGCACCAGCCACCAGGCACTCAGCCACCCACCCATATCCACATCCACATCCACCCGGCCACAGCTACCGCATTATCCAGATCACGTTGATGCTTCTGACATTTTAGGTTCAATCCCTGTGGGGCTTCCTTCCGCTCTGCCAACATGGGATGCTCCACATACTCCACACACACACATCCACACACAGATAGACACACAAAGGCATAATTTTGTCGCTGCAACATTTGCAATGATGACAGCCAGTAAAAAGGGAGCGGCGTGGAGGGGCGAACGGGGAGCTGGGCTGGGCTGGGCTGCCGTTGCGGTTCCAAGGCTCCCATGCAGCTGCAATGCGGCGAAGGCTGCAAGCTGCCAACTCCTCCACCTCCTCCGCCTTCTGCTGATGGCTCTCTGTGATTTTATCAGCAACAATTTCCATTTTTCATTCGTCGCCCACCCCCCACCCCTCTATCCCATATTTCCCATTCCCATACCCACACTGCATTATTTAATGCGGGGGCTGTACGTGTGTGTGCGAGTGTGTGTGTGTGTGCATGTGCAGCGTGAAGCAAGTAGGAAAGTGGCCACAAATAGAGCGCGCATAAGCCAAATCCTTTATTTGCCAAAAGGAAGCAGAGCAGCGAAGGCGCCACTATAAAATATGCATAAAAATGTTCAGCTAGAAAATTAGAAAAATGCAGCCAGGAGCGGCCTTTCCTTTGCTTTCCTTTCCTTTCGTCTCCCACTTTCCCTCTCTCCAGAGGAAACCTTGAAATTTATGGAAACAGAAGAAATTCCGCTGCGGAACGCCGGAACGCTCTGGCTGTCATTTTTTGTCGCCTCTCTGGCACGACCTCATTTCACAGCGGCGCCACTACTGGGCCACTGCCAAAGCTCCCCATGTCACCTGCCCCATGCCACCATGCCACCATCCCAGGCCTACTCCGGGTTGAGTGGACGAGGCATTCTAATTTGGGCTATCGAGGAGTCACACGATGCGCTCTCAGATGAGCACGTCAAAGGCAGCTGCCAGCGAAGAGGTTTTCGGATAGATATAGTATAGGATATCCCTGCAGCTCCCATTTTATTCTAATTGCTGCTTTAAGAGATCTCTTGCATCCATTGTATCTTTAAAACAAAGACAACAATGACCATCAATTGTGGCAATATGATTTACGGTTCAAAAACTCGAACTGCTGAAGTGAGTCGAAATTGCGGTCGAAACGGGTCCGTAAAGCGGCTTTAAACGAAGTAGTTGTCCCCACAGAGAGAGAGAGAGAGAGTTATGTACACATATACATATATATTTATATGTATGTACATATGTATCTTTTGGTCTGGCGAACCGTCAATCACTCACTGGGCGAACGCGGACGCGGACCCAGCAAAATCACGTAAGGCATTCTTAACGAGAACGTCAATATCGATGGCAACTGAATTAGCTTTAATTATGAAAGCTGAGTACATATGACGGCAGGAACCACTGGTGGGGAGGGGGATGGGAGGATGGGTGAAGGAAGTCAAGTCAACAGTGATTTGAAGCGGTGCTCCCTTTGGCCAAACCAAATAACGAAAGCTCATCGTAAATAAGTTAGGAGGCGAAGAGCCATAAAAGCGAAAGTATCGTAAAACCGCCCAGTCGATTTCCAACGAGAGAACAGGGACAACAGGACACAGGAGTTCAACAGGCGTTGGTGCTCAATGGGCTTTTTATGGGCATGGGCATGGGCATGGGCATGGGCATGAGCATGGGCATGGGCAAAGGATGGGGGCCCGGAGCACACGGTCTTAAATCCAGACAAGGCCCGCATGCTCGTTCGACTTTATTGACAGAACAAAGAGGCATTCAAAGGATACATTGCGGCCTGTCGAGCTACACTCATTGATCAGCGCTATCAGGATAATAAGAGCCGAATGAACCTACCCACATAGAGAAAACAATGATTGCAGATACACATCCATACAGACATGTGTAAATATGAGTATACATACATATGTATATGTGTACCATATGAAAATGGATCTAGGGATAATGATAGAGTCAGTCTGCTACTGCTACTGATTGCTATAATACTAAAGGAACGTCTTGTCTTGAGATATCCAAGTCTATTCAGTGGGCGCCACCTTCTGCCTGTAACTTGGCTAACATTCTGGGCAAGGAACACTCCCAAATTCCAAAGCCAAAGCACTGTTAGCCTCCGTTTCGGGCCAAGTCTCTCATTGGTCCTTGGCCTTTTCCTGACTGCCATCGAAATCATTTCAATAAGCATCCAAGCGGATGTGTCTATATGCATATATATGTACATATGTACGATATTTGTCAAGTGACTTGTTTTGCAGTGCAGTTTTAGTCCTTACTGGTATCTGAAGGACGCAAAAGTTAAGAAGCAGTCGACCTGCGGTATTTTCCACCTAAGCAGCTTTCGTAAGTTTACCCTCACCCCCCCCCTGGTTACCGCCCTGGGACTGCCTGCCTGCCTGCCAGCCTTGGGTTCCTGGGTGAATGGGCAGGATTTATGATTTCGACTGCCACTTGAGTCACTCCTCGCCGGAGCCGGCAAAGTGGCGAAAGTATGCAAATTTTCTACTTACTGGCCACAGCAAAGGCAGGGCAGGCGGGCAGGCAGGCAGGCAGGCAGGCAGTCAGTCAGTCCAGAGATTGGCGCAAGGACCGAAACCGAATACAATTTTGCGAACATGTAAATAGTTTTCGACAAAAGGAGTTGTCACTGCATCTAAGGCGGGGTGCAGGGGCAGGGGAAGAAGCCGCAAAAATCCAAAATTAAAATGTTGCAGCACACACATGACAGAAGAAGAAGCAGAGGAGGAGGCATGACTCAAAGCAAGGCGGTCCAGGGGAGGAGGCGGCGGCTGCACAAAAAAACCAGCCGAGAAAAGTTTACATTTTCGGGCTGCAACAAAATTAAAATATGGCACAAAGCGCGCCACGTCGAAGATGCAGGCTGCCACACCCCCCGGACAAACTGACACACGAACCAGAATCAGAATCAGGACCAGGACCAGGACCAGGACCAGAACGTTGTGTCAAGAAAAGCAGCCACAGCAAAGCCTACAAACGTCTCCTGCGGTGGATGGGAGGGCGGGGAGGCAGCCTCAGTTGATGAACCCTTGGTGGAACTTTCATGGGGCAAAAACCAACAACATTACAAATTTACACAGCAACGGAAAAGAGTGCGGGTGCGCGGGTACGGGGGAGGATGCGGGTGCGGGAGCAAAAAAGACAGACGACGTGACGCATACACGTGCCACAGGAGGAGGAAGAAAACGATGAGGAGGAGGAGGCGAAGGACGTCATCATCATTTTGCACTTTGTGGCGTCGACGATGAGGATGACGATAACGTGACCAAACCAACAGACGGCAGTGAAAAAAGTTGCACATTTTCCAAAAAAAAAAAAACAAACAAAAAACACATCAAGATTTAATTTAAATATTAAGACAGTATTTCTTTAGCACTTGATTGGATGTATCAGGAATATATATACACATGTACATATGTATGTACTTATGATAATGTTTGGATTTTGGATTACCTTTTGCAGATCGACATCTCGTGTCGGAACACAAAGAACACCGTCAATGCGCTCCTCACGCGCACGAATTTCGTGACCCTGAAGTACGTCACCGATGGCTGGGGCACAGATGCGAACGGTTTCAAGCTGGTAATTACATCGGTCAAGGATCCCAGTAAGTGTGCAAAATGTGTGTGGCATTTGTGGCCATTGGCTTCAGTTTCATCTCAATTGCAGAGCACACCTGTAAGGACTTTACCTGCGCCACGCGCGAGTTCTGCATACATCCCGATCTGCTGTGCGACGGCGTCAACCACTGCGGGGACAACTCGGATGAGTCAGTGCAGAATCTGTGCCAGAGTAAGTCGGGGCTACAGGCTACGCTTTGAGCGGAGAGCGGAGAGATATTCAACATGTTCACTCTTTTGCAGGCGAGGCGAGCAGCACTGTGTTTGGAATGGACATGACCTGGTTCGTCCTAATCGTTGTCGGCGTCCTGCTCGTCCTGAGTGCGCTCATCGTGGCCGTGGCCATCTGCGTGTGTCGGCGCCAGGACGAGAATGCCGCTAACCAGAACACTGCTCTCCAGCGTAAGAGGAAACAACTGAACTCTGTAAATCGAAATGCCATCGAGCACTAATCGAATCCAATCTGTTACAGTGCACCACAATGCCGACACCAATGGATCGTCGAAACATCTGCACTACCATGGCATCAGTGTCGGCGGTACGCTGACGAGGGAGCACACACAACTGCCACCACAGTCGGGAAACTGGCATCACCCTGCGGGACCATCCGGGTACCACCGCATTCCACACAACTACTTGAAGATGGCCACCAAAGTCCGTCCCATTTGGTGCTTGGCAAATTCCGTCAATTAGGTCAAGATCTTTCACAAAACTCTGCCGGCCTCAGCCAGACGAACATTGCCGGCTCCGGCAATCATCAGAGCGCCAATGCCGCCAATGTCGGTGCTGCCCAAAAGGACGAATGGTTCGTCTAGGCATCATCGCGGGCATCATCGTGGCATGTGGCATGAGGACACTGTGAAGGAATGGAACCAATTTGACTTGAGCACAATAATCTGTACTTGAATAAGTAAAATTATGGATATTTGCAGAGCATTAAATGAAGTGAGTTCAGAAATGGAATAAGATCCGTGCCGAATTCGCATAAACCTTTGATTTTCATTGCAGGACTGTATGACTATATTTAACAACAAAACAATGTGGACATCACCGCGCAGGGTGTATTATTAAGAGATCTCTCCGCGTACCCAAGCAGAGTCTCGAAAGCGTTGGGCAGATGGCCGGGGACACACTCCGCGCCATTCTGTCGGATAACCAATGCAACTGTACATAGTTTATAAATACAAAATATATCATTTAAAGGATTAATATTACAAGCTGGCTACACAGACACACAGAACCGAACCGAAGCGAAGCGAACAGAACCCCCATATCCCTAAAACGTATAGTTCTAATATGTAACTAGGGAAGGAAGTCCTCGTCTTAATTTGTTGGCATTTATTTACTAGGATAATTATTGCGATTGTACTCGAACTCGTACTCGTACGAATAGACAACCTTAGACTTCAATTATTGCTCTTTGATTATCGTCTTAGTTGGCATTGCGGGTTGCTGCTGCGTTTAATGTGTATGTATGTACAAAAGAGCAAAAGTTCTTTAATTTATCATCAGAATCAGAGTCAGAGTCAGAAGAGAAACAACAATCGAAAGCATTTAAATGAATTGTGAACACAAAACACAAAATACCAAACCAAACCGTAAGAAGTATTAAAGGTCAACGAAAACACTGTCATTGGAATACAACTACCGCATATACCAAGTACATACATATGTACTATATTTATGTATGTATGATCATAAGTATGGGAAACATGGTATTTAAGGTGTTTTTACAACAAATTAAACTGAATTCTTAAAGCGAATTGGACACACAAAGGACTCAACCAAAACAAGGGATGTACATAGGTAGTCGACAATATACATACTAACATACATACATACATTCATTCGTAATTAATGAACGAAAAACATTCAAACATTGCAAAAACAGGAGGAAACTTCAAAGTTCTTAATTACTGTCCTCCACCTTCATATTACTGTTCAACTCCATATCCCACTTCCATTTGTCCACACGAGATCCAGAGACGAGTCTGGTGACTTTCACGAATCATCCAAGAACCGAAAACAAACCCAATGCTAACGGATATATTCTGAGACATTAAGGACAATACAGTGAAAACTTTTGCTTTTGATACAACTAAATTGAGAACACGGAATGGACATGGAATGCATTTGTAACCTACAGTAAATGTCCGAATCGAATACAATTTTCTACAATCAACCAGAGAACCAGAGGAATTCTACACTAAATTAAATAAAAACCAAAAAATAAGAAAATAAAATAAAATAAAACAAAACAAAAAAGTACATTAACAGAGAGTTGAACATTTTGCTACAAAATCGAATGATAACGATCATATACTTATACATATTGACGATGAATGGAATAAAGCTCGAGAAAAACCAAAACTAAAATGCTTCAAAATGATTGTAGTACTTCCCGCCGTTAATATTTTTTTAATATATCATACATACTACAAATACAAACAACAAACAAAAACAAAACCAAAACTAATACAAATACAAATCTAAAACATCTAAATAATAATAATTATCCTAAGAGCCGTACGTAAGAGAACCCTTTTCCGCTGCTAGAATTTGTCCTTCAAAATACTATATGTATGTATGTACTTCCATAGGCCAGTTAGCAAGCCCCCCAAGTTCTTTAATTTTCTGAAAATACAAAAAATTAAAAATTAAAACCAATCAAATTTCTTCGTTTGCTAATAGAGAAAATTCAAATAGAAATATCCAAAAGTAATGCTAATTCAGCGAGTACCACTAATCGAGGGGTAAACGAAGGTTAAAAATAAATGCGATTATGTCAAATTAAATTAGTTTTGTACTTAGCAGTAATGAAAGCGAAGCAAAGTCCCTAAAACTAAATTGAATACTCACCTAGGGATTATTTGCGCTGAAAATGATCTGTTGAAAATTATGTATCTGTATCTTTCTCGTTTTGCCCGTGCGTCTTATATAAATCTATAATCATAAATTATAGGAAAATGGTATTATGATAAATTGAATTTTTAACCAAAATTATAAGCAAATTGTATTAGGCGTCAAATTTTAGAAAACGAAACGAAACGAAACGAAACGATTGTGTATGAGCTAGGACTACTTTCATATACGGAAACAAGTAAATCTAAATAATAAATAATAATCTAAAGAGACGATAATAAACGATACAACATAACAAATATATAACTGAATAATCACAAAAAGATAATTTATGCAATACAGGAAATATTGAATATTGAATACAATACTGAATACTGAATACGGAATACTGAATACTGAAAATTATGCGTCAAGTCAAGTAAAATGTTTAGGCAAACGATTGTAATTGTATTGTAATATCGTAAACGTAATCGTAATCGTAATTGTAATCGTAATTGTAATCTTAATCGCATGCCTAGTTCTCACTGGTGAAAATCGTATCGTTATCGTTCAGTACGGTGTCGGTGTCGGTGTCGTATATGAAATGTAGTTAAAATATACATACAATACTATATAGTATGAAGCATATAAATACAATTCAATCGGGTCGGACGGAGGATTCCACAAGAATGTCAGAATTGTTTTTAATGGGTCCACGTCCACCAACAGCATCCACAGATCCACCCTTAAATTTTGTGTATATTTACATGATGGGCAATATAGAGGATAGAAGGATAAAACGATAGGATGATAGAATGATAGAATGATACGATGATAGGAGTGCCCAGGGTGGTGGTGGTGGTGGTGGTGTTGAGAAGAGCTTTCGTTTCCCAATGTAAATGTTAAAATGTGTTAAAATTAAAATTTTTTTACTGTCTACACTCTCTAACTCTCGAAAAGACTTTGCCGCAAATAGTCTTAACTTAAATTACTATCTACTAAATAAATGTACACGTACACGTGTGTGTGTCTTCTGTGCACATTAGGCATTAACGACAGTACTTATATTCCCCCAAATCATCCAAAGTTATCAAGCATTACCAAACAACCATCCATAGTACTTACTATATGTACGATACATACATATATACGATATGTATGTATGTATTTATGATTCTTTCACCACATTCCTCCCACGCTTTTAAGTTCGATTCACATGGGATAATCGACAGTTGTACTAACTTGCTTGGATTCTCGAAGAGTATTATATAGAATAATAGCCTAGGTTCACATGCAAAAATCACTGGCCATACAGAATAGGCCTCGTAGTGCAAATGTTAGCCGGACATATGCATATGGATATGGATCGAGGCGACACTCCACTAGGGAGTTTTTAGTTTCGTTATCGCACGCATCACATCACCAAATCGAATGATGGATGGTCCGCAATTATTTGAGTGTACGAGTGAGTATGCTATTAGTTGAAATAAATATAATACGAGTACTAGTATCAGTACTAGTACTAGTACTAGTACGCAACAACAGGTTCGAAAGATGGATATTGAGAGAACATACAATAGTATTCCAAAACGAATGAATAATTTGAGAGGTCGCGTAAAGTAATGCTTAGCTTTGTGTTAAATTGCTGTTGAATATAAATGTACTTGTACAATGATAATAATTATGATATGATGGCATTAAACATACTGAAAACAAACACACAACAACAAGCAACAAGCAACCACACCCCCAAACCCCAGACCCCAAACCAAACCAAACCACAAAAATACAATAACAGCAAAGCAAATGAACCCAAATCCAAATGAAACTAATTATAATGAAATAAAGAATATAAAACGTTAAAACGAAACGAGCTTCTGTTCTCTATATACATAGATGTGTACATAGTATAAGCTATAGGTATCTTTGCACTTATATGTAGATCTTATAGATCCAAACAAATCGGGTCACAAATGGTATGTGTAGAGCTTGAGGGTAAAGACTATTCTACAGAGGCTATATCGCGGACCGCCCTGCTGCCTACTCGTCTTCGTCTGTTCGTCTATGCCTTGGGCTGCTGAATCGGTCCCCATAATCCAAGAACAAAGTGCAATTTGTTTCTAATGCAATATCTTGGTATTTTAAAGTATTTTTTTGTATTATCGTTTCCACCTACCACGATCACAGACTACTCAGAAGCGAGAGGGGGACTATGAGTTCTACTGGGTTCTCTCGTCAGTTGAATGCACATTTATTTTCCATTTTATTTTATTAAATTAACAAATTTGGCTAACATAATCAAACTGCTCGTACGCGAAAGGTGGTTTTTCTAGACAAGGCTTTTATCAGATGCCATCTCGTCGTCGTCAGAGTACAAAATGAGTTGAATGCTTCGCATGTGGTGCTGCTTCTCCTGCAGCCGCTTGAGATGGACTTGTGCGAGTGCGTTGAGTGTGGCCACGACAAAGTAGGCGACCATGACTAGGGTGCAGAGCTCCAAGGCGTGCATCACGAGGCTTATGCTGAGGTTAGCAAAGGACTCGTCGCCCTCTCCGTATGCGTGGGTCGTTTTATGCATGTGCTGCTTTGTGGACAACAAGAAGTCTTTGAAGAGCGTCTGCAGGCGGGTGCCAAGCCATGGCAGCCTGGCCAAGATGTTGGCCAGGCCATTGACTAGATGGTCGCTAAAGGACACTATGACGCATACTTGCTGAATGGTTGCCCTGACGAGGGCCTTGCCGATCATTGTGGCCACAAAAAACTTCCAGAAGGGGACCAGAAAGTGGCCGCATGTGATGCCAGCCAGATCGAACAGGGGATTGGGCACGCTGGCACAGAGAAGGATGCCAAGGAAGCCCACACGCCGCACCAAGAGCTCCATGCACTGTATTCCCCCGTCCAAAATATTGGTATGGTCCCTAGTCTTCTGCAACTCCAGAGGCTTCTTCATTTCCACACATTTCACCTCATTGCTGGATAGGCGTGCACTCCTGGCCATGAAGTATGTTGGCAGCTCGCCTATGGCCGTGCCAATGCCCCAAAGCAAGGCCTCCGGTCGAACCTTCGACAAAATGCTCCAGGTGTCTGGAACCTGTCGCAAATACCACGCTTCGGGGCAAACTTTTTGGTCCGGGTAGGGCGGCTCCGGAAAGTCCAGAGTCTGGCACTCGTAGGCCGCCAATGTGACTCCGGCAATATGTGGCCCCAGGTATAGCAGGAATGTATGCAGACCGGTGCCAAAGCCCACTGACGAAAGGGCGCCCAGTACCAGCCAGTACATGGCGAATCTCAAATTCTTCAGTCCGAGGCTCACGTAACGCTCATGTGGTCCCGGCAATATGCAGACTATACCCAGTGCCAGCAGACTGCCCAGTAGCCATTTGTTTAGCAAACAATTAGCGAAGGAATGCACCAATCCTCCGGCCTCCATGGTTCCATACTTTAAGGTCCTCCAGGGCTGGCGCCACAGAACTAAAGATCCTCTCTCCAGTCGCTCCTCCGCACTTTCTGTCGATAAGTCCTGATCCTTCCCAGTAAGCAGCATGCCCGTGGAATCAGTGAGATCATTGAAGACGTTTGGATCCATTTCTACTCTCATACTGTCTCTTATTTGTAAAATCAGTTAGGGATATACTTTGTGTTGTTAAATCAAGGAGATACTGATGCCTCAAATGATTCGACATGCTCCTACTTGATCACTTTGATCGACGAAACAATAGGTGAATACAACTTTGGATATGGATAGCGCTATCTCTCTCGCTTTCATTACTTCTCTTCTTACTTTCTCCTATTCATGAATGAGTGAGAAAGAGAAAAATCTACCGTTTCTATGCCATTACTCATAAAGAAAGTCTATGTGAAGATTCTCTGATATTTTGAATACATAGCTTTGAAGATATTTTCCTTTACTGCATTGGTATGAAGAAAGACCAACTTATGAAGAGC
This sequence comes from Drosophila azteca, assembly GCA_005876895.1. Classification (NCBI taxonomy): domain Eukaryota; kingdom Metazoa; phylum Arthropoda; class Insecta; order Diptera; family Drosophilidae; genus Drosophila; species Drosophila azteca. The sequence continues at coordinate 585,289 of VCKU01000016.1, forward strand.
CTTGCCTTGGCACAAAAACATAGAAAATGAGATTTTCAACAAACAGTTTATTCAATATAATTTGCATGTATGTATGTATGTATGTACACTTTAAATGGATCAGGAAAGAATAACACGTATTACTAAATGCATATATTTACAACGAACCTGTGTGTATGTAATACGATCGATAAAGTCTACATTGTTGCACAGAACAAATGCGCGTCTAATACAAGTTCACATTATTCATATTTTCGCTAGCTACATATATTAGTAATTGGTAAACTTACGCTTAGTTAAATAGTGTGGTCGCCGAAAGGCAACACTTCTGTCGCTTCGGCCAGGCGCTGGCGAGGCCGAGTAAAAATGTGGGATGGGAGGAAATTCGTCAAAATGCAAATACTTGAATGGGCCAACGTCTGAAATTCTTTCTCGTTGTCACTTTTGTCGAAGGCGAAATGCGACCGGAGGGTATTGCTGGCTATTGAATAGCCAGCAGCATGAGACAGGCACTTTAGTGACCACTCCAATTGAACTATGAGCTTAGCTTAAAGGTAGGCCAGGTCCAGGCAGTTTCTTAACCTAACTCTGCTACGGGGCAAAAGATCTTTTTGGTTTGAATGCTAGAATACATCTTGTACTTGGATTCCGTTAGACGTTCCACTTGCCGCCTCGACTCAGTATTTCTTGAGTTGTTCGTACGTTATAAAGAATATGATGTTCCAGGGCCCCATCCTAACCCACGTGGGTATGAAGCCCTTGTAGAGGGCCAGCGGTCCTTCGTTTCGAATCGTCTGCACTGCGCAGTCGAGACTCCCGCTGTACAGTTTTGGTGTGGCTGCCGCAGTGACCATGCCGTTGATCGTCATGCTGACGTGTCTCTGGTTCATCAGGCGAGTCTATAAAAGAGTATCAGAGGATTTCCTCTCGTTAGATGCTGACTATAAGCATAGTACTTCATTTCTTTCTACTCACCCGGATGACATCGATGGGGGTCGACGCAATGGCGCTTCCCAAGCTGGCAATGAAACTAGAGCTGCAATCAAAAAAAGAATTAGCTCCAGTACGATAAAAAGCCGGGAGAGAACTTACATAAAATGATTCGCCACATGATCGCCAAAGGCGTTCATTAGCTGAAGCTTGCAAAAATCATAGACCGGTAGCTCGACTGATGCAATGACTACGGCACGCTGAGCCGTCGGCCCAACACCGCGCCACAGTCCTCGTACGCCCTCGTACTTGTATATCTCGCTGAAGCAGCCAAAAAGTCCCTGATGATGGGCTCTGCCATGCACCTGCATACGCACTTTCAGCACATCGGTGGGGTTGGCAATGGCCGATGAGATGGCGCCTGCCGCTGCAGCGCACATTATGTTGCTCCAGACCCGCTCGCTTCCGTCATCGTTCGTGAGGAAGCCGCGTTCGTTGGCTAGCTTCTTGAGGGTGTAGTAGGTGCCGAATTTGATGGTGCCGTAGGTGGCTTGTCGCAGAACTGCCGGCCAAATGCTGCAATGAATACGATGATATCAGAAACAAAGTCTAAGGGGTTGCTGGCACATTATCGGTCCGGGCAAAGTTTGCAGACCAAACGTTGTATTTTCGGCTAGCCATTGAGACGGTGCGGAGTCGTAACTGGCGTTATCAATCTACACAGATGTGCGTATGTATGCATTTGTATATTTTCGCACCCTACATACAAATATGCTCTTTACTAGGAGAGGAGACAACTGAACATGTGACTGGCACGTTTTGCATGATAAGAACGCAATGCTTGGCTTGTCTCATGTTGTGACAGCGTGCTCGTAGCTTTTTCGCCATGACAGGACCAGTGATAAACACTTACCCAGAATACAAGGCTCTCAGTCCTTCTTCTTTGGAGATCTTGACAAATGCATCTGTCATGCCGCGGTACCGCAGCTGCGAGAACGTTTGATCAATTTTCTGACCTTGGACTTGGAGGCGCGTCTTTGTTGTGTCGATTGGAAAAGTGCCTGCAATACGAGTATAAATTAGCCAGGCCAGAGGTTTGTTTACAAAGATTCAGTAGGGCGATAAGGGTTCGATTGCAAAGCTGATTACAAAAGCGCCAACTTTCGTCACATTTCATTTCGCCACGGGAGCCCCTCCTCTTTTTTGCATAATTACCAAATTCAGCAGTTATGGATGCAACGCCGCCATAAACAAAAGGCCGCCAGTCCTTGACTTCCGCCATGACCGCCACAGCACCTGTTGATGCTCAAAAACGGATCAGATGTCGCGTTGACCCTTCAACGACGCGTCCAGTTCAGATTGCACGCCTCCGTTGCAGCTTCGTTGTATGCTTTGCGTAGTTTGCAGATTTACTTGCATGAATTTCGCGTTAACTATTACACAAATCACGCAACAACCAAATCATGCTGTTCTCGGGCCGAGTTTCTGGTGTTGGAAAGTGCCGGTTGGCCAGCTGATATAAAAACAGAACCCAGTGCTGCGAAACGGCTCGACCAGGGCTGCATTGCTTTTCCGTTAAAAACGAATGCAAATTAAACTTAAATTCATTTTTTACATGTCGATCAAAAGTACAGAGAAACACGGATCTTAACGATAATTTGGAAAGAACTTCAGAAATTTTATTCTGGCATGAGTTGGGGGCACGTTTCAATGCAAACTAATCAACCTATTCGGTTTTTTTTTCGAGTCCAAATATACATTCTCTAAGGGTATTTTAAGCTTCGACCTCTGAAACGGTCCTTCTCTCTTGATTTGTTTGTTTATTCAACAACAACTCAGGCAACATCAAAACAAACTGTTTAAAAGTCAACAAGAAAGTAGATCAAAACACTCCAACGATTAGTAGCGGACCTCAAATGAATATTTAAACGCAAGCCGATAACGAGTTGAGTCAAAAAGATAAAAAAACAAAAACCCCAAAAAAAAAACAGCAATCTGGGAATTCCTATTCACCTACTCGTAAGCTTAGCCCTGGCCCCGTGGTCCATCTGCGGTGCTGGCAGTGGCAGTGGCAGGCGGCAGGCGGCAGTGCAGGTTCTCCAGCGTCGACCTTTATTGGCATTTATTGGCTGTTTTGTTTTCGCCTGTCTCTCTGCTCTGCTCTGCTCTGGCTGTTTGCTTGTTTTGTTTTGTTTTGTTGGCAAATTCGCATAATTAAAGATTGTTTTGTGGAAGCTAGATGGGCTTACCTTACTACGATTTGTCTGTGCTTAATTCACGTCACTCATTTCAAATTCAAGCGCAGACCGGATCGTGAAAGTCGGCGGCGTCACATCGGCGTCCGGCAGTCGCGTCGCGGCGCGTCGCCGGTCTTGGACCAGTTCGACCGTTGCCTTTTTGGGGAAAAAGACTTCAATGGGTTTAACCCCGAACATGGTCTGGCTCCGAGCATGGCCAAGACCCCCAGAAAAACAAAGAATTTGGCAAATTAATTTAATCGCTGCATCCTATTGTCGATCCGAATAGATCCGTTCCAACCCGAACCGAGCTAAAATGTAATTTAATCGCCTTACAGTTTATTTCACTTCATTTCGCATTCCCGCGCTGCCGGTTTCTCGCTGGTAAGTGATTTTTGGCAGTGGAGCGTTCCCGTTCCCGTTCTCTGCCGCGGCGTGGGCATTCCGAGTAAATTGGCCGTTTCAGCTTTTTGCTACTGTGTTCAAAACAAATTAGCAAATTCAGTCAACCGCTCTGTGAAATGCGTGCTTTGCTTAGAGATAACTTGATTTTTCGATTTCCAATAGATCCACACACTACCTGCGTACACCTCCCACACATGGCATTAACATTATTCAATGAAGATCTGCAAAGTTCGCGGCAGGATGCGGGTTGATTCCTCTCCGGCTTTGAGCATCCCGTCGAAGACCAAGCTGAACGCGTGCCAGTCACAGACTTGACATATGTACATATCTAGATATATCTGGTTATGCACAAAGATATACATATGTATGTAGGTTTATGCAGTATGTCTGCTTATGGATCGATCAGGGCACCTTGTTTGTTAGTCACATGATTGGCATGCGGAAATTCCCCGAAATAAAGCCATTGCCATATTTGAATATGTTCGTTCAAGCAAATATCTTGGAGGCCCTAAAACCATTTGCTTTCCCCTGAGGCCCATCGTCTCGGAGCCCGGGAACACGTGCATAGACTATTAATATTCACGAATCATGGTATTTAAAATGCAAATACTCATTAGAATCATATTTAGAGTTTTTCCAAAAATAACCTCGCAAAGAGTCTCTTATTCATTATTTTATTTATTCTCTATCGAACGCTTGGATGATATGCAAAAACAAAAAGATCCTTTGCTGCCCCAAAGAACATCTTGTGGCTCAAATTGATTGCCAAATTTGGTAAATTGAATCCCAAATCAATCAACTAGTAGCCGGTTCAGGTATTCCCCAGAATCGCGGGCGAGACGGAAAAGGGAAAGAAATTTCTTCAGTCCTAAGTTGTCTCTCCGATTGGGTCTGAGACCCAATAAATTAAATTGACTCGAATTTGCATTTTGAACATTTAACACCGATGCCTTTTGTTTACCGTTTGGGAGTAAAAACCCCCAGGCGAAACCAAATCCGCATGCGAGTAGAAGCCGAATCCCAAATGCGGGTCTGGCGCCAAAGAAATTACCAACTATCCATCAAGCGTTTTGGCCAGATCTCTTTACTAGCTTCCATCCGCTACATGTGCTAATCGTCGACTGGTGGGTTGCGGGTGCGGGTACAGGTGCGGGGTGGAGTGTCATGGAGTGGCGTGGCGTGGCGTGAAGATTTTATTACACTTTGCTGTCGCTACTGTCCAGACCGGTCTGCGTCCCCCAGCCCCGAAATCTACGAGTATTTCCCGCTCCAATCTCAGTCGAAAACGGAGTCGCTGCCGGCGTGGCGCTGGTAATTATGCAGGAATTTTTGATCCGACGACTGTCGCGTCTCCAAGTCGCCACAGTAAATTCTGCGAATCTGACAGATTTTATGGAATGACAAAACTAGTATCATTCAAATTTGTTTACAGCCGGTACGTTCCCACCAAAAAAAAAAAACATATGCAAAGGAGCCCGGACATAGACAGAGACAGAGACCAACACCGAGACCGAGACGCTTCGAATATTTTTCACATCTTAAATACATTTTTTCAAACGAAGAAAAACGGGAAAACTCTGTGTTCGAAATTCTCAACAAACTAAAAATTAGGTAAACAAAAACCCCAAGGCCGATGATAGAGAAGTTCCTTGGTTTGGTAGGACCTGAAAGCTCGAAAGAGATCCCCAAAACCACTCGACTATTATGATCCACTACTATATACTTAATCCAGTACTTTATTCAATGATAGATTGTGTAATCATCAAAATGAATCAGCTCCTTGGGGCTACAGAGGCTGTCCTTGTCCTTCATGAACTATGACGCAGATAAAGAAGGGGTCTAGTTCAGGACAGATGAAGACTAATGCGACTAATGCCCGACTAATGGCTAATAACATTTATTAATGTGGTTGAGGTTGAGTAGCTCCTTGTAGCCCTTCGAGATCTCGTGAATGCTTACATTTAATGCGAAAAGGTTTTGTGCCCTCCCACCCCATGAAGGGGCAGGAACATGTTGCAGGACAGAACCCTATATTATACTCTTAGAACCCTATATAAGCGGTGGACCATGCGCAAGGTCCAGCAAAGTGAATGTCCATGCGCTGGCCAGATCGATCGCTCATGCATTATGCATCACACGGGCACAGCAATTAATCAGCAATTAATTTTTCATAAATTGATCGTTTATTGACTGAAGGCAGGAATTACATGACCGCTACCGTATGGGCTGCTGGATCGCTGGACGACTGCTCCACTCCGGCTCGGGCTCCGGCTCCAGCTCCAGCTCCAGCTACGCTGCGTTGGAAGATGGAGGGGAAAAAAAAGACAATATTAATTGCTAATTATGCGCCGTGTCAAAACAACAAAACTAAGCCACATACATACATAATAAATTATCAATTTGTCTACGACTTTAATCACAGGCCACAACCAGAATATCAAGGGGTACATATAGGCATCTCTTCTGGGGATTCAGACATACAGACAGACAGACAGACCAGTGGGGATGGGGATGGGGCTGGAGATGGCGATAGCGATGGCACGTAGACCAAAAGACGGCCAATGCTCGTAAAACTGAAAGCGAATAAACAATAAATCAGCCACAAATCGGTTGCTTCGAGTGGAATTTTTAGCATAGTTCGTTGCTTTCGACCTTAACGCAATGTGGTGCGAGCCCTGCGAGCCCCAAACAAACACGCTTCCCCATCAAAACAGAACAGAACAGAATGGAGTCGAAGTTGGACTTGGACTTGGACTCGGAGAGCCCGGGCATAATTAATAAATTCCAGCGTGCGCCGCAGAGTGAGTCTCCAGCATCCAGTATCCAGCATCCAGCAAACAAACAACAAATTGACGTCACACACAGAGAGACGGGTCGGGCCCTGGCCTGTTGCCTGTTGCCTGTCGGCGGTGCTGGCTGCGACGGCATTCGGCCTTCCCTGGTCAAGTGTGACATGGTAGGAACGGAAACGGGTTAAACGGGTACGGCAGCGTCCCCCTCCAAACATCCAGAAACAGAAACAACAACAACAGCTTCAGCTCCAGCTCCAGCTCTGTGGCTGACTGTGGCTCTGGGCCTTAATCAAAGGTGTTCGTTCGCTGGTCGCAAACAGCCCGCATCTGTACATGTACTTATTACCGGCACTGTGCCCGATCCCCAGCCCAATGCAATCAAATCAAGTTGGACCCAAACCACATTGTATGCCAGCGACTAGTTTTCATTATGCGTTACGCCTCCTGGCGACCGGCGACATCTTGGCGTCAGCCAAATGGGGGATAATGAGCATTGCAGCCCCGCAATTCAGGTTCGACGACCTTCTGGAATGGGATGGGATAGGATGGGATGGGATGAGATTGGATGGAATGGAATGGGGTGGGATGCTCAGGCACATGTACATGTACATTCCCCAACACCTTCGATTGATCTGTTAATATGCGATATTATCGGATCTATAATACAGATAACATTGAAAGAACCTATTAAGCTTCTGAGTTCTCAAAAATGTGTTCAAAACTCAATTATCACCCCCTCACACTCCTCCTAACCTTGTAAATGTTCCAAGGAGCAGAGTGCAAAAAGGGTCGTCTGTGGAAAGTTTATCGGGAAACTCAGGCATAGAAATACACAAATACATAGGTACATAGGCATAGCAGCAGAAGCTTGACTGTACATTTTGCCCGCTCCACTGGTTTCAATTATTTATGAACACTTTACGCCATGCCCCCGCGATTGTGTTTTCTCGTAGAGGGTGCTAAGATTGTTTCCAAGCCCATAGAAATTCCATGGCGGCAGTGCATCCAAATTTGGCATGAGCTTTCAGAGGCATTTAGCAGTGATTCGCTCGGCCGGCAGCGGATTCCAATGGAGCGATGAGTCGCTTAAGTGAGGCTCGTCTCTTGGACTGGGACGGAACGGGATGGGATGGGATGGGATGGACTGTGATGGGATGTGCTTTGATGCCCATTTATGAAGCCGCTGGGTACCGTGCGGGTGGGCGGTCTGCCTGCCTGCCGCACTCGCATTCCCACGCCGCCTAGGCACAGGCACTGGCGAGGCACGGGCAGTGGCTGTGGCACACCCAGGCTGAAATTCAAATGGGAAAACCATTTGAAGGGGGGCCGGATAATTAATTACATGAAGCTGCAAAAAATAATGCAGAACAATGGCCCGAGCTGGGGCGATGGTGAGGGGTAAAAGCATTTCGCCGGATCGCGGGTGATAGCGCTCCAAATACTTAACCGCAGAGGGGCAGAGGCGGCAGGGCGGAGGCCGAGAGATTTATGGCTTTCGTCCAACTTCGGAATATCCCAAAAAAAAACAAACGCAAAAAAAACGACGATCGAAAAGAAAACATGTGCTTCGCGAGAGCCGCAGACGAAGCCCCACCGCTGGAGAGTGCCAGACCGATCTCTCTCTCTCTCTCGCTCTCTCTCTCTCTCTGTTGGTCTTTGGCACTCTCTCGTTCTGTTTCTCTCTGCGTCGGAGCATAAATATGAGTCGCTCTGGTCAGGTAGCCTCAGTTCGTGTCTGAATATCAGCCCCGTGCACACAGCCTCTGAAAAGCTTAAACTTTTTTTTTGCTCGCCAAGAACCGCGTCAAGAATCGCCAGTGAACGCCATACGAGAGTGGAGTCCCAACCCCCAATTGAAAAGCAAGAAACTCAAAAAGCAACCCCCAATTCCAATTCCAAAATGCATTCGGAAAAAGTTTGTGCCGCCTTCGCGCTCCTCGCCTGCCTCGCCCTCGCCGAAGCGGCCGTCTACAGCCAGCCCGCCATCTTCCATCCTGGTTAGTATTTGTGAAGGGAGGGAGGGAGGGAGGTAGGGAACGGGAACGGGAGCCCCTATGGAAAAGCCATAGACCATTTTAGATGAGTTTTGTTTTTGTTTGAATCAAGTTTGTTCCGATCGTAGATTATGCAAAGTTTTTCTGAGACATGTGAAAAATTCCATTAGTTTAATGCTCAACCCGTTCGGATCTTGTTTATGGAGTTTTCTAATTAAATTTTCAATCAATTCTTCCCCATAAACGACCTTTGCCAGCGCTGAGAAACAATAAAAATAGCCAAACAAAAAAACATTGATAGCAGTTGTCAGGTGGCTTTTGTGATTGATTTATGACACGGACGAGGCCTTACATCACCTCATTTGGAGGCTTCACTGTCCTCGAGAGTTCTAAAGAAGATCCATTTCCATTTCCACTCTTATTCCTTATTATTTACCATTCTGAAGAACTGTATTGTAATTTTGACAGCGTCACTTTGACGTCAAAGTTGTCAAAGTTGGAATTTGTCTATTATTACGTTTTGCCGGACATGTGATTTATGGGAACTGATACAATCCGATATTTGGGTGCTTTCGCTGACGTCAACGTACGGGTATAAACAAAAGAAAACGATTCGATTCGATCGTTTCAAACAACGCAAAAGGCGGACCAAAAAAAACATACAAACAAAAAAACAAAAACAGAAATCAGTCGAAATTTGTCATGTTTTTGGCCCCCTTTTCGGCTGTGTAGCAGCTACAGATACAGATACAGATACAGCTATAGATATAGATAGATACGTAGATATGGATTTTGGGTTTTTGGTTTTTGGGTTTTTCGCATTTGCCAAAAATTAGCATAAGAAATGTGCTGATGGCGGGTTATTATTCAAGAGATCGGCTCATTTGCATCGCTATGCGGATTTGAGTTAGAAAAATTATCGCCTATCCATCGCTGGGCATTCAGCCATCAGCCATCCAGTCAGATATGTGTTTTCCTTTAGCTTAGTAGTATCCAGCCGTCTGGCTGAGTTATTCATACGTGAAGGTCGTCGGACGTCTTTGGCCGGCCCGGGCCATGCCATACCGGAGGGGGGTACCGGGGAGAGGGCGGGAATTTCTGGCATCTGGTTCATCCACGATTTACGATTCACGATTCACGATATTTAAGATTCACGAGGAATTAGCGCCAGCCCAGTTCCCAGTTTAAAAATAGGCGATGAGTTCACGCGAGCCTCTCGATTAATTGCACAATTGGGAGTTGGGAACTGGGAGTGAGGTGAAGGAGGAGGAGGAAAAAGAGAAGGAGGAGGGTCCACACTGGCAATGGTAAATGGTAAATTAATGGCATGACGAGTGTCATTAATCAAACTTACCTTTCTATTCGGCATCTTACGAGAGTATTTTTGAACCCAACAACTCAACAATTTCAGCCGCAGCCCCGAAGGCGATTTGTTATAAATAAAAGTACGAATACGAGTACCAGTACGAGTACACTCCATCTCCGTCTGTCAGGTTGTATCAGGCAGGGGTCTGGCAGAGAAAGAGAGAGGGAGAGAGACTTATAAATAAGTATGCCCCAATCACGAGTTGCCTGCGGCTCGTATTTCAGATGTATTTATAACCAGACATGGCACCCCTTCAGATCCAAACTTGGGTCTACTTCGAGTCGCACTTCATTGTGCCAATTTTCATGTCGAATGACTGTCAAGTTTGTGTCTTGAGTCTTTCGTTCGATCCGCTTGGGCAGGCAACAGACTCCTACACACAGCCAGCCAGCCAACCAGCCAACCCCTGCGGCCCATCTAGATTGCATATTCATTGATGAAGGTGGTGTGGGGGGGTGGGGGATGTGATTGCACACGCTCGAACCGTATTTAAATTTTTCCCGGCACACAGCACAGCACAGCGCAGCACAGAGCGATTTATAGCCACTTCCTCATAAACCGTAACTGCGACAGCGCATAAATATTGTAAAATACATCAACGGGAGAAACAACAACAAAGAGGAAGAATAAGAAGAGGAAGAAAAAGGAGAAGGAGACAACTTTAACCACTTCCGCTTTAACTTTTGCTAACCTTCCGCTATCCATCTGCTCCTTTTTTTGCAGCGCATCCCGGCAAGTGCTTCGACAAGTTCACCAGGCGAGCGATGCTGCCCGACAAGGAGTACAAGCCGAAGGGCATCTGCGCCAGCATGACGTGCAGCCTCGAGGCGCGGGAGATCAGTATCGAGACCTGTCCCTACGTCGAGGCTCCCGGCTGCGAGGAGCTGCCCGCAGACGTCAACTGGAGCTTCCCCAAGTGCTGTCCACAGTTCAAGTGCGTCGACTTCAAGACCGGCAAGGAGTTTGTCGTCTCGCTTTAGATGCAGCATACAACAACAACATACCACCTGTCCCATTCCCATTTCCACTCACATCTCACCCCCTCCCCCCATCAGTCAGTTGAAACTGAAACGTGATTTTACATGAAATGTATTCGTAGATTCGTAGTCTCTGTGTGTCTGTTTTTTTGAGTGAGAGCGAGCCCGAGTGAATGATTCATCTAACTTCTTAATTTATTTATTGTAATTTGTACATAACACCCAATCCTTTGTCGGCATTGTCATGTTTTCATGTGTGAACAGAATTGTAGTTTGTTTTGATTTATTCAAAAGTCCCTGTATGCGATATTTGCAAGTATGACTAACTTTAAACATAAATTGTTTAGTTTTTAAGATTTTAAATAAAATAAAAACACGTAAATGCATTTGTACATATTATGTATGCCTGCTCCTTGGGTTCGTATCGGAATGCCATGACATTGTCTGTGTGGGGAGGCAGAGCTTGTCGGCGTCATGTCCAAATTTGAACATTTCTCTCCGCCGCTTACGAGTGTTTGCTCTGTCCACACAACAGAGCTTCACTTCCACCCGTATTACGCGGACATCTGTTTTTGGATTTTGTCAACAAGAGCCCCCAAAGCCAGAGCGACTTTTCTGAGTCATCTGCGGGACTTTCATTGGTAAACATGGCACATTCCGCACTTGAAACGCTCCAGCGGCGAGCACCAAATACGAGCAAAGGTTTATTGCTCGGGGAGTCCAACGGTTGCTGACTCTGCGTCTGAGGCGAATATTAAATTTTATTTTCATGTTTGTGGTCCCAAGCGGAAATGCCAAACGCTATTGTAGAGCCTGCTGTCGACCAATGGGAAATGAGATAATTTTGTAATCTCTTCGATATCTTGGAGCCAATCAAATAAACTGCTTGATTAAAAAATATATACATTTTTGAAAAGTAATAATTGGGCGCCACATTTTATTAACACAAGCCAACACGTCTTGCATTATTACTCAGCACTGGTTTTCTACGAGAGTAAAGTGGCTCTATACAGATTTCATCCCTGTGTAGTTGCCATGTAATAGGTAAGTAGCTGGTTATGTCTACATTGTTAACTACATTCTTTCTTCATTAACTTCATTATCTATCGATGTTCGCTGTTAATGTTAACTATGTTGCTGTTAACCACCAGCCGCCATGGAAAGGTAGGGACAACAGGGAAAAAACAGACAATTTATATTGCAAGGCTCATACGAACCTCACCTCACATGCGAGCCCCCATATCATATGACCTGAGAGCAGGCTGTGTCAAATTTTTGTATCGGTATAGTTTATCGATAATTTAGCGGTCACACTGCTGACGCTGTTTCTTCTTCTTGCCCTTGCCGCCGCCGCGCAATTTTTTCGTCCGGCGGAATTCGCAAATGTGTGAAAAAGAATTTAGCTGATATTTAACTAAGATTGAAATTATTTACTAGTTTTTGTGGCTAGACCAGCAGCATGTCGAGCTTTGTGCTGGATAAAGAGGCGTTTGTGCGCCGCATAAAGCGTCTATACACAGAATGGAAGGTGAGTACGGTTCTGGCGCGTCTCTGTCTGTTGTATTGTGTCCACAGGAGCGCCCGAGTCAGATTTCCAATGATAAATAGCCTTCACATGTGGCCGCGATAAAGAAAGAGTTAAATGCCATTGTGAAATTCACAAGCCAATCTGGATTTTCATGTCCCTGGCTCGAGTTAGGTTAGGAGGCGCGCGGAGATTACTATCGCGGCTGCCTTGTGGAGATATTTAAATCAGCTTAAATTTTATATATGTGTGTGTGTGTGTGTCATCCCTAGGCACCCAGCACTGGACACGACGATGCTCTGAGCAACCTGGACTGCATCATGAGCGTCGTCGGCTGCGACGAAGATGTGATATACTCCAAGTCCCTGGCCCTTCAGATCTGGCTGCTTGGCTATGAGCTGACAGACACTATCTCAGTGTTTGCCAGCGATGCCATCTACTTCCTCACCAGCAAGAAGAAGATAGAGTTTCTGAAGCAGGCCCAGACCATCAGTGAAGAGGGAGTGCCTGAAATAAAGCTGCTTGTGCGGGACCGGGTAAGTAAAGCGAAATTACCCTTCCAAGATCAATTCGATTTCATGCTTCCTTCGCTTGGCAGACCGACAAGGATAAGGGCAACTATGAGAAGCTCATCAAGGGCATAGAGAACTCGAAGAAAGGCAAGCGCTTGGGCGTCTTCAGCAAAGATTCTTATCCGGGAGAGTTCTGCGAATCATGGAAGAAGATACTCATGGATTCAAAGTTCGAGCACGTGGACATCAGCACGATTATCGCGTACTTGATGTGCCCCAAAGATGAGCCCGAGATCAACAATATACGTAAGGCTTCACTGGTGTCGATGGACATTTTCAACAAATATCTCAAGGATGAAATTATGGACATTATTGATTCAGACAGGGTGAGTTCTCTTCTTGTATCAGCCATGCCAAGATTACTCATGCAATCATCTCGATACCCCTGCAGAAAGTGAAGCACACAAAGCTGTCGGATGGGTGTGATGCCGCCATTACAGAAAAGAAGTACATCAGTGGGCTGGACCCCAGGCTACTGGACATGGCCTATCCGCCTATAATTCAATCGGGTGGATCCTACAGCCTAAAGTTCTCCGCCGCTTCGGATAAGAATGTATTGCACTTTGGCGTAATCGTTTGCTCCCTGGGCGCCCGCTACAAATCGTATTGCTCCAATATATCACGGACTTTCCTTGTTAATCCCACCGAGGCCATGCAGGAGAACTACACGTTTCTGGTAAATGTGCAGGAGGAGATTCTCAAGCTGCTCGTGCCGGGTGCCAAGCTATGCGAGGTCTATGACAAGACACTGGCCTATGTGAAGAAGGAAAAACCCAACATGGTGGATAATCTCACAAAGACATTCGGCTTTGCCATGGGTCTGGAGTTCAGGGAGAACTCCATTGTGATTGGGCCCAAGTGTCAAGCGCTGATCAAGAAGAATATGGTGTTCAATCTGCATGTCGGCATCTCCAATCTCACCAATCCCGAAGCAACCGACAAGGAGGGTAAAACATATGCCCTGTTCATAGGAGACACTGTGCTGGTGGGCGAACAATCGCCGGCCAGTGTGATGACGCCTTCCAAGAAGAAGATAAAAAATGTCGGCATTTTCATCAAAGACGATAGCGAGGAGGAAGATGTGGATGATAAGAAGGCCTCCAAAGAGGATCAGGGCTCAGAGATCCTGGGAAGGAGTAAAAGAAACGCTGTCCTGGACTCGAAACTGCGAAATGAGATCAACACAGAGGAGAAGCGCAAGGAGCATCAACGGGAGCTAGCCCAGCAGCTGAACGCCCGCGCCAAGGAGCGTCTAGCGAAGCAGGGCAATTCCAAGGAAGTGGAGAAGGTGCGCAAAAACACCGTTTCCTACAAGTCCATCAGCCAAATGCCGCGTGAGCCTGAGGTCAAGGAACTGAAACTGTATGTGGATAAGAAATACGAGACAGTCATTATGCCCGTGTTTGGCATCCAGGTGCCTTTCCACATATCCACCATCAAGAACATCTCACAGTCCGTGGAGGGAGAGTACACGTACTTGCGTATTAACTTCTTTCACCCGGGTGCCACAATGGGGCGCAATGAGGGTGGTCTCTACCCCCAGCCAGAGGCCACATTCGTTAAGGAAGTGTAAGTGTCGGTTCTGCATAGATTAAACGTTAGCTAATCATCTCCATTCCCTTTCAGAACCTACCGCAGCTCGAATTTAAAGGAGCATGGCGAGGTGGTCGCTCCGTCGGCCAATCTGAATAACGCTTTCCGCCTGATCAAAGAGGTGCAGAAACGCTTTAAAACGCGCGAAGCTGAGGAGAGGGAGAAGGAGGATCTGGTCAAGCAAGATACTCTGATATTGTCACAGAACAAGGGCAATCCCAAGCTCAAAGATCTGTACATTCGACCCAATATCGTTACGAAACGAATGACGGGCAGCTTGGAGGCGCACACGAATGGCTTCCGCTACATCTCTGTACGCGGCGACAAAGTGGATATCCTCTACAACAACATCAAGAGTGCCTTCTTTCAGCCCTGCGACGGTGAGATGATCATTCTGCTCCACTTCCACCTAAAGTATGCCATCATGTTTGGCAAAAAAAAGCACTTGGATGTCCAATTCTACACGGAGGTGGGCGAGATTACCACGGATTTGGGCAAGCATCAGCACATGCACGATCGCGACGATCTGGCCGCGGAGCAGGCGGAGCGAGAGCTGCGCCACAAGCTAAAGACTGCCTTCAAGAGCTTCTGCGAGAAGGTGGACACCATGACAAAGGCAATTGTGGAGTTCGATACGCCATTCCGTGAACTGGGTTTCCCTGGTGCGCCCTTCCGCAGTACCGTCACACTGCAGCCCACCTCTGGATCGCTGGTTAATCTAACAGAATGGCCCCCATTCGTCATCACCCTGGATGATGTCGAGCTGGTGCACTTCGAGCGTGTTCAATTCCATTTGCGAAACTTCGACATGATATTTGTGTTCAAGGAGTACAACAAGAAGGTGGCCATGGTCAATGCCATTCCCATGAATATGCTGGACCACGTCAAGGAGTGGCTAAAGTAAGTCTACCATTTGACTTCGTTTCTCTCTCGTGTTTCATTTGTGCTATTTTTTTCAGCTCTTGCGATATTCGCTACTCGGAGGGCGTTCAATCACTCAACTGGCAAAAGATCATGAAGACGATTGTAGATGATCCGCAGGGCTTCTTCGAGCAGGGCGGTTGGTCCTTCTTGGACCCCGAGTCCGATGGCGAAGAGGATAATGAAAGTGCAGAGTCGGAGGAGGATGAAGCCTACAATCCCACAGATGCCGAAACAGATGAGGAGTCAGAGGAAGATTCCGAATACTCAGAAGCCTCCGAAGATGAGAGCGATGACAGCGATGGTAATTTACTGATCCTATACTGATGAAAATTTGCTCCCTAATCAAATCATTCACTCGTTCTGCAGAAGATCTTGGCTCTGATGAGGAATCCGGCAAAGACTGGTCCGATCTGGAGCGTGAAGCGGCCGAGGAGGATCGAAATCACGATTACCAGCCCACCGACGACAAGCGCAACGGCACGAAATTCGAGTCGAAAAAGAGCGGGATGAGTTCCAAGAACAGGTATGAGAGAGGGCCTAATGGCCACCGAATGGCGTTCACCCCAGGAATGTGACTTAACCTCAGCTCTCCTCTGTTTTATATTTATCAATTGTTCTCCCCCCATTTACGCACACGTACACCCAACACAGTCGACGAGACCGCGAGGAGCAGCGATCATCGTCATCGCACAGTAAAAAGCATAAGTCGAATTCCTCCTCTTCCTCTTCGCATTTAAAATCCTCCAGCTCCAAACATGGCAGCTCATCTAGGTTTGTTAACGAAAACCCACCAACCAACCAACCCCCTGAATCATCAGGCATAACGCAAGAGCATCGCATCCCATACACTCACATATTGCATTCCACACAAAACAAAATCTCATACAAAATGAGAAAATTACGAAATCGTCTTGATATTAAGAAATTTATGAAGTACATGAAAACGTTGAAGACTAAGAGACTTGGTATAGAGACACCCCTTTCGAACGTTTCCACTTTCTGGATTGTTTTCTTTTTTATACCCGATACTCGAAGATTATAGGGCTGTATCAGATTTTCGGAGTGTGAATGTGTGTAACACCCAGAAGGAATCGATCAGTATCAATAGCCGAGTCGATAAAGCCATGTCTGCCTGTCCGACTTGTTTAACTCCAATTTCTCATAAACTATGAGAAAGAGACTCGAGCAATCAAATTCTGTATCCAGACTCATGTGATATCACAATGAATCACTAAATCTGTGGCATCCACAAGCAAACGAGAAAGAAAAAACACAAAATCATTTGAAATTACCATATTTACCAGTTGGCCGAATTTGGTTTAGATTGGATCATTATTATAGCCAGAAGGAACAAATGACAAAACAGTGGCTTTGCAGCGCCTTCTAAGCGCTTACTCATTCCCTCAAACCCACTCACTCTTTCTCGTGTAGTGTGTGCGCCGTTTGACGGGGGTAAGCGAGATAGCAACACACACATACTGACTGAGTATCGGGTATAATAGTAAAGTCGCGGCCCTAGCCGCATTTCACAAATTACCCCTCGTTTTTGTATGACTAGCATTCTAATCCCCAATCTACCAATTCTAAGACAATTTCTTTAAAAATATTTACTTCATAAATTAATGCGAAATTTGTTTTCCAAAAAAAAACCAAATCATCTTCAAATGTTGCTTGCTACAAAATTATAAAACACATGCGCCCTAAGAAAATAATATATTAATAATGACAAACCAACTCTCAATCTTATTTTTAAAGCTCTTCGAAGTCGTCCAAGGATAAGTACCACAATCGGGACAAGCATCATTCCTCATCGTCGTCTGGTCACAAGAGCAGCAGTAAGAGCAAGGACAATGATCGAAAGCGTTCGCGGGAGGACAGCCGCGACAATGGTCACAAGTCGAAGAAGTCTCGTCGTTAAATTTGGTTTACTCGCAGCTGCTATTTCTGTTTCAAACTTTCCTGTTATCATTATTATCTGTTAAAATACCCCCCTTTCACCTGGCCAACTCCCAACTTATTTCACAATAATCCCCCATTCATTTTCACAGCTTCAAAGTTGTATTACAAATTTAATAATTATAATACGATAATACATGTAATAAATTAAATTAAGAAGAAACCTACCACTGGCCTTACTTGTTCCAGCTGCCCAAGAGTTTGCGATAGACATGGAGCATGTCATCGCTGTCCTCTCTTCGGAGTCCAGAGTGCTGCTGCCGCTGATGCTGATGAGGATGCTCCTGCCGGGAATGGGAATGGGGACTAGCGACTGCGGCAGCCACACTACCTCGACGACGATGTGCGTCGAACATGTTGCGGGTCTTGTTAATAGGATAGCGCATCTTGTTCTTCAGCCAGGTGGTGAACGCGCGCTCGTTGTCCTGCATCTTCTTCAGGTCGTGCTCGTTGCTCCTGAGCGTCTGCTCCAACACGTATCGTTGCTTTCGTCGGAGCTTCTGCTCCCTTCGCTGCAGCTGCTGGGCACTCAGCCCGTACTCGGACATGTAGCCGGTGTAGCGAGGCAGTTTCTCTTGCAGCGAGTGGCGATACTCGCAGCAGGTCTTGTAGTTCATCCGGATCGAGGGCGATGCTGTCGAAGCGGATGCCGAAGAAGGTGTGGGGGTGGGCTTGGCCCTCCTTCGGAAGCTAAAGCGGCGTGAATTGAAGAAAGTTTTGGAGCTAGACTTGGGGCAGGCGGCGGTGGCCTCGTTAGCTTCGTTAGATGGGATCGAGTCCTCCCTTTTGTAGTAAATGCTTTGCTCGTTCAGCTCAAAGTCGTCAGGGATGTAGCTGGCTACAATGATGGACAAGTCATCGTCTTCCTCTACCTCATTGTCATCGTCTGCTGCTGGCGGCTTTGGCGGAGAAAGTTCATGTTCATCCTCCACTCCGGTCAGCCTATCGATCTGTGCCTGGCCCTTGGGATCCAGGGTCTTGTAGAGATTCTTGTACGCTTGACGCAGCTTCATTCGTGCCTCATTCAGAGTGCGTTCCTCCTCCTCGCAGTCGGATTCGGTCAGCAGGTTGGTCAGACTCTTCTGATCCGACTCCTCATCATCGTAGTCGTGGTCGAATGTATTCTGGCGACGTTGCAGAGTGGAAACCGTAGACGAATCGTTCTTCAGAGGCGTGTCATCATCCAGATCCGCCTCATCCACACCGGAAAAGTCATCTTCCTCCTCCACAACGATGGCTTCCTGGAGAGCAGGCTCCTGTGGAACTTCCGTGAGATCTAGGATTTCCTCACATATTTCCTCCTCCAACTCCGCTTCGGACTCCTCCGCTGGGGGTTCTGCAATCGTCTTGGCCTCTACTGGCTTCATGACCACCTCTGGAGCTGGGAGCGACGGCGACGACGATGGCTGCTCCTCTGCAATGGGCTTCAGTTTCAGCTGCGTCAACTGTTGTAACAACTCGTCAGGTGGACTAGGACTCTGCTCCTTCGGCTGCTCCCCTGTGGGCTCGTAATCCTCCAAGTTCACGGCGAAGGTCACTTTGGTCACCTTGCCATTGCCATTGGCGGCCTCGTCGGGGGCAAAGAGCTCCTTGTTGGCCTCCTTGATCTTGTCCACAATGTTGTACTCGTTGACGGGCTTCAGGACTGCGGAATAATCCATCAATAGAGACATGCTGCTGCCAGCAGTGGCGACTTACAATAGACCTCGCAATCCTCGTCCGACTCCGCCTCGTGCTCGCTCATCTCTGTCGGCGCCGGCGGCAGCGGCGGCGGCTTTCGCATCGATTCCCTTCGAGTGTTGGGATATTTTTAGACGCCACACAGGATTTATGATTCGCAGGCGCCAAAACTTTCCATTTCGTGGCGTGCAAAAGCGGCAAAGCACAGCACAGAGGAGCCGCAGTCCCCGCTCAAGGCCCCATCACAGGCCAAGCACCCATTAAAGTCTAATGAACTTGGATATGGATATGGATATGGGGATGTGCACTCCAGACATTAGCGGCTGCTCCTCCGGCTCCACCCGCTGCCGCTGCGGTTATGGCCAGCCATCAGGCATTTCAATGGCGCCCGTTGCCAGGCGGCCGCACGCTCTGGATGTCCTCTTGTTTGATCGATGCCTGGTGACAAATTGTCTCTTCTGGACGGGGGTTGGATTGGATTGGATTGGATGGGTAAGTGATTGAATGGGGAATAGAAATGATGGTTGGATAGAAAGAAGAAACACTGCTTTTCGGCTTTTATTTCCATGCACTTTATTCCATTTCCATTTATTTCCACACTTACATTCCTAAGCAGCACATTTAAAGCTTAATCATCAACGGCCGCACCGAGTCGGGGTCGGATCGGGTCGGGTCGAGGCAACAACTATACGTACAATATTCAAATTCAATTCAAATAAGTTCGAAGCTACAAAAATAATCGATTCGATATTCGTGGTGGTGGGGAGGGGGGTAGAGGAGACGCACAACACCAATATAATTAAACCTAATAGAGCCGTCGTTAACTTTGTATTGAGCAAAAGTACTATTCATTCTTTCCAAAGCCGTTGCCAATTTGATTGTTTCATACATATATGTAATATCATTTCGTCTCAATTCATCTGCTTCGCCATTGGCCACTATCCATTAACCTAAGGGTACCCTCGAGTGGTTGTGAGCTGGAGCTGAAGCTGGAACGTGTCCACAGTGCGTTTCATAAGTTTGGGGAGCACAGGTTAAAGCTACCTTTCTACATACATATGCTTATGGAGTTTATCTTATATTATAGTCGATCATTGTTCAGTTATATGGAATAAAGAAGCAAATCGGTTAAGTTAAGCTACAGAATTAATAATGGAAATATTACTAATAGAACCTTGTCTATTTATGGAATAGAATCAACTAGACTGATTCAAGTTATCCGAACAACCAATTTTGGGCAATATGGAGTCTACTAAAACTTTCCCCCCACAGCTTTGAAACGCACTGTAGTCTTGTGGGTAATGATGGATTTCAATGGGTATGCCGCAAATTAAAGATAAATGTTATCGCTATATTTTTAGCCAGTAAAAGAAATCAATTTCCCGAAGACAGGGCAGAAAATAAAAGAAAAAAATCTGAACAAATGATAAATCACGTTGAAAAAACCATAAACAGTTGATAAAATACTTCACTTTATCACAATCATAATTTTGATAGCATAGCGCAAAAACAGAGATTATTTAATTAAACTCAGTCAAAGTTTGGTTTTCTGATGAAGTAACTCAAATGTTATAAATATGTATAATAAATGAATATAATTAAAATCGGGTTTTTTCAAAAATAATATTATTTAATTTGCATAAAAACCAACATTAAATAGGAAAATATACATACAAAAGTCACAAAAACTACAGAGATACATACAACATACATACAAATTTCGTGTAAATTTTGAAAAAAATAGAGTAGTCCTGTATTAGTTTAGATTAGCCATAAATCGTATTTATGTGTGTGTTCATTAAATTTATTGTTATTTTTGTCGTGTTTTTATATGTTTTCTTTTTCGTATTAATACAACCATATTCAGCATTTCTTAAAAAAGAAATTATACAACATTAAGAACTAAACGGATGAGAAGTGTGTGTGAGGAGGTGATTCAATGTCAGTGTCAGTGTCTGTTCCTGTTTCAGTTTCAGAAAATGTTAATGACTGTGAGATGTAATTTCATTAGAGGACGGGTAAGGTTCTTAATAATGCGGGGGTAAGTGGGATAAAGGCGGAATAGAGTCGCGTCATCAGTATATTCATAAAAAGAACGTATTGCAATAACGGGTCATCGACTTACATCACTAGAACGAGTAGTAGCTAGGTATTATCATGGGGTTTTGCTTAAGAGTTCTCTTCTCGCTTTACAATCCGCTAAATTATAATCGTAATTCGACGTTGACTAAAGTCTAGTTCTAGTTCTTTAAGGCGCATCCCTGGACAGACGCTCACTAATCATATAGTACATAGATTCGTGGGTTTTTGGGGTTGAGTTTTATGTGAGTTTCTTTTTTGGAAAGTCGTAAAACATTTTTCGTTACGCTCGCGATCGTTTGTTTTTTTGGTGCAATTAAATTTCAATAAATTACATTACAATTTATACGTATATATAGATATATATAATATGTTATAACTCTAGCGATTCCTCAACTTGTTAGCATCATATACAAAGTCTTTCTCTTGTGTGTTTACTACCTTTTATCTTTTTTGCTTAAATCAATTTCGAGGGTACGTATGGTATGAATTCTTTTGCACTTTCTTCTGGGATTCGGGGGCATACAAAAACAGTTTACTGAGTATAATTTCTTTTAAAATATATATATCATTTATATAAATATATTGCTAAATTTCGATTCGGGTTTTGAGGGGGTTTCTTGGGGAGCTTTGTCTAAACAAAAAACATACGTTACACAAAACGGGTTTGGAGTTATTTACGATATAAGATTCGCTTACAGAAAATATAAACAAATATATAGATTTATATTTATAGACAGGGATCTCCCACTCCCTTTCTTTCTCTCTCTCTCTCTCTCTCTGCTTATCTCTCTTCTTTTGGATCAACCAATGTACTCCGCCGCAGCTGCTCTCCTTTACTTATGTGAACAGGGGCAGGTGATAGAAGTCGAACCCTCGATAGCCTTTAGCTGCCAGCCAAATATAGACAACATGGTAGGCTCCTGGTATAAAGCAAATGAGTCCAGCGACAAAGAACACAACACCCTGCGATGTGTTCTGCGGATCTGCAATGGCAAAGGTGCCCATCACAAAGAGACCAGTGCCCACAATCAGCAACGTGAAGGCTGCCAGCACTGTGCGCCAGTTCTCGCGCACCTTCGGATGCCGCCAGCAGTATGTGTTGGTCTCCTCCGTGGGCAGATTACCATATTCCTGGATGAGCGAGTCGCTGTCCCTGGAGGTTGTGTCTTCGGCGTATTTGTTATAGCCCCTGGGTAGGATAGAGAGGGCAATAGCATTAAAATAAAAATAAAACAATCTAAAGCGACTTAAAAAGCTCTTATCAATAAAATTGAGGGGTTATCGCGGGTTTGGACTGCCGCCAAAAGCAAGACGCAATCAATTATTGCATATTATACTCGATTATATTGGCAACGAAGTCCGACAAGTGCAGACGAGGCTGGTTGTTGAGCTGTTAACTGGTTCCAGCTGACCGCAGGCGAAGGCCTTCCCCATCCTCCACCCCCCCCAATTCGCACAACAGCGCTTCTATCTCTTCAAGAAATGAGAAACCTTTATGACGAAATTTATGCGCAATGTTTTTTTTACAATTGAATGCCAAATTAGGCTGGACTGGACGTCTGCATTTATAATCTCAATAATTACATACATATGGTTGTTGGTGTTTCTGTTGCTGTTGCGACACGCCATGCATTGGTAATGGGGAGATGCGGAGAGCAAAAGAAATGAATGGAAGGAAGGAAAGAAGCACGCACGCGCCTGCGGCATCAAAGTTTAGGTAAATTATTCAAGTGTTTAGGTGCTTCCGGCGGGAATAGGGAAGTGCGACTTGGGGAAGTTAGAGACTACAATGTACGGTGCATCTGGCAGTGCCAACAGCTGGACAGGCCTGACTGTATTGTCTGCTTCTTTTGTGATTCACAATGGAGAACGAACTCCAAAATGGTGCCAATAACAGCCCACGCATGCAAACACAACCACAGATCAGATCACACATCAGAATGAGACCAGCGAACGAGACCCGTTTTTGGCATCGCATGGCATGACCACTGCCCCACTCACTTTGGATCCTGTATGCGTATGGATACATCTTCGGTGGAGCGACCTTGTTTTCCGCCCCGCATAGGTGTGGATATCACTGTGGAGCCATAGACGCGTATCGCCTCGTCTGTTTCCTCCTCGAATGCGTCGTGTATGGAGAAGCCCCTCGCCCCGTTATTGTACATATTTTTAGTGCTGCCTGCTGCTATTGTTGTGTATTATTGTATTATTAACGATATACGTTGTAGGTGCCAACGATGGCGCACTGTGGCGTTGGGGGAAAGAAAAGCGGCACTTGTAATACTACTTTGAATTCATTTTTCCGCACACCGTATTCGGGCTCTGTTCGATGGTTTTTCTGTAGCCCGTAACCGCACCGAAAGTGATTTTTCTTTATTTTTCTTTATTTTTAACAAAAGACATCGATAAGACAAAAGACAAGCTGGAGAAACATCGACGATATAATCGATATAATTTTATGGTCCTAACTGCAGACATCGATAGTTTTTTCAAAACATCGACTTTTTTGCCAGACACCCCTAAATTTAATCGATATGATTTTAATCGGCTGTGGTGGAAAATTGTTTTCAATTTGATATACCGTTTAATGTTACCAACTAACTAGGATCCTCAGGCCTGAAAACATAATTTTATACAATAGATAAAACAATTTTCTACAAGACTAGCTCCGTTTGATTGGATTGTTTATAAAATAACGTTTATAAAACTTGAGTTAGCACGACATGCGACGTAAGAAAGCATAATATTGCAGTTTATGGCTGCAAATAATAGATTTAACAATTTTACAATGGCTGGTGGGCAACGCTCGTGTCGAAGTTAGTTGTTTTGGGGGCTATTGTTTTATTTGTTCACTATAATTTGGGCTATAAAGTGTTGGGGCTACTGCTTGGAAGGAAACCCATAAATTATAGTAAAAAGATAACATAATCTCATAACTAATCTCGCATGAAACAGTTTACTTTGATTTAAGCAATTTATCCACTATTTTAGCAACTCCCATGCTCATTTCAAATCCGCCCGCTCTAAAAAATCCTCGCCGTCCTGGGAAGTTTACAATATTTTTCCCTGGGAAATTGCTGAGGCCCTTCGAAAAAAATCGGGTATGGACAGCACGCAAAACGGCCGAAAAAATGCAAGGCCTGCAAGCTAAAATCCACCCCACCTGGTTGAACGGTTTTGTTTGTAAATTATAAATTTAAAATATAAAAAATATAAATAAATATATATAATACAATAAACATATACATATGTACATACATATGTATATACAAAATATAAAAAATGTCTGATGTTCAAATCCCATTGAAGTGTATTGTTTATAAATTAGTTTATGATTTTCTAAATAAAAAAAGCCTAAATGCCCAATAAAAACTTTTAAGAAATTGTGTAAAAATCGATGTTTAATCGATTTTTGACCCTCAAAATATCGAAAACATCGATGTCCGCTAATATCGATTTTTCTCCAGCTCTAAAAGACAGCACAATAGTAGTGTGACCGCAGACTTATTGATAAAATATACCGTCTGACCCTCACCATCTAATTTTTAAAATATACCGAAAAGTATATTGTATCAGGGTGCTGCTGCATTTTATGCGCCATCTATTGATAGTTATATGAATTAATTCTTACAGATTATTTTCCAGTAAAATTTGAAAAAAAAAAAAAGCAGATCGCTCCAGGCTGGATCATTTTGGTCGTCTCCGTGGCAAGGATGATAATGCGCGCGGCGGTGGCAGATAGGTTGCTAAGGGTTTGATGGTGGTGGCTTTGGAGGACGAGGCTGAGGTTGTCGTCGTTCTGACACCCCAGGCTGCGATGGCACGTTGCCGGGCATTGGCATAGATATTGTCCGTCGGTGACACTTTGGGGATCGAGCTGGGGAACAGACTTGCCGGACAATTTTTCATCGGGTACGGTATGTGGCGGCGCTCCTCCCGCTCCTCCCGGGCAGCGGTGGCATTCACCATGATATCGCTACGTGACTGCATCCGTGATTGAGCGAGGATCTTCTTTTGTAGTGCCCGGGCCACGATAGGGTCGGTGATGGTGCTGGTTGTGGGGGGGCTGACAGCTGCGGGGGTGTCAGTGATTCCGGCATTTTTCTTAGCCCTTAAATGCAGTGGGTTTTCCGACGGTCGCTGATTGCGGAACTCATGGACTAGTGGATAGATATCCTCTATGGCGGATTTCACATTGTTCTCGCTGGTGGCTATAATTGGGATAAAGTTGAGTCTAGGGAGAGCTAGATAGCTAGAGAGACTGGAGACTCACCCATCACTGTTGTACTTCCCGTGGAGAAGATCTGCAGCGTGGTTTTTGGCATCCGCATCTTGTACGTGACACCGCTATGGACCTCCGGCTCGAGTGTGGCATTCTCTCGATATTTTTCCGAAAAGTTAATAATTTGAATGGGCCAGGGCATTCTGCAAGTACCCAGAACGTTCACGATACGAAAATTCTGTAAGCGTGTGGGGTAACCTAGTTTCTGCAGGCATCGGGCATACTTTCTGGCCGCAACTTTGGCCTTCAAATGATATTGGGTATGGGATTAGATCATATAAGTGATTTTCTTGCATGGCTTGCTGGGATACCTACCATTACCTCAGAGGTGGCTCCAGTGCAGGAGACAACACCGGATGACCAAATAAAGGCCAATGTAGCGGGACGTCGCAGCTTCATTGTCAACCTTTTCTGCTCCTTGCGACACTCCACATTCCAGGCACGCCGCCCAATATCAACAAGATTAAGCTGGCATCCCACACTGAACGCGCACACCACATTGTGGATCACAACGTCCAGCTCTGAATCGTCTGTCTTTGCTAGTCTCCGCTGGTTGCTAAGCAGCGCCAATGGCTGTAAGCCCGGCTCTGCTTTTTTCACCGTAGCTGGTGACTGTGCTTGTGATGCTGTGGGCTGCGTAAAACGATCCAGAAGCACTTTCTGTTGCTCAGTTTTGAAGTTCATGCCATTGTGAGGGACAACGACTCTGCAGTTTGCATGGAAATCCTCATAGTCCTTCCACTGCTGCTGCATTTTTTGCAATACGTTGGTGGCGGAGGAGATGCCGCCTTTGCCAAACTGCGAAAAGTATCGCACGTGATCGCGGGTGGCCGACCCACGCGTTGCCGTTAGGCCATTCAGATTGGCCATCGGTACGCTATTCATTTCATTTTGCATGAGCGACGAACCAGAAGATTCTCTTGGGCACGTCGTCGACGGCGTCGTGGTGCTGCTTTGCCTGTATTCCTTCGATTCCTTCTGCCCCAAGATTTCGGGCGTCTTATCCTCTCCGATAGTCTCTTTCCTTTGGCTCAGCTTCGGACGAAAGCTTCTTAGCTCTTTCAAGTGCTCCTGCTGCCGTAGTGATTGCTCAGCGCGCCTCTGCTCCATCAGCTCTATCTCTACTCCCTTCCTATCAGACGTATTCTTCGACGAACGCTGAAGAAGCTTTGGTATCGTTCGATTTTTTAGCGATTCAGCCGACTCGGCGGAGTCCTCCTCGCCCATATCTCTCTTGCAGTAGTTTATTGGACTGGTCATTATATTCGTAAGGACTAAGTTGCTCGTAATTGGCGCTAAACGGAAATCTGTAAAAAAGTGTTTCCCTTTTTCCTCGAAGCGTCGTAGAAAATTAGTATGGCGGCTCCACGAAATTTTAAAACGGTAGATATATAATTTGAGTACTGACACACTAGAAATACTAAATATACCAAATACTGGAGAATGGTAAAAAGAATTTCTAGAACAATACTAAAAGAAAAAGTAAGTGCATTATTTTGAGATATATATATATCTGTATATATGCATTTCTTTTTTTAGTTTGGGGAAAATCGGCAGTATTTTTTTATTTATTTTTATTAAAGAAAAAAGATTACGTTACATACTTTTAATCAGAGACAGCAAATAAGAGGTATGAGTTTAAAAAAATTGAGCCACAAAAAAGCTTCCCAGAAGAATTAGGAAAATAGAAATGTTATTTTTTTACGGAAAATTAAAAAACTGCATAAATTTTTATTTGCAATTTATTTTATTTGCTAAATTTAAGTTCGCTGTATATTTTGCATTGCAGCCGAACCTAATAAAAATAAATAAATATATACCTGTTCTCTATATCTCTTTTGAATTTGAAAAATAACTTTTATTTTTAATTTATATAATGAATATTGGAAATAAAAGTTATGAGTTAATTTTTATATAAAAATTGATATAATAATTAATTTTTATTTTTATCATATAAATTAATATTATTTTTTTTAATGACAAAATAATTCTTATTTCTTAATTTTTTTATACAAATTTTAATCGTTACGGTCCCGAGGAACATGATTTCCGATCATGGACATCCAGAGGACGATTAACCCATTGTAGACCAGTGAGTATTTATATACAGTCTACGAATATGTTGAGGCTTAAAGTGTTCAAGCGCAGCAAAGATAAAAGATTTAGTGGTTTTGTTTATATGTAAATAGGAAGGATAGGATAAATGCATCTATAAGAAGAATTCACAAACAGTAATATTTTCAGCGGTTTAACTCAAATTGTTCACATGTTGAAATATAAGTATTTTTAAAGGTGCCTAGAGTGGGTTAAACCATGAAACTGGGGTGCCCTGATCCCTGCTTCTACTTTTCATTCACTCGATGAAATTATTTTATATTTAAAAAAAATTGTGAAATAGTGACCCCCTACGAAATAGAAGGCCTGCCACTATGTCTCGCCACAGGATTGTACGCACGATGGATTACAACGACGAATACGATGGTTACGATGACGTCTACGGACACTCCGTTGATGATGACCACTGCATTTCACCCACAGATGCCCAACAATGGCTTTACGACCGCGCAGGCGAGCGCGGCAGGCAGAGCATCTCCGCTTTCCTCAGCAAAAACAAAGACATCAAGGAGGAGGGGGAGCAGGACGAGGACGTCGAGGACGAGGCCTACGAGAAGGCCAGACGTGACTCGGAAAGCTTCCAGATGCCCGAACTGGACGAGATGGACCAGGCCAAGCTGAGCTCCTGTGTGGACGAGGTGCGGAGTGTGGTGGGCGACGCCGTGTCCGAGCGCCGTATTGTGGAAACCTCCATGAAATTCGACTACGACATACAGAAGATTTTGGACGAGATCCTGAACGACGAAACAAAGAAGTCTGCCAAGCCTACGCTTCGACCGAAGGTGCCTGTACCCATTACAATTACTACCGTAAAGTCTGCCAGCAAGCCAACGCCCCCGGCAAAGATCAGCCTGAAGGAACCCCGGCGTGGCTTTGAAATAGCTTCTCCCAAAGTGCCGTCCTCCCCTGTGGTCTCCGGGAGGAATACCCCCGTGGAGGTGGGGGAAAACGATTTGTCCCGCACTTCCGCCAGCCTCTTCAAGGTCTCCAAGGATCAGGCCCAACGAAATGCCCAGCAACTGTACGAGAAGGAGCGATCCGACCAAAAGAGCCACATCCACATGATCGTCATCGGCCATGTGGATGCGGGGAAGAGCACTCTGATGGGCCACCTGCTCTACGACACAGGAAACGTGTCGCAACGCGTGATGCACAAGCACGAGCAAGAGTCTAAGAAGTTGGGAAAGCAAAGCTTCATGTACGCCTGGGTTCTGGACGAGACCGGCGAAGAGCGTGCCCGTGGTATTACCATGGACGTGGGGCAGTCTCGCATCGAGACAAAGACAAAGATTGTGACTTTGCTAGATGCGCCTGGTCACAAGGATTTCATACCTAACATGATTTCCGGTGCCACACAAGCGGATGTGGCCCTCCTGGTGGTGGATGCCACGCGGGGCGAATTCGAATCCGGCTTCGAGCTGGGGGGACAGACGCGCGAGCATGCTATCCTGGTGCGATCCCTGGGTGTCAACCAGCTGGGCGTGGTCATCAACAAGTTGGACACTGTCGGCTGGTCCCAGGAACGATTCACGGAGATTGTTACAAAACTGAAGTCCTTCCTCAAACAGGCAGGCTTCAAGGAGTCTGACGTCAGCTTCACGCCTTGCTCTGGCTTGACCGGAGAGAATCTCACCAAGGCAGCCCAGGAGGCCGCACTCACCAGCTGGTACAGTGGTCGCAACCTGCTTGACGTGATTGAGAATTTCAAGATACCAGAGCGGGCCATCGACAGGCCGCTGCGGATGTCCGTCTCAGATATCTACAAGGGCACTGGGTCGGGATTCTGCATATCCGGGAGAGTTGAGACTGGTGTGATCTGCGTGAATGACAAGGTGCTGGTCGGCGCAAGCCGGGAGCAAGCCCAGATCAAGTCCCTGACCATGGACGAGTTCTCCCAGACGAGCGTCTTTGCTGGCGATCAGATTTCGGTGACGCTAGCTGGTGTGGATATCAACAACATAACCGTCGGCTGCATCATCAGTGACCCACAGACGCCCATTCCTGTGACCACACGCTTTCAGGCTCGCATCATCGTCTTCAGTGTCAAGGTACCCATCACCATGGGGTACCCGGTGCTCCTCCACCACCAGTCGCTTATCGAGCCGGCTGTTGTTTCCAAACTGACGGCATCCATACACAAGAGCACCGGCGAGGTGGTCAAGAAGAAGCCGCGTTGCCTGGGAAACAACTCGTGCGCCTTGGTCGAATTGGAAACGAGTCGCCCCATCTGCATAGAGCGGTATGCCGACTTTAAGGAATTGGGCCGCATCATGTTGCGGGTGGCTGGTGTGACGATTGCCGCTGGAATGGTCACAAAAATACGCTGAGGAGGCTGCTGAATTTTATAAATTTTAGTTGTAAAATTTATTTTTGTTTGTTTTTCTTATAAACATAAACAGTTAAACCAGTTTTAAAAGGCGTTGGAGGGGTGGGGTGGATTTCATTTTGCATGCGTTGCATTCCCATTCCCACAGATACGAAAGATACTGGAAACGGTCGTCACTAAATTTGTATGGTGTAGTAGCACGATGTAGTAAAAATGTAGCAAACAGTGGACTGTTTGACTGCAACATTTCAGTATTTTACATTTACGGTAAAAGAGTATTTAAATACTACTAAATACGGCCACATTTCCTCGTTATTTGGTCAGTCTTGTAGGAAATTGTTTCATCTATGGGATAAAAGTATTTGTTGGGGCTGAGTATCCTATTTAGCTAATGATAGAATATCAAAATCGAGGAATATGATCTTCGTCGGTATTTTACGGAATATTTTTAAAATGAGACCGTTCTCTTCGGTATATTTGTGATGGTCGGACGGTATGTCTTATCGATAATTCCGCGGTCACACTGCTCTGCAATAAAAGGAGTTTTTCTAAGGAATATAGGAATAAAAACGTTATCAATACAGCAAAGTACAGGAATTCGCGGCCATTGACGTTCTCTTGGCTTTATCGAGAATCCAGCAACCATATCTGCCCCCAAGTCGCAGCTAACACACAAGAAAAGGTAAAGTTGCCTGCTAGCATGCGGGTGCATTGTGAAGTTTTATGTCCGCAATAGGTGTTATACACACTTTAGATAAACATTGCTGGTCCGAATAAATACAGTCGGCGTGGTTTTCATTTAAAAAGTGAACAAATTCCGAGACAATTTCAGCCACAAGTCTTGGGGGCAGCGCGCTGCGTGACAACTCTAAAAATGAATCATAAAATACGGCGAGAGCGACGAGAACGACCAACAAAAAAAAAGAGTGCAGTCAGTTCTTGAAGCAGCAGCATACAAACCAAAAATTAACTCAAAACCAAACCAAAAACGAAACGCAACAAACGAATTTACAGTGCAATCGAGCTATATTGAACATAAAACAATTTTTTTTTACTCCCACAGTGCGCTCTCGGTAACAGCAACAGTGACAACGGAACGGCAGTGGCAGCAGAAAAGCAGAAGCGCCAGCGGAAATTTCTTTTTATCGCTGAAAGCAACAATTGACGGAACGCACGCACCTCTACGAGAACCTGAGCGGAAAGAGCGAGGGAGAGGCACAAACACTCACACACACACACACACATTCACACACACAGACACAAGACTCTCTCCACACTACACACAGACACACACTCGTACACGGCACAAAGGTTATCATCAATAACAGAACCAACAACAAAATTACTTTAAACATATATATCTATATATAAAACGTTAAAAAAACGAACAAGAAACAAAAAAAAAAACGTTCTACAAGAACAACCACAAAACTGCAACCGAAAAGCAATCGCCGAACAACGCCTAAACTAGTGATTTTTGTGAGAGAGACCAAGACCGAGAACGAGAGAGTGAGAAGTGAGTAAGAGAGAAAGAGAGGAGAGAGAGCCGCCCCGCGTTTTAAAATTAAACATTTGCAACTTCAATAACTCCAAGAGGAATTTGTAACTGGAAACCCACCTGAACCCGAGTGTTACCTACCGCCTACCTGCTTTTTGGTCTTCACAAACTACATACAGCTACAGTGAGAAATGCGTGAATACAAAATTGTGGTTCTGGGCAGCGGCGGCGTGGGCAAGTCCGCCCTCACAGTTCAGTTTGTGCAGTGCATTTTCGTGGAGAAGTATGATCCCACCATCGAGGACAGCTACCGCAAGCAGGTGGAGGTGGACGGGCAGCAGTGCATGCTGGAGATCCTCGACACGGCCGGCACGGAGCAGTTCACGGCCATGCGGGATCTGTATATGAAGAACGGTCAGGGATTCGTGCTGGTGTACTCGATAACGGCGCAGTCTACGTTCAATGATCTGCAGGACCTGCGCGAGCAGATACTGAGGGTAAAGGATACGGACGATGTGCCCATGGTGCTGGTTGGAAACAAGTGCGATCTCGAAGAGGAGCGGGTCGTCGGCAAGGAGCTGGGCAAGAGCCTGGCCAACCAGTTCAATTGCGCCTTCATGGAGACCTCAGCCAAAGCCAAAGTGAATGTGAATGATATTTTCTACGATTTGGTTAGGCAGATCAATAAGAAGTCACCCGAAAAGAAACAAAAGAAACCGAAAAAGTCCCTATGTGTTCTGCTATAAGACTTCCAATAAAACAAAAAAGAAAAAAACAAAAAACAAAAGAGGGTAGAGGAGAAGGAGGAGGAGAGGAGGGGAGAACAAGTATAAGAGTAAAGTTAAAAACATTTTCATTTTTTTTTTTTCCGTTCTTGTTTCGTTTTTGATCCGAATGCAATATGCAGTTATACAATACAACAAAATATAAAGATTGTCAAACAAACAAAAAATTGAAATAACCAATCTACTATATATACAATACAAGAGAAAGAGAAGAAAACGTACATATGCTGACAATGTTTTATAACTGTTTAAAGTTTTTGTAATTATTACTATTTACTACTATTATGATTGTACTATTTTTCGCTGATTAACCATTAATCGATATGGGGAATTATTTAATATACTTATACACACACATATATATATATATACATATTTGTCGTTCGTTTTTTGAGCCGTTTTTTAAATTATGCAACAAATGAAACATTCGTAAACTAAAACATTCGTATTTATTGATTCTTTTCGATTATACTCTATACACAAAACATCTTATATACAACCAAACAAAAACCAACAAAGAAACAAGTAATATCTATAAATAGAGCCGTATACCTAATGTCATGTCGTTGCTCTTCTACCAATTGCAAAAACAAAGAAGTAACAAAAGAAAACCAATTCAACTCAAAATCAAATTAAGCTAAATATTAACTTGTACTAGCCTGATAGATGATGATGATGATCATAATGATAAATTCAGATAAAAGCAAATAAAATTGAGAAACAACAAGAAAACACGTATAAGAACATATTTTATAAAAATATTGTCTGCAAATGATGTCAAAATGTTGCAAACAACCAGAAGAGTAATGAGATCCATTTAGTGACTAGTTTAAAACAAATTTACAAGTAATTGTTTAATACGATCGATCAATCCAAAATTGTAAACACCTCCATACACACAAAAAACACATCTACACCTACACAGACACACACACACATACACACACATGAATGCTACATCCCAACATACATACATACATAAATATATACAAAAGCACACATACACTCCGACACGCTCTCAGAGAGCCAATACCAA
Source organism: Drosophila azteca (assembly GCA_005876895.1). Classification (NCBI taxonomy): domain Eukaryota; kingdom Metazoa; phylum Arthropoda; class Insecta; order Diptera; family Drosophilidae; genus Drosophila; species Drosophila azteca. The sequence goes on from VCKU01000016.1 coordinate 618,343, forward strand.
GGCGGAAGTAGGACATACATTGACCTACGATATCTACTTCCGCATCCTTTTTGCGGATCAGACGAAATATCATCCGGCAGGAAGCTAGAAAAAGGAAGGAAGCCACAAATTCTAGTATACTTATGCATAAGAAATGGTCGTGTCAATCCCAAAATGAAAAGAAATCTAAAAAACGAAGTAAATTTATAAATATTTCATAATAAACATTGCATAAACATAAACATAAACTTCGCGTAGTAACCAATATGCCCTTAAATCAAAGTCTAAACACAGCCAACAACCAACATTGAAACTAATTAAGAACCTAAGCCCAAGCGTATATATTATATACATATATAAAAAAAGATACAAATCATTTTTGAATATAAAAAAAACCAACCGTTACAATAACATAATGTAATAATGAGCGTGTGAAATGAATGTAATTGAAAAACCATTTTTTCGAACTTGTTCCCTTACTTGCCGTCCGCTCTGGATCTGCGACACTTCAGAACAGAAGTTTTGTCAGTCCCGAAGTCGAGGGTGAAGTAATTCAACAGGTTCGAGCATCTTTTAATTATTAATAAATGTATTATGTTTATAAAAAATTAAAAATGAAATGCAAAAACAAAATAAAAATTAAATAAATTCAAGTGTGAATGGGTACAGTCATTTGGGAGGAAAAACACTTTCAATTGAAATTTTGAAATATCTGTATTTGATACTTGGAATAGTAATACAAGGTAGTTATTCAAATATTTATACATACAATTACAATCAAATAGCCGCCTTTTATAATTATAATAATATTTTGCTACTTTATAGCAAGCATTTTCACTGAACAATCTTTCTCCATAGGTTCTCGCTTTGGAGCTACTTGAAGTTTTCTCATCCATGGGGGGGAAGGGGGTAGGCTGGTAAAACTGCATTTGATATGGTGTTTGGACACGAATGCATAGTTTTGAGAGACTTGACTTGTCGGGATACATAAATATATATATATATATATAATATAGCCATGCATAGAGTGGAAGCCAGTTAAGCACAGGACCACGTCGATTTAAAAAGGGAGAAAGAGTTTTGGTTTACATGAATATTTAGCTTCGATTACTGTACAATACGTTGGTTTTGGGTTTCTTTATAATGACTAGGTTTTTGGGCTAAGCAAAGTGCTCTACAGAGATTTATATTCCTGGTGTGATGCTCAATTAATTAACGCATTCAATAATCAGTCCAACTTGTGTGCTGCAAACTAGGGCTCTAAAGGAACCCCCGGTTCTTGTCTTCTTTACAAATTATCAATAAAACTTAATTTTGCTAATTTGGCAACAACGAAAGTGTAAAATAAAATTTATACAAATCATATTGTAAAAGAATATATTGCACTGGGATGTTAACGAGGGGTAAAAATTGCACTTTTGGTTATGATGTGTGGGGTGTTTAAAAACTAGAACAATACAATTATTTCGCATTGGTTTTTGAGATTGGGAGGAGATTTCGTTCTTGCTTAGAGATTAATTTTAAGGAGATTACAAGCGCACGTGATCGTCACGGTATGGCCATTGAGATAAGATAACAAAATGCTGGACCCGTACGCGCTTCACTTGCGTAGCTGTAACTGGCCCTGCTGCTGGCTCTGTTGCTGGGATTGCGGTTGGTTCGATTGCTGTTGTTGTTGCTGCTGCTGCTGCTGCTGATGATGGTGGTGGTCCTCATCGTCGCTGGGCTCCTCGCGCAACGGCAAGGAGTCGATTTGCTTGGCGGTGGTCACCTTTTTATTGCGCTGCCAGGTGAACACGCGTGCCATTTGTAGGAATTTCTTTCGCGACATCTTGCCCATGTTCTTGAGACGCTCCTGAAACGGGGCATCATCCTCGCCTTTGGCCTTGCCTGTCTGCTCCTTCTCGAGGGCGTTCATGAAGTCTTGATTCCAGCGCAATTGATTCATAAACTCTTCGTTCTGCAGCATCAGGGCAAACTGCTCGTCGGGCAGCTCAAAGTCCTGCTGTCCAGCAGCAGGTGCAATGCGTAGAAAGCCTGGCGGAAGCACACCCAGAATAGGTGGGTTCCAGCGACGGGCTGTGCTGTTGCTCTGACTCCTTTTTGTGGGCGTGTTGCTCTGGCTATTAATCCTGTTCGACGTGCCCAGTGGCCGCATCTTGGGCGAGGCACCCGTATTGGGATGATTCGGCGAAGCGCTGGCGGTGGTAAGTAAAGCGCCAGCGCTGGCTGCTGCAGCACTGTCCCCAATGCCATCCGTGGTGTCAACGAGCTGGACATTGCGCCGTAGGTCTTTGTCCGAATCGTTGAGATTGATGAGACTCTGCTGTGGGGAGACATTAGCATCCAGTTCATTGCGCAGTTTTTCGTTCTGTCACATGCGGTTAGGTTAGTATAGTAGCTGCTGTTAGTATACACAAACAAACGCACACACGGACCCCTACCTGATTATCTATGGACATGGCCAAAAGGGCATCTATAGTCTGATCCACAGCGCCCAGATTGGCCCGCAGTATGGCCTCAATCACCTCTCGATCGATGTCGGGAAACATCTTCTTGAAATCGGCCATGGCCTGCGAAAATTCCAATTGCAGCGTCGACATTTCGAAAAATAAAAATATTTTTCGCCTCCTCCAGTGTGACCCCGCGGATTTATCCATACAGATACCGTCCGACCCCCAAAAATATACCAAAATATACCGTCTTATTTTCAAAATATACCGAAATATACCGATGAAACAACGAACTTAGCCCACTTAACCCCCTCTATTTAAACAGGTGAACAGCTTGAGTTACATGGGGGAAATGATACTGTTTATTAATGTTCCTTTTAGATACATCCTTTCTCTTTCCGTACAACAAAAGTTACCTCGATATCTTTCACCTGAATTGCGTTAACATTCTTAAGGTTTCATCAAGTTTTTAATAGTGGATATTTTGATACCCACAGGTCGACAGTGGATTAATCGGTCTCCGTCCATGATCGCAAATCATATTCCTCGATTTTGATAATCGGTCTTTTATTACCAGCTAGCTAGACCTCTCAGCCCCAATCACGTAATTTTATCCGATTGGTGGATCCATTTTCTACACTATTGGCTACTTTCTTTCATATGATCATTTTTAAAATACCAAAACTTGAAACATAAGTGTGTTCGGAATGCTACGTCTTTGTTGCTGGTCAACAGGTTTCAGCATGGAAAGGACATTTTCATACCCTATTACCCTTATACTCTTTCAGTCTGAAATTTATGGACTTATTTATTGCATTTGCGTGAGATGACAAAAATGTCCCTTACTCTATAATATCTTTTTCCCAAGGGTATGGAATATATACGTTCCAATGTGCATAGTGCACGACTGGATACTAGAGATGGGCGCCAAAGTGGAATTATTTCAAAGGGAATGAGTGGCAAGGACATGAATGCAATCCAATAAATGAATCTTAAAAAATTAAATTAAACCTTAAAAAAATGAAACTTACTAGATTGATGAAACTGATGAAATACATTTTGGCATAGATTACTGTTACCCAATTTTCCCCAAGGGAATCTCAAGACATTTAAAAAATGAATTTAAAACCCATATTGCTGCGCCTGCATTAATGTCATGTGCGTGGCAGCCAGTCATTGGTAAGCGGGATAGGCGGGATAGGCGGGATGGGATATCAAGTTGAAATCTGATGACTGCATCAATAAATCCACATGAAATGCATTTTTATGTGGGTTTCTGCACATTTCAACTTTCAAATGAGTCAATGAAAATTTATCAACGAATATTATGATGGCATGGTGGAAACCTCACCCTCACGTGATTGTCGCAACTGCTGATAATTGTCCGGCACGTGCTTGCTTCGGTTCCGGCAAGCAAAGTCAATTCCGTCTGTCACGCTTTAATAAGTGTCAATTAACACTGATATGACTGTCGTTTGTTACTGTATCAGCGATACTATGCTGCCAAAAAAAAGGAAGCTTATCTATGTATATCATATCTTTCGGACGAGTGATGATTCTGATTATTCCACCCACATCGATTCCGGGTGATGTAACAATAAAAATTAATTTAATCACATTGTCTACAAATGAAGCGTGGGCGAGAGATTAGCCAGCAACCTTTCGATATTTTCGGATCAGACAAAAGGTTAGCCGTGTCAATATACTAGATTTAATTGGAATAATCAAATTTTTTTTGTGAACATTTCTAGACACAATTAATTACTGTCTACTGGAATTTGAAGAAACGCAAATGACTAGGGGGAATTCTTTATAGTAGAGTAGAAATAAGAAATAACAAAACTTGCAAAAGGTATTCTTGTCCTGCCACCCACCATTTATTTTATTTTAACATTAGGTCGCTGTGTGATTTAATCTCTCTAGATATTGCATCACCTCACTCCGTCGTAAAATCTCACAGAGCAGAGAGATGGTCCGGAGGTCTGACTTATAGCATAAAAGATAAGATCAGCTTGGTTATCTCTGCGATGGACAAGTGTAAATTTCCACTCTATTTTTAGATGAATTTTCGTAACTACGAATTTATTTTAGTTCGTATAGTTTGGTAAACACTTTTTGTTGATATCATTTTAAAATAAATACGTATGACAGAGATCCCCTACTGTAGATGGAAACCCAAAATGGAATCATGTGATTCCATAACATCTTAGGGCGAAATTTCATGAGTTTGCAATATCCGCTAAACATTTCAGCATCCGCTAAGCGGAAAAAACTGCGAACCGACATTGACCCAATTAACTTTTGAAGTGTTCTAGCAAAATCATTGCGAGTTTAATGACCTATAATTGAAAGTGATGGGGGCATTGATCTTCTGGGAATTCAACAAATATACGCCTACTATCGTACAGTTTGTAGATTGTGGTGTCCAAAGCCTTGACTCAAGATCCTTGGCAAACTGACGCCGTAATCGAGTCAATGAACCAAGTGAGGGAGTAAACGCAAGACCCAAGATAGAGCCTGGTCATTCAGTGGAACAAGTGAGATTTGACCTCTTGATATGGAGTGTATAAATAAACTAATATACCCTGGATTCCACGCTGTAGCGCAGTCTCATTTTTCGGTTGTTTAAATGTATATGGCTTGATCATAAATCTTGGCTTTATCGGACGATTTGTCAAAAGCGTGGCACGGTACACAATCGCAATGTCCCGAGTACCGAGAGTACAACCGACTTAATTGAGTTTCTGCTGTTGAGGCCGGAGCCGAGAGAACCTCCCGAACAGTAGTACTACAAGATCGATCCGATTCGATCCGATCCGATCTGATCCGATGTGTTTAGTTTTCGAACGCACCGTAAAGAAGAACGTCGCGAGCGCCATTTGACTGTTCTCAAGTTTCGGCCAGCAAAAGTATAATTATAATAACTTTTCAAGTGCTCCCATTCACCCATTCACACCCGCACAAAATCTAACCTCTGGTTGGCTGGAATTCCTGAACGCCCACAAGAACATTGGGACCTACCTACACCTCCTCCCAGTACTTTTAAATACACTTTTGTAGCATCCGAAGTGTCGTCGGGTTTCCGTCGTCCGTCGACTGTTTGGTGTCGTTGTGGTCGTGTTACCGCGCTGTTAGCCAGGTCTACGAGCATTTTTACCTGTTGCCGTACCCTTTTTGTGCGTCGGTCTTCAAGCGCCTATATAAACAAGTGCTCTCAACGGATTTGCGTTTATTCTGCATTGTCACACCTAACGCTCAAGATTGCCCAAGCGGAGCAAGAAAAAAAAGAACCATTTGAATCTGAATTATTTTATAAATTTTTTTTGGAACATTTCATAAATATCAAGAGTCTGAAGAAAGTACCACAACTCTTAGTAAAAAAGTACATTTACAGTAAAAAAGTACAGTTACAGTGAAAAGTGCTGAAAAGAGAAGAAAGAACCTTCAGAATTATCAAATTTGAAAAGCTCTTTGAAAGAATTTGAATTACTTAAAAAGCAGTTGAATTTGTAAGAGGTAAGTTTTGGTAAAAAATATAAACTATATATACTATATACATACTATTTATAAAATATACTCCAAAGTCATTGAAAATTTCTTTGAATACATTCAAATATATAAATTACTTTGCCATTTTTCTCTCAGTGTAGAAATAGTAAGCTGGGGGAGTTTTCCATTCAATTCAAATAACCTTCTAGAATAATTTGAAAGCTATTAGAATAGCTAGTCCGATCCTGTCCTCTGTTTCCCAGTAAATATTTCATAATTTGAATTCTCAAATATGCAATAACGATCTAGTAATTTGCCATTCTTCGACTGGCGCCAAGAAAATATACTTTTCGCCTATTGATAAGGAACATTCGTATATTTATTTATATTCTTTTACGGCCCCCAATTATCAGCAAATATTTCAACAATGTGATTTCATTGCGGCATTTTCGATTTAAATTGTTTCAATTCAAGTTCTTGTACGCCCCAAAGGAAATTATTGTAGTCGGCTTATCAGCGCAGGAACAGAGGGAACGGAGATATGTACATACATATGTACATATGTATGTACATATGTATGTACAGATGTTCAATGGAGGATAGTCTCGTGAATCTATCATTTTTATAAAATGCGTAGTTTTTATTTGATTTGACGTTGCAATGGTTGGGTGGTGTTTGGGGGGGATTCCAACATGGACTCAGCAGATCCAGATAGCTTTTGTTTACAGAGCACGAATAAAAGCAGAAGCAAAAGTAAAAAGAGGGCGTGTCAATCGTAGATGTGAACTTATTGTCGTTGATAAGAATGTACTGAAAGCTTTACACTCTCTCTGTGTGTGTGTGTCTGTGTGTGTGTGTTGGTTGGTCGGTTGTGGTCCGATATTTTATGACGTGCCTGATGACGCACTTTATTGTGGGGAAAATAAAAGAACGAAGCCCATTTATACGATTTTATTATTATATATTCCCCATTTGATGATACGATTTTAGGTCACAGCAGCAAAGACCCCCCAGCCTAGTTATGATGCGAATTCTGTTGAAGATTTGTTATTTACATAGTTTAATCTCTTGCTAGGGCATGAAATAAACCTCAAATATAATGAAATGTCGCTGGCGAAAATTTGTATAAAATATTATTGAAATAGCTCTCAATCTCTGAATAGCTGAATAGAACTAGTTTCTGCCTGTTTTCTGTGGCTTTAATAGCAGCATAATTTGGCCCTAACTTGTCATCATCTTATCGCTTATCGATCATCGTTCGTTCGGTTTTGGCTTTTTAATAACCATCGAAATCGAAACGAAATCAGACGCTCACGAGCCGGGGGCAGCTGTCAAATAAATTCGGCATTCCATCCATCCCCATTTCACCTTCTACCCTGCATAGTTTTTATGGTAGACTGCTTAACGACTGGGCGTGGCACTTGCACCGCTCGCGAGTTCAATGAAACTTGTACGCGCCTGGCCTTGACTCTAATAATAAATGATATAGAGATGAATCTTGGCTGGGGATCGCCACGAATTAGCCACGGCATCGAATGCATTATCAGCTCGCCGCCACTCGAACGCCAAACGTCAAACGCAGAACGCCGAACGCCAAACGCCGACCGCCGACCGCCGACCGCCGAATGTCGAAAACGCAAACATTTTTATGTTCATTGGGCCATTAAAATGCGTTTGCTGCGATTACGCTGGCCCCATCAATCATCAATCATTAATGGAGGCAATCGCAGAGCGTGTAAGTCACGGAACGGATGACATTGCTCGGCAAAAGATTATCGCCGTGCACTTGAGATTCGACTCAGAAGGTGGAGGAGGTGGAGGAGGAGGAGGACGAAGACGACGCTTCAGGGAGAGGGCCATGAAGGAGAAGCGGTCAAATCTAGCTCAGTCGGCAACAACAAAAATGAAAGATGAAAAGTATTTTTGGGATTTTTGATAAGTTGAATTCGTTGATGAAATATGTATGTCTGTCTGTCTGTCTGTCTGTGTGTATGTATGCTGTCAATTACGGGGTGACATCGAAAGAGATTTCTTCGGAGAACAGTGAGTTCTAGAAAGAAATTGATTGGGGTAGAACGAAATAGTAATGATGGAATCGGTCATCATTTAATTGGAATGAGTTCTCTCATTTCTTTCTAGATTTAGTTTTGCTCATTTGTAACCAATAGTTTGCCGCATTATCCCACATTGTTTCACTGCATCTTCCTTAAGTCACTTCATTACTTTTAAAAAACTTCATTAATCACAATTGAACTTTCCGCGCCGCACCATTTCCCTCTTCTGCCCCTAAATGAGCCAAACCCTAAGCGTTAAGCACCCCAAATGGCTGGTAATTTTTAACACTCAAAAGCCAACCCACCCACGTACATTAACCCACTCACCGCTCACCTTTGGCATTCTGACCGCTCGTGGCGTCAGAGCTTGAGCTTAATTAGGCATTAATATTTCATAAATGTCAATTAAGGGATGTCTCACAGAGCCAGAGAGCGGGAGACACACTGGGAGAGAGTGGTATGGTCCGTGGCATATCAAATGATGATATTGCAATGTGACCTGATTCCAAGAGCAGGCATCAAAGAAGCCATTTCCATTTATAGACCAGAAAGGCAAGGGAGGGGGCGACTTTTGTGAAAGAAAGTCAAAACTTTCAGCACGGAGCGTGTCCTAGATTCCATTGAGAGTGGGAAAAAATGCAACGTGACTGTTTTGAAGTGAAGCCAACACCTGGAGTGTGTCGACGAGACCCCTCGAAACATTTGCGCATATTTTGAAAACTTTGTGTTGTTTGTAATGGGAAACCCTTTGCGTAAGCACCCAAAGGGCGAGGGTTGGCCTGGGGCCTGCGGCCTGGTGCCTGGTGCCTGGTGCCTGGGGGAGGTGCTTAATTGTTCTAGCCAAATTGTTGTTTGCACTTTCCACACAATATATGTATTCACACTTTTGTGGCCTTTCAATTCCGCAGTACACGATGTCCACAACGTACGGCTGCTCAATCGTCCAGTGGGGCATTGTCATTGTGCTGCTGTCAATCGGCACCGGGCCAGGATATGCCATGCCACGTACCGGGCTGCCAACGCAGTTGTTGTTCAGCGAGCTGCTTGGGGCGGGTAATGAGGACAACACCTATTATGGCGAGCAACTGGTGAGTGATAGACGGGTTCATTGGGAACGCTGCACGGAGACTCAACCACCCGTTTGCTCCGCTTTGTAGAAGTACCAGCAACAGCAGCAGCAGGAGCAGAAGCAGCAGCGCCTGCCCTCGTTTGCCAGGAAGTGGCCTTCGCTGAGGGATCTCCTGTTGACTGCTGACTACGAGGACCTTGGCGTGCCGCAGGACAGCAACGAGCGAGAGCTGGTCACCAGCTCCCGCCTCCTGGCCCGTCTGCACAAGCTCAGCGAGAATGGTGGCGGCGAGGAGTTGCGCTACAACCTGGTCAACGACTTAACCGAAATACCCTCCAAGAAGGTAGTGCCCGGCCCCTCCCTCAAAGAGCACAACACAAAGAAGAATGTGCAATGTGAGTGAACGATCTGTAATCTGTATTTGTACTTATATACCTATATTTTATTAATACTTTCCTCAATGTGGCATGATTGACTAATTTGTTGATTCGAAACCTTTTTATTTTCATGTTTATTATTTGGTCCCAAAAATTAGTTCGTAAACAATGTAAGTGTTGCATGAAGTCATCGCAAATCTGTTTCATTCAACTAACATTTGTATATATATTGTGATTTCCCTAGACATGTCGCCGTGCCACTTTAAGATCTGCAACATGGGCCGCAAACGCAATGCCGGCTCCTATGTGCCCTATTAAGGCGATCTGAAGAACAGCGGAACCACAGAAAAAACTAAAAAGTAAACCCCATCCACCCCCTAAACAAAACCAAAACCCAAAAAAAACAAAAACAAAAACCAAAAGCCAAAAGCAGCCAAAGTAAAATAAAAGCAGAAAAATTAACAGAATTTGCATTGTCACAGATTTGTGGAACGCGTTCAAATGCCAAGTATTGTCTATTGATTTAGTTTGAGAATTAGTAATTATGAATATAATGTATTTTTAACAAATGTCTCGACATGTACACAAACACACACACACACCTACACACACACAAACACACATTACACACCTCCAAAAAAAATCTCTCCTCAGCGATTGCCGCTCTCTTTCCCAACCACATCCCATATGAACACTTACAAAGTATTTCCATATTAGTTATATGAATATTATCTATGAATTTTTTTGTATTCGAAATACATACAATTATAATAACCAACAAAATGTTGTTAGATATTAAGCAAAAACCTATATATTACAAAATATTTATTGAAAACAAACAAAGAAAAACAAAAAATGAATGATATATTGATATACGGCCAATGAATAAATAAATGTTATATGATTATGGTATTCAAGGACCCGAAAGGGGTCGCCCAAAATGTTATCGGAATCGTTTTAGTTTCTTTATTAAAAATCATCATCATAAGGGGTGCCTAGAAGCAGGCAACGTTTTCGGAAAGAGACAACAAGTATATGCCAAAAAGTGAAGCCTGCCTCTAGGCTCTGCGGAAAATATAGTATGGAATTTTGGATTGTGCAGCTTTATGACACATTTCTGAGAATACAGATACTAATTTCAGATACTTTATTTGCTAGCTTTTCATACAGATATTTTGTATACAATTTTTCTCTCTATAAATACTATTTTTTTAAGGGATTTCCAATTAGTTGTATGTTCTTTTCTGCTACCTATACCACTAGTTCTTCAAATGCATTCACTTTCACCATACAGGTATGTATCTTACGAATGTGTGTTGCCCTTATGGCGATTGCTTTACATGCAAATTATTGGGTGGACAATCGGGACTATTAAGTTGATTTAATTGATGTTTTAATTACATATTAGATATTGATTGAGTTGCATTAATTAGATATGCTGGCGTGAGAACCAATCGTCGACCGATGCCTGATTGATACTTCCAAGAATATTCTTCTCAGATTCAGATCGTATCGCGTAGCCCTCTCTGGCAGTAGTCCACAATCCGAGTCATGTATGGACCGACCCCCAGGTTGCGGTTGCAAAGGCCAAGTGCCACTGCAATTTGTTGGAAAAGTCAGCTCAGAAGCTGGTGGGCGTTGCACGTTTCGATTGGCGTTTGCGGAACCATCAGAATTCTGGCTACAGGATATGAAATATTGAAATCGATCGCGATCGCGTTTATGGTTAGCAACTTAATGTCATGGCGGCGCCGCTGGCCATAAAAAACGGAACGAACTGAAAAGCTGACTAAGCCAGAAAGCAAAAACAGTCAGCATAGTCTGTACTGGTGGTGCGAGTACTCGTAGTTCTGGTAGTTCTGGTAGTAAACGCCCAAACGCGTTCGCTGTGGCTGTGGGAAAATGTTAAACAGCTGGCCAGATCGAATCCGAATCGGTATTTGTATCTGTATCTGACGTAGCTGACCGCCAGAGACCTTCGACTGTGCTTCACATTTATGCTCTTTAAGAGCTTACACGAAATGCATTCGATCCGTTCGCAATTAACGACTCTCAAGTGATTCATGCTCGACTGCAGCTACGAGTGTACATGAGGTAGTAGTAGTACATGTTTACCCGTAATACATCTGTTGTGTCTGCTCTATTCGAATGCAAATTCTATTGAAATTAAACGTGCTTCGCCTGGTTCGTCGACAAATTGCTTGGTTCGCTTTTGATTGCCGCTTCTGGTGCTGTCGGAGATGTTGATTTCGCGAATTATGAGCCCAACATGTCAATATACTTGTACAGATCTCAGCCAATCGGATAAGCTTCCCACGGAGCTCAGTGGCGGCTGATAATTGGCCGCACACAGGCGTTAATGGAAGCCTATGATGCGTAAAGCTAATTGGATAGGCATGTCCATAGGATTCCAAGTATTTCTTAAGCTCCGCCTGCTTACATTAAGTTATTAAAACAATTTTCCAATCATATTAATAGTTTTCCCAGACACACAATCAATTTTGGGCTCCCCAGTGCCACCGAAACGAACTTGAGGCTGAAAATTATACTCAAACTCTCCCGTGGGGAGTCCCTCACCATCCTCACACCTCACGGATAATTAAGCCTCAAAGTGTTTGGCAGTATTTTTGGATTTCGGCAGAGTCAAGGTCACCGCACCAGACCAGAGCAGAGCCACGTAAACTGACGAAAGTAAAAGTATACCAAATACGAGTACGAGTCTAGCTATGGGTAGGTGTTTGGGTAGGGGTATGAGTGCGGGGGTATGCTTATAGAGTTGATCATTTAATTAACTTAATTCAGTTGTTTAAGTTGCTGGTTAATTGGACTTTCAAATCTGAAATAGCGCCGCCGCTTAAGCCCTCGCAAAAATGTTCATAAACTTTTCAACTCTTTTCAAGCTCCGGGGCTCTGTTCAGAATTAAATTGGAATCGTAACACAAATTGCCTGGCTTGGATGGGTGGGGATCGTGGCATTTCTCACACACTCCGCGCGAGGCCTGACTCAATCCCTCGTGTGAGAAAATTTCAGACTGCAACTGCAAGTGCCACTGCAACTGCCACAGAGACAGACACAGCCACAGCCACATAACCGTAAGACAATCGCAATTGTTTCGGGCCGCTGTCTGCACCAGATATCCGCGGGTTTTATTATTATTTCTATGCTTCTGAAACGGCATTGACAAGGCCACACTTGGAGTTGGAGTTTCAGTTGGAGTTGGAGTATGATGGAGTGCCAGCGCCCAGTGGTGGTGGCTGGTGCCTCATGTGAATGCATTAGGCAAAGTGTTTTGTTGGATTGCCCCTAAAATGTGTAATTATCTTAGCCGGATTCCACAGAGCATTCCTTGCAGAGCCACCGAAATGTGAAGGATAAACCAGATGTTGGCTAACATCGACTCAGCAACGCACATGACAGCCAGACGCCAGCCAGACGCCAGCCAGTCGCAGCTTCTCAGCCAGACGTGTGCCGAGCATTTTTCCAACTCATTGAATTGCCTGCAACCATTTTCATTCATTCATTTACTCATTCATTCATGGCGCAAAACGTGCGTAAACGCACAACTCGTTTCGGTTGGGAAAAGAGGAAAAATAATGTCAAACGACTGGCTGGCCCAACAACTCCGAGGAAAACCCATAACAAAAATGGACACTTAAGATTAGCGAAGCGAGTTTCCAAAGCAAACGTGGAAGTCTCCGCTCCACTGGTGTTCCACTGGTGCTCCACTGGTGCTCCACTGGTGCTCCACTGGCGCTCTACAATGAACTTGACACATTTTTAGGAGCTTCAGAGTGTGCAAACATTGTGCAAATGAACTAATTACAAAACGGGGGACTGTTGCACAACTCAACACACACTTGATGGCTAATTACAGCGATTGCCACAATTGCCGGGCCATTAGAGGGAGGGGAGGGGGGGACCCATCCTCAGATGGGGGCACATTCAAATGGCGCAGCTCCATTAATCATGCCGCCTGTCCATGGCTGCCTGGGAGTTGCAATGCTTCTCACACACCAAAAACCAAAAACCAAAATGAATTGCCTTTTAATATCAAAGATTATAAGCCAAGAACTGTCGATCAATTTGGTCAAGATTTCAGTCGATACGTTGTACGTGTGTATGTATGTGTGTATGTGTGTATGTATTTATTTATGACTTTTGTCTGCACGAAATTGAAATGAATGTTTCGAGGTGTGTTTGGTCGGCTTTTGTTTTTCATATATGTAATTAATTATCCATTAAGTGTGGAAAAAAAAACAATTTAAATTGGGGTTATTTCTAGTAAGAACTGAACAGCTTCCGCATTTGTGTAGAGATGTTTTACCTTAATGATAGCCGCTATTTTTGGAATACATAATATATAAATATGTAATAGGCGGAAGGAAGAGTTTTTAATATGTTTTTTTTGCACGCAAATAACTCTGCAAACGAATGTTTATGAATCCATCAATCCACTATGAATACACATATATATTTGTTATAGACAGACTCTGATTGTAAGGATATTACTGGCTATAGCCAGGCTATTTACTTCAGTTGCAGATGGATGTATGTATTTCTGTGCCTCACAGCTCCATCAGAGTGAATGCCCATCAATTAGCCAAGGCTCACACAAAATGTCAACTCAATTTCGCCCGGCAACCCATCAAACGCAAGAGATTTAATTATCATCTCCGCCTGTCTGCAATTGGAGTGGAGATTCGAGCGTGGAGCGTGGAGTCAACGAAACTCTTGTTACCGGCATCAAAATGATGGCTAATTGTTATTTTTGCATATGCATTCAGGCGGCTGTTTGCATGTTTGATCAGAAAGAGAGACACACAGAGAGAGAGAGAGAGTGAGTGAGTGAGAGAGAGACCTTACATAATAATCTAGTTAACAAATTGTGTCATGTGGAGCTGCTAGCAACCGAGTAACCAAGTAACCGAGTAACAGACTCAACTGTCTCGATCTCCTCGCCGCCTGCATCCGACCGAAATCCGACAGAGCAGCTGCAGCCGCAGCCGCCACTTTCGAAAGTCTTTTGCCTACCCCCGACCACCCTCCCAACCCACAGGGAGGGGGAAGAGAATAGAAATAGAGGACTTGCATAACCCAGACAGGGGGACCAGGGGGAACAGGGGGGACAGGGGGACAAACGACAAGCGAGGGTGTTGGCCTACGACTGCATATAAAAAAGTCATTAAAATATTTAAAAATAAATAATCCCCAGTCGGCAATCTGCTGTGCATAGTAAAAACTCACGAATTTGCTCCTTGGGGGCGCCCAGCAAAATGGTCAGCCATCGTTTCCTAGCCTAAATATGATAGATAGATCTTCCAAGAGGTGAGGGGCAGGGAGGGAGGGCTTTGGCTTTGGCTTTGGGGTGTGTCCAGTCGAAATGTAAAGCATGGAAAATGACAGGGGGGAAAATGGGGAAAACGCTGGCTGCGGCTCTGTCCGCTGGCAATTGTGGGTTAATGGGTAATGGGTGAATGTGCTGTTTGAACTACATTACAATGGATAATCAGTTAGTGGTTCGTTCGGGCCGGCCTAACCCGTTGTATTGGTTTTCCTGCCAAGTGGCAAAATATTTGTAATGCAAAACCAAACAAAAGACTTGACTTGAGCAACTTTGAAGGAAATTATAGGAAATTTGCTGGTAAATGGTGGCTTTTTCTCCGCCCTCAAGATATGTCAGCACTCCCCAGCTATCATTGAGCTCAAGCACCCATTGTTCTGTGTGAGTTTCTCTAGAATCTTCAGTCAAATCAACACTTTGGAGTTCATAAACCAGGCACACGCCTCCTGTCTGCCACGGACCACCTCTGGCATGTACTCCTGTCGGCTAAGCCCCACTGGACCTGCAGACATGTGTCTGCTGTCTGCCGTGGCTGGAAATTGAATTTACTGGATGAGGGCGATAGAAACAAGGCGTCGACACCCACGCATCCAGACCAAGATGGATCCCCAGAGAGTCGAAAAGGTACTACGAGTACAAGTACTATGTGTAGCCGACTTCAATCTTTGATTACAGGGCAGCCACACGTCAGTTGTGCAAGAAGCGATTGCCAACAATTGTGCTGCGGTTAACCAAAGAGATGACGAGGAGTGGGGGTGTTGCACAGACAGATCATAAGATGCGGCATCTGAGACATCTCTGTTGTGCGGTTTTGCCACTCAAAATTGTTGCAGCAACACAAAGTCCAATCGGTTCATATCTCTCTTTAGGGGCAGGATCACAAGTTGGTTTCTAGAATGCTAAGCCGGATATGTACATGGCAATGAGAACAATGCGATAAACATTATGGACATGCCTTTCTGAACAATGAACAGAGATCTCCGACATTATCGAGAGCCAATAAATCAGCAAACTGAGCCACAAATTTCAACAGCAACAGCGACTGCGACTGCGACTACGACTGCGTCTACCAGTTCGACTGTGAGTACGAGTATGACAATGGGCAAACAATTACAAAACCATATAAAAGCGAATTCGATACGAGAAATCTAAAGCGGAAATTTTGTAAAGCTGCCACGCCCCCTCTTCAGCCCCAGAGCCCCAGTCAGCACTGCACTGCACTCTGCTCGGTGGTGAATGCATTGCGAAAATGTTGGGGCTGAAAAACCCACCGAATGTAAGCCGAATTCGACCCAAGAGCAGGCCTGTTCCAGCTCCAGCTTCAGCTCCGCTCTGGTCATGGCAAATTGCCTTGGAGTGTCTCCATTCTAAGCCTGGCCGAGGCCCGAAGGTCGGTCTTCGGTCTCCAGTCCAAGCCTCTGGTTTGGGTCGAACAATGGAGGTGATCTATGTAAATTTCGAGCGACATAATTGCATGGATTAAGCTGTTGTCTGTTTGCAGACTGTTTGGGATCTCTACCCCTCCCCCCACCCCCCCATCAGCTAAAAATATATATATAATTGGACAGCTGATAAGCCATACGCCCACTGAAAGAGCTGTCAGGGAGCCCAAATCCCGCACTCAAATCTACAATTTTTTTGAAAATTGTTTCCACTGGAATTACAATTTGTGAAGGAAAAGCATGGAGCCAGCCACAACAATACCAAAATTCAATCAAACTGAAATCAAAGTTTGGGCTAAACCCATAGACAATTCGACCTTGCGGTTGTCTTACCCATTTTTGTGGGTGCACTTTACTATTCGAACCAAGAGTGGCCCCAAAGTGGCCCAAAAGTGCTGCAGAGAGAAGTTCGAAAGATTTTCTTTCAAGATTTCAGGGAACTGTATGACAAGCATATTCCATGCTCCATATTCCATTAATCAATTACGATTTTCCTTGCGACCCTTCGCGTCAGTGATTGCAGTTTGATTTCCAATGAATGCCGAAGCACGCTCTGGTCAAGGTCAGGCATTTGTTCAATTACTGCAGCGAATACATTTTTTATTCGGTTTTTACTCCCCCTTTTTTTTATTGTGGTTGCCACAGCCGCAGCCACAGCAAGAGCAAGAGCCACAATTTCTGTGGCATTTGCAAAGATCGGTAGCCGCTGGTCAAAAAATCATGAGTAAATGTTAATTGCCATGAGTAGAGTCAGTCGATCGTAGGTTTTGTTTAGCTCGATACGTTAATTACAATTGGAATTTTGCATAATTAATTTAAATTATAGCCCGGGCCGTACACTCAGACTCAAATTCGTACTCTGCTGATGTTTGCTGTTGACTTGTGAACCGACTTCCATCTCTTGGGGGGGGGGGGGGGGGGGGGGGGAATGTTGCGCAAAACATCTGACAGAACAAAAATTCAAATCAAACGAATGACTTAGGCAACGAACTTGTTTCGCATATTGCTGCCACATGTTGTACACACACATACACATACCAGGAAAGCTGCAAACATTTGCCACTCAATCAGTGGCCAACAGACTGAGCAACAAGGCAACGCACACAAATTGCTTTAATTACAACAAATTTGCTTGAATATATATCAACTTGAGGAACACTGAGAGAAATCGTTGAAATAATTGCTCGGAAAATACTCCAATATATTTTGAAGGACTGGTAAGGATGCAAATGTACAAATGGAACTTCTGTTGAGTTCTGTTATATTTAGTACAAGATTTCTTTCAGTGTTTGCTAAGCAAATGCTCTCTGACTTTTTACCTGACACCTCCGAATCACGTTGACTGCAGCTAGAAAAATATGCCTAGATCTACTCCACTCCACTCCAGTCTACTGTACTCCACTCAGCCTCAAGGGACCAGCCAGCCAGCCAGCCAGCAGCAGACATCTGATGACGAGCCAAGATTGAGCCAAGATTGAGCCAAGATTGCGATAGCTTCGGGCCACTTGGGCGTTGCATTTCTGCGAATCCGGCTATTGCTCGGATTGGATTGGATCGGATCTGGTCTGGTGTGGTCCGGGTGGTCTGCCGGCTTCTGGAACTTCTCGCCTGACTCATAGATTCATACATACATATGTGGAACGGATCTACGTGGCGGCTTACTGCAATCTTGAATGGAATAGCATGGGGTGAATAATTAAATCGAAAAGGAAACGAGCCGTATGACCAAAGAGATTTCGCATACAAAAATTGGTTATTGTTATTGTCCGGCTTGGTGATTGTCTAGGAATTTGTACACATTTAAGTAACGGGTTTTCTCTTTAAATCTAGGAAATGCAACTTCTTATCAAGGAAGTGAATCGGTCACAAAAACCTGTTTCATTTGGAGCGAGAAGTAGGAACTTTTCACGAGAATAACTCTGTGAAATATGTCTCAATCATTCATTAAAAAGAAATCAATTTTTTGGTTTTTGCACAGATCTAATCGACTCCTAATCCAGCTATGCTGGTGCGTCACCTCTTCTACCTCCTGCACTTTGTATCCCCTTTTAGCCGCCCTTTTCTGACTGCGCTCCTGTGTCGATTACAACTGTTTGTGATCAGTGATCAGTGATCCGTTACACGTCGTTGGCTGCTGGTCGTCGCTTTGTCGTGATAACCTTGAGATGATTGCTTCAATTTTTATTTTAGTACAGCCCAGAGTGGGGCAGATAGACAGACAGACCCACAGACAGATAGACAGACAGAGAGTCACGTAGATAGAGACAAAAAGACAGTCAAAGTCGAGCTTACTAATTCGAGACGATTTATTAAATGAGGCAAAGCAGGGCAAGTACATCGCATAAGAGACTCTAGAGACCAGAAAATGTGCCATAAAACATAAAACAAAGCGAGGCAGAGCTCAAAATATGACAAAACAAAGTACTTTTTGGCCTGGTAATGAGTCAGGGTTGCATTGGAGGAGTTTTGCCCATAATGATGTGGCGCCACGCTCATGCTGCGCCCCACTTCGGCAACGTCTTCAACAGAGACGCCCGGTGGCACCCCCCACTCCACTCCACTCTACCCCACTCCACTCTCTGGTTTAATAAGCAAAACGGCCTACATGGCAATTAAAAAACAACAAAAAATATATATAAAAAAATATCCATATACTTTTAGCATTAGCAATATTACGTAGAAGCTCTGATCGACGACGCCCAGCATTCAGGCGGAGGGAAAAAAATTCATAGAACATAGAAAAGATATTGCATGGGAGAGCCAGAGAGCCCCGGCGAACAAATTGCAACATGCAACAATCTGATGGCGGGGTTGGGGCTGGGGCAACACCTCCGCCCACCAAAAATGCAATTTTTAGTTGCCATAGAAGCCATTGTTTTGTTTTATACATAAACATATTTAGTTTGTGGCTAATTTTATTCGTGCTCGAGGATTTTTCAATGCGAGGGAGCAGTCAGATGGGGGATTCGAGAGGCCATTTCAATTAATCGTGATGGGAGATGGCAGCGAATACTCATAGATAGTTAGGCTAATTTGTTGCTGCTATAGACTGATCATGATTTTATAATTAATATGATTTGTTAATGCATAATAAATGGGGATTGGTTTTGTTTCTCCTGCTGCCATCCTACATTCTGTTTTATTTTAGTTCATTTCGTGGAAATTCCTTACCTATTTAATTAGGGCTTTTGGTTATGTTGTCTTCTTTCCCAGAGCACTCCCTTTTGTCAACGCAACTGTTCCCAACTATTGTTCCCCTTCCAGCCTGGGTCGACAGTCCACAGTTATCTCACAAATCAGACAGCTTCCAGTCACAGCAGAGAGCAGCAAACCGCAGCAGCGACGCAGCAGCAGAGACAGTAATCATCCGCAAGGTGTGTAAATGCAAGGTGAGGATACTAACGCTAATTACAGCCCCAACTCTGTCTCTCTCTGTCCCTCGTTTCTGTTTTGTTTGCATTGTTAGAGCGCTCTGTTGAAGTATGCACCGCACCTCACCTTTTGGTAGCACACCTTGGCAACAGTGCTGCTCTACATCTAACTGAACTTCACTCTCGTTTTTCATAAAGCAAAAAATGACTGCGAGCCAGCGTTGGCGTCGTCGTCGGCTTCGACGTTGCTGTTGTCGGAGCGAGAGAGTAGAGGAGAGAGGAGAGCAACTTCATGGGCTTCGCTTCGTTGTTTTTGCTATTGCTGACCGATTCGCTCGCTTTGCCTACGACTGTGGCTCTCTTCGGTTTGGCTCGCTGTGGTTCGTGGGGGCCGCTCGGGCGTTGTCTTTTATATAAAAGCGGGCTCCTTCTGGTTCTAGTTATCAGTTGAATCCAGCTCAACATCAACAGCATACACTCGCGGCTCTAACAAACCGAACTCCAAAACAATCCAAACCATTCAAATGGCTTTCTTCAAAGTGAGTGAAAAAGGATCAATCGAACGGCACACAGCATACAATAACCTTTCGCTGCCCTCGTGTTCATGTGCTCGAGCCTAACTCCTTTTTGTTCTTTTTTTTTCGGTGTATAGTCCTTGATCTGCCTGGCTGTCCTCAGCGTGGCCTCCGCCGGTGTCCTGCACGGCGGTGCTGGTCTCTACGCAGCTGCCCCAGCCATCTATGCTGGCCATGGACATCACGATGAAGGAATCGACTACCATGTAAGTATGCGGCCATTACCATTCTTTTGGTGCACTTTCCAACACCGTCTACTGGTCTGGTCTGGCCTTTGGGCCAGGGTCGTGGGCCTTTGCTTTTGACATTTGGAGATTTTCCCACGACTGTCCATTAGCATAGCCCGCGGCGGTGTTGCAAGTGTTGCAAGTGTTGATGTTGGCGTGTGGCATGCACATTAAATTAACACCTGGATCTTGTACCATCCACAGGCGTACCCCAAGTACCACTACAACTACGGCGTGGCCGACTCCCACACCGGCGATGTGAAGTCGCAGCATGAGGTGCGCGACGGAGATGTTGTGAAGGGATCCTACTCCCTGGTGGAGCCCGACGGTTCGGTGCGCACCGTGGAGTACACCGCCGATGACCACAACGGCTTCAACGCAGTGGTGCACAAGACTGCCCCCACCATCCACCATTCCGCACCGGCTGTGGTCGCCCATGCCGCTCCAGTGCTGGCCCACTCCGCCCCACTGCTGTCCCATGGCCCCTCCATCGCTCACCATGTGGCCGCCGCTCCCGCTGTGCCCTATGGCGGCTCTCTGGCGCATCATGCCGCCGTGCCCGCTTACGGCTATGCCACCCACAACGCCCACGCGCATGTCGCCCACTACTAAGGAGGTTGATGGGAGGATACCCAGCCACCCACTTGCCACCATGCAACCACCACCACACCACCCCCACACCACTCTTCTGTAATTTATTAAGCACGTTGACGACCTCACAAAACCCGAATGGAAAACGGATGATCGATCCACTGATGAAGCCTGCTCCAATACTCAGAACAGAACCAAGTCATGTCCATCATTATCATGTGTATATAAGCGAGTGAGCGAGTGAGAAGGTTCTTTCTCTCTCTCTCGCACTCTATCACCTCTATGCATCTGTCTGTACCCCTCACACCACACCACAACCACAAGCACACCATTGCCGTCTCTGTCTCAGCTTTCGCGCAATTCTCTTTTTGTTTGTAATATTTTAAACTTCTCTTTTTGTTGTACATAAGTTGTAAAGAAATGCGAGTGAAGAACGATGAAAGCCCCAGCAGCGCAGCCCATCATGCCACGCCCACACGACACCAACCTGAAAAAAAGATGAAGAAAAAAATGAACAAAAACCAATAAAAAAATGAACAATTTATACATATATTGTATTATAAAAAAAACAAACAATTTTGTGTCTAATTTAAGTTTAAAGCTGAATACAAAATGTAGTGAATGACAAAAACCCAAGAAGCCCCGAGTTTTCCTTCCACTGATCTGATTGGATCATGAATACAGTCATGAATACATTCACTTTCAATCAGCAATCGATTGCTATTTACTATCTCTAATTGTGATTGCAATAATTTATAAAAGTTATGGAAATTGATGGGTAGATCGACTGTCCGTTGATTGACAATTATCGAGTGGGACAATTTGTGGGCGGTGGATGGAAAAGGTGAAGGCAAAGCACCGCCAATTTATTAGCATTAAATTAATAAATAACAAGCTATTATTATTATTTGTAAATTGAAGAACACCAAGTGGTAATGGCTGGTAATGTCCCAGTCGAATCGAGACACGTGCAAACTGATCGGCAGATCGATTCGGCGTCGCCTTGACATGCATCTCCGAAATATTATTGCTCTTCTGATTGTTGCAATCAGAGCTAGTTAGTTATAGATTATTTGATACTTAAAGACTTTAAGGGATTTCTTATGGCAAATGCTAAACGATTGGCCTCAACTGGAAGAAGTCTAATTATATTCAGGCGTAAGGTTCAATGGAATTCACAATTCTTACTTTCTTACTTACATTTCTTACTTGCTTTTCAAATGACAGAAAGGAAAGTATTTCAAATTGCGCATTTGAATATCTAGAATTTTCGATTTTATTCGTTATTTTTCCCAAGCTTTCCATAGGCAGCTTTTGGGCATCATTTCATCAGTTCAAAAGTTTAATCTACGCTTTAAAGCACCGTTAGACAAACGTTTGATAGCTCTGTATACTTTTAGGCTATTTTCTTGGTTAAGCTCTTTGAACAATCCAATTTTAAGCTAACGAATCGTTAAAGATATATCTCATAAGAAGATCGGTAAGCCTTAGCCAAAGACTGGGAAACATCAATATATGATATGAGTTTGGTAGAATAAAAGCTCGCGCTCACTCTACCTGAAAGCGGAGCAAAGCTTTCTATACTTATTTAAAGGCAACGATTAAAGTTGAGAAGAAAACTTTAAAAGCTCGCGCAGATCAGTTCAACTTTGATTGCTTGTTTTTATCAGTAAGCTAATATCTTTCAAATAACTGGTTTAGATATACATATAAGAACATAAAATAAACCCACATATGTATGTATATCCCACATTTCGCTTAGATGGTTTTTAAAATTAGAAATTAGTTCAATGGCAAAAGACAAACATAAAGCTATCAAATCATCTTTCGCCTCACCTGACAGTGTGCGCACCAACCAAGCTGAAGCTTGCAAAAAAGCTCAGATGAGCTTCTTTAGCTTTAAGCTATAGTGTGCGCGAGCCTTGATGCCTTTTACAAGGAAGTCTGCTATCAATGGCTGTCAAACACAAACTAAACTACGCGGCTTCTCCAAATTTCGACAGGAGCCAACTCCACACTACAGAATCCTGTTGACAGGAGGTTGCTCTGTCAGTTAAGAGTAACGGATAAATTGAACAGCCCTCGTACACTAATTCCTGGATAATTACTGGATTCAGAACATCAGATATTCGTATAAGTTTTCCTAATAGTTTCCAACTCTAAACAATCACTCAAAGCAATCGTCAACAGCTATTACCCACAATTAGCCGTCATCTGGGAGTCCCAAAGCCCTTACCTATCGTGTTACGCACTTTTCTCCCTTTGGAAGTAAACCACAGATGGATGCCCCTGCTTTTTCTGTTGGCAAACAAGCTGCCACCCAATGCGGTCACATGTTCGGGGGCGGGGCGTCTCTCTTCCACTACGAAAGACAATAAACCATAACTTTGAAACATTTAAGTCAGAAGAGATGCTTCCGCATGCAACAAATCTTGTCATTTCCGTCACTTTTTACGTGTGAACGGAACGCCAGCAACAAAGCGAAATATTGATCTCTTAATGGTCACAACGCGGACCCGGCTAAACAAATGCTTAACAATCCGAGTGGAGACACCCATGAAAAGAGTGCAAATGCTCTGGTTGGGGTTGGGAAGGGGGGGGGAAGGCGCGTTTATCCGAGATCTGGAATCAGCGAAGCGTTTAAATGTACGCAAAACCCAAAAAACAAAAGGGTAAATATCTCATACGTGGAGTCCATTAATTAGCTGGATGGAGAGTCCAAATGCGACCGAAGAACCAAATCCGACAGTTGCCGCCTTTGGGGCGCGGATTCAGCAGCAGTTAAGGTCAGGCTGCTGGGAAATGCCGGAAGGAAGTTTCCGCTGGCTAACTAGATCCAACTCAAGTATGGAGAGTACTTCTACTCACCCTCCCTCCCCTACTCCTACCCCTGGCTGTGCCAAAACTCCCATGTAACTCCGCTCAATGCCAAATGGAATGGAAACTTGAAATCCATGGTATGGTATGTGTATCTATGTGCATGCAGTGCTCCAATAACCTTTAGTTAGCCAGCAACTTCTTCATCGATGAATGACAGTTACTAAAGTTTTTGTTTTTCAGTTTTTCAGTTTTGCTGTTTATTTTTTCGAGAGACTACAACTAGTTGACATTCAAGATGACTGCCTCAATAAACTGTCGCCAACACGTGCTCTCTATATGGTATCGATTGCAGTCTCGTCTCGTCTCGTCTCTGTGCTAGTCTCGTCTTTCTGTTGCGCCAGCATTAAGATACAACCTCAAAGATATGCATCGATCGATGGCGATACAATTTATAGATAATAAAATAGCTACTGGTTAGCTTTTGCTTAGGGGAGTAGAGGATGAGATACTCATGGTATAATCTTGCCTGTCGTGTCGAGAGATTTGTTTTCTGGCTGTGTGGCACAGTGTGAAGCGATTGCCGAGAAATTTGTTCAACCATGTAAGACTGGTACTGAAAACTATAAATGGAGAACATTTTTAAAGGAATTGCGATCGGATGGCTATACTAAATGGCATGAACTGGCATCAATTATGGGAAAAATCATAAAAAACCTTCTGTAAACCACTGTAACAACGCTAAATGTCGTCTGGCTGTCTGCGTAATTGAAAAATTCCATTAATTAGTGAATAATGTTGTTCAAGCAGCGATCGGACATAATCAAATAGAAGTTAAGTAGAAGCGCGCATAAATAATGCTAGTATTTCGCTGGCGAAAAGAGAGTCGCCGTGCATAATCAGGGCCCACCGACTGTCAGAGTCAGTTATATAACAATGTTAACTGGATTACTTGAGCCGTTAATTTGATGCATGGCAAACAGTCTGCAACAAATTGGCTGAAAAGGTGCGAAGAATTCGCTCGAAATTTATAGCAGAGCCCAGACCCGGGTCCAGCCCAGCCCGCGGCTCCATCCATTCATTTACATTTTATTACAGCGAACGCATTTGCCACGGGTCATACTGTAACAGAGGGCTACGGCTACAGCTACAGCTACGGCTACATGGCTACATGGCTACCTGGCTACCTGGCTAACAATGGTCACTCAATTGGAGATGCGGCAGTGCGCTAGTGCGCTGGGGCACTCAACCATGGCCAACTAAGGGCGACAACAATGACAGCGGCGGGCAGAGAAAAAGAGTAGCAGCACACCATCCGCTCCGCCCACACTCAAGCGCTTGACTTGCAACATTCGCACCTTGGCGGCCAGATAGTCATTCCAGACTCATTTCATTCCCCATGTTGCAAGCAGGCGGCCCCTTGTCGAACCTTGCTGAGTCCGTGGCCTGTCCGTGGTCCGCTCCATTGTCAAATTAGTCGGTGTGCAAACAAGCTGGAATTAGGTGACCGAAAGTAAACCAAGTCAAAGTCACCATTCAGCCGGGGAGCCGCAGCCATTTCAGCCATGATCCAAGCTGCTTAAAGCCAAATGTGCGGCCTCATGGCAAAAATTGCACTGCCGATTCCCTTGAGTGCCGCACTTGACTGCAGAATGGCTTTGGTTCGCCAATGAGCTGCCATTCACTCGGAGTCTCCTGAGGAGAGCAGCTCCAGCTGCTTCAAAGGATTTCAATGCATAGAATCTATACTCAAAAGCAGATATTTACTCAAGTAATTTCTCCATTCAAATCGATTTCAGCTAGAACTCACTTGAGTCTGCTGAGTCCCCTTCACCCAGACACCTATTTATAGATATTTACTAAGTTTACTAACTAAGAGTATGCTTAAGTTAATTCCCAAAAAAGCGAAACAATGCCCAGCCACGCACATGTGTCATGATGTCTGCTTACAGACCAAAAAAAGAACTAGAAAAAGACTCCAACGCCGACGCCGACTCCGACTGCGACTGCATATGGAAAACCTTCGGAAAATGCCGACAATCGTTGGTTAGTTGAATTTTCCCAAGTCTAGGTAGCAAAATACTTTGGCGGCATGCAAATTGACTTAATCTAGTATTTAGTTTTACAAAAACCGCAGTCGAAGCCAAAAAAAATTGGAGACAATTGTTTCCATGCCACTCCGAAGGTTGTTTCAGGCCTTTTTTCTGGTTACCATACGAGGTTTTTCTTCTTGTTTCTTTTTTTGGCCAGGTCAGTTTCATATTATGGCTGAAGCTCTCCCTCCACGCGTTTAATTAGAGTCTCTAGCACCGCCCCTCGCAGCGGTTAATTATGTGAAAATGCGCAAAAAATGTTGACCCGAAGCATTACATTAAAGCAGCTTACATTACGAATACCGTAGCAACTATTAGGGCCGGGCCGCAAAAACCTGCACAAATCATTGCCGCCGACTCATTTGCGGTTCGACAATGTTTTAAATTAGTTTGTTGTCTAATGGACAGACCGCAATTGGCACGTTCTCGTCGCGGCTCAAGGATGTGCCAAAGCGTCAAGATTATTGATTGAAAATCTGTCTCAGTTTTGGGGGGGTTTTTTGTTAGGGATTGCGAGCAAAAGAGTGGAAGACAGAAATGACAGAAGGTACTTACTATATTTCAATTATTCACATCATACGATTCTGATGTGTCTTCTTTTTTATCTGATCTGAAACCCCTACCCCCCCTCAATCGAGTTGATACCAAATGCTAATCAAAAGGTCAGTTCTATAACCAGCTAAGGAATACGATTCATTTAATTTGCAGATTGTCATAAATCGTTCGCTCTTAAGCGACTTTTGCTTTCATTCGAGGCCTGGGCCAGAATGGCAGCCACGTCTAGAGTCTAGGCATAATGCGCTTGACCTTCGGTTGAATGTGGCTGAGAGCCGGAGACCCCATAGAGAGGTCCAGTGGCAGCGGTTTTTACTGTAGCTGCTGGCTGTCATTGAAGTAGATCACTGTGAATTTCGCATGTGCCAAATAGCTAGGGCCTCGTATTGTACGCTGCAACTGCAACTGCAACTGCAATTGACAGTTGCAACTTGACCCGATTCGTATTTGATTTAGTTTGAGATTCGGTTCTTGGAGTCTCAGCGATTAATTTTCGGTTTCGATTTCGAGCATTAAGTTGTTAACTCAATTGGTTTTGCTTTTGCTTTTGGCCCAACAATCATTTCTTGCAGAAATCAAGGAAATCCATGATTAACTCGAATGATTAATCTCGCATAATTCTTAAAAGAATGGACCGACTGTCTTGACAGTCCCAGAGACTTCATGGGACTGGGATTGGTAGCGGATTTTGAGAAATGTGTCGCCAATTGGCGGACAAACAAAAAAAAGAAACAACGACACCCCATTCAATCGGGGGGGCCGTCGTGCCACCCCATTCAGTGGGGCAACATCCCATGGCTGCCACTCCATGCTGTAACATCCAGCTTCATTCACATGGCACCACCATGGCGGACTCTGGGGCAGAGAGTGGATCACAGTTCGAAAAAAGAGTGTGGCAGACTGTTGCGGAAAGACTGAGCTGGAGCAGAGCTGGAGCAGAGCAGCGCTGCGGCAGAGCTGGAGCACCGCCGTGGGGGCAGCATTCGCCACAGTTGACTGACTGAGAAATCAAAAGTCTTGGCATTGTGGTGCCTCCGCTCTGCCGCTGACTCTGTCTCTGCTCTGCCGACTGCTCTGCCAGTGGCTTTCGCACATTTTCGCGCTATTTAATGGAAACTGGCTTTCAGAACCGCCACAGTATTCCGGGCAGCTTCGCAGCGTTTGTATCTAGTGCCGTTGAAATACCCCAAGTAAATCTTTAAAAACTTTAAAATCCCCGTGCAGTTTTTTTTTGTAACGAACTTTGTTTCTGTGTTTACGTTTTTTTTTTTTAGATTATATTTTCCTCGCTTCAAACCAATTTTGAAACAGAAAAGAAATAACCCCATACAAAAAATGGCAAATATCATGTGCTTTGTGATCCTTTCGTTGGCTCTATGCGCCAGTGTGGCTGTGGCTCGACCAGGATACGCTCTGGATTACTATGTGAGTTGTTAAGGACTTTCGAGGATGAGAATCAATGTGATAGATAGTGTGGCGGTAGTCCAATCGAGGACATCCATGAGACGAACTTAACTAACAAAGTGAAACAACACTAAAGAATTACTAGTTTAAGTAATCCAATTGCTCTTTTAAAGTACTTAATGAAAGGATTCTTCCTTGTGGATTCTAACTTCACTATTTCTTACATGTCTATATACTATCTTATCCTTTTCTGCCTCAGGATCATCCCAAATACGCCTTCAACTATGGCGTGGCCGATCACACCACAGGAGACGTGAAATCCCAGCATGAGACACGCGATGGAGATGTCGTCAAGGGTAATGCTGGTGGCACAGCTCCATCAGAACAGCTTACTAATGATCTCCTCCCTTAGGCCAGTACTCTTTGGTTGAGCCCGATGGCTCCATCCGCACTGTGGACTACACGGCGGACTCCATTCACGGCTTCAATGCTGTGGTGACCAAGTCCGGGCCCACCGTCCATGCCCAGGCCTTGGTGGCCAAGCCGATTGTGGCCCACAAGCCCATTCTCAGCCACTACGAGCCGCAGCCGCACTATGTGAATCATGTGGCACCTGTGGCCGCTGCCCCCCTGGTGGTGGCTGCCTCCCCGGCGCCCTATGGTGAGTTTTCCTGAAAGGGGAGGTCTTACGGTTCATAGTTCGAGGGATTAGCAGCACCTTCCCAGTTGGCCTTCACCTCAATTTCACCCTGGTGGCACTTCTTCTACTTCTTCTCACCCAATCCCACTCCCAAGTAGTAGCTGATGATATGTTGACGTTGTGGTTCCACCCACCCAATTGCACCTGATCTCTGCTTCTGCTCTTCTAGGCATGAACACCTATCGCATGCTAAAGCTGTTCAGGCGTCATGCCAACTATCTGAACAATCAATATCGCAAATTGCGCCCAGACGAAGACGAAGACGATGCTGATGATGTTGATGTTCATGATGATCTCGGAGTTGATTACTATGCAGCCTACTGAATCTGTATCTGAGTCTGTGTCTGCCTCTGTGTCTGAGTCTCAGTTTGTCGCTGCCTTCTTTGTACTGAATATCTTACCATAATTCCATTGTAATCATCGATTTCTAGCTTGGGTGGCAGTTGCATTGGCAAATTCATCCAATAAATTGCATGTATCATACGTATGAGCGGCCCAGTCGAGCGGCTAAGCTGAATCACTTGCTAATGGCCTGGAGGGGCGGAACTGGGGCTCAGAAATATGTGTAACATTACATGGTTGACTAATCCACGCCACGCCCACCAAACGGTTACCTCACTTCTGCTGCGATCTGAGCCAAAGATCTGGCTTTGTTTTTGTGCAGGTTGCACTTTCGGTTCGTATTTCCCACAGAGATTATGTCAGTGCATCATCTTTCCCAAAAAAACACACACAGCAGCCACAACACATTTTTCATGAAAAATTGTTGCCTCTTCTTCACGAATTTACATTCTCCCCCACAGCCCCCAGCCCCCAGCAGCAGTACACCCCCATAAAGACTTCAACATAATTTTCTCAATGTCGCAATGCTTTGTTGTTGGAGGCTTGGGAAACGAATATGTATATATGTATGTATGTATGTATGTGTGGTGAATGCATGGTGAATACATGTGAAAACTCATAATTGCTGTGGGTGCTGCGGTGCAATTTTAATTGAGAATTATCTGCGAAACGCACAGCGAACAAAAACCAACGCCCAAAACAAAAGACTTAAGCAGCGAACTCAAGCACAAATGCAAACGAGGGAAAGGCCCGAAGACTTCGATACCCTGCCAAGGCATTGGACATGTTGTCATCATAGCTAGTGGCTCCTTTGGGATCGAGTACTCCACATAGCAAACGTCTAAGCAACAAACAAATATCTCAATACTTGAACAACACCTGTGACCAATTGACTTAACAAAGTTCGTGCACAAAAACCTATTGGCAAAAAGGCAGAAAAAGTAACCAGCCAAAAGAAATTGCAGAGAAAATTGTTTGTTCAGCATTGAAATCGTTTTGATTTTGTTTGCTTTGTTTGCTTTGTGGCAGCTACTTGCCAGCAATAGCAGAAAAACAGTCGGCAACAGCTGTTACCACACTACCATTTTTTGTCGGTCATTATTGCAACAACAGCCAGGCCACTGAAATCGAAACCAGCCCCCAGCCCCCACCAATCCCCAATTTACAATCCCCAATCCAATGCTAATGTCTAAACATATTCGATCTTCAAGTGTCCAAGCATTACGCCCCGGCGCCTGCTGCCCCCATCCACTACGACTACGACGATGGCTACTACAACCAGGGACAGCAGTACGAGTACATTCCCCAGTACGACTCCGGAAACTACGGACACTATGCGAGTCCCTACGCGGGCCACTACTAAGCCACACACTCTTCGCGATTTTTTTTCTTAGTTTCGTTAAGCAAATTTAGTTCTTACTCTCACCCCAAACGTGCTGATGGTTTCTCTCAGTGCAGCTTGCAGTAAGAACTTTGATATCTGCGCTGAGAAGAAGAGGACAATGATGAGGTTAATCTTACTTAAGTTATGTGAACATTTCTGAAGAATAAAGTTTCGGAAAAGATATTTTTGTAAGTGGAAATATGAAATTAGCTGTGTTTTTCTTTTAGCCACACAAGGAAAAGACTTAACTTTAAATTCCAATGGATTTGCTGGATGTGAATAAGGAATTTACACATCTAATCGAAGGTCAACAGCACTCATGCTTTACTTGGAAGAAAATATGATTATAGAATCTAAAAGTCAACTTAATATTATCCATGAAAATCTTTACTCTGACTCCGAAACTCAGAAAGGGAATATAGTATAATGCTATCGTATCTCTCCCGTATCTCTTACTTGCCACACAGATGGGTTCCAGGCTCTGTCCTCTTTCTTTCTGCAATCTCTTCTTTTCTGTGCAGCATCTACTGCATCCTTTTAAGGGTTCGAAGGGGAAAATTAGGGACATACATATTTAGCTAGCTTAAAGCGGATTTTCAGACTGTGTGTTGATCATTATGAAGTTAAACTGGCTTTGTAGGGGATCCACACAGATTTATTCACATTCACACTTCTATAATATATACTTTTCTACGCCTCTGCCATTTGTAGTGAGCAGATGTCTCAATTCAGTCCAAAAGCAGCTCTGAGAGCCCTCCATGTTGGCGTCACAATTTACACTTTCGCATTAACAAATGCAGTTTGCACTACCCAATGGGCCGGACCTAAATCGACGTGTCTCATGGCCAATTGAACGCGCCGAAAGCTCTATTTCATTTGCGGTTGCAATGGAAAACATAGCCATGCCATGAGTATATTCAAAGTTGGCTGTTTCCTTTCGGGCTTTCCCACAGAGATTTATGTTGACAAAAACTTTTCACGGTCTGCGAAATTTGCATTCGCTTGCATAAGCTTCTGTTTGCTCTGCTTCTCTTTCTCCGCCATTCGTTCGGATGGCCCATTTGAGTGGCTTAATTGGCTCTCAAGACATTTCTTCCGGTGGCTTTTGCCTGACCCGCGAGCTGGTCAAAAGTGGTAACAGCTGGTCGACGAACAGAAGCTTTCGACCAAGTAAAAAGCTTGGCTTGATGGCAGGGTTTCACTCTACACTTCAGTTTTTGAGCAGCAATATTTTCAAAGACTACATTGGGGCGCCCTTAAAGACTGGAAAATAAAGCAGACTTTTCAACTGAAACGTATACTAAATGCACAATGTACAGACTTTTACTAGCCAAACCACTTAGGGCTGTATTTTTAACTATTTCTGTGGCTCTGAACGACGTCATATTCATGCTTCCGAATTGGATGCATACTCTCTGGCTTTTGTTTATATATGGTACATATGAATGTGTGTATGGCAATCAGCCCTTTCGGATGAGCGAAGTAATCAGTAATTGAACTCAAATGCGAGACGAAGAATCGAAGAAGCAGATGTAAATGCTTGATGTACTTTTGGAGTTCAGTCACCTTTCCAATGGGTATCCCACTCACACACAAAGCATTCTGTTCAGACATGAACACATTATTGTACTTAAAATAATTAGAGTCTCTACACATTCACAGTTATCTCTGTTATACATACATAACCAATCCATTCTAAGTAAAAAACATACATAGAGTAGATAGTTTATGACTGCTGGGGTGTGAGCGGAGAAATGATCTGTCATCTTATAAACACACATGACAACCCAAAAGTCAAAGGCAGTAAGTACTCAATTGGCCACCCGCAGTACCGATGTACCCGTTCAACTCGCAAAAGTGTAGACTTTTCTTTTAAGGTCTTAATACATAGGAAAATTCTGAAATTCCGATTGAAAAACGGTGGGTGACGGTAGGAAGATAGTAAATACGTAATAGTCTATGTTGAAAAAAGTTTTCACGGTCTGCAAAATTTGCATCTGCTTACACAGGTTTCTGTTTTGCTTTACTTCCGTTTTCTGCTTCTCTTTTTTGGCTACTCGTTTGGATGGCCCATTTGTGTGGCTTAATTGGCTCTCAAGACATTTCTTCCGGTGGCTTTGGCCTGACCGGCGAATTGGTCAAAAGTGGTAACAGATGGTAGACGAACAGAAGCGTTGGACCAAACAGAAAGCTTGGCTTGATGGCGGGGTTTTTGTCAGTGCTAAAGTGGTTGAGCGGCAACATTTTCATAGACTACTTTGGGGCGTGCTTAAAGCCAAGAAAATAAAGCAAACTTTTAAGCTGAAACTATAGTAATATGTACATATAATAGTAATAATAATAATGGTAATATACTTATATAACTTAATACCCTTATAACCCTATACGAAAAAACAGACTGTGACTAATACTACACTCGAACTTCCCTCTTACGAACTTCCGTACAAAGAAGTTTTCTATGCATTGAATTTGTTTGCAGTACACTGCAATTTCATTCAATTTTCAGTACATTTTGATCTCCCTATAACGAACTTCTTTTTAGCGAATATTTTCGAATGGTTTCCTATCAAAACTAAAGAAGAAACGTATAAGGGGCTGTCCGGAACTTTAACTGTGACGTTGACAATCGATAAACATAATGTCACCACTAGTTAGGGTTGCATCAGTTCTCGGCTTGTAGTGGACGTAGAGATATTTAGAGGTTGCATTTCAGTGGAGCAAGGAGGTAAGAAGGTACTCACATTATGGCAGGTGAAGTACTGCAGATGAGAAATATTGTGCCTGAAAATGTATTTGCTTCACTCAACGGCCTTGACGTTTGTTTCAAGAAGAAAGAGCGGAACTATTACGAAATATTTTAAGGCCAAATAAACTTAAAAACAATCTCTTTAATCTCCCCTTGAGATTTCCTGTATGGAAGTTCTACTGTACTACTACTAATTCTAAATTCTCTTAATCCGTGAAAACTATAAGCTGTTGATTTGTCCAATTCGCTGTCATATTCGGACATGTCAACACCGCAACGTATACTTAATGCCTCAGCGGAATATCGCTCATACGCTGGGGGTGTCCCCACTGCAGATGCAGAGGCAGTTGCAGATACAGATAGTTATAGCCAATCCGTTCCGAAATCTTGATTGCTGCTAATCTGCGTACATGAAAACAACATAGTATTAGGTAAACGTTGGATTTGCAAATAAATTGAATTTCGATTTGATCTTAATAACTGTTAATGGTTCTGGGCAACGTGTAATTGCAACCAGTTGCACGGCCAGCGACCAGAGACCAGAGACATTGCACAACGGATGCTGGTGTCTCCGCAAACTGGAAGCTTCTTCTTAGTGTCATGTTTGTGGCCCAAGGTTAGAGCCAGACCAAGAACTGGTCCCCGGCCACAAACACTTCTCGGAGCCCGTTTCTTTGCATAAAACTGAGATTAGATCGTTCAATAAGCGTATATGCTTATACTATATCTGCGTTGAATGAGTTATGAGATGCATTTGCAGCAATATGTATTAAAATAATTTGTTCCAGTGTGTGATTGCATCAGGCGGGATGGGTGGATGGCGGGATGGCGGGTAACCAGAGCCAGAAACCAGACCGAGTCCAGAGATCAGCCACGGACCAGACCGAGTCCAGCCAGAAACACACAGACTTGCACAATCCCCACACTCATTTTGGGCGCATTAGGATTGAATTAAAATCGTTGAGATTTTTCGGGTCCCAATGAAAGTGACAATTAAAAAAAACTTCAGCTAAAACTGTAACTGTAACTGCAACTAAAAAAATAGAAATAGTTAATTTTTTTTTACCACTGCCAGATGTTGACGGCTCGTCGTCGTCGTCGTCGTCGCTTGCATTTCCTCGCGCGCCCAGCCAGAGGAGAGGTTTAGGCCTCAAGCCAGAGCCAGAGCCAGACCCAAAGACAGAGACAGAGATAGAGACAGAGTATGAACCCGAGAGCCCGGCCCGGCACGGTCCGGCGAGAGACGTCAAACCTCAATTATAGCTAACGCCAGCAGCAGCCGCAGCAGCCTGCTTGACTCCTATATAAAACATATGGGCATAGCATATAGTATATATGGCTAGATGGATATATGTACGTACGTACGTATATGTATAAGTATATATGGCACCGGCACAGGTTGCCCAAGTGGACAATTTAATGTGGCTGTCATGTTTAATGCCAGCCAATAATTTAAGCCTCATTTTCGGTGGCTAAGAAATGTTTCAGTTGGGTGGTAACCAATGGAGACAATGCCAACAAATTTCACAACCTAAGACAGCAGAATTCTGTGCGGGAAAAGCGTCTGTGCAAATAATCTAGGCATTGTTTTTCAATGGTAAGAAATACTTCTAAAGGATGCTGGAATTCGCAACAGGAAGAGTTGGGAAAACAAATTAAACTTTAACTGACACAATTTTGGCGATTATTCTCTTTCGGCAATCAAATGATTATGGATTTCTTTTAGCAGAAATCTCAATAGCAAGTTTCAATCTCATTTTATTAATAGCCAATTAAAGATAATCTGCTGTGATTACTTCCGACTAGAGGCGAAAACAAATCAACTTATTAATTGTACCCCCCGCCCCCACCAACCATCGACCACGTGCCCCAAACTCAAAGACGATTCGCATTTGAAACAATTTCTGCAACCGCAAATAAATCAAATTTTTTGTGATTGTTCAACTCTCAAACTCTCTTGAACTCCGTTTTGCGGTTTGTTTTTTGTGCTTTAGAGATAATATTTATATATGTGTATGTGTGTGTGTGTTTTCTTTGGAGAAGCCTTACAAAATTAAGCCATAATCGTTTACTAAGCTGCGATCCTCTGGAAACCGGCTAAGCCGAGAGCTCTTGGCCATCTAAGAGCATTATTGATGATTATTATAGCTTCTATTGTGGCTGCCATTGTTGGCTGGCTGGCTGCCTGCAGACGGTTACCAAATTTAGCATTCATGTTTGTTGCAAAACACCTCTTTCGATTCTTTGGGATGCCGGACAGCTTTCAGCATGCAAAATCCACACGACCCTTTCGAAGTGACTGTCGTCGCGGGGCACCGCATCCGAGGCACGTTTCTGGTGTGTGTTTGTAAATATTGCAAAATGAGTTGTAAACATGTACGGGAGATGGTGTCTCTCTGTCATTGACTCATGAAACAAAACATTAGAACGTTGCAGCAGGGGGATAGACGTGGTGTTACCTATTAGTGGTGAATCAGCAGGGAAATATCTACAAACATACAATCATCTATGGAAAATATGATGTCTCTCTCTCTCTCTCTGTCATTGACTCGTGAAATATGTCATAGACGTGGTGTTACCTATTAATGGTGAATCTGCATACATATATGGAAAACATGTTGCTTAGGAAGTGAGGTCTAGAGGATTAAATTGGCTAAAGTATTCATTAAAAGCTGCATTCCATCAATCTGTTTGGCACAACTCCTTTTAATCTTTAGTCGTGCATACCCCACACACCCTTTGGTTGCATTCACAGCCTGGTCGTACCGTCAGCTCCATATGATGCGTCACTTTTACTATCAGCATTGAGAGATCTTCGTTTTGTTCACAAAAAATCTAAAAAAAAAATACAAAAAACAAAAAAATCTCAAAAATATACAAAACTGAGAGAAAAAAAATAGAAAAAAAAAGGAGAAGAAAAACCAAAAATAATACAGAATAAAGGCGAACATCGTTTGTCGATTTTACAGCTGACGAGCGAGAGACAGACATAACAGAGGGGGGCTATGGGTTATGGTTATTATTGCAATGGATTTTCGAATTTTGCAAGGCTTTATGTGGCCTGCCTGCCTGCCTGGCTGCCTGCCTGCCTCTAGTGGCTGCCTCACAGAGGCAGAGGCACAGTCAGAGGCGGAGGCAGAAGCAGAGTGCAGTTTTGTTGCCTGTTTTTGTGCCTTTTTTGCTGGATTGTGTGATGTTTGAAACTAATTTGCGGTTACAAGCGCGGTCGGGGCTCTGGTCGGGTTTTTGTGTGTGTGTGTGTGTGTGTGCTCGGAGTACCCTGAAGACCGGAGCACCAGGGTACCGGAGTACCCGAGGTCCACAAAGTGCGGCATCATGCCCTTTTGTTGTCTGCCTGCCTGGGTGCTTATTGAATCCGATTCGGGGCATGAGGCACTATGGACTTGCAATTATTGTTCGCTGCCAGAGCGCAAAAAGTTAATTAAATCACATCGAGGCGAGGAAGAATTGCACCAGAGAATGATCTAATTTTCAAAACAAATACGAGTACCACAGTACACAGTACGTAGTAGATATACATAGATACAGATACAGATAGAGTTATGTTATTCATGTGAGGGGTATGTAATTATGTCTTGCCACGATTTTCGTGCTCTCAGAGAACTCTACCCAATCCGCAATCCCCAATCTCCAATCCCCAATCCCCAAGTTGACAATCTAAAAACTGAAGACAGATCTCATCTGCCTTCGCAGAATCGGGGATTGGGTGAGCGTTGATAAACCCCGAGTGCACTCCAAACACTTCAGAGCCCGCGTGGCGGCTAAGCAAAGTGGTTCAGTTTCAGTTTTCAAGTGTTTGCCATTGATATTGCTGCCTACACATAGTCTGCTGCCCCTGCCGCACTGTGCACTGTGCAACGTGCAACGTTCAACCCGTACTGGGCAAAAGTAAGTGGCACCCTGTTGTAGGAAGTATGTATCTCGGGGAAACAAACTCTTTAATCTTTTGGGACTTTCATTTCTCTGCAAAACTCAAAAATAATGATGAAAAATCTTATTAAAACAAACCCAGAAATCTGTAACAATTACTCATTGAATTTCAATTTGCATAAAGCAAGGTTCAATAACATAAATTGCCAGACATCGTCTGGGGTTTCTCAATCAGTTTTAGTTTTAGTTTCAGTTTCTGTTTGCTGTTTTTGTACCTGTTGTTGCTGCTGCTGCTGTTGTTGCTGTTGCAGTTCCCCTTCAATTGGCCCAGGCAAGGCAACAACTTTCATATGCAAAATTCTCCATGATTTTCCATGAACTTCACAACTTGCATGCCCGCCAGATTTTCCATTTCGATCGGAGCATTTTTTCTATTTTTCATTTTATTTCAGTTTTCGGCTACTTGCGGCCTTTTTCCGCAATTGTCGCGAACAATTGTCATTGTCATTGCTGTGGCTGCTGCTGCTGTGGCTGTGACTGCTGCTGCTAGAGGCTCCTATTTTTTCCATTACTTTTAGCCGCGTTTTTTTTCGGCTTTAGGCTTTCGGCCTGTCTTGAGATTTATATTTACCTGCTGCCCATTTGGAGCACATTATGTAAATTTCTGTACATTTAAAACGGGTTCGCAGCGTTTTAAAATTTGTCGGTTGTTGCTGCCTCTCAGTTTCCACCATTCCCGTTCCCGTCCCCATCCCCATCCTCATACCCGTCCCCATCCCAGTTCCCGTCCGCGATTCGTATCGCATTCGAGTGCTTTTTCGGAGCTGTCCTAGCCATGCATTTTAATTGGTAAGTGCAGCGACACGACCAGGCCAGGAAAGGCCTTAAAAGGCCTTCAGCCGCGACAGTCCCTGACTTGGCTGACTTGCCTGACTTGGCTCACTTGGATGGCAAAGAAAGGTCCCCACAGCCGAACGGTGAGCGTGGTCACGAGAGCGGCCTTGAACGGCATCTTCTTCTACCGTACCCCTGACATTATGTAAGCGACTCTCGAGTCCCGCAAGTGGGAGCGCAGCCATTTAGAAGGGGAAGTGGATGCGGTGCAGCTACTGGTCTTCAAGTGGAGTACAAATGCGGAAGGAGTACCAGAACTTGATAAGTGCAACCTCCTTAAGGCAGGAGCGGGAGGAATGGGACTTAAAGGGAGCAACAGTAAAGGATACAACATGATATTCGAATATGTAAGATGAGATACATTATGTGTATCTGTGGCCGCCTGTAAACAGAATTCGAAAGAGTTTCAATTACACTTTTAGTGTCTTGACCATTGCAAAACATAGGCACAGCTTTACATTCTTTAAATAGATTCCATGTGATCTCCATTCTCTGCCAATCCTTACCTTACAATTGGGTACACATTAACTCAGTTCCCTTTTAATTCTTGAATTATATGTTTTACCCACTCCCCTGACTTTCTTCCGACACCTCTCTTACGCTCTCTCTCTGTGTGCTCAGAGTTTCCACATTTCGTTTCCCTGCCCCTCCCTCCTGCAACCAGCAGGGCAATTAACTGAACTTTGTCGTAACTTCCCCCATTTACAACCTAACGGTAGCTTAGCATTGGCGACGACATTGGCAACGATGGAGCGGGCAGCCTCCAGCGACAGCAACAACAACAGCCACAGCCACAGCCACAGCCATAATGATTTATATAAAGATAGCAACAAATACTCGTAGCACCGCGACTAAGGTTATAGCGTTGGGCCTCCACTTGAGCACGATACCGGCGACAGTCGCAGTCCCCCTTTGCAATTCCGATTATTCCGATTGACGGCGGGGAGGGATCCAAGCATCCAAGTATCCAAGCATCGCATCAATTCGTATCTCGAATGCAGTCATCGAACGTGGAGCAGCGTTATGTGAGACAAGCACCCGCATAACTGAGAGTTGCGAATGGTCACCGAACGGCTGGGGAGTGGGAGGTGGGAGGTGGGAGGTGGTAGGGTGGAGGGGACTCACTCGAGGGGAAGTGCCACTCGGTGGCACTGTTCATTATATAAACAAAGCAAGGAAAACAAGAAATCTGGCAACAAATCAATAGAAAAAAGTGCTTTTATTTGATGGGGAACAACGATAGAGAGACAGAGACACAGAGAGAGAGAGAGAGGCAGATAAAACTCGCAAACTCGGTTTCCGACCAGCAGACACTAACTGACTGACTGACCGAATGAGATCGGAGATCAGGCTGCTAGTCCAGATCCAGAGTCTGGACTACTCTTACGACTCGTACGCGTACCACACCACTGGTCGTACTCCGATTCCAGCTCGCAGTCGAAGTCGAAGTCGGAGTCAGAGTCCAAGTCGGAGTCAGAGTCGATCCAGTTATGAATAAACATTTGCCGCATGTTTGTCTGGCTTAATGGAGCGCGTGCGTCTGGGCTTGGACTCTCGTAAGAGAAATGAAAATCGTTTGTCGTCCGATATAGTATTTCTCTTGCCATTTGATTTCATTTCATTTCATTCCATTTCATTTCATTTTCATTTCATAGCAATTAGCAAGTCAAAAGGAAACAAGTTGTCCTGTCCAGCTCCAGTCGCAGTTCCAGTTACAGTTCCAGGTCTAGTTTTTTCCCCGTCTCTGGCCATTGCATTTGGCATTTAACCGGCATCGGAGATGGGCCAAAAACGTGCCCTGACCCACCATAGATTATCCGTTCGATTCTGTGAATTATGGGACTCGAACTCTGCAATTAACGAACTCTAGTTTTTTTTTTTTGGGGGGGTTTTGCTTGACTGCATTTTGAGGTGCTTCAAGTTGTAGCCCAAAGGGTTTGCAGGCAGGTCCAGGGAGGTTTATCTGGACACCGTTGCACAATCGACAACGGGGCGTATGCGTAGTGCAGCCTATGGCTAATCGAAAGTTGTACTCAAAGTCCGTTTCCTAATTAGACAATTTCTCTATTACTGAAGAGCGCTCAATGGGGGGAGGGTGGGGGAGGACCAGCTGCTAGTCTGGTCTGGGTTTCCCTTTCACAAAGATCTACCTACCCACTGCGGACAATTACAGCTGTAACTAATCAAAAGGGCATTGATTTTTATGAACTGTTGAGCATCCCAAATGGAAGACCTGAACGTGGACGATGGCTGTGGCTGTGGCTATGGCGATGGCTCTAGCGATGGCGACGGCGACGGCGTCACCTGCTGTTCAAATCTTTGCATTTGCAGTGAAACGTGCTGCAAAAAGTGGAGAAGAAAAATACAAAAAAAGGAAAACGTTAACCATCATGATGCAAGAGAGAAAGAAAGTTGCAACTCGTGCCTCATAAACGGCAATCTCCGGACAGAGCCAGAGCCAGAGCCCCAGCCAAACCCATGAAAATCACAGCAAAAAAAAAGGACCCAGGCGCCTGGGTCAGGCCAATCCATTCGAGGCCCCCGAGTCACGTTAGGGCATGTTAGCCAACCGCCAAAGATCGAGCCCGAGATGGAGTTTGGGCATCCATCCATAATGTGCATATTGCCGTTGAGTGTTTTCGCTTTGCGGTTTTCCTTTTTTTTTTGTTTTTGTTTTTGTTTTTTTATCGACTGCTCGCTTTTTGACACTAAATTGCCTTGACTAAATCCATGTCCATGGCGGCGATGCCTTTACCTCTAACGAAGTGTGAAAGATGCTGGTCTTTGATTCGATTTGATTGCCCAACTGTGGCATGCCACTCCACACAACGCCACACCACACCACACTATGCCATACCATACCATACCAAAGCACACTCTGCTGCAAGGTTCGTTTTTGCTGCTGCCGGTGCTGCTGCTGCTGCTTGCACCGTGAAGATGTAGTTAACAACGTGACTATGTAATCAGCATCAGCCACTGAACCAGCGCTAGGAAGTTGCTCCGCTTCGAGCTTTCAACGGCTGCTGCTGCTGCTGGTGCTGCTGCTGCTGCTGGTGCTGCTGCTGCTGCAAAGTGCAAATGATTTTCACCCCGGCCACACCTCCTGGTCAGCCTTTTGGACACCCTCTCTGACACGGCTGTCGTTTCGTTACGTTTCTAATCAAATTAATTTCGGCAGCAACTCATGACCACGTGTCCGGTCAGGATGGCATTTGGCTACCTCTTACTCTTGCTCTGTCTGCGGCTGTGGCTGCTCCTACAGATTGCGCATACGCAGCGTGTGATGGCGACATACATTGAATCCTATAATGATTATGGCCACAATCATGATGAGGAAAGGGTGAGTGTGGGAACAATCTATGTATATCTATCCATTCGTCATTATTTGTGTCTCCCATGCAGCTCCACTACTCGCATCAATATCACATTTCCGATCTGGAGAGCCAAGTGCACATCCTCCATCGAGAACAGCGCCAGGGAGATCACGTCCTTGGCACATACAGCCACCTGGAGCCTGGAGGACACATACGCAGCGTCCATTACGAGGTGCGCGGACCCCATCAGGGCTTTCGGGCTGTCATTCAGCAGCGAACGGCCCACAGTCGAGTACATCATTCCCTGGAGTTCCGACGCAGGCAACCGGCTCGCCCCCTGGCCCTGGCGGAGCCTGTGGCATTTGTGGTTTAGTGGCAGGTGCCCGTGGCGTTAAACCGGACCACAAAAGCGGTCCCAGGTCCCCAGTGTTTGTCTCATTTCACGCATTCGTAAATTACAAAATGTTTTATTGTCTTTCAATGATTTTGCTGAAATATTAAGTGAATTTCAAACTTGAAATTCAAATTGATTTCGGGAGGAGTAGGTAGAGGTATAGTACATGAAATTTAAGCGCAAAATTGAATGAATTATAAAACGTACATAATTCTATATATTAAATTAATCAATTTTAATGAATCGTTTGAAAGTAGCCCGAGGTTTTATTTGAAGAGGGGTGTTTAATGTATGCCTTTAAGTGGGAACATCTTTCCCGTTTCCCTCCCAGCATACACATTTCGCGTATCCCAATTCTGGCATCTCTGGAACTTAAAGTTAGCTCACAAACCTAAATTCCATTCAACTTCACGTACACTTAAAGCCTTAAATAAGGTACCTTTATTTTTTAACATTTAGTGTGTTCTACAAGCCAAAAAATTGCTACTGCTGATGATGTTGGCTCACTTTTCAGGCCATGAATTCGGAGCTTAATTATAATTAATGAACACCGTCCGGGCTACGAGTATTGTCGAGTCGTACTTCTAGCAGGCGGCGAGCCATTAAAGCTGAGCAAACATGCACATAAAACACGTTGACAATCCAAGTCTCTCTCAGTTAACGGCACAGCGCCCCAGCGAAACCCAAGAGATATATTTCATATATTTAAGGTGCAGTTAAAAACGAATGATTGTCTTTTTGTTGGTTCAATATTTCGTGCTAATTATATTGTTTCCATGGCTGCTGCCTGCTGGCGGCTGCTAGCTGCTGCCTGCTTGCGGCTGCTGGCTGCTGCCTTTGACGTCTGGCGGTCAGGGTCTGATCTGCGATCGGGCCGCTCTGTGATCAGGCAGCAAATGATGGCCCAGTGGCCGCCGTTCAACGACACCGCTAATTGCTCTCTGGCTAATTGCCAGGGGTTGTCTTTGGTGGTAGCTAGCTGTGGTTTTGTTGCCTTTGCTCTTGCCGGGTTTCGTGTGCCGTAGGCTATGAAAAGTCGCTCAAGAAAGTGCCAATCAGTGGCCGGGGCTCCGTTATTCCATTTGACAGCTCACCTTGTCCCGTTTGACCTTTTGGTTTGACCCCTGTGGGCAATTAAAAGACACTTTAGGCGCCATCTGTTGTGTGTTTCCACACATGCCCCCCCCCCCCCTGCTCCAGGCTCCAGGCTCCAGACCCCAAGTTCGTTGCCTAAGTCTTTTGTTTTTCGCCGAAAGATTGCACCCGGTATTCGGCACCCGGTAATAGTTGCACATACATATGTACATATATGTAGGGAGTGTATTGTGTGTATACGAGTCCATTGAATATAAATAAAACCGATTTTGCATGAACAAATTTACGATTCGTTGCAACTGCTTAAAGTTTTAGTGGAGTATTTCGTCATAAGCAGGCAGTTTATGGTCGAAAGGACTTCAATGAAGTTTTATTACGGGGTGTTTATCTTTATTCATAGTTATTTACAACATTTTGGGCAAGTCTTAAGCTTAACTTTTGTTTCGTGTATTTTTTTCTCTGCTGCTTTATTTTGTCGGCCCGCCCATCGCTCCGCTCAGCTGGTCTGTAACGAGTTTGGCAGCTCCTGCTCCTGCTTCTTGGCCAGCTTCTCCTTCTGCTTCTCCACCTCCAGGTGCAGCTGGTGGAGTCTCTTCTGCTTGGCGAGCTTCTTCAGGTGGGCGCTCTTCTCGTGTGCCACCTTGTAATTGGCAATTGTTGTGGGCTGTATTGCCGATGTCGATGTGGCGTCTCTGGCGTCTGCGGCGTCTGATGTGGCAGATGTTGGGCTGGGACTGGGACTTGGGCTGGCTGCGACTGAAGCTGGAGCTGGCGTTGTGGTTGGACTTGTAGTAGTTGTAGATGTAGTAGTGGATGTTGTTGAGGAACTTGCAGGCAGAGCCTGATCT
The DNA here is from genome assembly GCA_005876895.1 of Drosophila azteca. NCBI lineage: Eukaryota > Metazoa > Arthropoda > Insecta > Diptera > Drosophilidae > Drosophila > Drosophila azteca. Next base: position 661,789 of record VCKU01000016.1, read on the forward strand.
TTGTGCTGCTGCTGCTGCTGGGCGGCCTCTTCTTCAAGCCGCTTCTCGAGCTGCGCCTGCCACTCCAAGGCCTTCTCCTCCACCGGCAGCTGCTGCAACTGCAACGAGATGATGTATGCGATTATGACATGGACATGGACATGGACATGATTGCAGATGATTGTGAAAGGGAGAGTGAGCGGGATGTGTACGAGTACGAGTAGTTTTGTTTGTTTTTTTTTTGTTTTTCTTTTCTTTCATGGCAAAAAAGAATTTACAAAAGCAGTTTCTCTCGTGGGGTTTGTGTTTTGTGGGGATAGGCTTTAATCTCTTGTACAATTTCTATATAGATCTAAATGCATATCAGGTAGGTGTAAAGTATATATATATCGGTTGCATATATGTACATATGTATCAGTAGCGGAGATACCGCTTGCGGCTCTCGTATTGCCTTACATAGTTCCAGGGGTACGCATGCTTGGCCGCCTTCTCGTAGGCCTTGTACTTCTTGGTCTTCGCGTTGTACCTTCCCTGCAGCTTGTCGGGCAGCACAATGGCCGTGTACTTGATGCCCACGCCGGGGACGTACTGGGCGGCCAGTCCCGGCACCGAGGTGACTCCTGCACTGTACACGGAGCTGGCCAGCTGTCCGTAAGCGATGGAGTTGCCCCTGGGCGGCTGGTTGTTGTAGTTGGGCGGGGCATACGGTCCGGCGGGTATGGCCCAGGTGCGAGGACGGGATGGCGGTGGCAAGACGTACCTATCGGAAATGTGAAATGTGAAGAGTGAAAGGAAACGGATCAAAAGGTGAGCCCCTCCCCCCGCAGCCCCTTTGCACTTACATATAGGGATTGGGATTGGGTGTGTCATTGCTTTGATCCTCCCAGACGGGCGCCGGCTCGCGGTACGGCTTCTGCGGCGGCCGTGGCGTGGTTCGCGGCGGCAGGGGCGCTATCGGTCCCGTGTTCGTGCCCCAGTCCACCCGGATGGCCTCCGTCTGGAGGCCGAGGCTGGCGACTGTGACTAGCAGCAGGCATGGAGTGAGCTGCAAAAACGGGTATCGCATTTAACGGATTACAAAAGAGAATCATCTCCAGCTTCGACTGCCTTCGAGTGCTTTGCATTATCTTGTTTGACAAATTATTACACGGCTACGAACAAACAAACCAGCAAACAAGCGGCCTTCAAAGGTGGGCTCCCGCCTCCGCCCCCAATTCATCTCAATTTGCGTGTTGTATGTTTTCATATAAAACTCGCTTCACCTTATCAAATCGCATCGAATCGAAACCAAATCGATATTAATTAAAAAAGCTTTATATAGTCGCATGGCAAATTGTGAGACTGAGATTCAGATACAGAAACAGATACAGATACAAGCGCAAACAAAGTCTGGACTTGAACTCGATTCGAGTTGAATCTCGTATGTAATAATGACAATTACATCAAGTAATTCCCCCCTACCCTTCCCCCCTATCGAGTCCATAGGCCCCAATCTTCCATAGAAAACAATGTCAAGTGTTAAATTGCTGCAGCTGTTTGTATAAATAGAGAGCCGCCTCAGCATTGTTGCTGACTGAATTGTTGTTTGGAAAAAAAGTTGAAAAAGTGCTGAAATATTCCAAGAAAATGGATACCTCATTGCCTTGCACTTTGGCCGCCTGCCTGGGTGCCTGCCTGGGTGCCTGCCCGGCCTGGTTTCGCCTGTTTGGCCTATGAATTATAATTGTTAATGGATACATATTTATGGCCACTGTTTGTTGGGTTAATTGAATCTTTTCTCGAATCATTTGCTCGCATAATAGATTTATTGTTGATTAATTACATTCAATTCAATTCCAGTTTAATGCGATTCGTTATTGTTTGACACTTTTTCTGCTCCTTCTGCTCTTTCCGCTCTTTCCGCTCTGCTCTGCGATTCTCAAATCGATTACAATGGACACAGACAACGCTGCAGAATGCGACATTATTTATTATTCTGCACTGCCTTGTAGTTATTTTTATTGCCGACTTGCTGGGTGTTTGCTTAACTAATGACCCATTAGGAAGTGTCTATGGGGCGAGAGCCGCGCCGCGTCGAACCGCCTCGACAACAAAACGCACCCGAAACAGGGGAGGCGGGCTACGTGGCGGACGAAGAGCGGGTGAAACCTTTGCTTTAAAGATTGGTCAATAGTTGTGTCATAGCTGGCATTTGCTGCCCGCTAAGGAGGATTGGCATCTGGCAACAAATTTGTCAGCCACAAGTAAATGCCAAAAATGGTATCAATAACAGAGATTTATAGATTCCTCCATTGAATAGCTGGAAAACGATTGGGGATTGAGGATTGTTTTCGCGGGAAGCCATGGGAGTGGTTTCGTAGATATGAAATATAGATAAACACATCGAAATATGATTGACTTGTAAGGAGTAGGTACATGCACATACGTCGGTCATCAAGGTCTTCAGGAGATATATTGAAAGAGAAGCAGAGAAATGGAAAAACATATATAATATATGTAGGTTCTTATAGATAGCTACATGGAAAGTTACATGTATTCTTCTTAAGGTATTCCTATAGAGCAGTAAGTAATTGGCTAACATTCTTGTCGAATGATTTACGACATCGTAGGTTGGGTCTTTAAGCGATACGTAGATTACAATGTATACGAGTATAGTTGCAGGTTGTATAGAAGCAGGTACGTTGGATATTTCCTTATTAAGAAATGCACGAGTAAGAAGGGTTGGGTTGAGGGTTGGGTAGTAGCTACACACATACATATACAGTTATAGAGATTTATTGATTACTCAAGGAGTAAGCAAATGCATAACTCGAAGCTCTCTTTTCGCCATGCAAATCGTAATCGAAACTCCATCTGCACCTCTCCATTGGTATGCCTCCCGACATGCAAGCCTGCGTTGCACAAGATTCCATTCAAACCATTTGCCAGCCTTGTTTTGACTGCCACTTTTTATGATGTCTTATGAGAGACACACACGAAAACAAACTCACTTCAAGCCAATCGCCTAAGTAGAGTAACCCCTGCTAAAAAAAAGCAGCCCGAAAATAATTGTCATGAGCTGTGCATCGATCGTCGATCGTCGATCGTCAAATTGTGGCCTTGATATCAGCATGCTTTTATGATTGCACACAGCAATGACACACAGACGGACAGATGGACAGACAGACGGACAGAGCCGATTGGAGCCCGGACAAGTACAGGTATTGCTGCAACCGTGCCTCATTGGCAATATGCCAATACTCGGCAATACTCGGCAATACTCAGTGCTTATGCAGTGTGCATAGCAAATAAATACTTGTCAATGCAAAATCGTCAATCAATTAGCCAAATCGGGGGGTTGGGATGGCCGGCCCCCAGTTCGTCGAGTCGACTCGATTCTTCTCTCGGTGTCGGAGCATAATTGCTGGCATTAGTCGTGGCACGATCCAGCCAGCATTGAGGCTAGGCTAGGCATTTGGGACTTGGGGGCGATGACGTCAAAATTCGATTCATGTGCCAAAACCAAAGCGAAAACCAAAGCCAAAGCCAAATCTGCGCGATCATAGTTGTCAAAGGAAATATAGTATGTGTGTTTTCGAATCACAGATCTGAACGAGCCTTTGTCATAAACCTTTTAATGGCTCCAGTTTGACAAGACCTGTTATTAAGTAGCATGAGATGCCATAAACTTGGATTTGTGTAACAATGGTCGCCCTGCTGGTCGCTGGTCGTTGGTCGTCGATCGTGTCACTTCCGACAGACATAATGGGCTCGACCCTGAACTTGAGAGAACACCATAAAATACATACAATACATATGTATGTTTGTACCTCCCCCCCGCGGTAGGAAGCCGCCAAAACAGCCAAGCGTGTTGGCAGTTTTCTTCTTAACGGCCTAATGGCTCCAAGAATTGCGCAGTTGTTGCAGTTGAACGAACTGCCGGAATGGCCAGAGCCAGACCCAGAGCCAGAGCAGACTCTCCTCTTGCGGGACGCCTTAATTGGATGGGGGGCACTCCTTCCGCTCTGCTCAGATACGATCTTGATCTCGTTCTCGATCTGAGGCGGACCGAAATTCTGCTCACTAATTAAAAACAATCAATAAAAGCCCCCCAAGTAAACGTATTCTTAATCGCCGCTCGTACCACACGCTCCATTACAGCCCCAACATTACACCGCATTATCATTATCGTTGATTAACGCAGTTTAGTACGAAAATAATCATTTATTATCAAACGACTGGGCCGTCGAACTTCTGCAGACTGCCGACTGCAGTTATGCTTATGGTTATGCCCTGGCCATGCCATGCTATGCTATAGGTTTTCCTTTTTGGTTTTCCGATCAAAGCTCAAATTAAGTGCTTAGTCAAAAATATATTTTTGCGAAATTTTTGGTGCTGCCTGAAATGTATTTTTTTTGGGTCAAGCTTAGATTTAATTTAATGTGGAAAGAAAAGCAGCCTCCTTAGCCAGCTGTTTAGCTGTTTTACTGTCTGGCTGTCTGACTGTCTGGCCGTTTGGCTGTCTGGCTGTGTCTGCCGTTGTGGTGTGGTGTGGCTAAGCAGCTGTGGCTGTGGCTGTGGCTATGGCTGTGCCCCTCCGGACAAATCGTCAGAGATCTCCCTGGTCTGCGGGTCTCCCAGTAAATCTCTTTTATTGCCCAACATTATCAGAGATACTTGTACTTGCGGTACGAGTAGTCTATCGTCTATCGCCTATCGTTCGAGTCGTTCAAAAAAACAAAAGCCAGACAAAATTTAACGCTTGCATTTGGCGTGTTCAAATTGTAATTCGATAATAAGTATGCCATAATCATTTTTTAAACGCCTTAATTGAAATAATTTATATTGGCTTATGGGGCCTATGGGTCTTATGGGTCTTATGGTGCTTATGGGGGTACCCCAATCGACCTACTCCCCCCCGCTATCCGCTATCCGCTATCCTCTATCGCCACGCCATCACCCATACTTGTGCTTGTGGGTCGTGCGGGCTGCAAAACTGCAATTTAATTATGAACATGGCTATCCTATGCTATACTATCCTATCCTATACTATGATATCGTATTTCTATTGGGGGGAATTTTCGGGGCAGATCGTTATGAGCCATCATTTGTGAATTGCAATTTTCGCAATGCGGGTAAAAGTTGAAAACAACAATCGACTGTGCTATGTATGATATGATAAATGGTTATTCCCTGAAATTATCACTCGCACAATGAGTGCATGGGGGTGGTGTGGTGTGGTGTGGGGGGGAGGCGATGAAAGTGAGTCAATGATTCGGCTATTGGGGAATTGGGGTTAAACGGGTTCATAGCGAAACAGTGACAGACAGCGATCTGATTAATGAAAGAAATGCAGAGCTAAGTAAAGGGCAAAGCAGCTCATTCATCAATCAAAAGGCTTTCAACATCCAATACTCGAGAGAAGGTGGGGAGAAGGGAGAATGGAGATGGAGTATGGATAATGTAATGAATGTCTATTTGAGAGCAGGAGATCTTGTATGGATTACTCCAGCTATAAGCGGATTATTTTATTATTCGATCCAATGATCTTCCTTTTATAGGTTCATGGAAACAGTTAAAGGCGGCAGAGTGGGAGAGAAAATAATTAAGAAATAATAAATTTCAACGCTATCTGAAAAATATCAACTATTGATTTATCGATAGACGATTAACAGAAGATGATCATAGGCAATTGATCAAAGGTAAATAACAAAAGAAGATGTTCCAGAGAAGCTGTTGAAAAGTGGATACACTATTGATTCCCTTTAACTATCCAATGAATGAATGAAATTCTTCCTTTTTACTGATCAAACTCTGTCACATCCGTTTCATTTACTTCAACCATCCGATCGTAGCTTGTAAGCCATGGCATGGCAATTATATGGCACTATATCAAACATGATGCTGGTGGGTGTGCTCTGCCGAACGCGTCGACGGGGAAAATATCATCCATAAATCTGGCTTTCCACTTACGCGAGTCCGACTTCGACTTCGACTTGGAGTACGAGTCCGAGTCCAAGTGTATCTTGTCCGAACTTAATCGTAAATTTTACATCTTAATGGGTTCTGGTGCAGAACGTGAGAAGACATCCGGCAGATCACTGAACTGGGTCCAACTACAGAGTCGGGTATGCCTGACTGACCGCCGCTCTGTCTGTCTGTCTGTCTGTCTGTCTGTCGCCGGCTGACCTTCGTTCGAATCGAGAATCATAAATAAAGGGTTTAAGAATAGCAGCAGCAGCAGCAGCAGCAGAAGTCGCAGCAGCAGAGCAGCAGCAACAACTGGAGAATGACTTCATCTGCCTGAAGTCGAACAGCCGAAGCGTGTCACGTAATTAGCTGCTTTATTACAACGCCGACTGGGCCATCTGGCCGCTGGCTCATTTGCATATAAAGTGCTTGCCTAGCCTCCGATTCAGATTCAGATTCACTCTCAGATTTAGATTCAGTTTTTCCAGCCATCGTACATATATCCATCTTCATCAGTCGTTGTTCGGAGAAGTTCAAGGCTTGGCAAATTGTCGCTCATTCAATGCAATAACCGCAGCAAACCATCCATCAATTAACTCGCAGCGACCTTGATAAATCAGAGAACCAAAAAACAAACAACCCAACAACAACGTGGTGGCACATTGCCAGTAGCTTTGCCCCCGCCGCCTCCCTTTAGCGGAGCGAATTAAATTTGAGCTGGCGTTAAATTTGAACATGGCTCTTTGACGCCAGACCATTATTTCTGGTGGCTCGATCCCATCCCCCCCCCCGCCTTGATGTAGTTTCGTTTTAGTTTTTGGCTGCGCTCATTTGTCACAGCGCAAACTTGTTTCAACTGTTTGATGTTCAAGAATTTGTTTGCCCAAGAATTTGTTTGCTTGCACTCGTCTTTCGTTCTATCCTCTGGCTGTCCCCGTGCAGTCATCTATCCTGAAGCCACCGGAAGAGATTATACAAAGCCACAGCCGCAGCCACAGCCGCAGCCACAGCCGCAGCCACAGCCGCAGCCGCAGCTTAGACCCCAAAAGTCTATAATTAGACTCGCTTTTCATTGCATTGCTTTGAAAGTACAAAAAACCAAATAATATTCAATTCAAGCTTCCTCATCAGTCAGAAGCCATGCAGTTCAACCAGGCCTAACCTTGTGCGGGACGGGAGAACGTACAGATCGGCGCACACAGGCACACAAGCACACAAGACAAGCCTCTTTGATCTGTCCGTGGATCAGCGAATAGGTGGCTCTAGCCAGTGGATTGGTGGCTCTGTGGATTGGTGGCTCTGTGGATTGGTGGACTGGAGGATTAGTGGTGCTTCGGTGGATCGCTGGAAGATGTGTCTTGAATTATGATAGTTGATTGGCAGCGATTTGTCTTGGCTTTGGTGAAGGTGCCGCTGCCGGTGCCGCTGTCGCTGCCGGTGTCGCTGCCGGTGTCGCTGCCGATGCCGTGATCGTGTTTTGAGACTTTCCAAAGTGTTTCTAGTTTCATATTTGTTCACATTTTAGAATGTCTTGGATCATCCAACACTTGGGCACACTCGGGTATTGCATGGTTAAGTCAAGTGTTTGGCAACCGCGGGGATATTGAAATGTTGAAACCAGTTGAGGGTGCTCCATCAAGATATCTGACAGTAAATGGGCCATTGAGATTCAATAGAATTTAGAGAATTCCCATTGGCTTTCCCTCTCTACCGAAAGGAGTTTTCTCTTGGATGATTATACGAGTATGTATATATATTTGCATACTTTCCAACCCAACGGGTGGGGGAATCGCTTAACAAATATATATTTGTTATTATGCTCTTTGATTAATTGCCACAATGTTCCCATGCTATTTGATCGGAGTTCAGCCCAAGTCAAGTCCACAAGCCAAACAAAAGAATATTCAACAATATCGATAAAAATCGATGGCCAACAAAAAAAAAGCAAACAAAAAAAGTAAAAACCAAAAATGATTTGCGAGTCAAATAACGAAATTTATAAGCAAACCAGACGTGGGAGTCAATCAGCCAAATAAATAAGCGCAAAAAAATACGACGAATACGAGAAAAAAAGGTACAACAGAATTCCAGAAGGTAATAATATATAAGTAGACATCATGTTGATTTCAATTACGTTGGCAAAATGCTCTCTGCCGCCGCCGCTGCCCAATTAATGCGCATTTTGAACCTGCTCAATGGGGTTAATGAAATTTCGCGATAAATCTACGATATGCATAAGCAAATTTCATACATACACACATACATAGATCCCTCACCCTCATCGCTCAATGGCACCCACTCCGTGGGTGGATTCTACTTACAAGATCAAGCCAAGACCAAAACCAAGACCAAGACCAGGCATTGTGTTGTTCAGGTGCGTTCCCAGCCAAAGGCTGACGGAGCACAAAACTTGACCTTTCTCGCGGCTCAAGCGGATTTCACTCTTACGGACAGAACATGCAAGGGGCGTGGACGGCTTTTAATTAACGCAAACCAAAACCAAAAATTGCCAACTTAAATATGTACATATGTACATATGTATACACGTATGTATTGTGTGTTTGTAGCTTCTTCGGTACTCAAGAATGACTCAAGAAGCGGTTACAGAAGCTGTGGCAGCATCACGAAGGTCAACAGCTTGTCTCTGAAAGGAATTCCATGAAGTGTCCTCAGTGCACTTGGCTTCTAGGGGATATACATACTTATATTTGAGTAAAACTTCATACATAAGAGGAATTCTTCTATTAGTCATTATTGCATCTGTAAATGTTCTCTGGAATTTGGTCCGCCATGGAAAGCAAATTTCATCAATCTTTTGTTGTCAGTTTCTGGAATTTGGTTGGTTAATTGTCAATTATTCTAGGCTAGATTCCAATCTCCATAAATAAGTCTTAGGGTATGCCCCAGGGTATACAAATGTTTTTTTGTCAGTCACCCATTTCTTGTTTTCTGCTGGCCAGGCCACTTGGTTGCCTGCTAGCCTGTTGCCTGTTGCCTTGATTGACTCCATCTCGATAGCAGAGGCTCATTGAATTTCTGGCATTTTGGGCGGCACAGTTTCGCAAAAAGAGAGAGAGATGGGGCGGGGTGGGGGGTGGGACAGACCGAGTCCATACCAAAAACCTTCAAGACGTAATAACTTGCATTTTGAGTAGGGCAGTCAATGCGTCTAGTCTAGTCTCGTCTCGTCCCGTCCCGCCTAGTCGTTCGTTCGTTCGTTCGGTTGTGGCCCCGACTAACCCGGGCGCTAATCATAAATCTGCAACGCAACTGCAACTGCAAGTCAAGACGCCTAATCAGCGGTTACAGACCCAAAAGTTAATGCCTGTCAGGCAGTTAAGTGTTTTGAACTTTTCGACTGGAATGTTGTGAAAATGGGGAAAAATAAATAAATCGAAACAAATCGAATCGTATCGTATCGTATCGTATCGAATCGAATCAATCGAGTCCAAACAATGGGCCCAAGACAATGGATCGATTGGATTTGTGTGTTCAGGAGTTCAATGTGCTACCGTTAGCGTTCAAAAATTATAGTTTCGGGACCGTAACAAACAGTCGCATATTGATTGTTTTGTAAACAAACCGAAATCGCCTGTTAATTTGTATAATTAGGGGCTTTGTGGGTTGGCTTTTCTGCATAAAATAACCATTATCCAGGGTATGTAATTCTGTTAGCCATTATGTGGATTATGAATCCAAATATTTGTCAATCCGATCCCATCAATTTGAATTACAATCAATATGATAACAGAAAGTGCATGACAAATCACTTGGGGAGTGTTGAAAGCCTTCAATTTGAAGCTGAAACTGAAGATCATGCAACACTAATTTAAATATTTTGATGCGTTCGAGGAAGTCATTTTGAATTAACAAAATATTAAATGAGTAAATGGCATATTAATATACTTATGCTTGTCGGTTCGGTTAGGTTCGGGGTCTTTCTGTATATCAACAAATACATATACATACATACATATATAAAATCGAATACGTTAATTACTTAAATGATGTTGCACAAATACTGCCTTTTTTTTTGGCTTTTGCCTTAGCCTTTGGCTGGCGTATTTTGACAATTAATGAAGCTGATTTCACCAAGACCATACAGAGGAGTGGAGAGGAGAGGAGTGGAGTGGTGTGTGGTGTGTGTTCGCATTTCGTTTCCGGTGAGACATCAGCTCCACAAGCCACAGAAATCATTATACAAACACAACTTGCCACAGAATGATACGTACTACGTACCGCATCGAATGCGTACAGAATAAATATGTACTCGTCTCTCTCTCGTAAGAAGAATTGACGACAAACCAAACCAACCACACACCAAGCACAAATTGTGGGTCATTGCCTTGTCGATTGCTGACTTACAACAAAAGAGAGACATACATACATACAGTATGTACATACATATGTATGTACTTTGGTTGTGGCTTGTCCTTGTGCTAGCAGAAATTATGGGAATCCACTTGGGCCAGTGATATGCATGCACATCTGATGGGATTTTGTGTTGTTTAATAACATATTTAAGAAAACGCTAAACATTAGAAATGTTCTCACAGTTGCGAATGTGTCTATCATTTTTACTGGCAAACTCTTTCGAAATAATGGCATTTTAATAACATATTTAAGAACAATTTTAGGAAGATATTTTCTCGGCATCAATCGCCACAGCGAATTCCCCGAGGAATTCCCCTGAATTCCTCTTCAGAGAAAATATTCCCAGACTTATCGACAATAATGTATGGTTAGCCATAAGCACTCGTACTTCTCTTTAACCCTCCCCTCCCCCTCCCTTTGCGAGTACGAGGATGAGGCAAGGTCCAATGACACGAATGCCTGATTCGCAGTGCCGGAGAGTCGGAGACGAAGTCGGAGACGGAGCCCTGGTATCTAATTAATGCAGTGCCCTGGCGTGTGTGACAATTTCTGTTGTTGAGTGTGCTCACCGATTTAATTACACCAAAAATTATGTGTGAGAAACAAAATATTCGAAATGCGCATAAATATATTTGCATTGATTGAGCCACAGAACAACAAAAAAAAACAACAAAAACAATAAACAACAAACCAAAAAAATGCAATCGAGAGTTGACTCTCGGTACACACGTGTTTGAACTCAATTACAGAACGGAAATGTATTTAAATAATTGAAATAATAATAATGAAAATGACTTACCATTTTGTGATTCGATGTATTCAAATGAAACTCGAAGCTTCTAAGTCGATCAACTGAAAAAATATTAGGTAAATTTGAAATGTGTGTTTAAGTTTGACAAACAATCACTTTGAGGGTCGGTTCGGTTCGGATCGGATCGAGTTTGCACAGAAAGTTGTTTGGGCTGTCCTCTAGTACATGGATGTTCGCCAAGATCTAGCATTGGTGTTTCTAGCAAACAGCATTTCAGCAACCAGCAGCCAGCAGCCAGCGACCGCTCAACTGGTCAGCCTCAATCAAACATCATTCCCACTCCAGCTGACGCGTCAGATACCTTGTAATGGTAGACGACTCTGGCATATCGAATGACATGTGGGACAATATCAAATCAGATTTAAAGTAAATATCAAATGGAGCCGGGCTTGGGCCGGAGACCGGGGACCGGGCCCGCCGCCATTCATTATGCAATCCAATCCAATCCCATTACTTAGTTGGACCCTAGTGAATGGTTATTTTTTTTTTTTGGCTCTGATTGTGTTGGCGATGCCGATGTCGATGGCGATGACGATGACGATGTGTGTTTGGCGTCTCAATTGCCAAGTGTCTGTCCGTCCGTCCAGTGGCAGCATTAGGGTATCGAGAGCGAGATCGCGACCGCGATTTAATCCACAAATGGATAGGGCAGCCTGATAACAGGAACGAACGGACACTGCTTTTGGGCGGTGTCCATTGAAGGCGGGGGTGACCGAGTGACTGAACGGCCGAATGGCCGAATGACGGATTGACGACCTAGTCGCCGGCAAGACACGATCTACCGCGCATGCGTACAACATTGGAACCAATTTAAATGTCCATTTTCTTGAAAATTTAAGGTACGAGTAATTTTCAATTGCCTTTGGGGTCTCGCGGTCGGTTTTTTGGTCGCGCCACCGCCGCCACACAGTGTCGCAAAGTGTAGCCAAATGCGAGCCACATGCCACGCATTTTAAGTGGTCGGCTTACTCTTTCGTTTTGGCATCGTAAATATCCCTGAGTCTCTTTGAAGAAGGCGTGCTAGTATGTGGTTTACGAGCCAGACCCAGGCGCAGACTCAGACGCAGATCAGGCCCAGACGCAGACGCAGACGCCGACCAGACCACGCCACGCCACGCCAACGACAACGATAAAGTGAGCCCATGTCACGGCTAACACTCGGAACGTGACTATATAGAAGTATATATTATGTGAACGCCTCAGAGAGAGATTTCGGTTCTGGTGGTGGTGGTGGAGGGACGAAGCCGAATCTCGGGCTGGAGGTCACGCACTTATCGCTGCCTAGAATCTGTCAAACACGTTTCGAGGTGTACTCGTAACCTTTAGTGGAAGCCTCTTGGGCTCATTTATGGAACAACAATGTGTGAATGAGTTTAATAAAATGTTTATATGGCAGATAAACTAGTTGAGGATGCGGCGAAAAAAAAACTCCCAGCATCACTTGGGGGGGGGGAGTCCACCAACTCTTGACAAACGCGAAACCAATTTGTGCAAATTAACAAGGTTTTTATAATCACACTTCTCTCGCTGGGTTTTAAACATATTCATATTCATAGTCATATTCATAGTCATGGGGAGGCAACACCCAACTTCAAGTACCCACAATTATCTAAGAAAATGTTTCCGGCACATTAAAAAGGAGAAAAAACTATATACTTAGATGAAACAAAAACAATACAAAAAGTATATATGTACAAAAGTACATATAAGATACACTTATGAATATGGCTAGCATGCATTATGGCCTTTTATTTCACTCATTCGAAATGTTGTTGCACTTAAAAAGGCAATGAGCATTAACAAATTTTGTATTTATTTATTTCATATTTTCAGTCAGGTTTTCCCTTCCTTTTTGCTGCTGTACAGTGAAACATTTTTGGCCAGTGAAAAATTCCTGGGCGAGGTTTAATTTATGGCGTTTCTAGAAAACTGATTTTTCCTTCAGATTCGTTTCTTTTTTTTGGTTATTTTTGACAAATGTTTTGTTGCAGTGCGTGCCAAAAAAAAAAAATACTGGAAAAACGCCTTCAATTTTATTTATCTCTTGTGGAATTGATTTATTTATTTGCATAAATTTAACACGCCTGCGACGGCGGCTTCAGCTCCAGCCCCACTTGGAGGCGTAGTCCAAGTCGGATTGGAGGTTTCGGATTGGGAGCCTGCAGGCTATAAATTGTCTGCATTGCTGCACGCAAGTTTGTTGCCCAAGTCTTTTGTTTCTTGTTTCTAGTTTCTTGTTGCATACTCCTTTTTTTTAGCATTGGTTTTCCAAGTGTCGTATATGCTAAGTAACATAAAAAAAAACAAACATCACGAGAACCTCACAACTGCGGATGATTAACACGGGGCAGGTTTAAGCCTTTGCCTAATTTTTGCAACATCCATTGGCACGGCACATACTTTGCTGGTTATAGATGGCTACAGATGGGTGCTGGGTGGTGCACGAATAGTATCTCCTGCCGTGGACAAGCTGCTGCTGTTGCAAGTTGGAGTATCTGTATCTTTGAACCGGAGTTAGCGCTAAGGCGTGACAAAACAGTTGGAAGACCCGGGCCGCACTGAAAGCAGCGAATGTGGTAGCATCAGCACAAAGTCTCCGTCTCCCGGTTTTCATTTTCGTCGGCGCCTCCATCTGGTCATCAGCTGGTTTCGCGAACCCCAGCCAAGCCGAACCCCGAGACCGAACAACAGCCCGAACCCCTAGCCCGAGCCCCATGTCCGAACCCCAACTCGACCCCAAGAGGAGCTTCGGCTGTTTGTAGTATACCCTGTAGTTGAAGGATATATTAGACTTGTTGCGGAAGGTGGATGTGTATAAACCCCAGGAGTAAAGTGTATGTATATTCTTGATCAGTATAAATAGCCGAAATATAGCTGTCTTTTCGCCTAGTTCTCAGTGACTATAAGGCCTGGAGCAACCAAATTTTGTGTGCAGATTCCTGTGATTTCACACTCTCTCCCATAAAGAGGTTATAGATTCTAAATCGGATCATTATTAAGCCCAGAAGGAACAAATGAAATTTGAGTGGCTACGCTGCCCCTTCCATGCGCTTTCTCATTCTCTCCATCTCTCTATCTCACTCTTTATCGTGCAGTTCTACAACTCATAACATTAGATAAACATATAGTGACTTAGTACTGAGTATTAAGTTAGATCCGCGGCCCTGGCCGCGGCTCGCAACGTTCCCGCTCGTTCGCTTTTTGTTTCGCTTACAAATGTTGCCAGAAAGCTTGTTTTCCACTCGCAACATGGTTGCTAGGGCCGCTTCCGGCCTGCTCTGCGCAACATGTTGCTAGACTGAAGCTAAATGTTGAACAAATAATTTAATTGATTTTTGTTTTGTTAATGCTGTTGGATGAGTAACGATTATAAATAAATACTCAGAAAATGTGTAATTTTTACAAAAAATTAATGATAATTTTTAAGATACATATTTATGAAGTGCCACAGCAGGATTCCCCCAGTTTTTATGTTCAAAACAAAATCTGATCAAATAAATATATATACCATATAAATGTGGTTCAATGAGAAGAGTGTATAAATAAATACGCCAGTATATATTTTAATGAATGATGAATGATAATTTTAAAGATATTTATGACGTGGCTTAGCGAGAATGGGGGAACGAAAGTTCAAAACCGCCTAAAAACTAACAACGCACCCTCCCATTATTAGGAGGGAAAACCCTCTTAGCTCTTTGGGTATAGTAGGGGTGGGTGGGCATCCCTGACCTCTTTTAGTGATAACGCTCACACGGCGACACACTCGTACCCCCATAGCCGTACTCCAACCGCACTTGACTCACATTACAGAGACCGATTACGTGAGCGACATTGAAATCGGATATAGTCAGGTCTTTACGCATGAGCTGAAGGCTGACATATTTTAATTTCTTTCATTAAACATTTCAAAGCAGCCTACCCCCACACACACTACACACTCCCGCGTGAACATGGATGGATAGAGTGAAGTGAAGTGGACTGGACTGGAGTGGAGTGGGGTGGAGTGGGGAACATCAATTTGATTTGATTGGATGTCAACCGATTCATTTGATTTTATTGCTTGGCCAAGTTAATGAGCCCCGACTTGCAGTCCGTTCGGCCAACACTCATTATCGACTGCCTAATGTTAATGCAAAATATTTGTGCATTTCGTATTTTCATTAATTTTATTTTATGAGTTCAGTGCGATTTTTAATGCAAATACAGAGGGGGGGCTTTGGCTTTGGCTTTGGGCGAGGATTTGTTTCCTCATTAAGATACAAAATTGAGTTAAGTGATTCTTTTGGTCATTCGCGATAGTTCAGGTCAATTAAATTGTAAACGTAATTAAAAAGCCATATCAATCAACTGGAACATTGATTAGCATACACAAGTTTTTGCCATTATGTGTGTGTGTATCTTTCATTCGAATGGTAAATCAACAGATATGTCTGTTAAGATCACTTGGGTTTGACAAGTTGCCTTTGGTCGCTGTTTTTCTGCTTAGAGGTACATACATATGGTGGTAAGGAGGTATGGTATGGTATGGTGTGGTATGGTGTGTGGTGGGACTTGGGTTGGGGGCTCCTAACTCTGGCTCTGCTCCGATCATTGCTGGGCAAAACAGGTCTTACAAAAGATTATTATCGCTTTTATGGTGTTTTTATCGTTTTTACAGCATTTTTGTATGTCTTTATGATTGATCTGGTGAAGTTTTCAGTCCGTTTTTCTGTTTTTTTGTTGTTTTTTTTTTTGGGCTAAACTGTGATTTGCTGCTGGTCTTTATTTTTTTGGGTGAGAGTGTGGGAGAATTTTTGGCCAGGCAAGCGACTTAATCGGATTTGATAATTTTGATAAATTGGTATTGAAAGTGAGCGGTTAATATATGGAAATTTAACGGGTGTAGTGAGGCTCTGGCTTTGAGCGGGAGATTGGATTGAAACTGGGTTGGGATCTACTCGTATCTATATTGGAATCAAACTCCACCCAGTTCTGAAGATCGTTTCTCATTTTTCTGGTTTCAGAACTGAATACTGAATGTTCTCGGCAACCCTGTACCCTATATGCGGTTACGGTTACCGTTACACTTACAGAGTTGCGGCGGCAATGAATTTATGCATGAACGCTCGTTCGACAGCTACCAAGATTCGCATTGTTTTCCCCCACCTGTCATAATTCATACAGATATCCAATGAAAAGCCACCTACCACACTGGCGTTGTCGTTGTCGCCTTTGACGGCCTACGAATATGCTAATTTCAAACATTGAAATATTGATATTGAGTGCAACAGAGTATGCCACAGCCTAGAGCCTAGAACAGAACAGAACAGAGCAGAACAGTCAGAACAATCCAAGCGCACAGCCGCAAAAAGTCACAGCTAATAACCTAACCCAATGCCTTCGGTTCGCATTTATCTTTATGAGAAATGGAATGAGGAATGGGGCTATTGGAAACGCAGCAGATAACAGACAAAGTATGGACAGGGGAGCGGAGCAGCAGTGCGGAGTACTGTACATACGTTTACGAGTCATTTGCAATATCTCCAAAGCCGATACGCTCGTTTAAATTAGTTGTTTATGTAACACATATTGTACATATTTCTGTTATTATTAAAACGAGAATTTCAACTGCATTTGCACACAATTAAGTGCAATAATTTATGATAAATTGCAATTTAATCAGAAGAATAAAATATAATCGACGGCACAAGACAAAAGCCCACACTGGAAGCCATGGCCTCAGCCACGGCCTCAGCTGGGGATACAGTCAAAGCCAAACCCAAAGTAATTTCTTTTAATTAACAATATGTTAATCAATTGGTGGGCTCCCTTTTTCAGGCACAGATACACATACAGATACACCAGGTACTGTGGCTTCGGCTACAGGTTCAGCAGACAGCAGATAGCAGACAGACAGAATTTCAGGTTCAGATCGCAGTCGCGTCGCAGAATCGATTTCAGGTTCAACAAACAGTGGAACTAATTTGCAGAAAGCAAAAGAAGGAATTATTATCGGGATTTTGCCAATGATACTTGGGGCTTATACCCGTATTGATCCCCCCCAAAGCCGTCAACCGGCTGTCGAGTGTGTGTCGCGGCTTGAAGCGTATCGGATATGATTGAACGTATAATTAATGGCCGAGGGATTAGCGACAAGTACAAGCCACACATATATTGGATGCTGTACAGCCGCTGGCAACAAATTAATCAACACATGCGATACGATACGAGCACGAGTACGAGTGCGAGTGCAAGGCGGGTGTGTGGGTGTCTAGACCATATGGAGAGAGACTCGTAGAGATGTGGAGTGGTGGTAGCACAAAGCAAATGGAGCTGGTTCTGAAAGGAGTTTGGCCCCAGAGCAAACATAAGTTAATCCATCAAGGCCACCATACGTTGGGGGGCAACTTATCAGATTCGATATCCTTACCAGCGCATGATGTAAGCCTTTCTGCCGTCCGGTCTGTCTGTCTCTTATTGAGTTGAATAATTCCGAAAACAACAATACATTTCATAACCTGTTCAGCATTAAGGTTCATTTCATTGTGGTTACCATATGCAAAACATCGGGCAAACGAACTTCCCACCTCGTTCTAAAAATAATCTCCTGCATATTTCCGATGATACTTCGACTATAATTAGAGTTTCATTTAAAAAAAAAACACACACTTTTAATATTCATATAAGCATAACAATGACAAATCAAAGGAAAATGCATTCCCCGAAATAGGAAAAACAGATACATACATATACACAGTTAACGACGATTGAAACCAGGGAAGAAAAGATAGACGAAAGAAAAAAAAAAATATGTTTCATGTTTATAAACTACGACAATGGCAATTAGTGGAGTTCCATCCCAGGCAGCGCTAGTCCTGCTGCGCCGTGGTCTCCTCCAGATTGCAGAAGACGTTCCGCATTTTGTCCAAATCGGGGGGCGCCGTATCCGGGTTGCGTATCCACATGATGTAGGCCTGCTTGTCGGTGCGTGTCAAGGGCTTGAAGTTGCGCGGATTCTGGGCGTCCTCGTCCTGCAGCTTGGAGTTGTAACGTGCGTAGAGAAAGATGCGGTAGCGCCAGTTGTCGAAGGTCTGCTTCCACTCGGTCACATGTTTAACGGCGCCCTGGGGCACTGCATTCAACAGATTGGCCAGCTTCAGCCAGTATGGATCCAGCACGGGATCGTTGCGGCGATGATCGTTGATGAACTGATGCTGCTGCAGAAAGTGCACGTAGAGCTCCTTCTGTCGCTTCGACATCCGTTCCTTGCGTTCTGTGGGGTGAATACCATTAGGTTAGATAGATATCTTATATTAGATATTAAATCGAATGTATTCTTACGTCGAGTGTTATTGGTGGTAGTCGTGCCCATTGCCATGCTGAAGACCTGCTGTTGGCCGGGCAGAGCGTGCGCCCCAGCCGCTGCCTGCTGCTGTTGCTGTTCCTCTTGTTGCTGCTGCTGCTGCTGGAGGAGGGCCAAATGCTGTTGCTGCTGCTGCAAGTGCTGGTGCTGTTGCTGCTGTTGGATCATGTACTCGTGCTGTATGCGCTCCTGAAGCAGTTGTTGCTGCTCTTCTTCGTGCTGCTGCTGCTGTTGCTGCTGCAACTGATGATGGTGGGAGGTTGGGGGCGGCGGCAACGGCAAGGCCGCTTGCAAAGGCAATGGCGGTGGTGGCAGCTGCTGCGAATGCGGCGAATCCGGCAGCTCGTCCTGTGTATCGTAGTCCATCTTCGGGCTGCACGCCTCATAGGCAGGCATCCCCAGATCCGCCGAGGCAGCTCCACTGCTGCTGGTCTTATCGATGCGGTACTTCATGCTCTCCTCATGCTCCTCGTCCTCGCAGGGTGGCATGGCCAAAATGGGAGTGGGTGTCGTTTCCAATACACTGCTGGGCTGGCATAGGTTCGTTGGTTCCTCGGGTGTGGGCGAGTCGTTCAGTAGTTTCTGTTCCGCGCAACGGCACTGTCGATTCAAGACATAGTTATCCAAAGCCACATCGTACACTGCAAGAGGAAATAATAACATTAAAACAGTTGTACAGTGCACAGTGATTCTAATGACTAGATAATGAAGATATCAAGCGATTTCTTTTGTTGATTTTTATAGTTTTATCTTAAACATATTGTATTTTGCGCCTAGCATTAGTTAAAGTACACAATAACAGGTTTGTATATTGAACATAGATCCCCAATCAATAATCGTAGCTGTTGGTGGCCGTTGTGGCCTCGTCGAGAGGCACAAACAGATCCATTTTCTCATAGTCTTGTGGTGCTATGTGCTTGTGACTTGTCCACATGGCATAGGCCTTTTGATCGGTGGCAGTGAGCGGCTTAAAGTTCTTCGGATCACTTGTCTCCGACATGCTCAGCTTGGAGTTGTATCGTGTGTACATGAAGATGCGATAGCGCCAGGCATCGAAGGTCTGCTTCCAGTCCTCTACATTCTTCACAGCGCCCTGAGGTACACTATTCAACATGTTCGCCAATTTCGTCCACAGCGGTTCGGTGAGGCCGTCATGTCGGCGATGGTTCGACAGCATGCAGGGATTGTCCTCGAAGAATTTCACATACAGCTCTTTTTGATCCTTGGACATGCGCTCGCCACGTTCTTGAAATGAAAAGTAGTTTGATTAGGCATTGATTAAGGAACAATCGGATATGCTCTCACTTCTAAAGCGACTCATCAGCCCCGGAGTGTAGGGCGACTGCTGTGAGGGATTCGGCGCATTCATTGGCGGCAAACTGTGCGTGTAGCTGGGAAAGATTGGCTGGGCGGGCAACGCATGCTGCAGTGCGGCTGCCTGCTGCTGCTGCTGATGCTGTTGCTGCTGCTGGTGATGCAGCTCCTGCCGTGCCAGGAACCGAGATGCCCTTGCTAGCCGATCCACCTCCGACTCTGACTCCGCTTTGGGTATTATGTCCATAGGGTCGATGGACTGAGTGAGCGATTCGGGCGTTCGCTCAGCATACGTTTGTGTGAGACGTAGCTTCTGGGAGCTATCCGCATGATCTGAGCTGGAGGTGTTGGCCTGCTGCTCCAGTGGCGAATCCACTGGCTCATGGCACACACCCAGAGCTGGTGAATTGGGCTGCGAGGTGGGCACGTAGTCGTGCGTGTGATGGGAGGCACTCTCACTCGAACGCTGCGGCAGTGGCACATGGTGCTGGAGAGGATGATGTTGCTGCTGCTGCTGCTGTTGCTGCTTCAGGACAGCCATCGAGCAGGAGGGCTCATAAGATAGCATCTCCTTGGCATGTCCATCGTCGAGGGCTGCAAAGGGAAGCATTTTACAATTTGGGTTTTATTACAAATGGCAAATTTCCATAGACTTACAAGCAAAAGCACGTTTACGGCTGCCGCGTCTATATACACAACAGATCTGATCTATATATATATATATGTATGTATATATATATGTTTTTGGGGTTTCTTGACTCCGAGGGACTCGCTTAAACGCTAATTGAAACGCGGCTTAGCTGCTATACGCTATTAATGAGTATTTACCTTGACTGATTTCTATAACGAAATTGGTAAGGTCGTGCCTTTGGGCCAGATAGTGCAGCAACAGCTCGTCGGGTATGTTAAAGCCAATTTTCTTGTTGCGAAACTCGAAATTGTATATCCCGAAGGCGGCACGCACTGAAAATGCAACAAATATTATTTGTACAACCATTCCGGGGCAGTCTTCCACTGCCTTTGGGTGTCGCCGCCAGCAGTCGCCACTCTGCTATACACACAGACTCGGAGGGCAATTAAGTTTTACGACCTGACCTGGCCGTGGCCGCCCGCCCATCCATCCATCCATCCATAAGGCACGGGCACGGCACGGCACTGCAGGCACGCAGCCAGCTATCGAAATATGCTTACCAACGTTCTTCAGGTCCCATATGTTAAGATTTCGATTCTCCTCTGGCACGCCAATCATGAGCAGCTTCTTTGTGTCGCGAAACTGAAACGGAATTATAATTCCCGACCGCAGCACCATTTTCAATGCGCCACACACGATTTTCACAAATTTTCCACGTTCTTTTTGTGGTTATCTTCCGTAATTGTTTTGGTCTCTCTGTCCCTTCCTTCGTTTGCATGTTTACTCGTTCGTAAACAGCGTGATTAGGGATGGGATAAGTGAAACTGCCATAAAAAGTGTTGCAAAGTCAAATGTTAGTGGGAATTTTACAGCACTCGCCACTATATAAGAGAAATAGAAGAGAAAAAAAATGTTCTCTCTTATTTTGTATTTACTACGATATTTATTTTATGAAAAACTGTCATCTCTAAACTTAGATAACAGTGTCTACACACTTTACAAAACAATGTGTACTCCCGTACTTGCAGAGCATAATATAATAATAATAAAGAAAAAAAAACAAAACAAACGATGCTCGAAAACTGCCAGCGGTACCACATGGTACTGGGACTTAGCGCCCTCACCATACTGACCATACTGGTGCTCATCATTGAATCCCGCTACGCAGCCGACGGTCCGCGCAGGCGGGAGCAGCAGTTCCTGATCGAAAACAACTCCACTTGCTGGCGCCATGAGCCCTACACAGTGGTGCAGGAGTGTCATCCTTGCTCGGAGTTCGACATTGTCAGCCGGAGTCTAGGAGTCTGCATCCACACCCACTACAAGGAGCTGCTCCGCTGCAAGAGCGGCGAGATCGTGACCAAGAGCTGCGATCGGGTGGCCCTCATCGAGCAGCGCAACTTCATAAAGTTCGAGTCCGCCTGCTTTGTGCTGGGCGTGCTCAGCTACCTTGTCGGCTATGCCAGGGATCGAGTGCTGTCACGGAGGACCTACTTGAAAATCGAACGACAGCTGAACCGGGTGCAGTAGCCGGTGTTGGCGTCCATCTCGGTCCCGCCAATCGACCAATCGAATGATATACTCAGTTCATTGATGGGGAAGGTACATTATTTAATTTTAGTATTAAGTACATATACACTTGAAATACCTTGTTAAAATTCATTCGCTAATACTAGAGGGAACATATTGCAAGTTGTGGAATGCTTGTTTGTGGCAGGGGAGAACGATGACGTCGCACACTTCCTGTGCGGGGCGCATCTGGTCAACACAATTCGGTGCTAATAATATGTATAACATTTTGATTCGGTAATAACAATGTTCGGATACCTGCAAGACTTCTTTTTGGATTGTTAAAACTCCCAAACATGGGCCTTTCTTTGATCGATTGCAGTAATACCCCCAACAACCCACTGTGGATCAGTTGGGCTTTCAATTGCGCCAGTCGGGTATTAGGTCGGGCTCCACACCCTTGGCAGCCGTTGGCAACGCTGGCGGGGCCACTGTGGGCAGGGCTGGCGGTGGCGGCGACATCTGCGCCTCCAGTGTCTCCTCGCTGGTGGTGCTCGCATTGCTGCATGCCTTTAGCGAGTTGTCCGTCATGGGCAGGGGTTTGGCCACGCCGATGCGCACCACGCCCTTGGAAGCTCCCTTCAGGGCCTGCACGGCCTGGTCCAATGAGGCGTTCTCGAGGTTAATGGAATTGACAAATAGCAAGCGGTCGCCTGGAATCAGTCGTCCATCCAACTGGGCCACGCCTCCCGGCACCAGGGAACGGATGACAATCAGGGTATCATTGGGGTCCAGGGGATCCTGGTAGTCCAGTATAGAGAACCCCAGGCCGCGGTCTCCTTTCACAAGTTCGATGATTTGCGGCTGTGATGACCACATGGCCAGGCCGGTCAGCGGTTCTAGAGACCGAGATTTCAGCTTGGTGAACGAGTTGGCAGCAGCGGCCACCGAATCGGCATCGGCCACAGAGCCAGCGGTGGCCAAGCTGCCATCCGATTTGGCCTTCACCAAGCGATCGGTGGCAGGCAGAAGATTCTCAAAGTTATTGCTCAGCTTCTTCAGGGTGTCGTCGGAGAAAGGCAGCAGGGAAGTGTTCTTGTTCCGTCCGCACACCATGCGCACGTCCAGCGGCAGTTCCTTCAATATGGCCACCACCTCCAAGTGATTCATGCCAAGCAGACGTTCGCCATTGACCTCCAGCAGCTCGTCGCCCGAACGGAGCACCGCATTTACGCCCACAGGGCCATCGGGAAGAATGGAGCGTATGTAATGGTGCGGCCGGACCTCCCGTCCACCTTCCACATCCACGGTTCCCTCCAACGAGATTCCTAGACCGCCAACGGCAAACTTTTTGATTTGTGCCACAATAACCTCCACATCTGAGCCGACAATCTTTTGCCACTTCCGAATGATTTCCGTTTCCGCTTCGTCGGTGAGCTCCGGATCCGTATAGTACTTGTGACGAGTGATGACTGCACCGTTCTTGGCATGCACCGGCGCCTGCTGGAGAGGAAAGCATTTCTAAATTATCTATCAGACTATTCTAATGATGACTTACCTCGATTTTTTCGGCTAAAGGCACAACATCAGTGGGTATAATCTTCGTTGAGCCATCCAGAGAATCCCTGACAGCCACTAGCTGCTTTCCCGCACCGAACGTACTCAGCGTGGTTGTGGTCATAGTGGTAGTCGAGGGCGGAGTGGTCATAAAAGCCTCCGGGGCTGGCAGAGCTTCATCTTCCAGCTCTCTGGTCAGGCTGCGGGAGGGTGTTGTAGTGGCCGATGATGTGGTGGCCACTGGAGTGGGTAGTTGCGCCCGAGACGGTGTGCCTGGGGCACTGGATGGCAGTTTATCATTGGCGGCGATGGCCTGTTGTAGTTGCTCGTACTTGGGACCACGCAGATAGCGTTCTAGTCGAAGGTTTACTACTTGGCCAGATTTCTTGAGCAGTTCCACCGCCTGGTGATTGGAGTAGCCCTGCAGGGACTGCCCGTCCACCTCGATAATGCGATCGTTGACTCGGATACGTCCACTCAAATCGGCTGCTGATCCCGGCGAGACGCTCTTCACAAAAATGCCCGAGAGCTCTTCTTTCTCGCACACGTAGCCAGCAATGGTGATGCCCAAGCCGTTGGCGTCCTTTTTCAGTTCCACCTGCAGCTTTTCCGTTTCGGGCAGGGCCAACAGCTCCTCCAGATCGATTGTGGGATCTATGAGCATTGAAGTCTCGCCCCGGTAAACAAAGCGATCATCTTCGGTCGTAGTCTGCGGCGTGGAAGCTGTGGAACTTTCGCCAAAGATCTCCGGATATCCGGTTGAGATAAGGTAGCGCTCCAGCTCTGCAGGATCGACGAGAACCCGGGTCGGAACGACCGCACAGCCTGGCTCTAAGGCATACTGAGGTGTTGGCATATTTTGCTCTATGGGACGGGCCACAACGAGACGGACATGAGTTCCCGACTGACGCAACACGGCAGCCACCTGCTCCGAGACCATCTCATGCAGGTTCACGTCTCCAATTTGAAGGATATGATCTCCAGAACGAAGTCGTCCGTCCCTATCCGCTACTCCGCCAGGCAGTATTGTCTTGACAATCACACCCGAACTCCTCGCTCCAATAATACCGAAACCCAGGCCCGTGCCATCGTTGACCAACTCGATGGCCTGTATCTGGGCATAGTCCGTGGCGTAAAGATCTGCTCCAGCCGCCGTCTTGGAGTTCTGGCTCTGGGGACGTTGCTCCTCGCCCGTGGACTTGTCTGGACTACCGGGCGCCGAGTGGGAGTTTGGAGATCTCGTAGCCGATATGGATTGTTGGTCGTCAAAGTCGTACATCACCTCGCCACCGTTTAAGCTCAGGACAAGATTGCCAGCCACATCGATATCGAAATCATTGGGCAGCATGGACGGATGCTGGCCCAGCTGGGCATTCAGCTCGGAGAGAGAGTCCTGCACATGGACAATGGTGCGGAAGACGGGGTCCTGCAAGATGCCCAGAATGGTGCTTAGGCTCTCCGCCGTCTGCATTTGCAGCTTGGGGTCATCGCTCTCGTCGATGCCCTTTTTGACGGCCTCGATTTGCTGCAAAGCGCTGGAAATGTCTGCACTCAGATGCATGGTCGATGTTGTTCCACTTTTGGGCGCGCCCTGATGCAGCCACTGGAGCGTATTCTACTTCCGCTGTGTTTGGTTCGCGTGGGCGGGGGGGCGGCGTCTGCTGTTGGCACACTTTGTCCTACAAATGGGTAATCGAATCGCGTAAGTGGAGCAGCTCCCGAACCTCTCTCGGCACGTCACCTTTCGCTTCTCAATGTGTCTCCTCGTTTTCGAATGACTTCCACTCTGTTTAAAATAAATGGGCCTTGCTATGCGCTGGTTTTTGCAATTGATTTTTAATTATCACACAAATGCATATTGGTTTTGTGCAAGTGTGAATTATCGGTAAGACACCGATGAAAAAACGAACTTAACCCACTTAACCCCCTTCTATTTAAACAGGTGAAAATCTTGAGCTAAGCCGTGGAAATAATACAGTTTGTAAATTCTTCTTGCAGATCCATCCTTTCGCTTTCTCTCCTTACAAAAAAGTTACCGAGATATCTTTCACCTGAACTGTGCTAAACATGTTCAAGATTCATTTTTTTCGTGGAGTGCATTTTAATACCCATTGGCCAACAATGGGTTAATCGCTGTCCATGATTAAAATTCATATTCCGCGATTGCCACTTTCTGTTTAATATTACTAGCTAGCTATGACTCTTTGCACTGAAAACATTATTTTATCGAATTGATGAATAAATTTCCTGCAAGATGGGCTTATTTTATGTACTTTGTCTTATAAAACTATTTATAAAACAACGTTAATGGGAAAATGGTAAGCAAAAATGTAAACGGTTGACATGGTAACTACACATTTGCTACATACCAACTACATATTTGTGAAACATCTACACTTGTCCATATACATTTAAAGAACTATATGTAATTTAAATTAAAGTACTGTTTTCCAAGCTGCTTTGAAACCTAATTAGTAATGACTTTCCCAGATTGACTTGTTTTGAACCTATGGTGAACCTTTAATTAGATTGATTGATTAATCTTTGAACGCAGAAAAAAATATAATTTATTTGAAAGTACTTGAAATTTCTATGTTTAACAGGAAAAAATTCTTACAACAGCATGTTCCGTTCTTCCTCCTCCCTTAGTTCCAGTTCCAACTTATAGAACTCACAGAAGAACTCACGCGTCATGGCTTTCATTGTGGGCGTCAAATACTGTGGAAAAATATCTGCAATGCAAAGAACAATTACTTTGGGGCGGAAATTCCAACACAGCAGCAGACGGTTACGTACAATTAAACTCGATTATGAGGTCGCCAAACTGTTCAATTTCCTTGTTGGCCTCCTTGATGGCAGTGACAGCATCCAGGTTGCGGCACTTGGGCAGGCCTTCCAGTGGAATCACCTTACGATAGCCCGGGTAAACCACGTCCGTGATGACGATCTTAAGCTGGCGCTTGTCCAGCGTACAGATGAAGAAAATGAAGCCAGTCAGGGCCTGGCCAATATCAATGTCATAGCGATAGACAAGATCGTGGAGATTTCGGCGCTCAAAGTCCGGATGCGGCTTGTCGGCGGCTATAAAGATAATGTCGCCAGGAATGGTGGAGGGATAACGATCCCCCTCCTCCTTGAAGCAGAAGCGAGTTCCAGCCGTAGTACCCGGAGCGATGTTCAGTTTGAGTGTATGCTTTCGCTTCTCGAGGCGCGACTCCTTGAGGTCGACAATCTCCTGGCGCCACACATGCATCAGCTTCATACAGCCCGAGCGCACTTCCTCGAGGGACAGATGAATAATCTTCTCCGTATCGGCATCCTTGGTGCGAACGCCAATGCCCAGATTCTTGGTGGCAAAAAGACTGGGAGGATTGGTTATGGCATCAATGACATTGGCATAGGGCGAGAAGCTGGCAAAGACGCTTTCGTAGACCTTCATGTGTTCGCCGTGATATTGATACGGCGGAAAATAGCCATTGGGCAGCATCACGCCTTCAAAGAGACCCGCCTCGCCGTAGCGGTCGTAAATGGCGCGATACAGATCATTACCCAGAACATCAAAGGCCATGTTGACGTAGGCCCATTGCTTGGGCTCTCCCATTGGCGAGAGATGCGTCAGTCGACCCTCTTGAGCGAGGGGCACAAAGTCCGTCGTATCCTTCTTGTCCCTGTGCGGACACAGCCGTATGGCGAGGCGACGATAGGCCAGAGTAAGCTCCACCTTGGTGGCACTTCTCGGCATATCGAGCACCGCATAGTAGTCAAGCTCCGGACGATTCATGTTGCAACAGAATTTGGTTTAGTTGTGGGATTTGCCTACGATAGAATGTGACAGAGAATATGCTGGCAAAAGCAAAGCGTACTGAAAAATGTTGCCTGACTTTATTCAATTTATATAAAAAAACTCAACTTAGGCAGGCTTTGGATGAATGAGTTTGAATGAGTGAAGTGCTCGCTTTTTGGATGCGTTCCTTGAATCCCTTGATCTCGCTCTCAAACTGTTGGCGGTACTCGGGCAGACAGGATCTTTGGATCTTTGAAAAGAACGTGGATCAACATCAAGCTGCTTGGCCAACTCGAGGATGTACTTCTCTCACATCTCTAGGTTAATGGACCAAATCACCAGATAGTTACCTGTCTCATCGGCCTTATTATACCCTCAACCCCTTCCGCTCACACAAAAGACGAAAATCTGTGCCATACAAAATTTTGAAGATACGAGAAAACTAAATACACAGAATCATAGAGGATGAATATTTCTATCAGAGTGTTGAATCTGAATCAGATCGGATTATTAATATAGCCACAATGAAGAAAACCATTTCGAACGTCATCGTTCCCTCTCGCTCTCTCTCACACGCGACCCTGTCTTCTTTGCCTATTCGTCCAAATGAGCGCCTAGATCTCAGAGACTACAAGAGCCAGAGCAACCAAACTTTCTATCTAAGCTGCTGTAATATCATCTGAAAAATAAAAGTGTATTTCCAAATATTGACACGAACCCTTCCGCCCCCACAAACGAAAATCTGTGGAATCCACAATTTTTAAGATAAAAGGAAAGTAAAAACGCAGAATAATGGAAAACGTATCTACCAGAATACCAAATCTGGATTAGGTGGAACTACTATTAAAGCCAGAAAGAACAAATTAAATTTCAGTCGATACGCAACGCCTGCCAAGCGCCGACTCATTCCCTCTCGCTCTCGCAAACACGTCTTCCACGTCTCGTATGTGTTGTTATACATGTATGTATGTATGTACATGTAGAAATGTAGAAACTGATGCAAAATGGAAATAGATTACATAAATCATAAGATAAAATATATTCTGACTGAGTACCGGGTATAAAGTAGAGCCGCGACTCACAACGTTCTCTCTCGTTTTCGTAGTCGATTCCGATCTGTCTGGATCCCTGCTACCCTGGGAAAGTAGGTTCTTCGCCAATCTGGTCCTGGTCTGGTCCACAATACATACATATATCTCGACTGTATAGCTTCCGATTTAGGCGTACCTACATTTTTGTGATTGAGAGAGTCCTGCCAACCGATTGGCATTAGACATTGGCAATCATTTAATTGTTGGTAAAACTATTCAGATTAACAACAAATTATAAGCCGATCGTGTCGTGCGACGGCTTCTTGTGATCGGAAGAAAATCCTTGATTATTTAGAGGATCAAGGAGATGCCCCAAGATCTAATAAATCCACTAAAGAGTTACATATACGAATCCATACATACATATGTAAGTATATACTTTTGCACATGATTTATTTTTTGTATTTTTATAAAATTGTATACGTTTAATAATTAATATTACAAGTAATTAATTAATATCGAATATGCATTTAGTTATCATTTAATTTCACAATATTTATTTCACTGCTCTGCTGCTGCTGCTGCTGCATCATCATCTCATCTTCTCGTATGTTTGTTGTATCTATCGATCGAGACGACGACCGGTCGGTACGGTACGAGTAATTTCTTAATTTTCATATCTGCTGCACATACTCCGCTCGACTATGGGTTTATTCATTAGAAATAACGGGCTATTGACAGTCGTGTGTGGCATGCGGCAGAAACAAAATAAATACAGTAAAAATAACTACTACAAATACAGCAGAATGAAATGTGTGTGAAGCCAAAGGAAAAAGAATAAGAGAAACAGCACCCGTTAGCACCACATAAGATACAGATATCATCGCGTGGCAGTCGAGAGTGAGAACATGAGCGAATGGTGGTAGAAATATGTAAGTGTGTGGGGGAGTTAATAGAGCTTTGTGCGTGTCTGAACATGCTGCATATTCCTAACAAAATGGCAAAGGATTGTCTGTAAGTATACATACATACATACATATATAGGTAGTATTAATAAATTATAAAATACAAAAAAAGTGGTGAGCAGACGAGGACAAGAAACCTAAATTATATCCATACATTCACACACACACAATGGTATGTATGTATATATTTGCATTATAATTAATAATTTACAATGGACAACAGCTCCAAGCATGGTGCTGTCTGCAGAAAATCATAGTTACATTAAAATACTACTAAACAAAAACCTCTTAGAGAAGGACGCGGGCGGGTTGGATTGGATTGGCTGCTCTTCCACCTTCTCTTGGCGGCTGGATTTTGTGTTTTGAGTTCTGTTTTCTGGTTTTGTTTCCTTTTGTATCTCTATATATGTACGTATCATTATATTTATGTATATTCCGCACACACACTGTCGTCATATACTTTATTTAATAAATTTTTTCATAATGCAATCAATCTGCGTTTCTATTCCATTATCGCGCGTATTCGGGGAGAGCAGGAGCAGGCTTTTGTTTGGGATGTTTTGTTGTTTTGTTGTTTCAGTGTTTCGGTGTCTCGTGGGGATCAGATCTAACAGGAGCTAAGAAAACTACTTCCTCCACATACAGTGTAATCGTAATTGTTACCACCATGCCGCATCAGTATCAGTGCCATCAGCCACATGTTGCAGCCACGTCAAAGCAGACTGCATCTGGACAGCCAACTGTCCTTTGTCCGACTGTCTAGCGTTTTTAGCTGATGTCCGCCCTTGGGTGGGTTGTTCGCCTCCTGCACGGATAACAAATCAATTAGCGAGAATTAGCATTACGATATATTGGATGCACTCACCATTCGCTTTTCCGTTTTCGCTTTGATATCACTGGCTAGGGTGAGGAAAGCTTCTTCTACATTGATGCTGGCTTTCGCTGAGGTCTCCATGAATTTGATGCCATACTCGATGGCCAATTGCTCGCCACGCTCCTTGGAAACCTGAGAGAGCGAGAGAGCAAGAGAGAAAGAGAAATTACCATTAAATGAATTATCGTTTCCATTGCTTTATGATTCAACACCACTCTCATTGATAAAAAAAATCAACTTCTTTAGCGAATCTAACAATAGCCCAATAAGTCATCCGTTTCCGTTTTACCTGTCGCTTATCGTGCAATTCGCACTTGTTGCCCAGCAGCATTTTCTCAACGTCGGCGGAGGCATTTTCTTCGATATTTCTGATCCAGTTTTTGATGTTCTCGAACGACTTTTCCTGGGTGATGTCATACACCAGCATAATGCCCATGGCACCTCTGTAGTAGGCCGTGGTAATTGTGCGGAAGCGCTCCTGGCCGGCAGTGTCCCTATAGAGATGGGGACATAAAGTGGTATTAATTGTGATCAAAATATAGCATTGGTTGGTATTACTTACCATATTTGAAGTTTGATTTTCTTGTTATCTAATTCAATTGTTCTAATTTTAAAATCGATACCTGTGGGACACAGATACAGAACAGAAGAAAAGAAAAGAGAGAGAGAATCACATGAGTAAATCGGAATAAAATTTGGCAAGCAGAAGCTGAACCTGTTTGCAGAAAAGCAAAGCAAGCACCTATGATACGATGACGTACTGGCCGAAAGAGCGAAGCAGCGCGAAACCCAGAGAGAAAGACAACAAGAGAATAGTAAGAGTAAGAGTAAGAGGGGCACGCAGAAAGAAGCGGGACAAAACGCGCAATTGAATAAAACAATGTCGTTAAGTAAATAGACCAAAAGTGGAAATTGGCGCAAGGGAAACGTGCCAAATACGAAAATAAACAATTGGCGGCTGCCGCACAAGTCGATTCCGTACAGCAATGCTAGGGGAATCCGGACACTCTTGGGTAGGGCAGCGAAAGGAATGGAAAGGCAACGAATCACAGCGTATCATCAAGGGGCGGCTCACGATAAGAGCTTGGAAAGTGCAATGACATTTGGGCGAGTCTTGGTTTAGGCACCCAATTGTTATGCGATGCGGGTGTATTGCATATCTCGGGACTGCGACAAGCTCCACAACTGAACATAAATTGGTCAGGTTTTTCTTCTTCCGTTTACGGATTCCTTTGTTGGCAATGCCATCCATTTGCCGTTTGCCCCTCCCCAAGAGCCCAAGAGTCCGGTCTGCACCTATCTGGGCACTATACAAAAACAATAATAATTATGACAAATACTTAAGCAAGAAGAGAAGAGCCTCCGATGTGAGTCACGGCCCACGGTCTCGAGTTTGAGTCGAGCTCTCAGCCAGGCACACAACACATGAGTGTGAGTGGAGTGGAGTGAATGAGTGTGAGTACTGGCAAAGCCCAGCGGCGGCGTCATAATTAATTAAAGAGTATTCAACCAGATCCGATGATGTATGCGGATTTTAATTTCGTGGAACGATCGATAGTTGTGTCTTAAAGAACGGCAGGCTGGCATTCTTACCTATTGTGGATATAAAGGTGGTGTTGAACGCATCCTCGGAGAACCGAAACAAGATGCAGGTCTTGCCCACTCCAGAGTCTCCGATCAGCAGCAACTTGAACAGATAATCGTACGTCTTGGCCATTCTAATTCGTATGAGGGAAAAATCACAGTTGCGCTTCTATTTGTTACTCCTCCTGGTGATGCCGATGGCGATGCTGAGATGTTCAGATGTTGCTGCTGATACTGATGATGGTGTACACGTCGCTGTTGCTGTTGCTGTGGCGGTGGTTGAAAATCAGGGGTTTTAGTTTCGCTTTATTGTGCACTAATAATGCTAATAATGTCTCTGCTGTCCATGCGTGCTAACAAAAAATTCCTAGACGTAACCACACACCAGACAAACACCAACAAACAAACACACGCAAGCAAAACACGGTTTCGGTTCGGATCGGATCGGTTTTTTTTTTCAGCTCTGGTCTGGGTCTCTGGGTGTGTGTTTGTGTGCGTTTGTGTTTTCGATGATTTCGGAGCCGTGTCAAAAATGGCGACGTAGTTCAAAACATTTATTTATTAGAATGGCAATTGATGCACGGTTATGCCACTTGATAAATGGTACGGGCAAACACTGCACCGCCCAATTTAGTTCTGTGTGGTTGTTGGTAGAACGTACAAGTTAACTTTAATTACTGCTTTCTAATTACGCCCGTACAAAAAATATGATTTGTTCGTTGTAGTGCTGGGTAACGGTCGCGCGATAACTGTACGTGTTGTACAGCGGGCGAAGGCAATCGAATGTCCGTCTATCGAATAGTAATCGTAAAACAGCTGTTATGACAGTGTTGCCCAGGGCCCGAATAGATCGAAACAAATAGCACTGCAAACTGAAAATAGCAAATAACATAAGACAGGTGAATTCCAGACTCCAGGCCCTCCTTCTGCCTGTTAATCCGTGTCATACACTCGAGCCTCAACTGAAACGGTCCACAAACAACAAAAACAAATGTGAAAAGTGAAGCCTGAGACGACGCAGCAGCAGCACCCCACGAATTTGCCGTCGTCGCAGTCGCACCCCCGCACATAACTCTATTATGGGCACAAAGGAGTCCAAACATGCCTGCATCAGCTATGAGGATGCAGTCAAACGTGGTAAGTGATTAACCTTCAAGGCCTGTTTCTGTTGGCTCCATCAATTGACCAGCACAGCACCGTCCGCGCCGTCGGCCACTTAAAATGGGTCACTACGACACGAATCGACGTCAGTTCTAGAAGACCAAAAACAAAAACAATTCTACTGCCCACCAACACAGGTGTAACTGCGCCTTATCGATTCTATTGTTGTGCTCCCCATTCTACTTCCATGCTTGCTGCTGGTCACTCACTCACCTTCTCCAGTCCCTTTCCCTTACCGTTTTTTCGGGATTTTTGCAGTCTTATTGCTTTTTACTTGCATTTGTGTGTGCCGTGCCTGTTCTGTTTCTCTGTGTGGGGGTATTTGCGTCCCCGTCGCCAGTGACGTCACAATAGAAAAGCTTAGCCACCCGCCGCCTTGCTGCTGGTCGTACCATAAAGTGGATGGGGTGGCGTGGTGGGGCAAGAGACAACAAAGCAGCAGCAGGCAGAATCAGAAACAGAAACATTTGACTAGCCAGCCAGCGAGTGCAGTGCACGCTTTTCTTGGGGAGCACATTGCGGTTTCGAGTAACTTGAGTAACTTGGAATTTTGTGGATAAATTATGCTTACTACTCCACATCTCTTATTTGTTAGTTGTAAGAACTTCTATTGCATACATTCAGAGACAAAATTTCTGCATTTGTATGTACATTGTACATACTATCAATTCGTAATCTTTCTTAAGGTATAGATTATTTTAGCCACGCGAATCTTTCGATCCACAAACACTTTACTACTCCCAATTGCCGCTGCCTAAGCGCACTTCATTCTTTCCCCCTTTACGTTCCAGCAAAAGCAAAAGCAAAACAAAAAAATCATCCGAATTTTACTGATAAGACCCCCTCCCCCATCTAAGGCCCCGAGTGCGTGTGTTTCTTATTAGACACAGCGACCGGTTGTTCGTCTCTAACAGAAAAATGGGAATGGGATGGCGAGAGGTGGAC
This sequence comes from Drosophila azteca, assembly GCA_005876895.1. Taxonomy (NCBI): domain Eukaryota; kingdom Metazoa; phylum Arthropoda; class Insecta; order Diptera; family Drosophilidae; genus Drosophila; species Drosophila azteca. The sequence continues at coordinate 695,602 of VCKU01000016.1, forward strand.
GGAAGGGGAAAGAAAATGGAAATGGAAATGAATGCTTGCATGCATGCAAGCCAGAAAACAGAGAACGTGAAGCAGAATTGCAGCTTTTCAATAAAATTCCGTTTCCGTGACGTCGCATAATTCTCTCTGCTATTTTGCAGTTGCTCAAATTATTCCGCATTTGCACGCCGCTCAATTCGCGGTTATCAATTGTGGCCGTCATTCGAGTACGTACCGTTACGAAAACACACTTTCCTCGACTGGTCTATCGACTGCTCTACCGGCAGTTGACTTCTCACTCCCGCACATCCATCCCATTGGAATCCGGTTGGGAATTACTAATGCATATGTACAAATAAACTCATACATGAAAGAATAATATTCCGTTTTGCATTTCGAACTAAAATACATGGCATTTATTCTACAGAGCATACACACGTCGATGTGTCGTTCATGTAGTTCTCCCATTTTGCACTATGTCGTTGGTTCTTTGGTCGGTAAACCGTTTTGAGTTACGATTTTTAATTATCACCGAATGTGTGTGTGTGTGTGTGTGTGTGTGTGTGTGTGTGTGTGTGTGCATGTGTGGTGGTGTTTCCAAGTACAAGTGTGATACGCGGGTAACGGTAAGAATAGAGAGAGAGAGAAGTCCAACGATTAATGCAGAAGAACAGAACTAGTGTTGCTTCAAATCTGTATTGCAACGCATTAGGATACGAGTATGTGTAGATATGTACATATGTATGTAACACTACTCAACAAAATTAAACTTTTCTTTTCCGCTGTCGCCCAAAGTGACTTCTTCTGATAGATTTGGAGATTTACAATTTTTTAAGGAATTATGGTTTTTTTTTTTCAAGTTTAGATTTTTTTACAAATTTGATATTATTTTTTCAGAGGTAGTGCTTCTATTTTTCACATAACTTAAGTTTCCTACAACTGCTAGTATTGAACTTTGCAGTTTTGAAAACGCAGCTTTAAATCCGACCCAGACACTTTGTAGCTGCAACGTAACGTCTGGAAGATATTACGCCTTTAAATTCAAATGTCATAATTTTTTTCTCGATATTTTGACTTGCAAAAACTTGAAAAAAAAAACTTAAAAACTTGCAAACTCAGGAAAAGTAGAAAAAAAAAGTATTTTATTGCTAACTTTTTTTGTTTTAGATAGACACATTAATTAGGCGTCGTTTAAGGTAGCGTTTGTAAAATCGAAGAATGGGCGACAGCGGAATGTCGTGTTGACTAGTGTAATGGGAAGAAACACATTTCAACTGCATTAACACTAAAATAAGATTCCCATAAATTTGGTTTTACAATCAATCAATGTGATCTCCACTGACGTCACAATGGGCGACTGTCACGCTGGTTCGGGGTGTGAAAAATCGCTCATCAAAATTATACTCGTATTTATAGTGTGAGGGGGGGCTCCCCTCTGGGATGAGGTGCGATGGGGTAAACCACCCATTTAATTATTCAATTCAACAGCCATTACTCATGGATTTTCGTTTTAGTGAGCGACGCGGAGCTGCGACGCCTGAAGGATGCCTTTAAGAAGTCGGCGGGCGTGGGACGACTCTACCTCAGTCGCAATGCCTTCCAGCAGGACGTTCTGTGCGAGGGAGTGCCGCCGAAGATCACTGACATGCTCTATGCCGCCTGCGGTGGCACCCAACGGGGCATCTCCTTCAAGGACCTGCTCTGCGGACTGGTGCTCATCACTCGCGGCTCCCAGGAGGAGAAAACCAAGTGAGTGATACTCACGGTACTCGATATTTTGCGGAATTTAACGCCCTCATGCCCTATAGATTCCTGTGGAACCTCTACTGTAATGACTCTGGCACGTACATCGTCAAGTCGGACTATGTGCGCAACGTGAACCTGGCTCCGTTCGAGAGCGTCTCCTTGTTTGCGCAAAGCGAACGCGTCAATTTCGAGCAGTTTCAGGATTGGATCGTGAAGCACCGCAATGCCACAGTCCTTTCCAAGTGGCTCCTGGCCGATAGCTGCGTTAGTCTCACTTCAGAGCTAGAGACACCCACGTTCTATCAGAGCCTGGCTGGAGTCACACATTTGGAGGAAAAGGTGAGAGGGATTTGCGGACCGCTATTTACATTGAATACATTGTTGGCTTTTTTGCAGGACATTGGCGATTTGGAGAAAGAGTTCTGGCGTTTGAAGAACACCTCACAGAATGGCCAAATCGATTTGCAGTTCCTTGGCCCCCTGATCAGCCCACCCATACCAAAGAATGCACTGGCCGGACTCTTCAATGCCTTCGATGAGAATCGCGATGGCCACATCGACTTCAAGGAACTGTGCTGTGGCGTAAGTGCCGCCTGTCGTGGACCAGGCGTAGAAAGGACGCGCTGTAAGTACTGGCACTGGACACTGCCATAATATTTTATGTTTTTTTATTTATTTTAAAGTAATTGAGTGGTATTTTATTACTATGACTAAATTAATATCACAACATACTAAAAGTAGAATATGGTTTGCTGTAACTTAGTTAGCTACTTTTACAATAGAGTAAGTGCCTACACTATTTGCATAAGTTCTCAGATGATCCTGCCTGTCAGGTCGATAGGGTGGATCTATTGAAGCCGTCGTCGGTGTGAGGCTTTGGCTTGGTTTGATCTTACAGAGTAGTCCTTCGTGCCAAGTTGTTCAGGCGTGCCGTGTCGAAGCCTGAAGCCAGATTGGAAATCGGGTGGGGAGCAAACTTATTGGCTTTTAGTTGTCCATGATATCTGTCCAATCAACAATCTTTGTCTCAATTTCTCCGCTCTACCTTTGCAGTCTGCTTTAAGATCTTCGATGTCGACCGGGATGGAGTGCTGAGCCATGAGGAGACCATGCAAATGATCAATGTTCTGCTGTTTGTGGCCAAGGAAAACCGGGACTCTCAGCAGTACAAGGAGCTCACTAAACAGCATGTCATCAGCGATCTCCTCGAGTTTGGGCAGCGCAAGAGTCCGGATGGGGCACCCAGCAGTGTGACGCGCGACAATGTCTCACTGACGGCCGAGGACTTTATGCTGTGGAACGTGGAGTGCAACCTTCGGCTGATGCAGCCTCTTCTGGACCTCATCTTCGAGCTCTGCCACATTGTCTTCGGCCTCTGGCCGCAGTGCAAGCACATGGAGAACGACATCGTCCGTGGCTGGCTACGGCGCGAGGAGCGACGTCCGTATCGCGTTGGCCAGTTCTGGTATCTTATATCGCGCGACTGGTGGCTCAACTGGATGTCGTACACCCAGCACACGGCCCACACTTGCGACTACTGCAAGCGTACCGCCAGCCAGCGCAGTGCCGTGGATGAGGCACTCGTCTGCGACGAGAGCTTCAACACACACAGCCTCGAGCAGCACGATAGCTACTCCCTGGGCTCTGGCTCGGGGTCAGGCTCGGCCAGCAGCGGCATTTCGGCTGGCCGCCACTGCGGTCCCATGCGTCCGGGGGCCATTGACAATAGCAGTCTGATCACAGCCAATCCGTACCGGAATGTACGCACCCTCACCGGCGAGGGCGGCCACCTGAAGCGGGACACGCCCATCGTGCAGAACCACGACTTTGAGCTGGTGCCCAAATCCCTGTGGAAGGCCTTGAATCGGTGGTACGGCGACAATCTGCCATTGCCTCGTCAGGTAAGCTCACTCTCGCTGATTGACAAATCTTTTCGTAAATTCCGTTCCTCTCCCTATTGGCCCCCAGGTTATACAACCGCCCAACACGGAAGTGGAGCTGGAGCTTTACCCTTTGAACCTGCGCATTCTGCTGCACCAGGCGCAGCCATCTCAGACGAGTCTGGGCGGAGGAGCGGGAGCACAACTTGGAAGCTGGGGTTCCACAGTGAGCGCAGGCTATGGAGTCCTGGCCTCGGGGGGTGGCTATGCAGCCATTGCGGCCAGCAGCGTGCTGCAGCCGCCGAAGCGCTATCTGGCCTACACGGCGGCCTTCAGTCGCCTGGCCACAGTCCGTCAGGTGGGGGAGTTCCTGTGCGAGCAACTACGCCTCAAGGCGGAGGACATACGGCTGTGGCACGTGCCGCAGCTCGACAACGGTGCCATACTACTGGAGGAGGATGCCATGTGCCTGAAGGAGCTCTTCATTCGCAACAACGACCAGCTGCTGCTGGAGATACGCAACAAGGACCTGACCTGGCCAGAGGAGCTTGGCTCGCTGGCCAGTGCGCAGAGTGGCCAGGGCACCGGGGGGGCTCCTGGTGACCGACGACGCCACACCCGCAGCTCCATAATGTCTGTGCACGCCCCAGGCGCCACGGGGCTGCACAATCTGGGCAACACCTGCTTCATGAACGCTGCCCTGCAAGTGCTCTTCAACACCCAGCCCCTGGCCCAGTATTTCCAGCGTGAGATGCACCGCTTCGAGCTGAACGCGGCCAACAAGCTGGGCACCCGGGGACAGCTAGCCATGCGCTACGCGGAGCTGCTCAAGGAGGTGTGGACGGCCACGACGCGCTCAGTGGCTCCACTGAAACTCCGCTTCTGTGTGAACAAGCATGCGCCACAGTTTGCCGGCGGAGGCCAGCATGACACACAGGAGCTGCTCGAGTGGCTGCTGGATGCCCTGCACGAAGACCTCAACCGGGTGATGGAGAAACCGTACAGCGAGCTAAAGGACTCCAATGGACGGCCCGACAAGATCGTGGCCGCTGAAGCCTGGTCGCAACACCATGCCCGCAATCAGTCGATCATCATTGACCTCTTCTACGGCCAGCTAAAATCCAAGGTGAGCTGTCTGGGTTGCGGCCACGAATCGGTCCGCTTCGATCCTTTCAGTCTACTCAGCCTGCCACTCCCCGTTGAGAACTATGTGTATTTGGAGGTGTTGGGTAAGGAAGATCCTCAGAACTAGAAGATCCCAACTAAAAGTCTACTCTTACCCCAGTTATCCTACTCGATGGAAGCGTGCCCATCAAGTACGGACTGCGTCTCAACTCGGAGTGCAAGTATGGAGACCTGAAACACAAGCTGGCCACCCTCTGCCCGCTCCAGCCGAGCCTGATGCTGGTGTGCGAGCTCTGGAACTCGCAGATACGCCAGCTAGTTGGGGACGAGGAAAAGCTGCGCACGCAGACTGCCAAAGAATTGTATGTTTATCAGCTACCAGAGCAGAATAGCGTTCGGACGCGATCCAATTCGGTGCTCAGCACGCACATCGAGCAGGGTCTGAAGGATATACAACGGACCTCCGGTAAACCATTGATGATGAGAATAAGCGCTCGCTTGCAACATTTAATTCTTAATGATTGCTCTCTATTGCAGCATCTGCTCTCGCCACGGCCCAGCAGGACTCGCTGTCTTCGTTGAGTACTCTGCAAACCTCCAGCAAGGCTCTATGCAATGGATATGGCTCCGAGGCGGACCAAATGCCGGAGGTAGCCAGATACATTAGCATCAACAGCAGCAACAGCAATGGGAGCGGAAACGGTAACGGAAACGGAACCGGAAACAGTGGCCAGGTGCACGAACTGCTGCCAGATGATGCCGGAAAGGTAAGCCGGTGCTTTGGAAAGAGAGAGTGCATGCCCCACAGCCTATTTTGCTTCAAGGTATGGCTTCTAAACTATATTAACATATACACGTATTTAATATCTTTGATTTGTGCCCGCCCTCCACTCCCCTTGGATGGGTGGGTACCCCATATCGAATCCTTAAATTCTGATCTTCTGAACATCACTTTTGCCCAGGAAACGCTCTCAATGAAATACAATACAACAAACAAAACAGCTATTGAGTCAGTCATCTTCTCTGACTTTGACTCTGACTCAGACTCTGACTCCGTCTCCATATGTTTCTAGAGTATCATTTACACGATATTTACACGATCGAATCGAAATATATTAAATACCAATATGTTAAAGTTGAACAGTTGCCGCCTGTTGTCTGCCGCGTGGTTTGTGGGCTTTCCCTCTTAACTACAACAACAACAACAACTACTACTACTCTCTCCCTCTCTCTCTCTCGCTCTGTATATTCTCCTTACCTACTCCTTACTCTCTCGCACACTGTTACGAAATTGATTTGATTTCAGTTATTGTTATATCTACTATATCTTCGACTAGTACTAATCACATTTAATTTGCTGCTGTTTGGCCTCTTACTCTCTCTCTCTCTCTCTCTCCCTCCATTTCTGTCTCCCTCTATCTCTATATAACAATTGTAAATTATTGCTTTAAAAAACACTTTGAATTCCCCTTTGCGGCTCCTATAAGTTTTAAATCTTAACAAGTTGGTTTTTTTTATTAAATTTTAATGTTTAATATTTGTTATACTGCCATGGCTCTTGCCATGCATTCTCTGTAGTTTTTTACGAACAAATCTGAACAAGTCGTAGTCCTTTGTAGTATTTAATTCGTTGCGGAATAGTCCATTTGATTTGATCATTTCTCCTCCGTATCGTAAGCAATTTCTACATGTAGACTTTCCAGATGCAGTTATAATGCACTCACCTAAAAGAGTTTCGACAGCTTTCCCAGGCTTATAGACACTCATAGACATTTCCCATCATTTATGTACATATATATGGTAGAACCTATTGAAAGAGCATCAAATAATTTAGTTCTCTTTTGTCATTGTATCTTTTTAAATCACTCCACCCCACCCCACCCCGCTGCACAGTGGGTAAAACAGGCTATCTAGCTTATAGATAGTTCGTTTTTATTCTATATTAATTAGTATCAGGCTTTAATAATCATAATTTATTATTCCGGTTGTTCTATAATGGGTTTGCAAAGAAGGCACACCTATTATTGTGTCCAGCCAAATTGACGGATTTGAGAAACTATTTAATTTTCTTGTTAATGAAAGGATTAGCAAAACATTTTTTACTTTTTGTTTAAAGACTTTGATTTGTTGAAATAAATGAAGATATTTATGAAATACAAGAAGTTAAAAAAGAAAAAAAATTGCACACCTATTATTTTGTCCAAGAGTGTACTTGGAATTCGAATATGAAATATTTAGATATTTGTAAGTTAGATTGGTCATTTCATCCACTGTGCGCTGCCGTAGAAGACCTATAAACTTTTGCATTTTATTCACTTTCTGCCACCCGTATTCACGGAATAACCCAAGCCCAAACCAAAAACAAACCCCCAGCTAATTTAAAACGAAATTAAATGTAAAGGTAAACATTGAAAAACAATCGGTAAATTTGTATGTAGAATTTGAATTGAGTTTGAGCGTTTATCTCCATAAAAATGTTGTACTATATTTACGAGTAGCTTGAACCTTGGTTAATTGAAAGCTTTAAAACCCCTTAAACTCATACACAACCCACACATTAAAACAAACACACACACTTAAATCAAAGAATATCAATCCATTCTAATGCCAACTCTTGGTGCAGGAGTCGCTTATCCTGAGCTGCAGTCCGGAAAACACTTTCATGCATGGCACAGCCGCCACACAGCAGAAGCGCGTCTCCTCCGCCAAGCTGCTGCACACAGAGAGCAACACCAGCTCCATGTCGTACACGAATCAGTCGGGCGAGAACTCGATGGAGAGCTCGCTGACGGATCCCATGCCCATGGTGGAGCTGGCCATGGTCGCGGGTAGCAGTCGCCATGGCAGCGGAAGCGGCGATGACAACTCGTATCGGACGACACCCAACGACTCCAGTGGCCTGAGCAGTGGCCACACGCTGGGGGCGGCCTCCAGCCTGGAGGAAGGTCACGATGTGGATGATGTGGAAGAGCACGCCGATGCCGAGGAGGGGGAGGATATGGATATGGATATGCACATAACAACCTCACAGCCGGAGACCAGCAGCGGCGTCTACTCGCGTCGCTCCTCGCAGCCCCACAGGGCGGGCAAGTATCTAGTGGCTGTCCACCGCAAGATCACGCGTCACGACAGCTACTTCCTCTCCTACCACAAGACGCGGCCGAGCCTTTTTGGGGTTCCTCTGCTCATACCCAACTGCGATGGCGGCACCCACAAGGATCTATATTGCGCTGTCTGGCTGCAGGTGAGCCGACTGCTCAGTCCGTTGCCAGCGACAACAGAGCAGGCGAATCATGCCGCCGATTGGTAAGATTCTAACAGAGTTCACCGTGCCCTTTGAGTCTCCATTATCTATGTTCTTGCAGTGACGACAGTCTGGGCTACGATTTTCCCTTCACGCTGCGGGCCGTCAAAGCAGATGGTCTCACCTGCGCCATCTGTCCGTGGTCAAGCTTCTGTCGGGGCTGCGAAATACGCTGCAACAACGAATACGTGCTCCAGGGTGCCCTGCCGCCTATCAATGCTGTGGCTGCCAGTAAGTATACGCATGGAATGCACATATAAGTTTGGATTCATTCATTGCTTTTGAAGGTAATACGCCCACACCAAAAATGAATGCCAAGTTCCCATCGCTACCAAATCTAGAGGTCAAACGGACACCCGAGTACACCGCTTCGTTGTCGTATACCCCAACAACAAAATACTTTGAAGACTTTACCATTGCCATCGACTGGGATCCAACCGCCCTGCATTTACGCTACCAAAGCACCTTGGAGCGTGTAAGTTAAAACAATCGACAATCAACAATTACCATCAGTACTAATCCGCGTTATTGATCAGCTTTGGGTGGACCACGAGACCATTGCCATATGTCGCCGGGAGCAAGTGGAGCCCGTCGACCTGAATCATTGCTTGCGCGCCTTTACCTCCGAGGAGAAGCTGGAGCAGTGGTATTATTGCAGTCACTGCAAGGGCAAGAAGCCAGCCACCAAGAAGCTTCAGATTTGGAAACTTCCCCCAATATTAGTGCGTTGAAAAGTTTCCAGTTCTTTATACCCGGTACACGAAGAGCATAGGGCATATATAAGATTTGTGGTGAAACTGGAGGTGCGTAACCCCCAGAAGGAACCGTTTCTGTCCCCATATATTATATATATTCTTGATCAGCGTTTGGATCTGAGACTATAGGAGCTAAAGCAACCAAATTTTTGTCAGCAGACTCCTCTGATAGCTCAAGGTTTGAAATGTATTTAAAAAAACGCAAAATCGTAGAGGTTGGCCATATCTAGCAGATTGCCAAATCTGGATCATATCGGATCATTATTATAGTCAGAAAGAACAATTGAAATTTCAGTCTCTACGCAATTCCACCCACACTTATTCCCTCTCACTCTCTCACACACTCTTCCTCATGCAGAGAATTGAAAAAAAGAGACGGATATAAAAATATAATTTCAAGAAAAATGGAAATAGATTAAATCTTATTGAGTACCGGGTATAAAGTAGAGCCGCGGCCTCAGCCTCGGCTTGAGTTCATATTACTGATATTTCTGCTTACAGATTGTGCACTTGAAGCGCTTTAATTGTGTCAACGGCAAGTGGGTCAAATCGCAGAAAGTGGTTCATTTCCCGTTTGACGATTTCGATCCCACGCCGTATCTGGCCTCGGTGCCGCAAGAGACGATACTACGGCACAAGGAGTTGCTTGAACTGAAAGCGGACAGTGATAGTATGACAAAAGCAATGCCAAGCAATCAAATTGTCAACGAACTGGATGAGATCCAGGACCAAGCGAAGGAGGACGAAACAACAGAATCTGCTTCGACGATGACGACAACGACGACGTCAACGTCTACAGTTGCTACGGGACCTTCGGGGACTACGGGAAATATATTACGGCAGAGCAAAACGAACAGTGCGGCTAGACGACAACGCCTCATCTCGACGAGTCTTACCAAGACGCCCATTGTAGATGGCGAATTCGAGGACTATCATCAGCACCGCCTTAGGCCAGATGTGGATGAGTTCGATCCCAAGTACAAGCTGTACGCTGTTGTGGTAAGCATTCCATTACCAGACCTGAAGCTGGCGTCTTTTCTATCCCCCTGTTTTCTTTGTAGTCGCACTCTGGTATGCTGAATGGCGGCCACTACATTTCCTACGCATCGAATTCGTCTGGCTCCTGGTACTGTTACAACGACAGCTCCTGCCGCGAGATATCCCAGAAGCCCGTGATCGATCCAAGTGCCGCATATCTATTATTTTACGAGCGCAAGGGTCTCAACTATGAGCCGTATCTGCCCAACATTGAGGGCCGAGCGTTGCCCAATAATTCCTCTGGTCTGCAGCTCGATGTGGACGAGACCGAAGGCGAGCTAAAGAAGCTGTGTGCAATTTCCTAACTGATGCACACTCTGCATCCACCCACCGCTCCTGCTGCTGCTGTGGTCATTTGGCTATGAAGGATCCACCACATTCTTTTCCCCCGATTCTGTTACGCTCTATTGTGTTTTGTGTATGTTTTGTTATTTACTATTCTAAGCTCAATTGGATTGGCTGCTTTAGTTGTTTGTTTAGCCCCTAATTAGCTGTAAGCCTACTTTTACGACTACTTCATGGCCGTAGGGCATTGGTGGGACGGGACTTCGGTTCATGCATGTACCATATTATTTCCAGTTTAGCTTGTATATAAATACGTTTAGTGGGTAGCAGGCTAATGCCTGAAGAACGTTTGGGTTGCCAATATTATCAATATCTAAAATCTGATCCCCATATTTTGCTTGTTGCCGTATTTTTGTTTACTTTTTTTTTTTTGTAATCGTATTAGGCCATTAGTGCCAGACAGCACGTAATTATTTTTAGGTCGGATCGTGTCCGACTATTCCATTTGCGAGTACTAGTATATTGTAACTATCGTGGTATGTAAATAACAAACGGAAGTGAGGGACGGGACGGGACTGTAGACAGTTTGATATTATAATAATCATTGATCGGGAATTGTCAAGAGAGATGTTACGAATTTCGAAATCGGAAATATGAACCTGCAAACTATTGATTGTTGCACTACTCATATGTATTTACATGTATTGGCTTTGTGTTGAGAATCGAGGCGAATCAATTCAAATCGGTTCCAAAATTACATAGTATTTTGCGCTTGTCACGGATCTGACTTGGACATGTCTAATCTAATGATTATGTATTTGATATTTACAAATTATATATGTATACACACCCACAGATATATATAATGATACAGAACTTAAATAATTTATATTAATCTATACATGAACATGATATATTCAAAAGAGAAACCTATTAATAAAACGATTTTTTGCTTGAACCAAAACGTAATCAATACTGGCGATAGACGGATCAACAATTCTCAAAATATGTGAAGTAGTGAAGTGCAGCTCACGCAAGACTAAATGATGTGAGAACTACGAAGGAGATTTCCAATTCATTCGAATGCCTCCGTTTAAATCAGAGGCCGGCAGCGTCCTATTCACTGTGCATAGGAAAAGGCCACAGAGCAGCGCAGTTGGCACACACATAGTGTAAAAACTTCGTGTCTGTCTCAGTAGCAGAGAAAATGAATCGTGTGGCTTCGGCCCTATGCTCATGAATCGCGTGTCTCTTGTCCGCGCTCACAAACGCACTAAAAACATGTGAGTGTCTCCGTGCCGATCCCTGGTTTAGATATGTATTCGCAGCATGCCCATTCCATATCCCATTCCACGCATCCATAGAGGGTCAGTGTGCGATAACATTTCCCAAACAGATTCAATACACTTCAAGCGTTGTTCTTTGCAATGGAATTCAATACATTTATATATTGTATCTAGATTATGTTGTAATCACATAGTAAATATGTAAGTAAATAAGCATTATTATACTTGTCGTATGTGAATTTGTATCCGTTCTGTTCTGTTCTATTCCGTCCCATCCGTTTCGTTTCGTCTGTGAAGTGAAAGCAGGAGCTGGAGCATCGGTATTCGTTCAGTGTCAGAGATGTAAAATTTGTGTAATATTTGTGTGAACGCGACGAGATTATCGTTATAGGGTTTTTGTTTTTCATTGCAAATGATTATGATAAATATTAATGGGTGCTTGGTATGCTCGTGTGTGTTTTCAAATTTAAATTCTTAGCTTGAGTAAAATATATTTGTTTGTGGAATACGAATAAGCCTAGCATAGGTTTTGAGGAGGAAGAGGAGTTGCCTAGGCGCCAGAAGTATTCGATAGCTGGCCGGGGACCGAGAATTGCGGCCGGAAGTTGGCAAAGTTGCCTGCAGGACCGCCAGTGAATGCAGGCAGTGTTGTGCCTTGGAATCCACCTGGGAACTGGCCCATCAATTGAGCTGCAAATCAAAGAAAACGATCAAAAATGTGCTCAGAAAAAAAGCCGATGCTCAGGTCAGACACACTTACCTGCATTGGAGGAAGTGCCGGCGGTGGCCGCCAGGCGAGAGAGAATCGACCGCTCGGACATCTGTAGGCGCTGGGCCACAGGTGGGATTCGGGCCAGAGTGGCCGGCAGTCGGGAGACATCACTCTTCATGTCGGAGAGCAGTTCCTCCAGCTGGTTGAGCACCTTGTGCAGCACAGCGTTGGCGGGCTTGTTCCCAGCCAGCGACTCCTTGCTGAGATGTTGATGCGACTCGGCCAGACACTCGACCTCCGCGAAGCGGGCATTCAGCGACATGGCCGGATGGCTGGGGTCCTGGGCAAGATTGAGGAATGCCGCACGTCGCAGCTGCTCCTCAATGACAAGGGCCTGCTCCAGCAGCTTAAAGCGTCTGGCCAGAAACTTGTTCTTAATCTCCAGGAAATTGCCCTTGCCCACATCCATTTTGAAGGGCTCATTGATGATGGCGAAGCGTATGTCGTTCTGGATGTCTTGCCAGCGTCCATAGCCATGGGTCACAATTCCGGCCAGCAGCCAGTAGTCGTGGCGACGGTGCCAGATCTCGTACTCCCTGCCGGGCACTGCAGCCTTCTCCTCGTTCAGCCAGAGGGTGTGCAGCTCGGTGAAGCCGCCATCGGCGATGTTGAACATAAATGTGCGCTTGAGCACCTCGAGATCCTCCACCAGCTTGCTAGCCGCAGCTGCTCCGGCGGCAGCTGTGGCCGACTTCTGGTCCGTGCCAGCACTGACACTGGCATTGGCATTAGCATTGGTATTGGTATTGCCACTAGCCCCACTGGGCTTCTCCAGTTCTCCATCTTCCTTGACGATCATTACATCGTCATCGTCGTCATCAATAATCGTCGTGGGTATGACCGGTTTCTTGTCATCCGTTTTCTCCTTTTCTTTTTCCTTCTCCTTCTCCTTGTCCTTTTCTTTGTCATCCTCTTCGGTCTTGGGTTCCGCCTTGAGTTCTGGCGTCTCCTTGGCCTCTTCCTTAGGCTCGGTCTTGGGTGCTTCAGCCTTGACCTCCGCCGTCACTGCTGCCGCCACTGCTGGTTTGACCTCGGCAGATGCCTCGGATTCCGTCTGTGGCTGCTCCTGTTTGACATCCGAGGGCTTCTTGTCCTCGTCAGCCTCTTGCTCCTGCTTTACATCGCTCTTCTCGGCTGTCGCAGTGTCCTTTTCCTTCTCCTTTTCTTTCTTCTTTTCCGCTTCCTTCTCTTTGTCCTCGCCCTTCTCCGAGGCAGGAGCTGGACTGGGCGCCGCACTGGTTGCAGGCGTGACACTGTTGCTGGTCGTGGCACTCTTGTCCACCTCCGTCACGGGGCCGGCCGCAGGCTTTCCAGGGGGTGCTTCCACAGCCGCTGGGATCTCCAGCTTGGCTCCCAGAGCCGCCTGAACCGGTTCGCATGGCTTGAGGATGATCTCCGGCATGCTGTAGTATCCGTTGATGTGCTCAAACTCCTGCACCTTCTTGCGGATCAGCGACATCACGCCGATACGGGTGAGCACATGCTGGCGGGAGAGACCCTCGCGTGGAACGCCATCGGCAAAGGTCTCCGCATTGTCGGCGCCCGGCTCGCACAGGTGGCGCATGAACAGCGAGACGTAGGCCTTGAAATTGCGCTCCGATTTGCCGCGCAGATCCCTGACCAGCCACTGCGAATTGAAAGCATCCTGGGGCGGCATGCCGTAGCGCATGATGGCATTGAGGAAGCTCTTCCGCTGTCGAGCATTGAAGCCGAGAACCTCAATGCTGCCACCAACACGAGCCAGCAGCGGCGGCAGGGGCCGATCGTCGCGTCTGTCCACACGGCGTTTGCCGCGACGCTCGCCGCCGTTCTGCTCGTCAAAGTCATCGTCGCCGCCGTCCTCATCGGAGCCGCCCGAGTACTCCGAATTGTACTCGCTGCCGTTGTCCTGCCAGTTGGAGTCGTCGCGATTGGTGTCGGCGGCCACGACCCCACCGTCCGTGTAGTTGACCTGCTTCCGGACGCGCTTGCCCTTGCCGAGACTGCGGCCGACATCCTCCTGGTGCTGCTCGTAGTGGTGGCGCAGTAGCTTGACCCAGTAGGCGGGATCCGAGTTCTCGGCATCCTGCTTGATGATCTCCGTCTCCTCCTCCTCTTCCTCCTCCTTGGTGGCGTAAGAGGCCACCTTGAACGAGGAGAGGTACTCGTTGGCCCACGACTCCTTCTCCTCGATGCCGCGATTGGTGCGGTCGAGCAGCTCGGCCACCGCCTTGTCGTCGTAGTGGATGGCCTCCTCCTTGTCGTCCTCCTTGAAGAGATCCTCGGTACCGAAGCGTAGGATATCGTCCAGCTCCTGTTTGGTGAAGTTTGCCCCCTTGCCGCCCATACCGGGTCGCACCACCAGATGCGTGAGCATCATCTTCCGCTTGGCCACCTGCGTGACGCGCTCCTCCACGGAGTTTCGCGTGACAAAACGGTAGATCATCACCTTGTTGGCCTGCCCGATACGATGGGCTCGTGAGAAGGCCTGTATATCGTTGTGGGGATTCCAGTCCGAGTCGTAAATGATGACCGTGTCGGCTGTGGCCAAATTGATGCCCAAGCCGCCCGCTCGGGTACTCAGCAGAAAGACAAACTGCTGAGCGCCGGGCGCATTGAACCTGTCGATGGCCTCCTGTCGCACTGTTCCCGTGATGCCGCCATCAATGCGCTCGTACTTGTACTGCTCTCCCTCGAGGAAGTCCTCGAGTATGTCCAGCATTTTTGTCATCTGCGAGAAGATCAATACGCGATGGTTCTGCGCCTTCAGCTGCCGCAACATCTTCGACAGCAGCACCAGCTTGCCGGCGGCCTTGGTCAGCGAATTTATCTCGTAGAGGCCGCCCGCGGAAGTTTGGGCCTCCTCGGCAGCGGAGGGAAACAGATACGGATGGTTGCAGCACTTCTTGAGGTCCATCATGATGTTGATGAGCGAACAGGAGCCACCGCCGGTCTTTGAGTTGAGGGCCTCGTAGTTTTTGGTGAGAATGAACTTGTAGAACTTCTTCTGCATCGCCGAGAGCTCGACGCGTACGATGAACTCCGATTTGGAGGGCATGTTCTTGAGCACATCCGTCTTGAGGCGACGCAGCATGTGGGGGCCGAGCATCTCGTGCAGCCGCTTCACCTGCTCCTCCTTGGAGACGTCTGCGAATTCGCCCTGGAAGGCCTGCAGGTCGTTGAACTTGTCGCGCGAGAGGAAGTTCAGCAGATGGAACAGCTCCTCGAGATTGTTCTGCAGAGGTGTGCCGGTCAGCAGCAGCTTGTAGGCAATCGAATAGCTGTTCAAGATGCGGAAGAACTTACTCTGGTTGCTCTTCAAGCGATGGGCCTCATCCACCACGAGGACGGCCCAGTCGATGCTGCCCAGACAGGCGGCATCCATGGAGATCAGCTCGTAGCTGGTAAGCAGCACGTTAAACTTGTATTGGGTGGTGCGCAGCCGGGAGACTTTGCTGCCCCGGATGGCTCCCTCCTCGAAGCTCAGCTCGTTCTCGCGTATCACCGCCCGCGAGTCCTTGTCACCAATATACGTGATGCAGTAGAAATCTGGGGCCCAAAGCTCGAATTCGCGCTCCCAATTCACGAGCGTGGACAGCGGAACGGCCACCAGGAAAGGTCCGCGGCAATGGCCCTCCTTGTAGAGCGAGTAGAGAAAGGTGACCGTCTGGATGGTCTTGCCGAGACCCATCTCGTCGGCTAGAATGGTGTCAATGGCTTGGCCCCAGCTGTAGCGCAGCCAGTTGATGCCCTCGATCTGGTAGGGATGCAGCTGCATGCCGGTCTCGTCAAGGAAGGCCGGCTGGCCCTCGTACTTCTTCTTTAGATCGGTGGTGGGCTTCTCCGGCGGCGGTGTGTAGTGTTTGACTGGACGGTCCTCGTCGTCCAGCTCCATCTTCTTGGATTTGCGACCCTTCTTGCTCTTTTTGCTGCTGGATCGCGTGTTCTCCGATGTGCAAACGGCCCGCAGGTCCTGGTAGTAATCGATGGCCTGCCGCAGGCCCTGGATGTCGTCGCCCTCCTCCTCCCATGTGGACTTGTCGTACGGCAGCTCGCGCCATTTGACCAGATACATGGTGCTGCCGTCGCGTGCCGTGCGATGGTTGATGACGCGCTGGACAATCAGCCATTCGGGCTTGACGCCGTTCTTGTAGAAGCGCTCCTCCAGCTGTTCCTCGTCGTCGTCGTCGGCCTTCATTCCGACCTTGTCCTTGTGACGCTGGATGCGCTTGAAGCGTGTGTCGGCCTCGTCCAGTGACTCCTCGAACTTGGGCGGCTCCTCCATGTCGTATTTGCGCTGGAACGATCTGATCATCAGCGGATGATGCACGTCCAGCTGCACCTCGGCCACCCATTCGCAGTGCCAGTAGGACATGTTGTGCCACTTGATGAAGTATTCGCGCACTCGAGTGCCTGCTGCCGCGCCCTTCGAGGAGGCGGTGCCCCTTGATGTCGAGGGCTGGTCATCGTTGGCCGAACGTTGTACGGCCCAGCGCCAGGTGATTATCTTCTCGGCCTTGCCAGTCAGCGGGGGACAGCTGCAGCGCGGGCAACGCCAGTCGCCGTCTGGTATGGTGTCCAGGGCAGGATTCAGGCAGAACGTGTGATACGCCGAGGGGCACGAATCGCAGCACAGCAGTTCGCCCCCGTCCTTGCACACGCGACAGAACTCCTGATGCTCGTCGTCGTCCTCCTCCTCGGCGGCCCCGCCATCGGCCTCGCAATGCGGACACGACCACTTGCCCTCTGGCGGCTCGTCCAGCTCGGGCTCCAGGCACACCAGATGATACGCCCGCGGACAGGTGTCGCAGAGGATGATCTCGCCGCCCTGCTGGCACACCTCGCAGTAGTCCTGGTGCTCGTGCTCACCGTCCTCGCCCTCCGGGAAGTTCTTGGTCTTCTTGAGCTTGTTCTTCTTCTTGAACTTGTTGCCGATCTTGGTCTTGGCCTTTTTGCGGACCACGGGTGTGCCGTCATCTTGATCGGCTGCTGGTCCGGCCGCGGCTTCTGCGGGCTTAGCGGAGGAGGTGGCTGGAGCCGCCTCCTTCTCGTCGGCACTGTCGTCCGATTTTTGCAGCATGCGCTCAAACTCCAGATCGGAGTCACGTTCGGAGGCCCCGCTTGCGTCCTGCTCATCGTCGGAGCTGTCGCGCTTCCGCTTCCCAAACTTAATCTTCAACGTTGGAACTTTGCCAGAGGGTCGCCGGCCCTTCTTGCCGCGACCGCTGCGCTTCCTACGGGGCTTCTTCTCCTCCTCCTCTTCTTCCTCCTCCTCCTCGGCAGCCTCGTCGTAGATGTCGTCGGGCTTCTCGTTGCGCGATGAGCGCGAGGATCGCGGCTCCTCCGGCTCATCCCCGGCCACACTGCGCGGTGCCTGGCCGCCGCTGGTGCCTCCTGCCGCAGCTGTTGCCTCCTGGAGAATATGGGGATTGCTCTCGCAGAAGTCACGCCACTTGGCCCCCACGAGCATCATCAGCTTGGTGGCGGCCACCTTGGGGTTCTCCTTCTGCAGTATCGGACGCACATGCTGCATGAACGCCTTGTAGGTGGTCAGGTTCTGCAGCTCCTCGTCATTGTACTCGATCTCCACGTCGCAAACGCCAAAGGCCGAGCAGACATCCTCCACGGAGGGCATGCCTGGGTTAGAGGAGAGGGGAGATATATTATTATATGATACTCGTAGGAATAATGTCCGCTCTTTAATCGCTTACCCGACGCGGCCGATTCCTTCTCCTTGGCTATGGCAGCCTGTTTTTCCTCCTTGCGTTTGCGTCCGCGCTTCGAGGTGCTCGTGTATTCCACCTCCTCATCGTGCTGCACAAAGTCGCTGTCCTCCTCGCTCTCGTTCTTCTTGCGCTTCTTCTTCTTGCGCCCCTTCTCCTCGCCCTTCCGGGTCTTACGCTTCTTGCCCTTCTTCTTCTTGCGACTGTCCTCAGGATCGTAGTCATCGTCCTCGTCATTCTAAGTCGATATATATTATATTATATTATATATTGATAATCAAACCAAATGAATTACAAATGCTTTAGGAGCATCATACTGATAAGGAAGGGAAGCCTGTCATTCAACGAGCACTGCGTCAAACCATCTACAGATGATCCTTGAAGAAGGTTACTCTTGCGAGTCTCCGACAACCAGAACCTTTACTGTTCAAATAAACAGCAGAAGAAGGATTCTTTTAGTCGGATCTTCGATCTGGTACATGGATAGTTTCATTTCAATTGTTTGCGATACTATCTGCCGATACTAGAAGATACCTCGGCGCACCGACGCTGGCATCAGTGGAAGATGCCTCCAAGAGGACGCCAAAGGAACTACTAGCCTTCGACAAAAACACCTCCATTCTAAGTGACTTCAAAACCTCACCAGCACCCTCGTAAAGGTCCATAACTATCCGGATAACTAAGGGCCATACTAGCCTATGAAAGGCCCCTATGAGGGTCCTATCTACCGATTCCAAAAATATCATAAACGATCCCAAGGTCCGAGACTAATTATGTGAAAACCTACTCCAGACGCATACGCATGAAAAGAGCAAAAGAGAATGTCCGGGAATCCAAAAACAAAATACACGTCGTGTGCATGATACGCTAAACTTTTTGCTTGAATCGAGTCAGTTTTGACTGCTGCTAGATCGATTTCTTTTTAGTATCCATCAGAAAGTTAAACTTGTTGTATGGACTCTCAGGAATATGGGAATAACTATGATGATAATTGTAGATAATTGTAAAAAAATACTAACAATACTCACGTTCGGCTTCAGTGGCGCATCGGAATCGTTGGAGAGCTCCGCCACGGGTGCATTCTCCTCCTGTACCTCTTCTTCTTCTAAACGATTCGATTGGGATAGAAAATGGGTACAACACATATTTTCGATTAGTTTTCAATATTATATGGAATGACTGAGAGAGTGAGTGTAAGACTGGGACTGGGGGGACTGGGTGCTTTGATTTACCGTGGATCATGTTCAAGTTCTGCCGTCTCAAAGACCGATACCGATACCGACACCTAATCCCAAAAAGAAATGGAAATAAAAACCAAAACCAAAAAGGAAACTGCGGTATATTTTTTTTTTCGATTCAATATTTTATTTGATTCTATTTTTTTTTTTTTTGCTTTTTTGTCAAGTTTTTTTTTTTTTGTTGTTTCTCCGTTTTTCATTTTGTTGTTTGTTTGTTTGTGGTCTCTTAATCATTACTAGTATATAACAATATCTCGTTTTTTTGTAAGATTTTTCATTCTGCTGGTCTTGTCAGCGGTGTTTGCTCTTAGTTATACAATAATAATAGCAATAATAATAATAATAATAATAATATTTTTCTCTCATGTCTCTTGATCTGGTCTACTCCTCCGTTATCGTACTCTTAACTTTTTCCGTTCTCCTCTCTCACATCTCGGCACTTCGGCACGCACTCGACTCTCATTTCATCTCCTTTCATTTCATTTCATTTCATTTCATTTATTCCTTAATAAGTTCCTTCGTTTTTTTCTTGTTTTTGTTTTTCTCATCAATTGCTGTGGTTAAGTGTGTTTGTGGTGTCTGGTGTGTGTGAGTGTGAGTGTGAGTGTGTGTGTGTGTGTGTGTGGGCGTTGTGGGCGTGGCATTTATATAAAAACTAGTAAGTTTCCGTATATTGTTTTTGTTTGCTTTACTTATCAAATGTCAATGTTGTATATAATATATATATAATTTTTAGTTGTATATAAATTGTATATATGATTTTTGTAATTGCTACGAATCGATTTATTCCGTTTGATTTTCCCCTTATCGTTTTTTTTTGTTTTTGTCTTCCAAATTCTTCCCCCCCGTCCCCCTCCCCCCCCACAGTTCTACTTAAATATCGTATATAAAAAATATTGCAACGAAATAGCTAAAATTTCTTCGGTTTTTTTTGTTTGTTTGTTTGTTTTTGTTTTTGTTTTACTTACAATTTCGTGTTAGATCCTATGCTTTGTTTTGCTTTCGTTTCCCTATCCTATCCTATCATTCCTCCTCCTCCTCCATTCCCTATCGTTTTGGACACTAGTAGAGTTCTTTTCAGCAAATCATTTGATAATTCTCAAGCAGCGGCAATTACAATTACAATTACAATTACGATTTCAAATTCAATTTCAAATTCAATTTCAATTTCACTTTAACTTTCACATGAGGAAGCTTCTGCGTATGGTCCGGGGTCTGGGGTCTGACTACAAACTAAAAGAGGGCCGCAATAGTAGCTCTGATACAACCATTAAGTATGCATGTAATGTATATCCTTTCCATTCCATTCCATTCCTCCCTCAATCATAGTTTTTTTGAGCAATGTGAATTTTCGAAACCCCCCCTCCCCCCCTTTGCAAAAAAAATATACACATAGATACATATATAAATATTCTTTGTCTCTCTCTTCTTGTGGCAATATACATATATATTTGAAATAAAATTAGTACGGATAGATAGGATTTCTTTTTGGGGGGGGGGACCTGTGTGTCTACGGTGACTAAAAAAAAAATATATATATATATAACAAATTAACTAGTTATCGATTAAAAACAGACGAATAATTTTTACTAAAAAAAAAGCCGCTAGAAATTAACAAGTCGTTAGAAAAGTTCAGTCTATTGTTAGAGGCACGCCCGCATGCAACACCCCCACCACCCCGCCCGCGCATCCACCACGCCCGCCCCGCCGCAACACCGAAACAGGAAAATATTTGTATATTTATCATTGAATGTTGCCTCTTTGGGTGCTCTCTGTGTATCCTTATGTCCGGTTTGTCTGTCTGTCTGTCTGTTATTCACGGAATTCAATGGTTTGGCAAACATTGGCTCAATATATCAAGTGCTAGTTTTGGTTCTCCACAGTTCTACCTATTGCCGTCAGCTGTGGGCCGTGGGCCGCATTCCACTGGAGCTGACTGAAGGACTCGACGACTGACTGACAACCGTCACAGATAGTACTTTAGAAGTACGATTCTGCCCTACTGCTCTCTCTCTGCCTGCTAACTTTTCCAGTTTCCAGTCAATTCCAGCGGAAGTCTACGTGTCAATTGTGCATCACATCACAACTACATGTGCTTCTACATTCTACATGCAATGACTGTGCTTGCAACTGTATTGACGGCCATTTTGTGCTCTCTCTCGCTCGCTCTTTACACAAATATCTATAGAACCAAAAGCTATGTCCGAAAAAATGCAATAATTTTGTGGATGAGTGTGTGTGTGTGTAAGTGTGTGTGTGTGTCCGTTTGTTGTCTGCCGTTTGTAACAAAATGTTAAAAAAACAAAACAAAAAAATAAAACAGAAATCAAGATAGAAAAATACAAAAAAAAAAAAGGTATTAGATTAAACGAAAAACATACAGACTATATTTAAAAGTTGATATAATTAGAATAATATAATAATAAAATTATTATTACACACAATAAACGCAAGCCAATAAAAGAAAGCAAGGCACACACAGCACGCGTGCGTGTGCCTGCCATAATTCTTCTCATTTAGTTACGATCTTATTCTCAAGCTGCTCTCCATGTCTGGTCTGGGATGTTCAACAAAAAAAAAAAAAAAATAGGTTAAGTCTACAACTCGTATAAATTGTTGCTCAAACGCGTTTAAAAATATTGATTTTGTCTCCTCGTGCCTCCTGCATCCTGCAGCTGCTATATTTATATATATATATAATAGTTTCATATATGTGTACAAGTTATATATGCATCTTTCGGGTTCGATAAAAAGTATCTTTAGGCGAAAGGTTTTCTTTGTTTTTATGTGTTTTTTTGTTTAATTTTAATTTTTAATTGTTTTTTTTGTTTGTAATATTTTTCTTTTAACATATTCCGTAATTTCAACATTTGTTTCTTCTTTGTTGGTGTTGGTGTTGGGTGTTGGTGTTATTGCAGTACAATTTCTTTAAGAACATTTCTGTTGTTGCTTGGTGTTTTCCTTGCGGTGTCTCGCTCGCTCGCTTGTATTTGTTTTTGTTGTATTTTTACTATAATAGTATTTGTTGTATTTATGTGTATATATAGTAATAGTTTCCTTTTCATCTTCATTTTTTTGTTTGTTTGCCTTTTTACATGGGGTTAAGGGTTAGAGGGTGCGTGGGTTAGGGAGTGTTAAGCGGATCATCGAAGTAGTTGTATGTGGGTGTGGGTGTGTGTGTATCAGTAGCGGGCGCGGTTCTGATCGTCGTCGGTATTGGAGTTGGAATCTTCGCAGTTCTCATCATCATCATCATCGTCGTCATCGTTCGAATCCGAACTGTCGGAACTGTCATCCGAATCGCTTTGATGCTCCTGCGACTGCAACTGTTGCAACTGCAACTGCTGCTGCTGCTGCTGCTGCTGTTGCTGAGGATGATGCTGAGGATGATGCTGTTCTATCGTCTCCACCGCATGGTGCTGCTGCTGTCTCCGCTGCTGTTCCGCGTGTCGCGACGCCATTTGTGCTTGTGCTTGGGCAGGAGCAGGAGCTGGTGCCGATGCAGGCACAGGCGTTAGAGCAGGATTAGCCGCCAATGTGATCAATGTCTGGTCGTAGTCCGTAACCAGCTGCTTGATGTGGGCCAGCTTGGCTTGCAAGTAGTCGAACCGCTGCTTGTCCTCGCGTATGGTGCGATCGTTGTTGATGCGCTCATACTCGCTGACAATCTGGCGCTTGATCTGATCGTAGTCCCCATAGCCGTTGTCGCTACGCCGGGCGCTGTCCATGCGCTCGGAGAGGGTCTGGAAGCGGATGCGCACGCCCTCGACGCGGGTCAGCAGCTTGCGATACTCATCGTAGTCGCTCTCAAATTCAGTCTTGTAGCGTCTACGCACTTCCAGTGAATGTATGGGAACGTAATGGCTGAAGTCGTAGCGTGGGCTCGAGGACGAATCGGCATCCGCGTTCGCATACGCATGGGTGGCCGCCGCCAGCTGCTGTGTGGGCGATGGGTGCTGGGCGCTGCTGGTTGCCGGAGCTCCATGCTGGTGGTGGTGCTGCAGCTGCTGCTGCTGTTGCTGCTGCTGATGATGGCTATGGTGTTGCTGTTGCTGCTGCTGCTGGTGGTGGACGGACGATGCCGATGCGGAACGGGAGACGGTGGCGGAGGAGGGAGGTGGAACCTGTTGATAGGAGCTTGAGCTTGAGTTAGAGCTCCTCTGACGCTGGCTTCTGTCGCTGGATGATGATGAACTACTCGTACGCTTCTTGCTGTTGGAGGCCGCATGTGTGTTGTTGTATGAGTTGTAGTCGCTCTGTTGCTGCTGATGCTGCAGTGGCAGATTGGCCGCCGCCGAAGAACGTTGCTTGCCTCCACCACCTGATCCTGATCCAGATCCTTTTCCTCCTCCGGTGGCTGCTGGCACAAAGCTGCTCGCCAGCTTGGGCGGCGTTGTTGAGGATTTGCTGTTGCGATTCGCTGGCATGCTCGCCGTCGTCGCCGCCGTCCGATTGCGCTCCAGCTGTGTCTCATAGCCGCTGGAACTGCTCGAATTGCTGCCCGTTGAGTTGCGCTTGTCCTTGCTGCTGCTGCTGCCACCGTTTTGGGAGGAGTTGCCACGTCTACTACTGCTACTGCTATTGTTCCTCGAGTGCTGTTGCTGCTGCTGCTGCAGCTGCTGAGTCGCTGCTGTCGTTGCTGCCACCGCCGCTGTCGCCGCCGCTGTTGTGCTCATGAACTCCTCCATGTTGTCCAGGACATTGTAGCTGAGATCACTGCTGGTGTGATCGTCCAGCGGACCCCCTTGTCGCTGCGGCGGCGTATAGCGGTTCCGGTTCGCTGAGGAGGAGGAGGCAGACACGGAAACTGATGAGGAGGACGGGTACGATGTGGCCGAGGGCGGAGTGTCCTTCTTGTAGTGACTGATGCGCTGCTTCTTCGGCTGCACTGTGCTGAACATCGTCTCGTCGTACTCCAGGCTGGTGCGCTTCAGGCTGCCGCTACCACCTCCACCCACTCCCCCGCCATTGCCGTGCGGCGGTGGGCTTCCCGTATGCGTCGATGTGGGGCTCTGGCCGGACGTGGAGCTGCCCGCATCGGAGCTCATCGGCGGTGTCAGATTCTGGGGCTTGCGGCGTTTCAGCTGCTGCACCTCCTGTTCGCTAAAGTACGGCCAGTTCTCGTCCACGTCGTTCCACATCTGGCGCCGCAGATTGTACGTGTTCTGCGCCATCGTGCTGATGTCCTTGAGTATGCTGGTGATCAGGTTGCGCTCCCGCTCCCGTATCCCCTCGTTGTTGAGCCGAGCGAACAGCTCCGGCTTCTTGAAGGCCTTGAGTGCCAGCAGGTGGATCAGACGCTCCCGGATGGTGCGCCTCGACACATCGGACATCTTGTTGCCACCGGATGACTTGTTGTTGCCACTCCTCGAGTTTCCGCCGCCTCCGCTAACCATTTTGCTGCGTCCGTTTGTCGAGGAAGAGGATATGGCGGAGGTTGTGGTTGTTGTATGGTTGCTGTTGTTGCTATTGCTGCCGTTGCTGCCACTGATGTTGTTGAGTGGTTGGCTGTCCCTCGGCGAGCTGCCGCTCATGTTGTAGCCCTGCGATATTCCATTGGCAAACGTTGAGGCCAGCGAGGAGGCCGAGTGGTTACTGTTGCTGTTGTTGCTGTGGTAGCGACTCAATGCTCCACCGCCATTGACTGTGCCGCTGCCACCCAGCGTACTCGGATTGGGCGATCGCTGTGATGCTGTGGCGGCGGCATACGATGTGGCAAACGGTGATGATCCTACTCCTGCTCCTACTCCTGCTCCTGCTCCTCCTACTCCTAGACCATTAAATGGCGATGAACCTAACTTACGACTATTGTTGTTGTTGCTGTTGTTGCTATTAAAACTATTGCTGCTGCTGATGCTACTGCTGTTGTTGTTGTTGTTGTTCCCACTGTGCTTGTTGTTGTTGTTGTTGCTGTTGCTGTGATGATGAAATGCTGTCGTCGTCATCGAAGCCGTAGCGGATCCGGACAAGGAGGGTGAGGACGATGGGGCCTTCTTCACCTTACGCCCAATATCCGACTGATTTGGCTTGATCTCTCGTATGCACTTGCTCTTCTCCGTCTCCTCGGCAATGGCCATTTTCGTGCGTGTCGTATCGTAGACATCGTCGTTGGCATGTATCCGCATCCGGAGCGTGACCGCACCGAGGACGCCGAGGTTCTGTTGCTGCTGCTGGACGCACTCAAGGGTACCCTCCATGTTGTTGATGGTGAAACCAAATTTTCGGCCGCCGCCATTTGCGTCCATGTGGCTGCCACCAGGGTTGCTGCTGCCGCCAGAAGGTAGGTTGCTGTTGCTGTTGATGCCATTGTTGCTGTTGCTGTTGCTGCTGCTGCTGCTGCTGGATGGGAACTGTATGACGCCGCTGTTGCCAATGAACTGGATCTTGGCCCGCTGGCCGGGCTGCAGGCGCTTGGCATTGTCGTCCCGCTGGTATTCCTCGATTGCACGGAAGGCGGAGTCGGTGAGTTTGACGATGATGTACTCCTTGCTATCATCGGTGTAACGGTGGCTTTGCGACATACCATAATTGCCAGACGAGAGTGCATTGGGCAGGCATTTTGCTGACGCAATCGAATTGGTCATAACGTGCGCGCAATTAGCCGCAAATCGATTGGAACCAGATATCAGATCAATCAGATGTGCGATGGATGTTCAAACTGTGATTTCAAGGTTCCGTTCCCTTCCGTTTTGTTCCTTCAATGGTTGGATGGATGGTGTGCCGTTGCACGGTGAATGGCAAAAGGTGAGAGGAGGCACGGCAGGACAGGATGCTTGGCCAGCCAGTGTTGCAGAATAATGGAAAACCGACCCTTGTGACAGACCAAAACGGCGGGTACAAAGGAAGGAAGGAAGGAAGGAAGCGCACAAAAGTGGAACGTTTGGACGTCTGGAAGGGTGCTTCTGGAAGATGCTTTTGTTGCTTGTTGCTGGTTGCTGGTTGTTGGTTGTTGCTTGCTGCGTGTGACTTTTGCTGCTGATGGTTTGATTCACTTTTTTTTAGTCGTTGTTTTGATTGATGTTTCTGTGTGATTTAATAATTGTTTAGTTCAGTATGTTGTAATCGTAAAAGGAATTTCGTTGTTGCTAAGACGTGTAGTGTGACACACACACATTCACACACATATATAAATATATATATATGTATATATTGCACTCTCGCACACAGATACGCACACACACAGAGAGTGAGAGGTGCACAGATATATCTTCTCCCTCTCTTCTGGCTCTTTAAGCTCAGTTTTGTACAAAAAAAAAAAGGAAAACAAAAAAAAAACGCTTTTTCTTTCAAATGCAGGCAAGGATCAATAAAGGCAACTGCTCCGTATGTGTATAGGCTGTGTTTTGCTTCCTTCTCAGTTGAGAATTTCACTTCCGTATGGAAGACATATTTTTTTATATGTCTGTCTACTTTCAAAAAGAGTCTTCTGGTAGATATTTGCACTCCCCAATTGTAGTCGCTCTCTTTGCTTTGTGTTACTCTCTCTCTCTCTCTCTCTCTCTCGCTCGCTCGCTCTCTCTAGCTGTCTGTCTGACTGTTTCTTTCGATGTGTGCTCTTTGCAAATAACACAATTTCTTTTGTTAAATAATATGGTGTTTTAATTGGGTTAAGGTAGGCGCATGTATGCTCTGCTCTGCTCTACTCTGTTGCTGCTCTGTTGCTACTGCTGCTTCTGCAGTCAGGCGGACGGGGGTGTGCTGTGCTGCTGGTACTGCCTTTGCTGCTGCCGTTACTTTTGTTGTAGTTGTAAAATTCGCTTGTTGAAAGTGCCGCAGCGGCAGCGACAGCGACTGACTCCTGCGCCAGGTGCCAACAGTCGTCAATGTATTTGTTTATGCATGTATGTATGTGTGTATGTGCATACACATGTATGTAAGAGGTGCTCTCAGGTCAGTCAGCGGCGGCCATAAGCAAAATCAAAGACGACGGGCAGCAGCAGCAACAATCAAATCAATGCTGGGCTGCTTTGCTCACACACGTCCGTGACTGCTTTTGGTCTCTCTCGCTCTCGCTTCGGCTCCTTGCCTTGCTTCTGCTGCTGCTGCTGTCACTGTCGATCGCAGCGAGAGCGTTGAAGCGAGACAACTGCTGTTTTGATTGGCTTCTCCGTTGTGTTGTTGTTTTTGTTGCTGCTGCTTGATCTTTTTTCTTTTCGCTTTTTGCTAAAAATCATCTGTGTTTGTACGTTGATTTTTATATATTTTACTTCTGCCTCTGGCTATGGCTATGGCTCTGGCTCTGGCTCTGCTGCTTATTATATTTTCTTGTCCACATCTATATTAGTTGCACATCGATACATATGTATGTATGTATGTACATATATGTGTTTCAATATGTATGCATGAATGTATGTGGAGGCCTACATATATGTGTGTATATCTTTTACTTTACACACTCAAAACGCACACACTCTCACGTTTCAGTTGAAATATTTTGTTAATTTTTAATGCCTTTTAACCACTTTTTTCTCTTTCTGCTATTGATGTATGCGTGCGTGTACACATGTATTTGTATTTCGCTTTACACTTTTACTCAAGACATTTTCGGTTTTGGAATTCTCGTATTTCTATCTGTGTTTGTACTTGGCACTGGAATTTTCATATATTTCTTTATTGCTAACGTTCCGATTCACATTTATTTACACGTTTCACTCGGTCCCCAATGTTTTCTTGTGTTTTATTGCAGTTTATTTTCCTTCTTTTGTATGGGATCGGGGGGCTGTATGTGAGTCCCAAGGTATCTTAATCAACGTACAAAAGGTATCTGCTAAATGAAATCGAAACGAGTTGCTTTCAAGTGGTTGCCCGTCGCCGTCGTCTGCTCTTCTCTCCTCTCCACCTCTTCTCTTCTCTTCAATGCTCTGCTCTGCTCTCTGTGCACTCGTTTATTACACCGCTCACTCCGCCCCGTGGCCTATGTGGCAAGGCGACAACGAGTGCGACGGAGCAGATCACTGATGTCGAGGTGGCTCTCTCTCTCTCTCACTCTCTCGGTCTTTGGCTCTCCCTCTCTTAGTGGGCTCTCGTTAGGCCATGTATTAACGTACGTACGTGCCTTGTATCACTTGCTGTCTTTCGGCCACAGCTCTGGGCTCTGGCTCTTGCTCTTGCTGTTGTTGCTTTTGTTGTAAGTGAAGCGTGTGGAGCAAAGCGAAAAAACGAAAACAAGTTTGCGATTTAATGTGCGCACTTGGCACTGTCTCAGCCAGCAACGTTGTCCGTTAGACAGGAGAAGGCCTGTTCTCTTTGGTTAACGACTCTCTTACGCCTGTTCTCTTGTGTTGTCTGCATGCGTGCATTTCGGTGTTTGCGTGTGTGTGTCAGCGCACGTCTTAGCAAAAATATTATCAAAAAAAAAAAGTGAAACAAATGGCTTACTTTTTACGTGGAAAAACAGCAGTCGGGGTCTAGGTGCAGGTACAGAATATGAAAGAAAATATTTCAGCTTAATAACGAAAAGCAAACAAGGACTATGCACTTATGTACTTACAATGGGATATTCTAGAAAATGGATTTTTTTTGTATTGCTTTTTTGTTGTTGGAACAGCTGTTCTGCCACCTGTATGCCCCCACACACGTCACACGTAGTAGTTTCGCTCTCGCTCTCGCTATCTCTGTCTCTGCGCAGATTCCCCAACAGCAGCAACAGCCACTATCCCAATCAGCTGTTGCTCGCTCGCTCTCGCCCTCTCGCTCACTGCCTGCTTAGGCTCCACAGTGCAGTGTTGGAAAGTGCGATGGGCAGAGTGCTTTAAGCTTTCAAATGAGGGAACGACGGACGCTTTTGTTGGTGCTGCTAAAGTTGCGGCGACAGTTGGTCTTGTCTATAAAATTGTGACCAATTTTAGTTTAAAATCACGTTTATGGCTTATTTAGAATTGTTTCGTACTTATTTTTGTGCTGGCTGTTGTTGTTAGTTGATTTTTCTTGATGGGATTACTGTGCCTTGCCTTGTCGTCGTCCTCTTTGATTTTTGCTGTTACGTTTTGATTTTTTTCTTGTTGCTGGAATATTGCAATGTTCTGATTTTCACTTTACACTCTGATAAAAGAAAGCATTTAAATTAATTTTTGTATTTCAATTTTCCACTTTTGTTTTCCATTCCACACATATGCTCCGTACTCCCACTTCCGTAGTTCTCCTTTACTTTATTGTTTATTTCGTGTTACGCGGAACCTAACGATCATACGTTTTCAAAAACTCAGCTGTTTTATGTTTACGTTGCTTATGCCCGCTACGTAGGCTCTCGCTACTCTCTCTCTCACTCTCTTAAGGTGCTGGCGCTCTTAAGGTACTCTTTGGGAAACGATTCACAAAAAAGAGCGCACACTCGCTCCGTCATATTTTTTTTGCATGTGGTTGGTTTTGTTCACTTTTGACATTTTTGCATACGAAAATTTTCCGCTTTCAGGTAGATTTACCGTAGTGTCTGCTCCCTTTTGCATGTGTTAGTCCGTGTGTGCGTTCACATTTTTGGCGTGTCTTCGTTTTGTTCGTGTGCTTGCTCGTGGGTAGTGTTGTCTGTTGTCGTGTGCCTGTTTTTGTCTAACGTTTTGACTGCCGCCTCTCTTGGTCGGTCTATGCTCTCTTCTGGCCTGCCTGCCTGCCTGGGCTTATCTCTGTTCTGTTCTGCTACCCACACAAACACATGCACGCACACACTCTCATCGTTGTACCTGCAAATGTTTGCATGTATTTAACAATGAAACTCTATTTTTATTTCGTTTATTACTTCTTTTTTTTGCCAGTGGGTAAAACAGTCAAGGGCGCACGCACACCTTGCTGCTCTTCAACTGAAACTTCCCGTGGAGGGGAAGGGATCAGCAAAAATTTGAGGGGTAGCAGGTATCTGGTATAGCCAACACGAACAGATACCAAATATAGAAAGGAAGTTAGACAGAGAGAGACAGAGAGAGAGATGCCTAACTGATCCTGGAAAGTAACAAGGATGGAAACAAGGAAACTGTGGAAGCACCACAACGGTTTCCTTTGAAGTGTCGCCCCTCTGTTTCCCACAAGGATGCACAGAAACAACCCACTTTTAAACAAGCTCACTCACACACACACAAACACACAGAGACAAACGCACAACGAAACTATCAAAAGCAACAGTAACCCCACTTCGTCAAGGTAAAAACTTTATGAACTCATTTATACATACATACATGCATAACATAAATATGTACAATGTCGCGGCTGTGCGATGCGGTGCGGTGCTGTGCTGTGCTGCTGTGTTCGTGCCTCAGTAGTAACAAATTTGCAGTCAACTCTAAACAAATTAGTTAAAACCAAATAAAAATACAACAAAACGCGAAATCGAAACAAAGAGAGGAGCAGCAACAGCAACGGCAACGGCAGCAGAAACAGCAACAACACAATTTCAAGTTTCGTTTGGCTACAACAACAGGAACAACACAAAATGCCGCTTAAATAGCATTGAGAGCCGCTGAGCGACGAAAGGCCAATGCACTCACGAAGCCAGAGAGAGGGAGAGATGTATGAAGAAGGATAAGCCGAGGAAGCAGAGAGAGAGAGAGAGAGAGACGTACGGCCAAGGATAAGATAAGGGAGAGCGAGCAACACGAACGAAATATCAGAGGGAGGGAGCAGTAAGGCCAAGGATACGCCGAGGAACGGCGACTAGGCAGGCAGGCAAAGTGAATGCACACAAATACAATGAAATAAATAAAAATACTTGTATGTATGTATGGCGGAGCAGGACGACTTCTTGAACAGCTGGCCGGCCCGACCCGCAGGCAATAGCAGTGATCAACCACCGCAACAGAATAATACACAATACTCGCACATAAATGGAAACTTTAATAAAATACAATACGTGAGAGCAAAGGAATGGGAATGGAATGCTCAAAAGAAAACTGTGGAGAGGGGGATGGAGGTGCATTCTCATGAATACATATGTACATACATGCATATATTATATACATACACACATACATTTGTATCTCATGGTTGAAAAATAGATGAAGCAGCTGTCAGCTGTGTGGAATAATTTTCTTTGTACTGTGCCCCTGTGCTGCGATTCTTTGACACTGCAACAACAACATCATGAAGAAGAAGTAGAACTACTCAAACCACCGATAACAATGTCAAATGAATGAGGAAGTGAGACAAAAACAAAAAAAAAAAAAACAAGGTTTAGTAACAATAAGGTAAGGCAGTTCGGGCAAAGGGTCGTCGTCTCTCATTTATTCTTTTGTGGTACCATAATCGGTTTCACTTGTGTGTTGTTTCAACAAAAAAGAAAGAGAGAGAGAGAGAGGACGAGAGAGTGATAAATCAGTGCAGAAGTTACAGGGTTTGCCACTACCTACCCTACTACATGCACACCCCCACCAGCAGCGGCACGACCGACCCACCAGGGCTGCATGCACAAAATGCCATCGAACCCCTTTCAATGGGGCTGGCTTATCACTGCACGTGTCTGGGTTGGGAACGTGGTTCCAATGCAAGATCGGCGTATTGGCCAAAGCTGTGCATCAGCTTTAAATTGGTTAAATGTCTGATGTTATCATCGGACAATATGATCTGGCAGCCCTGCCAGACTTTGCACCTACTATTAAAAAATAACAGTGCTTGAAATGCAAGCGACAACGGCGACAACAGCGACAGCTGAGAGCAATAACGGCTTCGGTGCTAAGTACAAATGTGTGTTTTTGAGTACCACATATACATACATGCATAACACGCATGCATATGCATGTACATGGGCGCACGTAAGTATGTGTGAAGTGAATAATCAATTGCCAGAGCAGATAATGATGGCAAACCGAATGGGAAAGGGGACGGACGTACCGTAGAGAGAAGGGGACTGTGGCGAGGACGGCCGCCTTATTGGTAATTGCCCACACGGGAATCCCAAATGCCTTGGACATTGTACATACATACGTACAAATATACAAATATTTCTGTTGTGTGATTTCCCCATTTTGGTGCATTTTCGAAAACGCATACACATGCCCCAGCAAGGCAGAGAGTGAGAGAGAGAGAGAGAAAGAGAGCGCCACCTTTTCACACATTCACAGACACATACTCATCTATTTTATATAATAAAATGGCAATATTTTAAATTTTATCTTCAGCACTAAGCTATTTATAGTCCAGAAATGACAGCCAACAACAACAAGCAGCGGCAGCACCCACAAATGCCTCTTCTGCGTGAGTGTGTATCAGTGACTCTCTCAATCACACTCTCACTCTCCATCTGTCTCTCTCGCTGAGTGTGTTTGTGTGTGAATCACACAACAACAACAAATTGAGTAAGGAAATATTTTACGATGAAAAATAAATATTGTATATAAAAACAAAAAAGGTGTTAAATGCCATCGTCTCGCACATGCGATTCGATTCTCAGCTTGGTTCCGACCATTTCCAACTGAGAATCAATTGCATATTATCCCCGTTAGAGGTTATTAACCGTTAGATGCCATCAGCAAACGAAAAGAGAAGAGGATGAAAAGCTTACAACAACAGATTAGGGATGCGCAAGTAAGCTTGTAACTAAACATATCGGTATTGCACAGTATCGATAGCACCTCATCAATTATCGATCTCATAAATTCTCCACGAATTATCCGTGCATTTACTCGTAATTGGAAGTTTCACAATCGAAAGCAATGAACAATATGATATATGAACAGTTTTTATGAAAAATCCGTCTTGTCTTTCTATCGTTCGGGGGGAAAAACACTCGCACACATGCAGACTGAGATTGATCAGTAACAATTTATTTTGTTTCCCAGAATAATAATAAAACCTATGAGACAAGCGGCATATCCTAAGATTCTTGGAGCGGTGAACTCCGACGCCTTTGGCAAAATAAAGACAACAGAATACGGGGCAATAAAACAAAACCCAAATAAAAATAAGTAAGGAAGGTACACTGAACTTGTGGCAGCCCCGAGAACTCTCTCTCTCTCTCTCTCTCTCTCAAGAGAGACAGAAATCTAAAGAATCGAAACAACAATAAATGAACCGTGTTCGATCAATGACCGATTTGAACCACATCCAGCAGTTCGCAGCGATCGTATCATTGCATAATTCAAAGTGTGCTTCTTTAAAATAAAAAACAAAATAAAAAACACCAAATTTTAAACGCAAATGCGTAATTCAAGCGCTTTCCTAGGGTCTATCTCTCTCTCTCTATTAAATTTATATACGAGAAAGAGTAAAGGAGAAGAAGGAATTGAAATCGGAAAAACATTGACCGTGAATCGGCATAAATCGGAATTTCAACATACACATATCTGGATCTGGGGGCACAAACTCATACACAAGCACAAACGCACGCACAAACACACACACACACTATTTCAGATTAGATTAGTAATTTGCGGCTCTGTTGCGTGTGGGTCTCGGAACTTATTTACGTGGACGAGAGTGTTGTTATCTGTTCATTTGAGCGCCGCAACTAAAACAACAAAAATTACCGCACTTAATCGATGGTGCGGTATGGACGGGATGGAATGGGATGGTTGGATAAAGAAAGCTTTTAGCAGCTGTTTCACCCAAGAAACCACTTTGGAATGAGTGTGAGTGTGCGTGTGTGAGTGTGTGTTTTCTACGAAGCTTTGTTTTAATGAACCTGACCTGAGCCCCCTGCTCCACTGGGGTCCCCGACGTCAGAGAATCTGGTTTTGCTTGGACCAAAATAAAAATCGTCAATAAAAAGCAATTTGAATTTAATCAGAAAACGGCACGAAAAGGAGGATATAAACATGAAACTACCGGCACACGTTTCCCCATTCCTTTTTCTTTCGCATGTAGAAGTAACAGGTTTATTGTTGTTCTTTTTTTTGTTAATTGTAGAATGATATTGGCTAACTGTGGCCAAAATGAGGTGCGACGAAGAGATTCGATGATCCTGTTGACATTTTTATTGGGATCAGTGTTGTAAAACACATATCGATGACAAGAAATGTCCTAGGATGAGCTCCTAGCCTCAAAGTAAGCTACTTCCAGCTTTGTGAGAAACCAATTTGGGTCTACCACTAATTATGGGTCAATTAACGAGCCAAGCCAAGCCAAGCCAAGCGGCGGAATACCAGAATTAAGAAAAATCCCCTTCCCCCCTATATGCTGCTTCTTCTTCTTCTCATAGTCCGTGTACCCCCCCCGCCTGCCGACAAACCATCTTGTGTGTTGCTAACTGGTCTGAGTGTTTATCGGTTAGCTTTTTATACAATTTAAATAAAATCAAGCTGTTTTTGTTTTTCCCAAAAGCAAAACTTAAATAAATTTCAAATAAAAAAACTTTTTATATGTGTTTCGTAACGACAACACACACACACACACACACACAGGCAGGCAGGCAGGCGGCCACAAAGCCGCAAAGTACGATATCTTCTGCTGCTTGCCGTTCGGCTGAACACACACACACTCATGCACACCCATACACACATGCACAAAACACACAAATACATATGCATGCTAATCAACAACACCCAAAAAGCTAAAAAGCCCCGCGAGAGCCAATGGAAAACCCGATACAAAACATGGTCTGGGTGAGGCGGATGGAGAGAGGTGGTGGCGGCGGTGGCGGCGGCGGCAACTAGAAGGCTTCGAAAGACAAGACAAGACCAGGCCAGGCCAGGCCACTCCAAGACAGAGATTCGATTCGATTCGAGAGTGAGCGGCAGTGGCAGCGGTGGTGGTGGTGCTGCTGCTGCTGCCCGAAGCGTTCGCGTTCGAAAAACTTGTCTTCCCAGATTCAGTTTGGATTTCTTCTTATTGGATCAGAGGCCAGAGACGAAACGATACGAGACGACAACACCAAAAACAAAAGCCACAAAACAGCAACAGTGTTGGCAATTTGGAACTGGACTAAAAACGGACTTGAAAGAAACCACACCAACCAACGAACGAACCAAGCAACAAACCAACCAACAACAAACAACCGACTGGTATTTCCCCTCTCTGGGGCTTGTTATGAATTTGTTGTTGCTGTTGCTGTTGGCCGTCGTCGTGTCTTTCATTATAAAAAATGAATATACATTTTGTATATGCCTGCGTCTCGCATATAGGCGACTGGCGGGCAGGCGGGCGGTCGGGCGGCACGAGTATATGGAGGCTATATCTTTTCAAAAATTACTGAAGGTCAGTCAAACCCGGAGCGTACAATCATCCACATCAACTTTTTAATATTTCATTTAAAATCTATATGTTAAAATGTTTATCTCTTTTATCGAATGCATGCATTCCAGAGTTTAAAGTTTTCTTTCCGCTTTTAAGGTTTTGGGTGGGTTCATCAATTGCAACAAAATTTGTCATGACTCATGACTCTGCCACCCCCCACATATCACTCGTACTTGTGCTTGTACTTGTAGTTGTACTTGTAGTTGTGATTGCTAATTGAACTTCCGCAGAATTCCGTGGACGCTTTGGCAGAACGTCATCAGTTTATGGCCATCACCTTGCCTTGTAGCTTGTGCCTGCCTTTTGCCTTGTGGCTTGTCTAATGCCGTAGTTTCCGGTGTGTTCCGGTGTCTGTTGCTGCGGCTCCGGCTGCTGTTGCTGCTGCTATTTTATTCGCATCCACAAATGTGAATGTGCTGCGCTGCGCTGCTCTGCTAATGGAACTGGGCTTCGCAGATCTTTCTTTCCACTACAGTCCGCATACTAGTGTTGGAAATACCAGGATATAGTTAGTTATGTATGTATGTAGCTATCGGGTTGTCCACTTTTGAGCATTTCTACAAGAAAGGACCGACACACGTACTCAAGTTGCGCTTGGGCGTTTTTGTTTTTGGGTAGGGGGTAGTTGAGAGAGTGCACCACAAAAGACAAAGCCCAAATCCAAACCCGACCCACAACGAACCATAAAAAACCTCAAAGCGGTGCATGTGAGAAATGAAAGATACGAAAAATTATATAAACATTATAGACAAGAGCGTGAGTACGGTACGGTACGACGCGAGGCGACGACGACTAAAGCAACCGCAAAACAACAAGTACAACAATAAAAACCAGAGCTACAACCATACAACTACAAAAATATGTAACAAGAGGCAAGCTGGTGGCTAGTGGCTGATGGCTGCTGCTAGCTGCTGGTGGCAGAGACAAAAACCAAACCAAACCACGAATACCAGACCAGACCACGGCTCGGCTCGGCTCTCTCGGGGTGTGCTGGCTGTCAACTACTTTTGCTTTTGTTGTGCCTCTGCTTCTGCCTCTGCCCTGTCTCTTGGGTTGGTAATTTTAATGTTGGCTGTTTTTTATTTTTTGTTTCTTTTTTTTCGGTTTTATTTTCTGGTTTCTCAGCCCCGCGAGACGAGAAACTATGCCAAAGTTAACGACGGATTACAATAATCAAAATACATACGGGTACACAGTGTGTACTACACACACACACACACACCAAGAAACACACATAGAAAGACACATACATATACAGAGCAGAGCCAGTAAAGTGGTGGCAATGGCGTTCGCTGGCAACAATTATGCACCTAGTTGGCAATGCGCCGCTATGCTACGACGAACTAAGCCAGAGTGACAGCTTGCAGCACTAGCAGCTAATTGGCTAATTAGACAACACTGGTAAAACAAACGATTTCGATTACATGCATGTGTGTGTGTTTGTGCCAAAAAATAGCATCGATATCGAGATAGTGGAAACGGACACACACACACAACCCAAGTTCGACGCAAATAAATTTATGTGCGGTGCGGTGTGGTGGCGTGGGGGAGCCGGCCATAAAAGCTTTTCCACCCTCTGCCACACAGAGCACACCCAGAAAAAAGAGACAGAAAATAAAATAGTTACCCATAAACCTATATACGGTAACAATTTAACAGCAAAATAAAAAATGAGGAATTGTCATGACAAAAGCGGAACGAACCCCCGATACCAATTACAATTAAGTTAACCAATTAAAAACAAAAAGCACCCCACTGAGTGTTCTGTGAGCGTTGTTCGTTCTTGTGTGTTTGTGTCGTGCGAGACAAGAGCGTAGCGAAAGAGTTCCGATAAACGGAAACCGCAATACCGATACGAAACGAACGGCATTTCGTTTGCCATAAGACCATTTATGTTTTTTTTTTTTTTTTTTTTTTTGACATTTTCGCTTGGTACGCGCTACGCTCAGATGCGTAAACATTTACATATGCAAATATTAATGACCTTCACTTTCGCCTCCTCCCCTCCTCTTCTCGCTGGACGAGTCGCATTCGTATGCAGAAGGGGTGTGGGGTCCAGAAAGAGAGCAGCCAGCCAGCCAGCGAGCGAGGCATAGCAACAAAACACAGTTACAAAATAATATCGGTAAAAGCGATGCATTGAACGTTTTCAAATAATTAAAATCGTTAAACGATTTACTTGAATGTATCGCAACTTCCAAAATATCAATTGATTTCTGAACTTTGTCACAACGTGCATGCGAAGGTGGTTGAAGTGGAGTGGGATGGATGTGTGGTGTGGTGTGTCGTGTCGTGTGTGCGACGAATAATCTGAAACAAAATACATTCAACAACATTCAAGCGAACAAAACTGAAACGCGGCCTGCCTGGCCTTCCCTCTCTCCACCGCTGTTCGTGATCGAGCAACAGCACAATTACTGTAAATAGGTAGAAAAAAGCACAAACAACAAGCAGTTGCACAAATATTAAAAAGCACACAGAGAAACAGGAACGGAACAGAAACAGACACAGATAGACGACACACGCAAAAGGTATTACAGTAATCAATGTCAAATGCTGCCGATTTCATTTGTGTGTGCACAAAAACAGCAAAGCAAAATATGCCCGACAGTCTGCCTTATTGTGATTTTATAGTTGTGGTAGTACGGCCACACCAACACCACCACCAGCGAGTATTTAAAAGAGCGAAAAATACGCGTCAAATGTCAAAATGAAAAGAACAGCAGCAACA
Organism: Drosophila azteca; assembly: GCA_005876895.1. NCBI lineage: Eukaryota > Metazoa > Arthropoda > Insecta > Diptera > Drosophilidae > Drosophila > Drosophila azteca. Next base: position 733,595 of record VCKU01000016.1, read on the forward strand.
ACAAATACCATATGTATATATGTTAGGTATAAAAAAAAGCCCCCCCCATCAGTAAATTGAGTGTTCTATTTGGAAGAACGATTTCCAGCAAGCGAAAATAATATTTACATTTCTTATTTGAGCTTCATATAGTTTTGTAGATTTTAAGAGCAAGTAAACTTTTCGAAATGCCAGCACACAAACACACATACACCCATACAGCTAGACACACACACACATGCGGATATAAAAAAGCACCACTTGTTGTTGGCATGATTAAATGCAATGCGTGCGAGTGTGACGGCACGTTGTAGTTTCGTGCTCGCGTTCGCAAAAGCAAGGTAAGATCGAGACACCAGCACGACACACACAAACACACGCAACACACACACTTGCAAACAGTAAAGCAGCTCTCATAAACACAGACACAATATACTTTCACTTCTTGTATTGAATTTTATTTCTGTTGGCGCCACGTTGTTGTTGTTTCATATCATTTTTGAGTCCAATATGTATATGCAAGTGGATATTTATATGTGCCTGTCCCTCGGCAACAGATAAATGAATAAATTATTGGGTGGCTAGAAAACCTTTTGTGTTCAGCTTTATTACGGGAAAATCCAATAAACGGCAAGCAGTTTTAACAGAATTTCCCAGGTCCCTGGTGATGCGAGCCCATCTACGCAAGTCCAGGGCACAACGTACGTAAGCAGCAATCTCCTAATACGTCATAGAAGCTCTCTCCCTCCTCCTCCTCCTCCTCCTCCACCACCACCACCACCCTCTCACACTAGTGTTCCCTTGCATTACTGCACAAAATAGTGGCACTCGAGCACACACACATTCACATACATATCCACATACACACACTAGCACTTACACCTACAAACGGCAAGTTCGCTCGATCTCTCTTCCTCTCTCGCACCAACTGTATTTCCATCTCAAGTGCTGTTGTTGTTTTTTGTGCAATTTATGCAATGTCGCATTACTCGATTGTTTACTTGTAAGAGACAATGACTAACCATAAATTATGAAAAATAAATTGCGGTTTGTTTGTTTGTTTGTCATTCATGTACGGGTGCAAAAATAAACACTTTCATCATCTGGTTAACACATGCTCTCTGAATATTTTATTAAATATAGGTTAAAAATGAATCAAAAACCGGCAATGGGTGAGAATTGGTTCAAACGAAGCGCTCCGATGTTGGTGAAATCAAAGAGAAGTCTTGAATTGGATTTCTTTGGAATGCTGAAGTTGCGAAATGAGAGTCAGCCGACGCGAGACGGCGAGACGACAAGAGACAACCGACGCGAGCAAGTGGGCCAGCTAGCCAGTCAGGCGGGGGAAGGGGGTGGGGAATGCGGAATGGGGGAGGGAAAGAGAGCTCTCTAGCGTCACAGATAGGGAGGCGGCGGCTACATCATCCATCTATTTTCTATACATATGTACATATGTATGTACATAAATCGATGTTACTTAGCGGGTAAAAAAAACAACCGTACAAGGATAACGCCACTAAAGCAGAAAATCTAATTAGAACGAGCGAGTCACAGCAGCAACAGCAACAAACAAAAGTTGAATGTTAAAATTAGACGCACACCTCTGCTCCTCTTCCGCTCCCGCTCCCACCCACGTTCTTGTTCTAGGATAACTTCTACACTCACACACGCCCACACACAAACTCATGTACATGCATATACATATAGACGCACGCCCACAATGCAACAGCTTTGAGAATGAGAAGCGAAAAATGGGGGCAGGGACAGGCTGAGGGCAGGCAAGCAGACAACGGGAACAGCTGCGAGTGAATTAACATAAATTCTATGCAAAATTGGGGTTGATAATATTGTTGTTACATGGCGGCGGCGACATATTGTTTATTGGTTTTCTGCTACATTCCAGCAATTTCCTTGCCAGGCTCTCTCGCCCTCTCTCTTTTTCTCTCTCTCTCTCTCACTCACTCTACTACTTCTCTCTTCTTTTCTCTGTCAATGCTGCTTCTTACTTGTGTGTTGGCATATTTTGGTTAAGTGGTTTTTTTTTGTATTTTGTAGCGGCACTTTTTGAAAGTTGATTTTACTATTTCGTTTATATTGTTATTTAAAAATGTAATTGAAACGCGTCAAATACGTTTTCGATGGTATTTTTTAACTTATTTTTTTGTAGCTTGTTCAGAGTCGGGTCGGGGCGACGACAGACAGCGACGTTAGCTGGAGCGCGCGTGCATAACACGCACACATACAGACACATACACAAAAAGTGGAGAAATCAATCAAGAGTGAACACACCACAGCCGGAAGGGGGGAGCACCGTGTGGAGTGGAAGGAAAATCACATATGTATATTCAGCAATGTAAATGCGACAAAATTTTCACGCATCTTTATTTCGTTCCGTTTTGAGCATATGCATTATATTCTTTTCTTTCGCTTCTTTTTCTTTCTTACACAATATTTCTGATAATTTTCAGATTTTTGCACTCACTTCTAACTATATTACGCACTGGATTTCTCGGTTAACACTTAATTGAGCCGCTTGCAAACGATGCTGTTACGAGTAATGCACGTATTTCCCTTAAACTAAAATTTTCTCTATAATTAATAGTGTTATCTCGTTCAACAAAAAAAATTCAGAAAATCACGTCATGGCTGCCACGTCCAAGCAACAATGAAATGAATGTAAGTGGTTGGCCTTTGTCGGGCTCTGGATTTCGGCCGTTTTCAAATACGGTCCGATTGTTATCGAAAAACAGTCACACTGCGAGGGGTATTGTACCCATTTTCTGATACGGTCATACCGAGAGTTTTCCAACTATACAATTTATAGGTAATTTAAAAGAGAAAAAATATCTTAACATAGTATTTCAGTCCTAAATTAATATATGGCTTAGATGGTAAGAAGTTCACACTGGATTTAATACATTTATTAAATGTTTTACACTCCGAAAGAACAAAACAACCGCGCAGAACAGATGTTTTGTTGTGCGAGCGGGACGGCTATACGTGTCGTGCATTCGCGAAACGAGAGAATACAAAAATGCAATAATAAACTTGTGTAGAATGAAGGAGGCGCAAAACCGAAGAAAAACGCGCCACACACATCATATATTTCACAAGATTTGTTATTACAACTAAACATAGGTAATTTCGATTGAACGCTACGAACCGAAATATCTTATTGGTACTTTCGACCATAACAAACAATAATAATAGACGAGCATGGGGTGTACGCAACGCACGCTGCGCGGCATCGCGGCTCTTGAACATGAACATGACCACGGTTCTCGCATTCTGGCCAACCAGAAATTTTCAACTTAACAAATGTAGACTAAAACAATGCACTTACCCTGAAAATTATCGTCATTTTCTTCCTCCGATGCCATGCTTGCAGCTGAATGCAACTTTTTAACTATTTGTACACACGAAAATCTTTTATTTTCCACAACAACTTATAGCACACACAGACACGACGAGAAAAAAAAAATAGTTGCAAGCGGCTTCAACAAATATGGCGGAGCGGAGAGCGAAACAAAAAGACTGAGAGACGATAAATTACCAAGCAGCTGTCATCGATGTTTGGCGATAGTTGGCGCAAAATTGATATGGTTGCTTCAAAATCCACTGTTTTGCTTCTGAAAATATTAAGTATACCTTTAATGAATATTTATTTTTTAATTGTTTCAGTTTGATTTCTTATTACCTCGATCTTTTAAGCTGTTATGACAACTACTAATAGTAAAAAGAACATCGGAAATATCGATGTTTCTTCAGCTCTCAAAGCAACCCTGGGCGAACTCTGTCTCACCCAATTTTTTTCTCCCGAAACGCTTTGTGGGACGAATTGCGTGGTTTCACCTAAAAATTTTTGGATATCCAAGAGGAATGTGCAAAGTTCTTGGTAAATAACTTTTACTTTTTAGTCAGACCAATTTAATTGCGAATTATGTCGTCCATTATAACGCGCAAGGATGGCGAAAGCGAAGAACAGAAATTGGCGAAAAAGCGCGCTGCTGCGTCGGGAGCTGTGCCCGGGCCCGATGGCGTCGAAGCACCAAAGAAATCTCGCTTCGATGTCAAGGAAAAGAACGGCGATGAGCTGCTTCCGACCATCACAGCCGCTGCCGCCACAGCCTCTTCGCTTAGCTCCACGCAAATCAAGCTGATGATGGCGCATGCCCAGCGCGAAATCGAGGAGCGGAAACGAGCCTTGAGCAACTTGCGGGACAAGGATCCCCTGCTGGCCTCTGTCCCTTCGATTGGAATGCCCGTTGCTATGGCAGCACAGGCGCTTTCCAAGAAGCCGACTCCTGAGGATGCGGACAAGGCCAGAAAGATCGCAGAGCTGCAGGCCCAGATCCGTGCCAAGCTAACGGGCAATCTGGCCAACCTCATCCAACCAACAGCCGCTGCAGCGGCTGCGCAACAACACGAACGTCCCAAGCCGCTCATTCTCGACGACGAGGGACGCACCGTGGACAAGAGCGGACGGGCCATAAACATACCCACAGTCACGCCTACCCTCAAGGCCAATATACGGGCCAAGAAGCGCGAAGTGTTCCAGCGTCAGTCGGGGCCCAGCGAGCGCAGCAGCGAGGGTGCAGCCGGGTCTGCCCAGGACGATGCCGCCAAGTACTTTGACGACCGTATCGCCCTGAAGCCGACGGTGCGAAACAAGCGGACACTGCGCTTTCACGAGCCCGGCAAGTTCCAGCAGCTGGCCGAGCGGATGCGCATGAAGAGCCAGCTGGAGCGGCTGCAGAATGAAATATCGCAGATAGCCAGAAAGACGGGCATCTCGTCGGCCACAAAATTGGCACTGATTGCCCCCAAGCAGGACATGCCCGACGATGTGCCAGCCATGGAGTGGTGGGACTCTGTTATCCTCACACAGGATCTACAGACACTGGATGAGGCAAGCGGTAAGATAAGCATACGCCAGACGGCCATCAGCAACCTCATCGAGCATCCTACGCAAATGAAGCCGCCAAGTACGTTACAAATACTCACTCCCATTTCCGTGTCATGAATACAATTAATTATGTTCCGCTTTTGCAGATGAGCCGTTGAAGCCGGTGTATTTGCCTGTATTCCTCACCAAGAAGGAGCGCAAGAAGCTGCGCCGCCAGAATCGTCGCGAGGCCTGGAAGGAAGAACAGGAGAAGATACGCCTCGGACTGGTGGCACCCCCCGAACCAAAGCTGCGCATTTCGAACCTGATGCGGGTGCTCGGTTCGGATGCCGTGCAGGATCCCACCAAAATGGAACAGCATGTGCGCGAGCAGATGGCCAAGCGGCAGAAGGCGCACGAGGATGCCAACAATGCCAGGAAGCTGACCAGCGAACAGAAGAGCGAGAAAAAGCAGCGCAAGCTAAAGGAGGACACCAGCTGTGGCGTCCATGTGAGCGTCTATCGCATACGCGACCTACAGGACAATCAGAGCAAGAAGTTCAAGGTGGAGACGAATGCAAAACAGCTGCAGATGACGGGTACGGTGGCCCTCTTCCGCGACTGCTGTGTCGTGGTGGTGGAAGGTGGTCCCAAGCAGCAGAAAAAGTACCGCCGCCTCATGCTGACGCGCATCAAATGGGATGAGGATCTGGCCAAGGGCAACGATGGTCAGGATGTACCCAACTCGTGTGTCCTTGTCTGGGAGGGTACCAGCCAGCGTCGTCACTTTGGCGAGATCAAATTCAAGATCTTTCCCATGGAGAAAATGGCACGCGAGTTCTTCCAAAAGCATCAAGTGGAGCACTACTGGGATCTGGCCTACTCCGGCGCCGTGCTGGAGGCCTCCACGGATCAGCAGTAAGACAAACTTGCGTCTGAAAGCATTTTTGGCATATTTTTAGCTTGGAAAGTAAACATTTCGATTTGGAAAATAAGTTATCTTTATAGTTGGAGCACAACTTATTTAGGCGGGGGGAAACGGAAGAAACTTTATTTATCTCTTTACAAATGGATCCTCCTTAATGTTGGCTTGGATGAACTCAGTCAAATCCTGCCGCCTGAGTCGCTCAATGATCTCCGCCAGACGCTGATCGTCTAGGGCGCTCTCAGCCTTCTCGCGGACATCGAGTTCGTGCTGCTCCTTGACGCGTGCCGTGAGGACGCGGCGTATTATCTGCCGCAGCGACTTGTTAATGGCCAGGGTGTAGTCGAGCAGTTTTACGTAAGTGGCAGGACTGAGATAGCCACACTGCTGGCACTGGGCTAGCTGATCGAAGGCGTCCATGCTGGCAGTAGTGATCAGGCCGTGCTCTTGGATAGCGGGGGCAGTGGGATCGCTGCTGTTTTCGCTGCCTGCCAGCGCGTGGCCTCCCCGATGCTTACGTAGCAGCTCCTCCTCCTTGGCACTGGGATTGAGGAACACATTGTCGCGATAAATGCACGCCGTGGAGGCTGTAATCAGGTCATAGGTGGAGATGCCGCACTCAACCAGGGCCACGCCGCAGCAGTTGATGGCCGTGCTGAGCAGACAGCCATCGTCGTCCAGTATCAGGACTCGTATGTCCACCTGGAAGTTGAGGAACTCTGTTCGACAGACAACTGGCTCCAGGGCCTTGGACAACATGCCGCCCAGATGCTTTTCGCGCTCCGGCACCGACGCCAGTTCCCCAGTGGCGAAGGCCGCAAAGTTTACAAAGCAATTGATGACGCCCATGTTCATGCGGCGGGAGCTGGCGCGCATCAGCTCGTGTGGAGGTGCCACAATGGCCATGACTTTTGTGTTGCCATATTCCATGTAAGCGGAGCCCCGAACTGTTGTCAGAATTCCAGCACGAAGGACTGCAAAAAGGACATGGAAGGATGGTCAATATAAACTAATATATTTAATATTAAAATAGACACTTGCATATTGAACGTGGAATCAGTTTAGTTGGGTTCTTGCCCGGCAACTCGAGGCTCTCGAAGCCCTCCTCGCAGTCCTTTGGCGTTGTGTATAGATCTTCTGCAATGGTGGCCCCATCCAGCAGGGTGTTTTTCGTTTGTCCTACCCTCAACATTGTTTTTTTTCTTGCCCTTAGATATATTTATTTTAATTAATTAAAAACAAATAGAAACGTGTTTGAAAACAGGGTGCAAGTGTTGAAAAGCCGATTTTGCTGTTATCCAACACTGAGGGATATCGATGTTTGCCTATACAGATAGTTTCCATAGTTATTTAAAGCAAGCGAATTTAAAAATGTCACACACAAAAACTATATATCAGTTCATATAGTTTTTCATATTGAACAAATCCTTCAACTTTGTTTTTTTACCCAAAACACACCTCTATCAATTAATCGATAGCTAACAAAATGAATCGATACTTTCAATAGTCGCTCTAGTTGGCAACTCTACTAAAAAGCGCTGTGTAATTCTGCTGAGGAAAAGAAGAACGAAATAAAAAGTGAACGCCGCATTTAAAGCAAAATCTTAAATTAAGAAAGTTTTAAAACGAAAATAGTTTAAATATTCGTAGTTGAAACATGACGGGTGAGATTAAGCAGGAGAAAAAGGAGCCGGCTGTTGCCGATCCAAAGGATTTGAAGGCAAAGCAGGCAGAGTCTGGTGATGACAAAGCAAAGAAAGACGACAAGGAGCAGCCCGAGCTGTCCGACGAGGATCAGCAACTGCAGGAGGAACTGGAAATGCTGGTGCAGCGTCTGCAGGAGAACGACAAGAAGCTGTATCAGCCAGCGCTGGAAATGATGGCCAAGCTGATCCGTGCCTCCACAACATCAATGACTTCGGTGCCCAAGCCCTTGAAGTTTATGCGACCCCACTACGAGACCATGAAGACCGTGTACAAACAGATGCCCGACGAGCAGACGCGCCAACTGTGCGCCGACATTATATCGGTGCTCTCGATGACCATGGGCAGTGGAAAGGATTGCCTCGCCTACAGGTTTCTTTGCGACCGCAAGCAAAAGATCGGCGAGTGGGGCCATGAGTACGTGCGTCATTTGTCGGGAGAGATATCCGCCCACTATCACGACACCACGGGCGATTTCCGCACCCAACTGATAGAGCTGGTCAAGCAGATCATTCCCTACAATATGGAGCACAATGCTGAGGCGGACGCCTGTGATTTGTTGATCGAAATCGATCATCTGCATTTGCTCAGCGAGTATGTGGACGAGTCTGCCTATCCCCGAGTCTGTCTGTACCTGCAGTCCTGTTATCCGTATGTCCCCGAGCCGGACAACACCATCATACTGGAGACTGCCCTGCAACTGTCGCGAAAGTTCACGCAGCATACCCAGGCCATGCGTCTGGCCCTGATGCTCAATGATATGGACAAGATTGGAGAGATATTCAAGGAGCCCAAGGAGCCGTCTATGCAGAAACAGTTGGCCTTCATGCTGGCCCGACAGCAGATCTGCCTGGAGCTGGACGAGTCGGTGCCGGACTACGATGACCTCATGGAGATCATGTCGAATGCGAATCTGAACAAGCACTTCCTCAATCTCGCCCGTGAGCTGGACATTATGGAGCCCAAGACACCGGAGGACATCTACAAGTCGCATTTGGACAACTCGCGTTCGCGTTTTGCCTCCATTCAGGTGGACTCGGCCAAGCAAAATTTGGCAGCTAGCTTTGTCAATGGCTTCGTCAACGCGGGCTTCGGCGTGGACAAGCTGCTTTCCGAGGATGGCAATAAGTGGCTGTATAAGAACAAGGAGCACGGCATGCTCTCGGCCACCGCCTCACTGGGCCTGATCCTGCTCTGGGATGTCGATGGCGGCCTAACCATGATTGACAAATATCTGTATTCTACGGACGACAATATCAAGTCGGGTGCCCTGCTGGCCTGCGGCATCGTTAATTGCGGCATTCGAAACGAGGTCGATCCGGCCCATGCTCTGCTCTCCGATTACATTGAGAACCAGAACAACTGCATGCGTGTGGGCGCTATCCTGGGCCTGGGCATCGCCTATGCCGGTTCCAATCGCTCCATTGTGATCGACACCCTCAAGACGGTATTTTCGTTTGGCAGTAACAAGACCTCCGCAAGCGTTGAGATACTTGGCATCACGGCTCTGTCGCTGGGCCTGATCAGTGTCGGCTCCTGCAATGCAGAGATCACCGAGATCCTGCTGCAGACCATCATGGGGTTGACCAAGTCCGACCTGAAGGATACCTACACTAGATTCCTGTTCTTGGGCCTGGGTCTCCTCTATCTGGGTCGTCAGAAGTCCACCGAAGCCGTGATGATGACGCTGGAGGTTCTGGAAGAGCCCTATCGTAGCATGGCCACCACCATGGTGGACATTTGTGCCTATGCCGGCACTGGCAACGTTTTGAAGATCCAGCAGCTGCTGCACATCTGCTCCGACCACTATGAGACTGTCAACGCCGATGACGAGAAGGATAAGAGCAAAAAGGACAAGGCAAAGGATAAGGTAACTCCTTCATGCATTCCCAGTAACTATTACTAACTATATTTTTTGTGTTTCCATTTTAGCAGGACAAGGAAAAGGAGAAGGAGAAAGAGAAGGAACGCGAGAAGGATCTGTCGGCCACACAGGCCATAGCAGTTCTGGGCATTGCCTTGATTGCCATGGGGGAGGATATTGGCGCCGAGATGGCCTATCGTTCGTTTGGCAATCTGTTGCGCTACTGCGAGCCGGCCATTAGACGCTCCGTGCCTTTGGCCCTGGGCCTGATATCCGCCTCCAATCCCAAGCTGAACATCCTGGATACGCTGAGCAAGTTCTCGCACGACAGCGATGCCGAGGTGGCACACAATGCCATTTTTGCTATGGGCCTCGTGGGAGCCGGCACCAACAATGCCCGTCTGGCTTCCATGCTGAGACAGCTGGCCCAGTATCACTCGAAGGATCCCAGCAATTTGTTTATGGTGCGCATTGCACAGAGCCTGACCCATTTGGGCAAGGGTACCCTCTCGCTGAGTCCCTACCACAGCGATAGGCAGCTAATGAATCCGATGGCCGTTGCCGGACTGATGGCCACGCTTGTGTCGCTGCTGGACGTCAAGAACCTCATCCTCAATCGCTCCCACTATCTGCTCTACACTTTGGTGCCTGCCATGCAAGCCCGCATGCTGATCACCTTCGACGAGGAGCTCAACCAGCTGCAGGTGCCAGTACGCGTCGGCATTGCCATCGATGTTGTCGGACAGGCTGGCAAGCCGAAGACCATCACCGGCTTCCAGACGCACACAACGCCCGTCCTGCTGGCCATTGGCGAGCGTGCCGAGTTGGCTACCGACGAGTATCTGGCCCTGACGCCGGTCATGGAGGGATTCGTAATACTGAAAAAGAATCCCAATTTCGTCAAATAGAATGATTCAATCATCGATCAACGGATCATTAGTTAAGTTCAAGCGAGAAATTTAAGGTTCAGAAACATAACACCCCCAACAATATACGAAAACTTGTTCTCTTTCCGGCAATTGATTTCAACTGTCATTAATAAAATTTATATATACTAAAAAATCGGGGCAAATCCATTACCAAAGAAGGGAGACAATGCTCTAAGGATCGGAGTCCATTTCGACAGATATACAAATGTACATAAATAGATGGAGTTTCTAAGGAAATGGTATTTCTTGAATATCAAGTGGCACAAGTGGCACAAGTGACACCAAGCGAATCCCTGGGAGAAACCGATCGAGGGGCGCTGCTGAATGGCCAACCGGTCGCGTACATGCAGGACAGATAGATGTTAAGCTTATCTAAAAGATCTGGCTATCCTATTATTACAACTTTACGAAAAGGAAACAAATTTTTAGTAGACATAAATGTGCTATAGGAGCACACGAGCCTCAATTAGCCTCAGGTATGGCAACTGAATTGATTCGGTTTTTTCTCTCGCTCAGCCACCAGTTGATTCTCTGGTAGAGAGAAAGAGAAAGCTTGCCTCACTAACATGAACTTTGCAGAGATGACTGCAGCACGCTGTATCTCTATCTCTCTCTCTTCCTCTCTGTCGCTGTTCGCAAATAGGCCGAATCCGTTTAATTTTGCTCGCCCTTGTCGTGAGAAATAGGAGTAGTATAAGAGAGAAAAAACAATAGTTCTAACGATCTAACGTTAATTCTTGCACAACCTAATGATCAGAATTACATAATGTTTGATCTGTTTTTTTTTTACATCTGTCTCTCTCTTTCTCTACTTGCTTAAACCAACAACAGTCGTTCTTCTCCTACAGGGGAGGCGCATTGCATGAGGAAGATTATGCAGATTCAGCAATCTCAGCATATTCTCTATGACGATACGAAAATTGCGGATGCCACAGATTTTGGTACTTTTTGCGGACGGAAGGCGATATAATAATTCGAATAATTCGTAATAATACAGTTCTTCTTGGTTTCTAAATCAGTTTCAGGTTTATTTTGAGGGCCCGGTCTCTAACATAATCAGAATCACTATAGTCTTATATAGGAGGCATACCAGTGGCCAAAGGAAATATCAATATCTGCTAGTTGTCTGGCCAAAGTTGAAGCAATCGTGGCATCAAGAACACTAGTGAACACGACTTTTGATCACATTTTTGTGATAGATTTGGATGTTTAAAAATGTTTAAGGAATCCTTTTTTGGTTTGGTCAAACGGTTGTAACTTGGCCCTTTATTCATCGATTCTTACAAACGATACCTTAAACGACGCCTAATTAATGTGCCTATCTAAAACAAAAAATGTTAGCAATAAAATAAAGTCAAAATTTCGGGAAAAAATACTGAATAAGTTATGAAATTTAAAAGCTTTATAGCTTTCAGACGTTAAGTTGCAGCTGCAAAGTGTCTGGGTCAGATTTATAGCTGCATTTGTCAGCTTTTCAAAACTGCAAATACAATCAGTTGCAGCAAACTTAAGTTATGTGAAAAATAAAAGCACTATCTCTGAAAAAAAAACCACATTTTTGAAAAATTCTTAAAATAGAAACTAAACCTGGAAAAAAAAAACCATAATTCTTTAAAGAATTTTAAATCTCCAAATCTATCAGAAGAAGTCATTTTGGGCGACAGCGGGAAAAAAAATTGAATTTTGTTGAGTAGTAGAAGCAATCAACACACACTGTGTATTTTGTTTTTGCATTCTCGGACTTCTCTTTTACACTTTTTATGCGTGTGCCAGACGAGGATAAAAATCTCAGGGCGATGGAGGGAGCAAGGACATGCTTAATGCTTCGTACAAATGTATCCATATGTATGTATGCCTGCCTTTATTTTATTTCAGCTACATTTTCGTTCTTTTTTTCTGTGTGTTGTGTGTGTGGATTCGAAGTGAATTTTATTTATGTACGAACGGATGTGTATAGTAAATGTAGGTGTGTGATACTAGTTTTGGAATTGCTTGTTTAAAATAGACTCGCGCTTATTGCCGTAAATATATATATATATTTTTGCATATACTCTTTGCTAATTACAATTGATACATTTTTGTCCTTTTCATAAAATTAGAAGCTGATGAACAATTTCACACAGCAGCAGAATTTCATTTCTCTTAGGTCTACGAATGGATCATAAATTAGTCGTCAATTGATTTTTTTGAACGGGTTGCCCTCAGCCCTGTATACGTATGTATGTTTGTTTGTTTGTCTCTGTGGTTTATTAAGTAATTGCCAAAAAAGACAATAATAAATGATAATTTTTAGCACAACTTTCCGATCAATGTACGGCCTTTTTTCTTGTAACAATGAATGCAAATGATATGGGGGGTATTGCCAAGACTCGTACGAAATTTAAATTTAAATTTAAGCTTAGGTGCAAATTAAAAAAAAAATTCTGTTTAACCGAGAAAAGGCTTTAAGAAAATGTGCAACATAAAGCATTGATTAGAATTAAACACAATATAAAAGATTATAGTGATCATGATAGAAGTGCACGTCAAAAACAATATACAATATACTAGATATACTATATTAATGGTAAGCAATACGATGCGATGCGTTATTCAGTTTTTTGCTGTCGATGTGGTTGTGGTGTTGCTGGTGGTGGAGGAGCAGCAGCAGCAGCAGCGTCTTCGCTTGCGTCAGCGCCTCTCGTATTTGGCCAGCGGCACTGAGAGCCTGGTACGCACTCCTGCTCCCCCACCTGCTCCTGCTCCTGCTCCTGTCGATGATGACTTGTTGTTTCGCTCTGTGGTCGAGCGGGATCGCGAAAGTAAGCGTTTATTGCTGTTGCTGGTTGTTGCTGGCAGTGTTTGGTGTTTATTATTATTGCTTTTGTTGCGACTCGCTCCAGTCTCTCCTCCTCCTGCTCCTCCTCTGGCGTTGCTGCTGCCTTCGCTGTATCGCTGACGCTTGCTCTGCGCTGTAGTATCTGCAGGTGATGTTTGATTTTGTTTGTTTTGGTGGGAAATGTTTATTAATTAATGGTCAGTAATTACTACAAATTGCCCACGCAGTCATCAACATCAACTGGCAGTGCAATTCCATTGATCTCTACATCAACTTCAACCACAGCATCATCCTCATCCTCATCATTATCCTCATCTTCATCTTCAATACCCACATTGACCCACGCATTGTCATTGTGAGGAGCAATCACATTCACTTCGGGCGCATCATCCGCCGCCGCCGCTTGCTCCACATCTATCGGATCGATCGGCATGGTTCACATTGAGAGAGAAGAGATCGAAAAATACATCCAAAACGCACAAGAAACAGAAACACAGATAAAAAAAAAACAAACAAAACAGAGAGAAAGAGAGACAATCGGTGAAGATCGTCGTCGTCATATATAAATTTTGGATAGAAATTTGGAATTTTGTTCGTTTGTTGTGAGAGCTCATGACACGATGGATGGATGGATGGATAGATGGACGTATATATGGGGATATGCATCTGCTAGTGATTCCCCAACAATGGATATATGTACACATGGATGTCTGTTCTCACGTCTACAGTGAGAATGTTGCCTTTTGATACCAAGCCAAATGACCATGAGATCGAGATGAAATGCCACTGAATGCCACACTCTATGGATCGGATGTCGGATGGCAGATGTCCGTGGTTAGTACTCACCTTTGAGGCTCAGTTTGCGCTTCGATGTGACCGGTGCGGAGGTGGCAGCAGCAGCAGCAGCTCCAGTGCTCAGCCGAGTGCCGCTGCGTTTTAGACTGGGATCGGAGCGCCGTTCCCGTGTGTTGGCCAATGTGGCAGCCGGCTGATCGGCACACTTTTTGGCCACATTGTTGGTGCTGCCACCCGCAGAGCCATTGTCCTGTCCGGAAGCTGATGCAGCAGCAGCGGCCGCAGCAGCCGCCGCACTGGCCCGCTTCAGATGAGCCGGCATACGCTTGGGCGGTTGCATAGCCGCATTCGAGCTGCTGCTGGCAGCCGCCGCTGAACTGTTTGAGGAGGTAGTTGGTCTGTCTGTACTGGAGGCCATGGCGGACATCTTCTGTGGGGACTTGTGGGCCTTGAGGTCCTCCTGCTTCTTGTGCATTCCCACGTTCAGCCAGTACTCGAGCTGGGTTTTGTGCTGGCGCTGCATTAGCTCTTGCCCGGCCGTATATTTGCTGAGCAGGCCCTGCAGCTTCTGCACCGTCTTGTATACGTGCTCGTTCGAGATGAGGCCATAGTCAAAGAGGGAGCACATGTGCAGGATGAAGTTGCGATAGAGATTCTTGCGCACAATCTCATGGCCCTTGGCATCGAGGAACATTTCGCAGGCCAATGGCAGCTGGCAGTTGCCAACGAATCCGTGACGCATCACATGCAGATTCCATATCTTCATCAGTTCCTTCTCCCCCTCGTTCACGTCGGAGAACTCGTCAATCATCTGTATGGTCTTCTGGCGCAGCCACAGCGGATCACTCTCGCCCTCCGAGTCAATGTCCAGCTCCTTGGGATGCACTGGCAGACAGGTCTCCGTATGATGGTACAGCCTTTAAGCATTAGTTTCACAATTAGTTTGCCTGCAGCTCGTCCAGTGTATGCCTTACCTGTTGTGGCCTGTGATATACGAGCGCTGGTTACTGATATCATCCTCATCCAGCTCGAGGAACTCATCCAGACTCGACTTCTGCCTCCTGGGCCGGCACACCATTAGGCTGGTCACCGAAGTGCGCCGCACAGGGCCGCAGGTGCGGGCAAACGACGAGCCCGATGGCCCGGCCAGATCGTAAGGAGATCCAGCGTACGACCCATCGTACGCATCATTGATGGTGACATCGATACGCGCAGCGCCGCCTGCGGGCTGGTAGGTGAAGTTGAACCGTGCATGGCATAGCTTCAGATGCTTCAGCAGGGCGTACAGACGCAGACAGTCGAGACCGCACCAGGGACAATTCAGCTCCTGCGTGTATTCCGTCTGCTGGCGCGTATTGTTGCTGTACATGAAATTGTACACGATCTGGATGCGCTCGGGGGGCGTTGTCTTGCAAATGCCATTATTCTTGAGGCTGTTGCCACCACCACTGCAGTTATTGTTGTTAGTGAAATGATTATTATTGTGATTGACCGCATCGGCATCCAGATGATGGACATAGCGCTGGAGTTCGGGCGCCGATATTGTCTCTGGCAGCTGCTCATTGGACAGCGTCAAATGGAATTTCAGCATCGGACTCTGTTGATAGACATCGTAGGTGAGCGAGAGTGGAATGTAGCCATCGGGCATCGTCTCCCAGGTGCATTTCTTTGGTGAGAAGGACTTGATGCTCGATGAGTTTAACGGCTGGAGCATGGCCTCGTATTCGCCCTCGGTGATGAATCCGCTTGACTTTTCATACAATATCAGCTCAGAGCCGTACATCTTCTCATTTGGACGCGACCGCTTGTTCGAGGGGGTTTCTGTGGGATGGGAAATAGGGTCGAGAGGTAGTTTCTCAGTCTCAGACAGATGTTTTTCGTCTCTCTCAATCCGATTTTTACCTGCATTCTCATCATTGCACGCGCTGGCGGGCGAAGACAGAACCTTGATCCTGAAGAGCAGCTTGTAGAGCGTATGCTGCTCACCCATCGGCCGCATGGTCTGCAGGGGTATGCTGATGGTGGCATGCTCGACAATGCGATCCTTCGGATTGTACACGATCTGTGAACTCTTGCTGAGCAGCTCCTGAAAGTCCAGTGTGCTGTCTTTGCGCTTGCTCCGCGTGATCTTGTACAGCGTGGTCACAACACAAACCGATTCACCGGCTTCGCAGAGTAGTTGCTCCTGCAGCATCTCATCGCTGTCCGATGATTTGATCTTCTCGTGCAGCGAGTCGTAGATAACGTGCAGGTAGTTTTGTGATACGGCTTCGGATTTCTGTATAATCCTCTCCAGCATGGAGTTGATCTGGAAGCTGGCCCGCTTCTTGTTGGTTCGGGACATTCGCTCCTTCATATAGCAGAGCGTTCGATTCAAGAATATCGGCTGCACCGGGGAAAACAAGAAGAGAACTTGTAATGCATGTGCCGTCGGTCTAAGGGATGTTATGTCTGGGATGGGATGAAGGTCTTCACTTACGTTTGTCTCATGGCGGTTGCGTAGATACCGATAGATTTGCGTGGGCTCTGAAAATGAATTAATTTTTTTGTAAGTTTGTCTGTTGGCTGAGCAAGATATTCCGCTCCAAGCCACACTCCCACTCACTTTCAAACGCTTGCAAAAAGAGTTCCTGCTCTTGATGGTGTCCATTGAGCTTCCCTTGGGCCTCTGCCGCTGCCGTTCCTGTGGTCGTTGGCGCTGCCAACGTAGCATTAGTTCCATCTGCTCCATTTCCATGGCCATGAGCCGCGCTCGACCCACCGTTAATGCCATTTGCCGCAGCGCCAGCGCCATCTGCATTGTCTTTCTCGCGTTTTTTCGCTGGGGCCATTGTGTGTCCGTTTGTGTGTCACGATGCGAGAACTGTTGAGGATGATGGGATGGAGGGGGGTGCTCTAATTGTTGGAAATGCAACCGCTGCACAATATCCACGCACAGACTAACAATGCTCTAGCATTTCAGAACATATTCACATTTGTTTTTCCCATTTAGCATGAGTTTTTGTTTTTTTTCCGCGATGCTTTGCGTGTTTTTGCCGTTTCCCTTTTCGGCGCGAAACCTTTTGCTTTTGTCTCAGCGTTATTATAGGCGTTGTGTTACGATACGACTGCGTGTTGCATGACAAGCTAAATTTGTTACTTCACTGATACGAACATTTCACGCACAAGAAAATATAAGCAATTGATTCACTTTGTACACAAAAAAAATAGTTCAGCCACTAGCATTACAAAGGTATTGCAGTAAATATAGTTTTGCGTTAATTAACTGTTATGACTGAAGCCAGGTCGTATCGTGTATCCTCTTGGCCACCTAAATAGGTTGAAAAACCATCGAAAGTACTATTGATATATCTAGCAGTATGATGCCGATAGTTTGAAAGATAGCCAACACTGGAATCCACGTAAATTGTTCATATTTAACAATTTTTGTTAAATTAACGTAAAAAAACACTTTATCTCATCATTGAACAATTTTTTTAACTCCTTTTATTTAAAAGCATTTTTCTATTCTTTCCCAACAGCTGTTCCGCTTTTCAATACAGACGATCTGGCAACACCCACCCACCACACCGATAGAAGCGTGCAGAGCCATTTGATTTTTTTTGACTTCAATTGTACCAAAATTATCAACAGTCGGAGCCGGCACAACTGTTTTTAAATAGCTAAATTTCTTAATAAACTCTTCACACAAAGCAATGAATATGGACAAGAACAGTGCAGCGTTGTACAAAAAGATGCAGACCGAGGTTGAGTCATATCAAAACCTTCAAAAGTGTATGTAAATGGAGACGCACATTTCCGTGCAATTTTAATAATACTATGTGCTCCATGCAGCCTGCGTAAAGATGGTCAAACAGCGGGGGCTACTGGAGAGTCAGCTAAATGAAAACAAGTGCGTTTTGGACGAACTGAATCTGCTGGGACCGGACAACAAAGTCTACAAACTGTTTGGCCCTGTGCTGGTGAAGCAGGAGCTGGAGGATTCACGCCAGAACGTGGGCAAACGCATTGAGTACATCTCCAAAGAACTCAAGAGTTCCACTGATACCCTGGAAAATATGTAAGAAAGCATCTGTCCGGCGAGAGTTTTTTTCTCTGACAATTGTCCTTTACAGGGAAAAGGATATGCTGAAACATCGGGAGGCTGTGGCCAAGTACCAACAGCAGTGGCAGGTGGCGGCGGCCATGAAGTGAAGGCCCTCAGGATTAAAACTTAATTTATAATTGTTTTGTAGATGTTTCAGAGCATTAACAACAAACACCAGCCCCAGCCTCATCTTGGAAAGAATAAACTGCTTGCATTTTAAAGTACATACCCAGCAAACCAAACTTTTATCTTTGTGACTTGCGAGACTTGTGTGATATTTCTCGAATATGATATTCTGTTTAATATTACTAGGATATTGAGCCCTGAACAAATAATTTTATCCGACAGACGAAACAATTTTCTCCAAGATTGGCCAATTTTAAAAACTTCGTTTTTTGGATTCTGTCTAAAAACGGAATGTCAAGGCATAAAACGTAAGTGAGCATGGAATGCGCCGTAAGAAAACGTAAGCGAGCATGGAATGTTGCCTTTACAAAAATCCTTAAAATGTCCCAATAAAGTAGGATGGTCATACCTCAAAATATACCGTAAATATAAAATATTTGTTGATTTTGACATTCCGTCTAATACTATTAGCTAGCAAAGACCCTATGCACTGACCACATAATTTTTACTGACAAGTTCATCAATTTTCTATGAGATTGGCAAGCTTCTTGGCAAAGGTCACATCAAACATCATAGGGCCGTTTATTTCAACAAAAATCAGTGTGACCGTTATATATTGTGGTGATATTTTAGAACATTATTTTAGCAGTGTTGTCAAATAAGTAAAATGTATCGATATATTTGATATAGCTTTGACAACCCTACTTACATTGCCACGAAGAACAGAATTTTTTTGTTGGCACATCCGAAATTATTAAAAAACAGTGCATTTAAGAGTGCATTTCGAATAATTTGACGCAAGCAAACGATGGGTTCGAGTCACAGCATACACGTACCCGGCGGGGGCACAGAAGGTAACGTACACACCCAGAGGAAAGAGGACAGGACATGGACCACGTAAACCTTACAACGTCGGTCGGTCATTGGTCTCCCAATTAGAGATCGCACCCACCGCCCACATACACACACTTGTACACGTACACGTAGCCGGACAAAAATAAACGCATATGATCGTAGAATAAACTTCTCATGGTCTCTTTATCGCCAGGTTACCACGTACTTAAAGTGCAAGACAACTCGCCGGGCCAGAAGGCCGGACTGGAGGCCTTTTTCGACTTCATTGTGGCTATTGCCGGCACTCGGCTGGACCAGGACAACGACATGCTCAAGGAGCTGCTGCGCCAGAACGTTGACAAGCCCGTCCGTCTCACCGTCTACTCCAGCAAAACACAAACTGTGCGGGAGCTGACCCTGACGCCAAGCACCAGCTGGGGGGGCCAGGGACTGCTGGGGGTGAGCATTCGTTTCTGTTCGTTTGAAGGGGCCAACGAGAGCGTGTGGCACATACTGGAGGTGCATCCAAACTCTCCGGCGGAGCTAGCCGGGCTCCGGGCCTACAGCGACTATGTAATTGGAGCGGATGCCATACGCCACGAGAACGACGACCTGTTCACGCTGATCGACACGCACGAGCAGCAGCCGCTGAAGATGTACGTCTACAATCTGGACGACGATGCTTGCCGCGAGGTGACAATCAAGCCCAACACGGCCTGGGGAGGAGAGGGTGCTCTCGGCTGTGGCATTGGCTTCGGATATCTGCACCGCATCCCTGTGCAGGCTGTCCCCGTTCCAGCCCCTTCGGGGTCCGTTGCTACTGCAGCCGAGGCCGCTCCACTACTGACGAGCGGAGGCGGACAGGCTCCTGCCCCTGTGGCAGTTGCCGGCTCTGCTGTCGTTTCACCAACGTTGCCTTATATACCGCCACTGGCCAACACCTTTGGATCGACCAATGCCGAGATAAAACCCCAAACGATTGAGCCGCCAGCCCAGAGCCTATTCAAGACATATTTCAATCCAGACGAATCAACAGATGCTCTCAGCGCTGCGCTAGAAACACAGGCAACCATTGCAGAGCCGCAACTACCGGCCCCACCAGGCAACATACCGGCTCCTGCTCCTATTCCTGCAGCGCTGATTTCTCATCCTCCACCTGCGACTGTGGCTGGACCTCTGGCTGGTGTTTTTTCCCCTCCTCCGCCTGCTGCAGCCCCTGCAGTTGTTGAGGCTCAAGCGCAGTCTGTACCGCCACCAGCGAACATCTTCATACCAGGCGTCTACGATCCCAACACACAGCACAATGCGAGCGTGGTCCTCGGCGGAATACCGGTTGCCCAGCTGCCGTTCCCACAGGCCACGACGGCGCCACCACAGCTGCCTCCAGCAGCCGTGCCAATGTTCTCCACACCACAACAGGCCTACATGTCGGCTCCGGCGGCTCTCTCCTATCCGGCTGCCCAGACGGTGCCCTCGTATCCGCAAGTACAGCCTTCCATGGGCGGCCTGTTTCCCACGCAGCCAACGCCGCTGCCACCACAAATGGCCCATGTGTTCACACCACCACAGGCGCAGTTGCAGCCCCAGATGCAGCCGACTCCATCTAGCAGCGAACAGCAGCAACAACCGGCTACAACTCAGGCCGGAAACTAAGACCACATCCACATCTGAGCAGCGCTGTGTTGACCAATTGGACAAATTGTCGTTAAGCTTTTATCTATCATCTGATTATATTGTATGATGGCGATACCCCAGGCCACGGAATAGAGCGGCAGAATGCTGACATAACATCAGTGGTACCCGCAGCAGATAAATATGTAAATGGCATTCGTAATATAATATAAATTAACTATTGTAATAAACAAATGATATACACACAAAAAATCGTATAATAGTTTCTAAGATCAAGAAGTAAACATCTTTAAATCCAATATACATGTTCATATGTACATATGTACCTGTTACTGTTTGATCCTTGATCAAGAAGATATTCTGTTATCCGAATGGGAAACCATTTTAGAACAAAAATCATTCCTGTTTGACTCGGACATCAGGAAGTTTTTCCATTTCGGAATGAAGTTGTTTAAATATTCTGCACATATGTAGTTCATTTTTCTCAATGATTTTGAGCCAGCTATCACTTCTGGAAAATGTTAACTGTCGTACATATTGCAGGTGCAGTTCAATAGCTATGTCATTAAGATCAATAATGCTCATTTATAAACAAGTTTACACAGCTTATATTTATTTCCGATTGGAGGCGACACAAATGGAATACGTAAATAATCCAATTGAAACGCCATGTACAAGATTTTTGACCACTCAATTGTCAATTCTAACTTCTGTTCAGTTTGTCAACTACTCCTTTAAGACAATATAAATATAGGGCAATTTACACATTTTTAATAAAAAAAAAAAAAACAATTTCAGATGAAGTCGATTTACTTTCTGAAAATATATTTAATAGAAAATATCGTCAGTAGTTTGTTCGTTCAATGAACTCTAAAGCTGTTTTCATAAAAATGCACCCAAAAGAACTCTTAATACGTCTCGAATGGGTTGCACAACTCATAATCAGCAAGGTACAAAGCTGGATTAAAAATAATAAAGAAAAAACAAAATGATATAAACTAGAATTTTGCATTTATGCCATAATGTTTGCTTTTTCGTGTGTGGTACAAAATGATAAAACCATAGGTTAAAAAGCTAAAGCTCATTTCATTGCAGGCACCTGGTTTGAAAGTATTTCTCATCAATGAAGCGACAAAACTCCACCAAGTGCTTGAACTTTTGCACGGTCTGCGCCAGTGCCATGTTGGGTAGCGTGGTGGTCAGTATGCTGAAGAGATGACCAAAGGCAATCGCATCCAGTTGACAGGGCTCTTCGCCATAGAAGAAGGGCGTGTCGGGTGACTCTTTAAGTTTGTATTCAAGCGTCTCGCAACATTTGGCCACTTTCTCAATGACGTTGTCTATGTCCAGGTCGTTCCACTGATAGACCTTCAGCAAGCGGAGCGCGTTGCGTCGCTTGCCATAGTTCTGCATGTGGTTCATCGGCCACGGATAGACACTGCCGTTGCGTGGGGCTGTGACCTCCTTGTAGACACGCTCGTTCTTAAAACTGATGTACAGCTCGGCCATGGTGAAGATGTTTTCCACAAGTGACACATATGTCCGCATATCGGCCTTCTCATCCTCGTCCTGCAGGTTACCGATGGCCAGCTCCTTCTGCTCAACAAAGTTGACGATTGGTTCGAATTCGGCAAAGATAAATGCCCCAGCTCGGACAAAGGGCAGCTTGGTCATGCGTCCCCCTGGCGACATGTGCTCTGCATTGGAGCACGTGCGCACGTCAAAGGGCAAGTTGCACATCTTGAGGTATGCCTTCACGGCCAGGCAACTGGCATTTTCCGGCAATAATATCTGCTCCACTTCATAGGGCTAACCAAGAATGAGAAGTGCGATAAGTCAGTCTTATAATTTGCACCGGTTGCGTGTTTGCGGTGCGATGCCTACCTGGTAGAGTGTGGTGTCTTCCGGCCATGGGTCAACGGACAGCTTGTTGACGGTGGCGAGTTGGTTTAATAATACGGATTGCTGCATTTTCTTTAAAATCCACACACAATTTCCAGCACAGCGATGAAGTAATCAAAAACAGCTGGATTTCGTGACACGGCGTGACTACGACATACTATCGATACAATATATTAATATATGGAGGTAACCGGCTGTCAGTTTGTTTGCTTGCTTTATAAATACTTTCGGATGTTAAGTACGTGGACAACCTCTCAATAATTCACGAAATTTTTTTCCTGGATAGACCCCGATTTATCATGAATTTAGGTAAAAAATGTTCGTGGCGGTCGCTTCTAGATTTTTTTTAAAATGTTTAAAGTTTCACTTTTTTCAAGCTAAAAATGGCTTGCGCGGGTTACTCTGTGTTGTTGTTGAGTTTTGGTGTTGTAATTTTTGTTGTTGCTATTGTTTTAGTTGTTATTTTGTTGTTATAATCACCAATTTTAAGGAAAACTAACTATGAATAACAAAGCAATTGAAATACATACTTCTGCAGTCTATTTTTATTGGAGTTGCGAAACGAGCCATAAAATAGTAAATTGGAAACAATGAAAGCGAGTTTACGCGACACTATGGCGCGCCATTGTATAAAAGGATGAGTCATATAATGATAGAAAAGCATACCATACTTTCTTATAAATTATTAAATTAATTAGATCTAAAGCAAATTCACTTTAATCTGAAATAACGATTTTCGGAGTACGTTTGATAACATTTGAAATGGCAGTGCAACCCTGTCTGGAACAGCTGTATGAAATCGCAATCGAAATCGGTTTCAGCTAGAAATACGACTAACAACACTATTTATTCACTGTTCCGCCTTCGTTCTTTCTAGTTTCTGTGTTTTTTGTGTTGTTTTGGCTTTGTTTTAATATTCAATATATTGAAAAATCATAGAAATATTTGTATTAGTTGTTGTTCAGGTGACAGCCAGGAAACAAGAAAAGAAACGGCAATTATTACTTAATTTGCATATTAAAAAGGTGAGTGCGCGTTTTTCGCAGTCGTTTTGTGTGCATGGCGACTGTCTGTGTGCTTGCACTGCATTCCAATGCATTCAAATAATATTCAAATTGTAATAAATGCTTCTTATCTGCACGCAAAGGCACCAACCACTCCCAAAAAAAATTCACTTGCAACCAACCAATCTAATCACCCAAACCGAATGACGAAAATTTGCCGGCCCCGTGTGTGTGAGTGTGTGATTCATACATATTTATGTATGTATGTGCATATGTGCGTCTGGGTCTTAACATTTTTCTGGCCGTGCACATTTCATTATCAGAACTGGGCATGGCATGGTTCTTTTCTTTTCCTTGAATTATCCGCACATCACACAAAGCGAGTGAGCGGGCGAGCACTTTGACGGGGGGTCTCTAGGCAGCCTCCCCTGCCCCTGAATTGCTCCACTCTAGCAATCTATCTATTGGAATTTTTGTTTGGAATTTTGTTTGGTTTGGTGAATTTTGTTTGGGCAGAACGCAGTGCGGATACCTTAATTTGAAAATTAGCTTAATATTTATTTTTTTATCTCGGTACATAGTACATCGTAGTATATATGTACGTACCATATGTATATAAATAAACTTTAATTATCTCGCAAAAACATTAATAACATTTCCATTCGCATGTACTCTGTTTTTCAATCCAAATTTGGAAAATTGAATACTATTATCGGTCCAACATGTATTGAAAATGGGCATAAAACGACCGACGTGTATTTAGATAATGAAAAATAATTGAAAAGCAAAAGCAAGATAATAAACTACCGCCAGAACATACTCGTCCCCATACATCCATGCATGCATGGTACATGTACATACATATGTACATATAAATGTGTACATGTGTTCGTGTGGCTGGAGGCGTCGGTCTGGTCGTATTCGCTTAACGCCCGTTCTGGTCAATATAATTCAATGCCGTTCTAGCCCCCCACCCCGCCTTCCATACGTGTGCCTTTTGCCTTATCTGCCTTTGTGCGTCCGTATTTGGTTGGGACCTTTTTTGTTTTTTTTTTTTTTTTTTCTATGCGGGGGGACATCTGCCAGCTGCAAACCGCCACCCCACCACAACCCAGGCCACATATATCGCCTCTCCATGCCACAGTTCATCAATGTGTTAATAATTGGAATTTAATCAATATTATCGAGTGGTTAGCTTAACTTGTGATGAATATTAAATGATAAAAGGCAATCCGTTTTATCTGCTCGTCCTGCTGATATCCACGGAATATACATATGTATATCCATCTATATACATATGTACATATGTATGTATTTTCATACTATGTATAATTGAAACAAAACCATTATCATGCCCTCATGTTACTCACACTACTAAAAATATCCCTATGACCACATGAATCATTAAGAGGAGGGATCAAGGGAGGCAGAGAGGAATACTCAACTAGGAAAAATCATGCGTAATCTTACCGATTTAAACGTATTCGATTGATAAATAAACATACCAAAATTGTTGTTCAGACCCCTAGCTAAGAGAGGAAGCCATGGCCGAAACAGAGAAGCAACAACACCATCCCGACCATCATGATGAGGATGTGCACGATGCCAACTACCAAGCCCCGCCGGAGAAGACCATCGAGGAGATCATGGCTGCCGATCAGGAGGATGAGAGTTTGAGACGCTACAAGGAGGCCCTCCTGGGTGCAGCCCAGACCGAGAAGATTGTCGTTGGTAAGAGAGCAGTGCAAACAAAGCCAATCGAATGCAAAACTAATTCTCCCTCATCTCTAGAGCCCAATGATCCACGCAAGGTGATTGTGAAAAAGTTGGCCCTGGTTGTGGAGGGACGTGATGATATGGAATTGGATCTGACCGGTGACATTAGTCAACTGAAAAAGCAGGTAGGGCGCATCATCAGCCCCAGAGCCCATAAACGAATCCATTTGACCCATTGACATCTATTTCCGACAGCTTTTTGTGATCAAAGAAGGTGTTCAGTACAAGGTGCGCATTGATTTCATTGTGCAACGCGAAATTGTTCACGGCCTTAAGTATGTGCAAAAGACCTCTCGCTTCGGCATGCCCGGTAAGTGATTCGAATTTAATGGATGATGGGTTGATGGGGATGGGGATGGGGATCTCCTTTAAATCGAAATTTTGTTCCATTGAACGAGCATTTGGTTCAATGTACATTTCGTACACTGTTCCGAGCACTTTTGGGACTTCACGTTTGCTCGTGGCCACAAATCGTTGGCGTTTTTTTGCCTATAAAGGCATCAGTTCTTAACAGACTTCTGTCCCAACAAGACACCAGCTAGAATATGGGGAATAGCACTTTCAATAGCACTAGCTTGCTCTGCGGAATATTCAGTGTGGTCTATATTGTGTTGATTACGTTTGCCATATTTACAATAATCATGTGCTGATCAATGTCCCTTTGTCCTTGTATGCCTTGCCCTTTTTTGTTGGATAATTATATTGCCTTGCGTTAAGTTGTGGGTAAGATTGTAGTTTATGACTGTTTAAGAGATTTTATTGGTTTTTTTTCTCTGTACTGATTAATCAATGACTTCTTTCCATTCCCATAGTCGACAAAATGAAGCACATGGTGGGATCGTATCCACCGAAGAAGGAAATTCAATTCTATTTGACGCCAGCCGAGGAGGCGCCCTCCGGCACATTGTCGCGCGGCACTTATTCGGTCAGCTCGATCTTCACGGATGATGACAAGCACATACACTTGGAGTGGGACTGGACCTTTGAGATCAAAAAGGATTGGGCATAAGGCGGAAACACACACCACACACACATAGAAACACACACACAAACACAAAAACACACTCTCAACAACACACACACAGACAGACAGACCAGACACACAGCATAAAGGTTTTTTTTTTTTTTTTGTTTCTTCCCCAAAATTGTCATGTAACTAGTTTCTTATTTTTGTTATCAAAATTCGTAAACGTAAAGTATTTTTGTGAATGGTATTAGAGCGAAACTATTTTTGTATCTAAAGAGTTAATGTAAAGCCACGATAAGTATTTTCGATATCCATTTGATATCCAGTGGAATGTAATGTGTGTAAATGAAGACCAATTCTCGCCCAATGTCACTCACTAAGAGATCCAGTCAAACCACTCAAGTCAACAACAAAACAAGTCAAGTCAAGTCAAGTCAAGTGAAGTAACTCTGCAGGCCATTGCATATGTCTAACATAAACCCTTTCCACCTGAACTCTATTGATTAGTAATGAGAACTTTAAGAAAGTTGTATGCATTTTCGCCATGTATTTAAATTTAATGAAAGAATCAATCAATTTGAACTGGAAATTGATACCTTACAATAATGCATTTGATATCTTTAAAATCGACATTAAAAGAGGGGATCCACACTGAACTCTTTACTATATTCTAACTATATAACTTAACTATCTCTGTGTATTTTTTGTGTACAATTTATGCGAATGCAGCAGAATGAGTGCAACTGAAGAGCAATAAAAGTAAAATATATTTAAATATACACATATGTATGTATGGGCACATATTGTTGATGTTTTTAATACCACCCACCCACCCACCAATTCTGCAGTAGCCTCAACGCTTTACAATGCTGCTTATCGGTTGACGTGGTCGTTGCCGTTGCCGTTGCCCAGAAGTAAACGTCATAAATTGCTGGTGGAAGTCAAAGGTACAACTCGCATTACTCATAAGCCGTGAATATCAACCATTTCAGTAGGGTGTAGGAAGAGAGAGAGAGCTAGACTTGTGTGCCTTGTCCTCTCTGTTTATATTCCGCTCAGGCAACATGTTGCCAAGTAAACTGTTGCATTCGGCAGCGCGCAGCGGCAACATGTGGCCCAACACTCGGAAGCAATCTTTGAATGCAGGAGAGAATAACGAACCGAAATGAAATGAAATTAAATATTCAAACGCACATTTATCTTAAATGAATGAATAAATAAATTGCCTGTTTTGTAAATGGCGCGATTTGCCGAAAGAAGAAAGCGCGCAATGTAAGAAAAACAGCAGTTATAATTTCAGGAATAAACCCTGAGGCATGACCCAGTAAATGGGGGAGAGGAAACCTTTGAGCCTGCTGTCATACCATACCATATCCAAGCTTCCTTGGAAGAACATTTCTTATTTATTCTTTTGTTTTCATTTCATTGTTTTTCTTGTATTTTTCGTGGAAAACAGCACAAAATAATTCAAGAACATCTTCTCTTTTTAAAGGTAATAGTTTGCTTTGAAGAAGGGACTCACTGTGTACTTTTTCCTGACATTTAAAGTCCACTTATATTTCAACTGCCATCCATGGATGCTTCCAATCGTATTTGATTGAAGAGCTGGCGCACAGATTGAAGAGTTTCCGATTCCACTCTGACAACTGACAATTCTTCTGTCCGTTCTGTCCTGCTGTCCATCTTTGTGCATTGCGAACAGAATGATTGACAGTCGCTGCACCAGTTCCATATTGTTCATGCAATCCCAGACACCGGACTGTGTGTCACTGTGGCCCCTTAACCTGATGCCGGCAATTGTCCACTCTGCCCTCCATTCTGGTCCGCTGCATCCGGGCATAAAGTTCACTGGAATGCTGCAATACAAAAAAAAAGGAACAGTTGGAAAAAAGGAAATCCAAATGCTGCAAAAAATGGGGATAATAAAGTAGAAAATAAATGAAATCAAAGAGGAAACGAGGCGCAACAGGCAATGTGCACACACGCATGGCTGGGAAATGCATATGGCGGCCTTGGCGCCCCATTTCGCTCGCATATCTGCCCTTATTGGCAGCTGTTGCACTGACGGCTGACCCATCCATGCAGGGCGGGAATGCCGGCCATAAACTACAGCAGATGTCAGCACCACCCACCCTCCCCTCACCGCAAATTCCATTGAGCTGCAGAAATATCTATCCTGTACGGTTGGCTAATGTCCTTTGCTGAGTCCATTTGTGTGTTCTAGTGTTTTCTTTTGTATACTGTTTGAAAATGTCTAAGTTATATAGCCTGATAAATCACCTACATCATAGTTTTCATTGTTGATAATTTATGTATCTTTAAATGTACATGTGTATATGTAGGTATATCTCCTTCAGTCTTCTGGTTAGTGTGTCTTAAGCCTATTTAGGCTTAATTAAATCTACTAAAGATTTGAGCAGCCTTCTGGTTGGCTTCCTATTTTGTATGCGGGCCAGCACCCCACACGGCGAAACGTGCGAAAGTTGCCTCCAACGGACAACGTGGCGTATGATGAATTTAATTTAACGCCATGAGTCGGGGTGGCCAGCACCCAGGGTACACAGGATACACAGTTGCGATAGATGGAAGTCAGCTTAACGATTTCGTTTTTATGATTGGATATCCGCTAATATTCGTTATATGGAAACAATTTATGATGAGTACATTTGGGACTGAGGGGAAAAACCATCAATTATTATGGGGCAGCAAGAGTAGAATGCATTTTTCACAACTATTATTTGCCCTATTTGCACTTAAACATTTAAAGGAATAAATAGAGGAGGCCATAAACAGGAGGCCATCCATCGCATATACGAATAATCTTACTTTGGGGCTTTAAACTTTGATGGCTCTGTGTCTCAGGACTCTTTAAAGGGGCGTGCCATATCACACGTCAACACAGACTGGCCATCAGATCTCAGCATGGCCAGCAGGACACAATTCAAAGTTCAGCAGTGCCGACTGCCGCCGACTGGCCCCCAGATAGCAAAAATAATTTGCGTTTATATTGAATTTGTTGTTGTTGTTGTTGGTGTTGTTTTTTGTTGCTTGCTTCTGTATATATTGTTTGTGTTATGCTAGAGATTCATTCGAAGTTGGCAGGAAATTGCATGATTTGTGAATATATTTATTCAAATGGACCTGCGGTCGATGGTCGACGGGCTGCTCATCTACATTTTCGGTGAGCCGACATTGATTTTTGGCATTAGCATTCCGGGTTTTTTTTCGTCTCCTGGGAATAATAATGGTTAAGCAAAGGAGAAGGAGCAGGAGCAGGAGAAGAGGAGGCTCGTCCAGGTGAGACGGTTTCTGGTTTATTTGAGAATCAAATTCCAACCTTAAGCAATCTCCAAAGGGCTCTCTACATGAAAGAGGGTTTCATTACTTGGAAGTTTGTTAATAATTGAGCAACTCAACAGAAACTCAACAGCAGCTCAACAGGCATTCTCAGTTCTTTATGGTTTAATGTGAGTTGGCGAAAAATTTAATATTAATTCGGGTAATTTAACCCTTTCTTCATATATACCTACAATATTTGAAACTTCTCAGAGTTTGAGTTGGAAAGTGTGAAGCCAGCACACACACAGCACACACAGCACACATTCAGTTGTGCTCTCAGAGGACGAGGATGTCAACAAGCTGTTGCCACAAGCAGATAAACTCGTACACTCAGACACACCCACCCATACACCACCCATACATAAATACAAATTCATTTGATTGTCTAGGAAAGGGCAGCGACAGTGGCAGCGGCGGAGACAGTGGCAGTGGCAGTGACAGAGATCCCATTGTAGATGGGTTGGATGTTGACTTTGCAGTTTTTACCGTTTTGTAATTAAGTGGAGCGCACTAATTAAAGAACATTTCGTAATTAGGCTTTGTGTCGTGCCCAAACTGACAGCTCACTCCGACATTAAATATATAGTAAGACCTTTTCCACATTCCCCTTTCCCCCATTGTCCCAAGTGAGAAATTTAAAGCCCTTTTTGCTGTGGCTTGAAGCAGGAATTGATTTCCACCCACCTCCCCTCCCTCACACACAGAGTGGAAAAGTTCAAGGGCGCATAAGTCTCAATTAAAAATGGATAAGAAAGAAACGTTAGTGGTAATATCCACTGGCATTGGCTGACACTTAATAGCCGTTCATTAAAATATAATTTACCACATTCAAGGTACTACTACCACAACTACTACCACTACCACTAACAGGTAGTAAAGAGTAACAGCAAGAGGAGGTGGGTACGCGTAGAACATTGATTTATGAACACTGCACTTAAATAAATCAATCGTATAAATCTGTCAGCGAATTCAAACAACAATCAATCAGAATTTGTTGAGCTGAAATTGCCACCCTTTGACAAACATACATACATACATATATACATATATAGGTAATACTTAAAACCTTTGAATCTATTATAAATTCAAGAACCAACCAAGTTAAGAATCTGCCCCGCCCACTCGACTTGCCCGCGACTATTCCTGACAGTCCCACGGCCCCCAACAACAGCTGCTCGAGGGGATTGAGTAATTTTATTCGGCTTACTGTCGTCGCCACCGCGCCGCGTCTCCACAGTGTCCTTCCGATGGCCCGGCCCCCCTCCGCACACCCCCTCCACCAACCACTGGCCACTGACTTTCAAGTTCGGCGTGGCGAAGGTAAACATGTTTTGATTTCGATCTGGTAATGTATTATGCATGCCAGAGACTCCGGGGGCAGAATCATGACCAGAGCCATGCTGACGCCTCCAGACAGGAGAGGTGGCCAAGGTGGCCACCACCTTGACCTTGGGGACAGCCAATTACCAGCATATCGAGTCGAGGCTTTGCCGCATCTTCAATCTATTGGGCGGCCAGATACCCTGCCCCAACCCCTATCCACAGTATGCCTATCCATTTCAGCTTACAAAATTTATGCAAAGTCCATTTTGGGCCTTCAATTAGTTAATTTGCCCTGATCCTTGGGCTTGACTAGGGCTATACACATCCAGAATTGGCCCTTAATGGCGTCTGATACCTTAAGCTGATTTCATTTTTGTTGATTCGTCAACCGTCAACCGTTGACCATTGTTATTTATGCACAACCAAATCCCACAGCTGGGGCCACCAACTCCTCTACTACTAGGGACTACTGTCCACTTGGGCCATCAATGTGGCCCTTGGGAGCAGGCCAGATAATTTTTTGGTAATTATTATAATTAAAAAGTATTATTTTATTGCAATTAAAGGAATTTCAGTGCAAATATGTATGTATATGGTCTCCTCTACTACTAGGGACTACTGTCCACTTGGGCCATCAATGTGGCCCTTGGGAGCAGGCCAGATAATTTTTTGGTAATTATTATAATTAAAAAGTATTATTTTATTGCAATTAAAGGAATTTCAGTGCAAATATGTATGTATATGGTCTCGGTAATTACAAATCACAATCTTATTGTCTGTGCAACTGTCCAACCAGCCAAATCAAGGGCCAGGTCAGGGTGCATTGTCAAAGTTCATTACGTATACGCCTCGTGTTGTCAGTCGGAAATTGCAGAAGTCAGCAAACCCCCCACATTGTGTAGGTGTTTGTGTGTGTGTGTGTGTGTTTGTGTCAACAGAGCTAGTCAAACATTATCCTAGTCTGCGGCCAGATGCAACTGAACCTCCCAGTTCCGTCGAGGAAGGGGAAGGGCAGGGGTAAGGGTAGGGGCTATAGCTAAGGGGAAAAGGAAAGGGAAACGAGTGCTGACAATATCCTGCTAAGCTGAAATTAACAACGAACTGAGAACTGGGAACTGGGGACTGGGAACTGAGGACTGAGGAAACTGGGAACTGCTCAGTAACTAATTTAATTCCAGGAAATTGAGGTTGAAGTGGAGGCGGGTGTCAATTGCATTAGCTGCACATCGAACTTCTGTGGCAATGGAGCCTCAACATGCCACGGAATAGGTCCGTTTTTTCCCTCCCTCGATTGGCGGCTCTCAATTTAAATTAATCAGATTGCACTAGAGTGAAGGTTTAATTGACAAATAGATGCAACACTAAAGAACTAAAGAACAGAATGGGGTTTTAAAAGGAGATCAGATGAGTCTAGAAACCTTACCATTTCCGATTGGAACTATGTATCTTATCGTACATTTCCTCACTCTCTCTCAACACGATCGACCAAGCTAGCACTCGCGATATCCTGCTGTTATATTTTGCATGGAATGCCTTCTGTTTGCTGTTCAAGTTTCCCATAAGCGAACAAACTCATAAGCTGGCACGTGAAAGTGGAACTCCTTCTATCATGAGAGTGTGCTAATGGAACGAAAGCGTAAAACCAAAACAGACCCACTAACGTTAGTCTCTCCCTCCCTCTCTCTCTCTGCGTTTTGCTTCGCTCGCTCTCTCTCTCTCTGTCGCTGCTCGCTGGCAAGCAAGGTCGGCAACATGTTGCCTGTTGGACGGACACACGGTTTCGTTTCTCATCCAATTTTGATTAGAACGTTCACGGGTGGCGTTGCGTACGGTTCTCGGTTCTCGGTTCTCGGTGTCGTCTCTCGGTTTTTCAGGCGCTCGGTGGTCGGTGCCCGAAATCTCGCGCGTTTCCTAGCCGTTGCTCGCTCTAGTGTTTTAAGTGAGTGTGAATGTGAATTTTTTTAAACAACATCTGCCATCGAGCAGTGGCCCAGCACACATACTGATGTAGGCCTATACATATATTTAAATATATTTATTGTACAACTGTACAGCCAAGGAGTATCATCAAGCAATTAGGTATTGTATGCCGCCAAGCCACATAACGGTATAATTAATGCAATGCGAAATTTTAAATACAATTCTTAATTTTGCAACCGGCAAAACCCCGATTGACTGGTTATGGCTTTATTGTGTTTTTTTTTTATAAATCAATAGCAGAGAGAGGAAAAGCCAGGGGGATTAGTGCTTGTTCAAAAAAGTCTATAATTTCGAATGTGCAGTAGTTTTTTAAGCCCTCAAACTCGTGATAAATCGTATTGTTTGTTTTTTTTGTTGTATTTTGGCAAGCAAAGCTTAAAACCCTTTCGAAAATATTGAAAAAGTTGAGTGTGATGCCAGAGAGCCGGCAAAAAACGTTGTTTACCTGGCTGTAACTAATTTCCCAGCTCAAGAGCGAATGCAAAAAATGTCTAAAAATACTCGAATCGAATCTGAATCGGAATCGGCATCTGAATGGGCAGCAGCGACAGATCGAAATAATCGGAGCACAGCGTGCGCTCTCCCTTCGGCTCTCAATCTCTATCTGTGTGTGTGGCATGTGTGTGTGTGTGTGATAGTGCTAATCGTATCTGATTTCGAATTTCTATCAAATATTTATATTCATTTGAGTTCTTTTCGGCTGGCCTCTTGATTAAATTCGGCCAGCAACAACAAGTGTCTCCAAACTAAATATACTTATATGTAGAATTTTATGAAATAAACCCGCACTCGTGTGTGGTAGTATCAGAAGGAAATCAAGAAGAAAACTTGGCAGCTGGCGGCGACACTTTGCGTCAGTTCTTGTTGTTGTTTATTTCGATTTATATTCGGTTTATTTTTTTTATTTTTTATTTTTTGTTGCTGTTGTTGTTGTTGCAATTTTTAGCAACGCGTCGGTCGAACGCGTTAATGATCGCCTGTGTATGTGTGTGTGTGTCTGTGTCTGTGACTGTCTCTGATGAAAGAAGCGATACAAAAATATACATATAAATATTCTGGTATATAAATTTATTTAGCAGCCACAGATACTTGAACATTTGTGTGTGTGTGTGTGTGTGTGTTTTATTTATTTATTTTGTTCTTTTTTGTTTCATTAATTTATAATCTTTGATGGCAGCAAAGGCACAAAGTGTGGATATGACAATGCTGTTTGAAATTAACTTAATTGCTGAAGATTGATTGGCCAGCAAGAAATATGTACCCTGTATATAGAATATTTGCTAATTAAACCTTAAACTAGGGAAACCGAAACTCAAAAAAGTCTTTGATATTGTGCATTCTTTTTAGCAGAATCGAAAGACGACCCATCTGAAATGACCTTAGCATTTGTCCCCACACATTTATGAAACATATGTATTTGGTTTATTTATAAACGTAAGCCACACACTTAACAACACCTTAACAACTCGGCCGGCCAAATCATTTGCCAAATGCTGTTGTTGGCTTTAAATAAATCAAGTTATAAAAGTGTTCTCACCGATTTTGTTTTGGCTCGCGGCTCCGCATTAATAAATTAACGCCCCCACCGCAGTGTTTCGCATTTTTCCAGTTTGTTTTTGTTTTTCTTTTTGCCTTTTTTTTTGGTTGCCTTTTATCTTTATGGCCGGCAAAAAAAACACCAAGTCAAAAATTGTATATAAAAAAATTGTCATGCTTTTCTATATAGTACAAATACTACATATATGCACATATGTATGTATGTACATATATCAAAGCAAAATTAAATTAACTTTGGAAATGCTTCCCTGCCTGTGTCTCTGCCTCTGATAAGAGAATGGAAAATAGACTTTGAAAATTGATTTAGATTTTTGTGGTCTTTTTTTTCGGGGGTGGCATTCGTTTATCTAAGGCGATAGGGCCGATAAAATAGTTCATTGAAGCCTAGCATTAAGTCCAATGAGACAAATTGTATTTTACATTTCTGAAGCCCAATGTACATATAATTTATTAATCGAGAGGAGCAAAGCTCCGATCCATCCCAACCGAAAGGGAAATAAAACAATTGCCAGACCGCTGTCCGAAGGTAAATGAAATATTTCTACTTATCAGCAGAGTTTAAATAAAAAGTGAGTAACACTAAACGCCAACTGTCTAATAGAGTGAGTCACGAGGGGAATACCACACTGAGAACCCACACTATTTCTTGGCTTTCAAATGGGTTAAGGTTAGCCCTAGTATTTTTCTTCTTCTGTTCTTCTTATCAACTAAAATAGGCTTTCCATGTAAAAGTGGGCAAATATTTCACAGTTTCACAGAGACACTCACACAAGTACGAATACGTATACAGGTACGTGTATGTGTATAGATTCTGTTTGAGGTTTAGGCTAATTTGCCGCATTCGCATCCACCTCTAGATACAACAAATATTCCACGCTCTCTGAGTAGTTCACACTAGACAACCAAATGGAATTCACAAGACTCTTTTATTATATTAGTAATCAGTATAAACCTTAACCTCCCTTAAACCTCCCTCCCAGGCAAGAACCCAGCTCCGACCGAGGGGCGCTGTCGCATAACGCGTGACTGCTTAACCGAACTGCAAGATAGGTTTTAGACTAGTGTTTGATGAACTAGGAGAACTAATCTAACTAGGAGAACTAAGCTAATTACGAGAAAAATATGAGTGTATCAGTAAC
Source organism: Drosophila azteca (assembly GCA_005876895.1). Taxonomy (NCBI): domain Eukaryota; kingdom Metazoa; phylum Arthropoda; class Insecta; order Diptera; family Drosophilidae; genus Drosophila; species Drosophila azteca. Next base: position 769,160 of record VCKU01000016.1, read on the forward strand.
TTAAGACGAGGAAGGGAGTATATATTTGTATATATGTTTATTTGATATTATCCATAGTTTGCTGAAAAAGACTAGAAATACGTACTTGATGTCTGTCTACCATCAAAGAAATAGTTCCTCTTTTTTGATGCAGATATTTCGAATATCAACTATTTTCAGCCTGAATTCAAGTTCAAATTCTCTGCTGTCTAGTGTATACAATACACTAAACGTATGTTTGTACGATTAGCACTCTTTATATACATATATACATATATTTTTTTGCACACTGTTTCCTCTCCGACTTGACTTTGTCAAGTTTAAAAAAATTTGTGAAAAATTGCGTTTTTATTTATGTACACAATTGCAATTGCCTCTGTGTGTTTCAGTATGTGTGTGTGTGTAGTAGTAGTTTCTTATTTTCATAATATCTCCGTCACTATATAGCATCATCTGTATGTATGTATGTATGTATGTATGTATGTTTGTGTGTGTGTAAAATATATTTATATTTATTTCTCGTTTGAATTTAATTAAATTTGCACATTTGTGTTAAATTTTCAACACATGTGTCTCTGTCCGTCTCTCATGCTGTGTGTGTGTGTGTGTGTGTGTGTGTCCATCTGTCTGTCTGTCTGTCTGTCTGTCGATCTGTCCGTGTGCCCGTGCCCCCCATGTGTCAACCTAGACGCCTAATCAAACAGCAACAACAACAAATGTTGGCAGTCAAATTCAGAGCCCTGAGAGGGGGAGATCGGGGAGCGGGGAGGGGGGAGTGGGAGATTGGGGAGCGGGAGAGACACGACACGAAAATGATAATAAACACGTCTAATGGCGGCTAACGAGAGCAAACAGAAAAACCAACAATAAACAAATAATAAATAATAGATAATAAATCCTAAAAATTAATTTAAATTAAATGAATTAAGAAAAACACTCGCATTGTTTTTAATTGCTTACAATTACGCGCAATTATACGAATAATTCATTGCAAACATTCCCACCTTCCGATGCTGTTTCGAAATAATCATGTGAGAATATTCATTCACTCTAAGAGAAAGAACTAACTTGAATCATTCATTCATTCATTGAATGAACCCCGTTTGGTGAATGGCAAAACATTCATAAAATCTCCATGGTACACTGTACATTTCTCTTGGCCAAATGAGATTCAATTTGTTCTCGGTGTGGACGGAAATGCTGCCGCATTTGTCTTGTCAAAGCCACTTTGCTGGCTCCGAAAACGGTTAAAAGGCTTACATGGGTGTTACGGCTGTCGCTTAAATTCGATTGACGATTTGTGCAGATGAAAGGCTTTGTTTGCCTCTTAGCCAAGTGTAATTTTGGGATTTGTTGCGTGTCTTAGGCTGCGATGTGTTGACATGTTTCGCAGCTTGAAAGTATTTATTCATCTTGTGACCCAATGGCTACTTGTTGGTATAATAATTGCTGAAAATTTGTCTTGGGTTTCAAACATATTCAAACTTGGTGCTGGACACTCAAATGTCCAATATACTGGCAGAATTTGTTGTCAAAAAGATTTCGAATTGATTTATTTGACCATAGTTTTTGGCCATAACTCGGCAGAGGCCGCAGCCTCGGCCAGCCATCGCCTGTCGCCTGCCTCTTGACGACGCCTCGACTTGGTGTCCATGGTGCGTGGTGCGTGGTGCGGGGTGCATTTGCACAAATCTTTGGGCCAGGCCGCTGCACCGGTCCTCAAACCCCCAAAAGGGGCGCAAAAGTTACAATTTTATGGCCACATCAAGTTTTGTCTTGCACATTGCACAAATATTTCATTTTGACAGACAGACAAGCATTCGAATACGAATACGAATGCGAGTATGAATGCGAGTACGAATGCGTCTCCCAAGGCGTATCCAAAACGGTTGAGTGGAAATTAAATTTGAAAGAGATTCTTAGCATTTCGCGTAGCATTCACAAAGTTCTTTCTTTCTTTCATTGTTTATTTCGTTTTCTTAATTACCTGTTGTGCTGTTCCTCTGCTCTTCTGTTGTTCTGTTGTTCTTTTGGCCTTTATTCTTTTTTTGGCGATAGTCGTATTTTTAGACTTTTGATGTCGACAACTTTTATGGCCCGGGGGCGGGCAGGGTAGCTAATAAAATCGCTTAGCACATGCTACAAACATTCCCTTCCTTCGGATCCATAAATAAGCAATTAAAATATCTTAATGCGCTCATCCCGGTTGCACCAAGCAGTAGGAGAAGGGGGTGGGTGGGGGGGCAGGGGCAACATTTAATTAAATTGTCCCATCAAGGTCTTATTGCCTATGTGTTCCCCGGTTCCAGCTGGCATTGCAGAGCGATTTTTATAGAGACATATCACAGATTTCTGGACAACTCTCCTCCCCTCTTCACGCCTTCGCTAACTATTGTGGGCACACACCGGGCACAATTTGTAGCCCTAATTGTGGTTTTGTTCATTAAGCGGTTTGCATTCTCTGCCAAATCAAATTAAAGACCATCAACCGAAACAACAGAAGTCACGCCTCCACCCACCGCTTGCAGGACATGGCAGGGGGGGGGGGCAGATGGGATATGCTACGTGGCAAGACGTAACCACAGGACGAGGCAAGTATCAGAGCCACAACCATAACAACCACACCCCCACTCACGCCCAAAAAGGGCGTCTCCATCTCTCGCCTGGATGTGAGTGGGGTTTTCCTAATGAATCAGTATTCACAAGTCCAGCCAAGAACAACACAGACATACATATACTACAAACATATGTAATGGCAGCATTTTATTCATATTTTTTGGCAGCCAGAAATTAGCCCGCCATTGAAGAGTTCTGTGTACCCTGTGGCGTATACTCAATGTCTTTACCGCTGGCCACTTGGCAGTGATGGCCCTGCAAGCCATCTAATTGCATTGAAACCGAGATCTCTCTCTCTCTCTCTCTCTATCTCTCTCTGTCCTTTTTGGCATTCATTGCAAAAAGTTTCTCCTTAGCCAGAAGTTTTTATTCTGACTTTGTGGGGGGGGGAGGAGCCCCCCCGTTTGTGGTTTCAATTAAATGTTGATTAAATTGTGTGCTTGCTTCTTTGGCACTGACGTAAGTTCGAGGTCTCTGCGCTCTGTTTCATCCATAAACAGAGAATGGAATTTAACGGGCTTCCAATAAACGTATTACAGTTGGAAAAATTAATAAATTAAGACGAATGTCAGAGAACCTGAATGAAGATATATACAAAAGAATGCTAAACATTTACGTATGGCATCTCCATGATATATGTTCCATGCATATGTTCTGCCTTCATGTTCGATGTGATATTTCACCAATTATATAGGTACATATATCTATATACAAGCTGGAATAGAATCCTAAAAAGCATAAAAAATTCCCCAATAGAAAGAAAACTTTTATTGCGCGAAAGCCCTGTCCCCCAAGGCCCCCCCACTGCCCCCTCCAAAGAGGCGAAAGGCAATAAACAGAGGCGTAATCATTAATCATGCGCGATCAAAGTCAAAGATACAAAAACAACAACAACAACAACAAAAAACAGACCTACACATGTGCAGGTATGTGGTATCTATGTGTGTGCAGACACACAGGCACACTGACAGACAGACAGACACTATAGAGGCACTCGCGCTTACTCAATCAAGTGTACGAGTGTTTGGGGAACAGGCGCTGCTCTGGATGGATGATGGCATGGTTGAATTGCTGGATGTTTGGATGTTTGCTTGGGGGCTACTTTAATCAATTTCAACCAACAAACACACACACACACAAACACACACACTCACACACATGCAAAACACAAAGCTCTGAGCTTCGAAGAAGCATGCAAGGTTCTTTAGGGAAAATATTATATTGTTACTTATTTTCATGGTTAGGTTTGAGCACACAGAATGGAAAGATAAAATGTGGGAGGCCGGCAAACAAACGACAATTATTCACCAAATTTTTCCCATTGCTAAAAATAAACAAAAAAACCGAAACAAAAACAAAATTAGAAGTGCAAAAATGTACGAGTTTCCGTTTGCCTCATATTATGATAATTATGATAATAAGTTAAATGCAAAAATGATGATAATTGGCTGACAAGAAAGCTACGCCCTCGCTTTCAGTGCATTTTCTCAATAGAGAGAGGGCAAACAGAGAGAGAGAGAGCCCGCCCGCCTGCTCGTAAGTGAGAATGAGATTGCTCATACGCCTCATACGCCGAGGAGCCATAAAACTATGGAAAAATTTCAATTTTTCAAGGAAATGCACTCTGCCTGCTCTGTCATGTTTATGGCTTGTACGAAAATTACAGATCATTTCTGATTTTTAATAATGTTTACACAGGAAAAGCGGCCAGGTATAGCGTTCAGTTTTGGTTAATGTTTGTAAAAGAATTCGCTGATCAAAGGGGTAGACTCTCAAAGATAGCTCTGTAAATAGTGCACCCTTTGATGGAATCGTTAAAAAGTCCATACACTTAATCTTTATACGAATTTGAGTGGCCTGCACAAAGCGCGTTTATTTATTTTCATTTAAATTTCATTTTTGCACTGAAATTGCGCCAGAATAAAACTAGAGTGCGGCATAAACAAACCGACCCATTGCAAAAAGAAAGAAAACAACTCGCGCCAAACAAAACAATCCACACAGAATGGAATGGAACGGAACAGAACCGAGCCGAGTCGAGTCGAGTCGAGTCGAGAGAGCCCCCTGGTAACGCCTGTGTAGTACATATATTTGTATTGTATATTTATTTATGAGTACGGGTGGCTGGCTATGGCTCTTCTCTCTGCTCTGCTCTGCTCTGCTCCCGAGTGCTTTGTGCGGGTAACCCAGGGGTCAGGCCCGTTGTTGGCTGCTTAAAAATGCGAAAATCCACAAGTGGCCAGCGTCAAAGCACAGAGATTAGAGGTCACAGCCACAATGGATAGATAGATAGATAGATAGATATGTATATGGATAGAAGGAGGCGAGGCTAAGGTGACAAATGACAATGGTTTTGAATGGGGCTCTATAACTATCGCTCTACTGGCCTCACATCTCACATCTTTCAAGGGCCCAAACGTTTACATTGAATGGGGGGATCTATTACTTACTTTAAGACTTGAAATTTATTGAAGAAAGTACGAAATTCATTCATGGAATATTTACTTATTGGAATTTCTGCGGAGCAATAAATATTTAGATATTTAAAAGAAATAAATAGCTTTCCTTCTTTCTTTCTTGTTTATTTGTCTAAGCCTTGAACTTTTTATTGTTATTATTTTGTTATTCTGCTGGAAAGTGAGTCAAAGTATGGTGGAATATATCTGTTTTTTGTTTTGTTTACTCTACATTTTCCTTGCAACAAAATGAAACAATGCAGCTACAGCTGGAACCGACGAAAACTGGCAGTTCAAGTGGTTGAAGGTTTTGCGGTTGAAGCCATTAAAAAAATATTCATGATTAGGCACGCTCCAGGCCACAGCCACAGCCACTCACCCTTCAAAATGGTATTTTTCTCTAGAATGTTTCGGTTTATTTTTGGTCTATGGCTGTGGCACGGGCATCGGCATCGGCATCCCAAATTAAACAGACACAATTTAACTTGGCCAAGAGATGCAGCAGTTAAGTGGCCAGAGGAAACGCTGAACGTAGAAGTTTTTGACAACCTGAATGAACAGCAGCAGCAGCAGCAGAAGCAGAAGGAGCAGCAGTTCTAAAGTGTGCTCGCATTTAGTTTTGGGGGCTTTGACAAGGCCTGGGTAAACTTTCACTTTGTCTGGGGAAAGTGGAAGGAGTGGGTGGGGGGAGACTATGTGTGGTTGGTGAGGACGAGGAGGCAGAGGAGTGTCGTGTCGCATGCCTGCAGGATATGCGACAACTTTGCTTGAGTTGGCCTGGCATACTGACATTTGTTTAAGGATTGTTTAAGGCTTGCTGAGCACTTGGAAATTCTCCCTCCCCCTCCCTCTCTCTCCCTCTCTCTCGCTCTCTATCCCTCTCTGTGTGTAAACAAGTACAGTGAAAGCTCTCTGCGGGACCATCTCACTTGGAGCAACCAAAAAAAAAAACCTGGCAATTCTACTCTAACAAAAATATTTTGTTGCAAATGCTAGAAATTTTCCTAACTCAAGAATTAGCCTACATTTTCACATATTTTTGCTTACCATTCATTTTACCTGTTCGAAATGAATATAATAAAATCGGATTTACATTTACAATCTGTATTTTTCAATTTGTTTCTTAAACATTAAGAAAATGTGCCATGAAATCAGGTTAAACTTATTTCAATTAATTATACTTGCCTGGTCGATTCTCTGCTCGAATGTATTCAAATATTCTCTGTAAATATTCACAAATATTCACTCTTCTAACACGAGTATATTGTGGTTTATAGGGCACTTATGATGTCGGCATTGTTTGGCCCAAAAGAGGAGAGGAAAAGTTACTTTTGTTGTCTCTTGTGTTCCTCAAGTGTGTTGGGTTGAAACTTTTCTAATTGCTGCATAGACACTTTCCAGAAGAGCCCACAAAGACGCTCAGATATACTTACATTCAAACACTCATACATATGAGTGCAGAGAGAGAGAGGGAGAGGAACATTGTTTCTGCCAAGAAAAGAAGAGAAGAGAAAAGAAAAGTTCAAGTTCTCGAAGCAGAACAACATTTTAAGAACATCAAACAAGATGTACACGGAGTTGGGAGTTTCGACAAGTCCAAGTCCAAGTCCAAGTCGAGGCAGCAGCTGGAAATGTCTTGAATTTCCTGAATGGGGGCAAAGTTTTCGGTTAACTCAAATGTAAGAAAATGGTTGAATAACAATAATACCATAATACATACATATCAAAAGGATTTAAGGTATGAAAACACTTCAAAAAAGAGCAGTTGAACAGTCAGCTTTATTCTAATTTCAAGGTCTTTAAGCATTAGGTAGGAAGGAAAGCTATCCAGCTAAATCGATTATATCTTTCTCTCTCCTCCGTTTCCTTGCAGTTTTCTCACTCGATTTCCGCTTAGAGGCGGCAACAAGTGTCCGAGGGTCCTTGCCGAGACTGGGTCTGAGACTGGTTCTGGGGACTGCGGGGGATCGGGGGCCATCTGGCCGTGCAGCTGGCGGCTGTGAAGTGAAGTCCCACTCGTTCACGCCATGGTTAAGAGAACGGAAAATGGCAAAACGAATGCAACGAATCTTATTGTAAAAAGCAGCGGCAATGCAACCCAACCAAAGACGATGACGATGACGGCAACAGGCAGAACATCATCGGCGGCTAAGATGGCGGAGGCCCTGTCGGCCTCATTGGCCGACTTGAGCGACCAGGAAAACGGAACGACGGGTGAGTGTGAAAAATCCAAAAGTCCCCTGAAATATTCCCCAAAAAATGGAACAAGCTTCTCCGAATCAAATTAGTTACACAAAGTGAGCATTCTTAGGGTTTATTTTTTGGCGGCCTCGTTGCCATTCATCTAGCAGTTGGCCCGAGGCGCGAGACTTTTGCTGGTTGCCTTGGTTTGGTCTTGAAATTGAATTACCATCCCCTGGCTATCCCCCTGGCTGACTGGCTGGCTGGTTGGCTGGCTGGCTGATGTAACCCCGTGGCTCTACTTAATTTGGGTTTGTCACGATAGCATCAGCTGCTCCGCGCCGCACCCAACCCCCACACCTTTTGACCTGTCGCTCGTTTGTTGTTTTAATTAAATTTACCCCCACCGCCTACCTACCCACCCACCTATCCACCTACCCACCTACCCACTGCCTACAGCTCATAATAATTATGGCACTAACAAATAATGATGGCCATGATAATATACATAGTTTCCACAGTTTCCCCCCCAATAATTTTTGACTTATTTTTGAGCGGCGCTTTACCTGGGGGGAGGTGGGGGTTAACCTGGGCTCAAGCTCAAATGTCAAAGAGGGTTAATTATCCCTGGTAACCCTGGAAAAGTATCAATGAAAGCAAACAAACCGATGGCCCCAGGGCTGTACGAAAATAAAGATAAGAACTCTCTCTGCAAATATTGCGATGTTTCTTGGCGGAGTTTCCTTGAGGGCAACCTGTTGAATGTCACTGCACTGCAGGAATAATGATTCAAAGTTTTTGCTGATGTTATCCTCTCAAAAATAAAAGTATGTTTATTGATTTCCCATTTGATGGCCCTAAACGGCTTTGAGGTATTTCTTTTTGGGCATTCTTTATTTCCATTCCTATGTTTTAAATGTATGCAGATATTTATACCACCTGTGTTGCTGTGGTACTTGCAGTGCCCAATTGTCTTCTAGCCACATAAACTGATATGGTGATGTACAGGAAATAGGGTATAAATACTGTCAAAAGCATGGCCAAAAATTAGAACTCTTGCTCAGAGGTATTCAATGTAAACACTCACCGCACATAAGGCCCACGAATACCCAGTAGGGAACACAGAATCCCAGACAAACGTCGTTATACACGTGGAAGGACAATAGAGTGCTCAGTGGGACGTAGAAGATGGAAAATGCCAAGAACGCAGCTTCAATCACAATATAAACGAGAATCGGAGACGGAGTTCGCTACATACAAACCACATGTAGATGTAGATGTAGAAGAAGTAATCCTTTCATTGCATTTTTACATACCATGATAAGAGAAACGGACAAACAATTTGCAGCCACAAAGTGTAGAACTCCCCAAATAACTCCTAAAATTTCTGGAAAACGAAAAGAAAATGAAGGATGGAATATTTGCGAAGTATATGCCAGAATAGTTACCGCTAAACGCATATTCTTTGGGCTTATCGGCCATTGACCCTGCAAATAATCAATTAGTAGGTATTGCAGTATTTGTATATGTGTTTTTGTATTTACTGAAGAAACCAGCCAGAGACAAAACGCCCAAAAGATTGGAGACGAGCGCTATGATTATGCAACCGGTTCGCAGCGGCATACAGCGGCAAAAATGTTTTGCCGGGAAAAAATTTTCAGCATGGCACATTTTGATTTCTATATTTACATAATAACTATCTGTAGCCCCCTGTGGAAACGCCCCTGACACAGTTTGCAACGAGTTCTTAGATGGGAAATCATATACATATATTACTACACATCATACAACGTTTCCTTCATTTGTGATCGACTCATCTTTCAGTTCACGGTAATAGGAGTAAGTGATGTAAATAAAGTACAGTGTCAATCCTTAAATAGAGTACGTACACAATTCGATATTATACTAAAAGGAAACATGACACAGCAAAGTCTCACCCAGCCAGATAACAACATATATCCAATAGGTCACATTATGGTTGAAGCTCTGGTTCACAATCAGGTTTTTGCGCAGCAAAGATGAAATCACACTGAACAGCAATAGGTACAGGGCCTGGACGATGGCCAGGCAAATGGTCACCCAGAACAGAGGGAAACATTGCTACACCCAGAGACCCAAAGACCCAGAGATAAATTCCGATCAATTGAAGTGTTTCAAGTAGATCTCACCGTTAAGACGGCTGCCACCAGCATAATGGAAGCGATGATTGTTAACAAATCTGGCACAAGTTGCATTGATGTCAGGGCTTTTTGGGCTACATTAAGGGCAAGGGGACAAATTAAGAAAGTCCATGAACGCACACACATCTTACCTGGAAAGGTATAGGAGGTTTCACGGTTAACCGTATCTATAAACAAAATATATAAAAAAAATGCCTTTGCGGATTTTAGGGAATTTTATTTACTATTTAGTAGGTAAAAAATGTAGTCAATGTTCATTCCGGAGCAGAACAACAGAAAGATTGCGAGTGTAACGCAACCCGTTTGCAGTGTCGCACAGTAGCAGCATTTCTTGGCTCGAATCATGTTTCTATCCGACTATTAGTATAATTTTGACTTTTGACAGGGAACACAAACTATCCTCGATTTGGGAAATCATAGCTCCCCGAAAAAGTATGCTATATACAGACATGTGCCTTAGTACGATCTTTCGAGCTGTAGCATGGCCAATGATCTCTGGTAGTACGATATGATGATATACACAAAATATGAGGAAAATACTGCAAAAAAAAAACAGATGTACATTGGGGGTGAAGTGTTTTTCTTGAACAGTATCTCACCGATCCAGCAGGTAATGATGCTCCAATAAAACCATGAGCTATAGACACCCATTTTGACGGTCACATTGATGTTCAGCGCTGTGGCAAAAATGCTATATAGCAACTGATACAGAATCTGGGTGACTTCGAACGTGAGGGTGATTAAAATCAGATGAATGAGGTTCTATGTTGCATTCATGGGGGGATGGTGATTCATGGTGATTATCTATGGCGTTTAGCTTAGGCTTTCGACTCACCAACATGAGGGCAATCAAGAGGAAAAACATTGCAACAATTGTTAGAAATTCTGGCATGAGTCTTAATAGGATCTGGGTGGTGCCCTCTTTCCAAGAATAAAGTTCAAAACTCAATTAGAATCAAATCAAATCAAAGAAAACAATGGATTGATGAGTCCAGTATACCTGGAAAGACCACCGCGTCGCTGTGCAGCTGATTTTCTGTTGCAGACAGGCAGACAATTATCGGGATGAATCAAATGAATGAACAGATAATATTTGCATTAACTATTTACCTTCCATTTTTCTATTGAAATTATATATGTTGATGCTGGTCACTAGGAGTGAGATAATGGTCAGAATGAAGCAGCCCGAACGCAGGGACATACAGTAGCAGAATTGGTTGGCCAGAATCATGTCTGGAAAGTTACTTCAGTTCTTAAATTCGAGTGTGTGTGTTTGTGTTTGTGTTTAAAGTTGCCAAATTGAAGAGACGAGTACACGCATAATTTTCAACTGACATTAAACACAGTAAATGCCATATCAGCCACACATGGCGTATACGTAATTTACTGCCAGTCTTGAGAGCAGGTTGTTTGATTGCTCTAAGCAAGCAAGCTGCTGCGGCTGCTGCTGATGCTGGGATCTGGGCGGAGAGTATTAACTTTTTAGCATAATTTCAATTTAAGCAATTTATATTATGGCCTCATTAGCATTAGCCAAGAGTTGGGCCTGGGCTGCCTGCCTGCCAAGATTGGGGTGTGTGTGTGTGTGGAGCGTGGAGCGTGTAGCATGACTGGCATGCGTGGAATCGTTTTCAGTTCTCATCAAGATGCTAATGAAATTATAAAGAAAATTGAGTCTGCCATATTAACACGAGAGCATAGGCGTTGAAGGGTAGACCATAGCAGAGCAGCAGCAGCGGCAGCAGCAGCAGCAGCAGGATACTTGAATAAAGTTTAAATTGACGAAAATACAAACACGAATACGAGTATTACACACAGTTCAGATTTAATCAGTTCGATATTAATGCATTTCAATCTAAATATGGTCAACACATGACAATCTGAAACTTTCTGGATGCTTCAGTAGATAATACTGTGAATAGATCACCAGCAGGAAATACGTATCAATGGCTGAAATGTAAGACATTAAGACTTGTTTTATTACAGCAGTCAGTAGTGAGGCCTACCCAGGGTCAGGAGAATAACGGCCACATACAGGACAGCAGATAGAGCACTACTGAAAAAGGGATTTCGCACATTGAGCACCGCATGGAAGGCAATGTAATACGCAATCATGTGCACCACGAAAAGTCCCATCCATATCTTTATTGACAATATGTTGTGCTGCAACAGGTTCAAGGTTTATTCGTGAACTCAGTCAGCGGCCGAGTACTCACAGCCATGACGGCCACCAGCAGGAGGACTGCGGCTCCAATCATCAGACAAACGTGGCAGACATTGAACCATTTGATCCAGCCATCAGAGTTGACATCTAAATGGGTGCAGAGAGTGAGAGAGAGTGAGAGCGTGACTACAAGTATAGGCGTATCCGTACTTTCCCTGTAGTTAATGTCATCGGCTATGGTCGCCGCATTCAGCAGTCCCGACATGATGGTGTAAAACGATATCAAAATGCTGCCACAGTACAAGGATATAAAGCAGCAGCATTTTTGCAGAGGGAAGCCCCTCATCCTTTGGCGTGGCATCCAGAATAAATATTACCATACAAATGTTTGACAAAAAACGCTTACAACTTTTGAGATTTTGAGATGAAAAAGGAAAAACTCTTTAAAATGTAAGTCATGCCCCCACCCCCCACTCCCCATCGCCCCTGTCACCCATTCATTGCTCTCACGCCGCTCAATCGCCGCTAACTTTGGCTCTGTTGGTCAGTTCTGGTCGAAAGTAAGGAAGTTTTGCGACAGTCCTCCTCCCCCCTGCCTGCTCATCCCTACGAAAACTTTCACCGCACAGAATGCTGTGCCTTTTCTTGCACTTTCACCATTTTCCTTGTTATTTTCTTGCCGGCTTTAATTGAAAGCAGCTGCTGCTGCTGCTGCTGGCCCCGAAATTATGATCTGCCCCCCCAATCAAGTGGAAAATGGAGTCGGTCTATAATCTGTGGAAAATTCTTTGAAGCTCTTTTAAATTAGGGGATTTATGAACTTTATCAAGTGCCAATTTTGCACAATTTTCAAACTGAAAAGTTTGGTTTGGGTTTTTGTAATTAACTGAAAAATGTTTTTGAATTATATTAAAAATGCTTAAATTTCCAAGACTTTATTGCTTTTGCCCACAAGAAATTGTCTGGCAGGGTGACATGATTTTCTTTTACTATATTTTTCCCATCAATATTCCCCACAACATTATTAGATATTATTACATGGCGTTTTCCAAATGACGCTAATCGGATTAGAGAATTGTAGTCTCGGTCCTCATTAGGCGGGGCTGTTGGCTGGTAGCAGCATATGGCATATGGCAGGGTTCTTTCATGATTGATTGCAGCATCAATTTATTTGTCATTAATACCCCAACATACGACATCCAAGCGCTGGTTGAGCAAAGTGTTGATGGCCCATTAAATGCCAGACGATAGAAAGTAACAGCAACACCAACAGCAAGAGTCAATACAATAATGCAAAAAGAGGAAAAAGAGAAAATAGAAACAGCTCTGCAACACATATCATGCGATCCAATCCCTATCCTACGCATACACATACACCCATACACCCATACACATACCCATTACCAATACGAATGCCCTAGCTGGGTCCTGGGTCCATTCCGAATCTCTTTCTGCCACTCGCAGCATCCATCCACTGGCAGCTCATCCGTCATCATTGGAATGAGTGTGAATGGAATGGGTGGCTGGTGGCTGGTGGTTGGTGGCTGTGGCGGTCTCTTCTATTGAGGAATGCTTTTACAGTAACCCCCACCTACACCCAACCCCCTGCCCCCTGCCACACCATTCCATTCACACCTCTTCCCCTCTATGCACTGTATTTATAGCATCTTAATTGAATTTCAATTTTCAATTTTGCTTTTAATTGAATTCAATGAAAAAGTGTCGATGAATCGGCATTCAGCATACGAATACCCTCGGCACTTCTCCTCCTCCTCCTCCTCCTCCCCTTTGTCACCCTACTGTCACACTACTCTCTTCTCTGGCGCTGCTGTTATAGCTGTTGATTCAGCTGGAGCACTGGAGCACCCCGTCGGCCTGCCCGCCTGCCTGCCCGCCTGCCTGGCTGGCTGTTGATGGCGCCAACGAGGCCACAAAACATCCCAAGTGAGCCTCCATCCTAGCACTGAGAGAAATGGGATTGGCAAGCAAGAAACTATGCCTGAATGAAAGTAGAATTTCCCATTGAATGTGCCACGGCTTTCTCGCAGTGCACTTCCAAGTGTTACTGCAGTAGACCCATTGGGCCACAATTGGCTTGGCTTGATGTGATTGCGCTCATATTTTGCACACTGATTGGTTTGTGATTGACTGAAAAGTGTTGTAAATTGATTGGACTGTGGAAAGCAGTGTGATAAACAAGCTACCCCACCCCCCAATCCCCAATCCCCTCTGCTTTCCACTAAATGGGTTAGGCAATAAAACACCACAAACCATCACAATCACCCTCACCCCCAGCCTTAGCCCTAGCCATAGCCCTAGCCAGATGGGCTATCAATGTCGTGTACGGTGAAGGCATCGGGCTATTTGATGTTTAATTGGGGGTCATTTGTGGGAAATCAATGTGATTGCAATAAATGTGTGTAAAAGGTGTGGGAAACTTTAAAAACGTTCAGCCATTTGCACTTGTTTCCAGTTGTATCTCCTAAAAATGGGTACACCTTACATTAAAACTGGTGCAATCTGTGTGTGTGTGTGTGTGTGTGTGAAAAACTGTCACCAACCGAAGCGAATCAGGAAAATAGAAATTCAAATTCAAATGAATGCAACTTGCATGCGAAATGAGAAATTCCCAGGAACACACACACAGACACCCCCCCAGATACGAGGGAAACTGCATCTACATCTGCATCTACATTCGCAGATACATATGTATTCGCATTCGTATCTGTATCTGCACTTTGTTGACTGTCGTCTGGCTTATTATGCGGGCACATCACATTCTCGATTCTAACTGCTTCATGAGTCTGCATTTATCATGCATGCCCCTTCCCCCACCCCACTCCCCTCCATGTGGCACCACATGTACCACATGCCTCGCTCGATATGAGATTTATGCCACTCAACACAGAAGATGAAATGCTCGTAGCCATAATGCCTAACCATTTGCATGCTATAGGGGCGGAACGGGGCGTACGGGGTCGTAGGTGATGATGACAATAATGCCATGACCCATCTCTGTGTGGGGGGGGTGCGGGCGAAATTGGGCACCCAAATATGAGGCAGAAAAAGATGTATGCAAATTGCTTTGACAGTGAATATGCGCCCCAGAGCTCTCAGTCAGCAGCTTTCTTTTTCTTTTCTTTTTATTGCTAAAATATGCATATTACGATTCCAGATTTGTGGGATTTATATTTTCCTTGTGGCATCTCGCGGCTGAGCGAGAATTTCTCCAATTGAGTTTGAAGTACGAGTAGGAGTTTATTTTGTACCTATTTGAATGCCAGTAGAGATTTTTCTTAATCGTTTTCAAGCCGAAATATTCCATAATCGATATTCAGCAAATCCCACAAATCGCCTCAGAAAACTATTATCGTTTGCCCTATAAAAATATATATCTAAATTTAGGTTTTCTTCACCAGCTTCCCTACCAATTTAGATTTCTCCTTCTCTCGGGGCACACACACACACCTTGATAGTAAAAATAGCTCCAGGACAGACTTTAGAGCAGGGACACACGGATACACGGACGAACGGCACGAACTATTTTGGCCATTACCGAAATTGAAAGCTTAAGTGTTTTGGGGTCCAACAGCTGATTGACTGGCATGCCCCCAGGGCCGAAATGAAGGTAACCGGAAAAGGGAAAACAAAAAAAATAGTCATCAGCAGAAAATTGAAAAACCTGGTGGTGCTGAAAGGCAGAAAAGCAGAAAAGCAGAAAAGCAGCAGAGAAATAAGTGGTAGCTAGATGTGTGCCTGCAAATGACAACGGCAGACTTGTCTTTTGTCTTAGCCAGGCCATTATTTACGAGCATCGTGCCAAGGACAGGCAGCAGCAGCATCGCGTCCTGCTAGAAAAACTGGAGGAATACGTGCCCCGTTGTGTTTTTGTCTTCGCTGTGCGATGGCATGTCTATTACCTTAAACGTCTGTTGCCAATTTGGCATCGCATCCCCACAGCCACAGGGCCAGAAGGCATCGCCTCGTAAGCATTGACTGCACCTTGATTAATGCGCTCCACTAGGGCACACTTTTTCCATCCCCCATTCCAATTCCATTCCATTTCCATTTCCTTTCTTTTCCTTCTGTTTTGTGAACACTTTCATTATTTCCGTTTCCGTTGCGTTGTTTTGTCTCCAATTTGTTTGGGATGCGGGCACGTTTATTCATTTTGTGCTAGGTGTTGATTACTTTGATCGAAGAAGTTGATTTTGTTTGCGGCTTGTGGCCGGACCTCATCTGAGATGTTTGCCAATTAGCAGAGCAGACAAATTCCGAAATGGAAAACGATTTGCTATGAACATCCTCGCATGCAGCGCCTGGAAGGTAGATCGTTACACTAATCCATGAAACAAGTTGTCGATGCGATGATGCGGTTCAGCCGCCACCACCATCCATCCACTTCCAAGGCTTGCCACACAAATCCCACAGTTTGCAATCCCTGGGTGGGACATTTTTCGCTCCTCCTCCAGCTCCAGCTGTTCTGCTATCCATTCTTGGCATGCGGAGCACGATTGAGCGTAAAAAGCTTGTTATACTCGTACTTGTACCCGGTTCTACCGAAGGATGCAGCTTACAATCTTGCTGCAGGTGACAGCACTTGTGTGTGGTGTGGCACGGGTGGGGCAGGTGCTTCATGGTGCTTCATGGCTCTGCCTTCTCCACATATTTATATATTTTGTTGCATTTTACGGGTAAACGCCAACCAAGTTGTCGCCCGTTCGTTCAACAGGTTGTATGCGCAATATGCGCCAAGGAGGGCCCAACTTAAAAGCGTTGCATACTTTTGGGAGGTGCACAATTCGTGTCAAAATCATTGTAGAAATTCCATTTGGGAACCATGTCGCAAATAGAAGAGCATAGAATATGACAAGTGCTTTTAAATTATTAAAAGGAGGTTGAAAATGTTTCAACATTCTCCTCTCTTTCGACAGTTCTTGGGCAGTACACTAGAAACTGGCTAAGAACATCGAGGCAGATATAAGTAAAGGCGTGGATTTGTTTAAAGCTCAAGTTCATAGAACTAATCGAATTTATTCATATTAGATTTTTATAATTATTATTCAAACTAAAAGAGTTAACTGTAGAGTAAGAGAAAAAATGATCGATACCCGATTTTAGCACAAGGGACACGTTCAGCGGAAGACGTTCAGGGCGAAGGCAATGCAGTGGCTGCCAAGGACATGACCACACCTGGTCTGGTGGCTACGGGTATCCTGCACAGGCCTCAAACAGACTGGATATTTGCAGGAGGAGCGGCTCTCGGTGCTCGCTTGCAGCCGTTGGCAACTGAGTGCATTGGCTGGAGCTGAAAAGGCAGCCCAAAGCGACTGCTGAGTCGTGGCTGGGCCTGCAATGGTAGTTGCTCGAGACTGCGGATGCCAAGGTTCTCTGGTTCAGGCCAAGGACCAAAGCGGATGGTCTGACCTGATATGTCAGGAGACTGTACGCATAGTGCCAGGCTCTGGCAGTCAACGCTGAGCAGGAGATGCAGCAGGTGCAGCTGCAGCAGCATTAATACATAGGGCACAGGTGAAACTACAACCAGGGTTAAGGGATTATAGTTAAACAATATTTTAGCAAGCCCTTCTATACCTGTTTCCGATGTAGCCATAAAACTAGTTTGGATTAGAGTGAATATTTATCAGCTCCTTTCCGTATCTCAAGAGCTTGGACCCAATCACTAAATCCTCTTCTCGAAGCCTGTGCACTGAACGTTCTTACGTTCTGTTCGGCCTTTTGTAAACTCTGCTTTATTTACAGACTCTGCCCGATTGGTCAACCTACTGAGGTCATCCTTTCTTGTAGAGTTCCCCTAGTTTCTTAAATACCCTTAAATAGCCTTGAATAGGAATTTGTTAAAGAAACTCAACAGGAAGAACCGAATGATTACATCAAATATTCATACATACATACATATGTAGGCCACCCGAAGACCCAAAAGGCTTCTTTTTCATTTGCTTAATATTAAAATCAGAAGGAAAAAAACGCAAATGTTACAAATAGAGAACTGGTAGAGAGAACCGTTTACCCACTAAGCCGGTTACCCCAACAGCCAGCTTAACCCCGGGGCACAGACAGGTAGCATCATGCTTTGCTCTGCATCTGAAATTCAACCACAGACCCTCGCTAGATGGAAAGTCCTTTGGCAACGAACTTAATCTTCCTAATCGCTTGGCTCTCGTCTCCGCCTCCGTTCCACTGGTGCCCCTGTCAGCCCTGACAATGTGTCTACACCTACTTAATCGCATCGCAGATGGATCTGGAAGGTAGGAAAGGGCAGGATACTGGGCGGCTCCTGTTCCTTGATGAAATAAATTCCATGGCAGAAGCTCTAGAGGCACCCTCCTCCCAACACGGTCGCTGTCGCTCTCGCTGTTGCTGTCTCCTGTCCCGTGTCCTTGTCGTCGTCTATGTAGCTTGTCTTCAACTGTTTCACTTTAGCCGTTTTATTTTTTATGAGCCCAAGCGCTGGAATGCCACACTCGCTGACACAGACACACAAACACATACATGCAGGAGAGAGCATCTGTCACACTGGGGCACACACACACAGTCACAGTCACAGTCTCTGGGCTGAGGCCAACACGCTTTCCTTTCACTGGATGTCAAAAGAATTCCATTCCTGTTTGATTGCAGAGAATAAACAAGTGAAGGCAACGTCAGCTCCCCCCACAATCCCCTCTCTGTGTGTGTGTGTGTTTGCCTCTCGACTTATTTTCCTTATTTTTGGCCTGCGGCTTTGGACCGAGTTTTTGCTCTTAGCCCTTGAGCGTAACGTGACTGAGTCGTGAATTGAATCCTTTACTTAATGCGGTGTTCCCATTTTTATATGGCATTTGTAATATATATTCGTATTTTATAGCCCGCATAATCTGGATACACTTTGAGCTCATTTATGGCTTTTGCTTCTCTGTGTGTTTTAATGGCGATCTTTTATGGGTTTTAACGATAAAAGATTCGTCTTAGATTCTACATATACGATTAAGTATGTCCTAGGAAAAAGAAAAGTCCTGCATAAATCTGTGCTGGCTACTTAGGTCCCCCTCCCCCATGCCAAAAAGAAGCTTAACATAAGTCCCCAAGAATGCCCAAAGTGAAATCTTTGGCAAATGTTTGGCATACTTAATTTGGCAAATGTTTCGCCCATTAATTAACCGAATCGAAAGCCAGCAGAACAGACAGGCAGACAGACCGACACTTGACCCTATACACCACTCAGACGCAGACTTGTTTTACGCCTAATTATGAAGGATATTCGGAATGGCCGCTCTCTCGCTCTGCCTCTCTCGCCCGTCTGCCCCCCACTTTTACTATTGATTTATCTGGTCAACTCGTGGGGCGACAAAATCAATCCAGGCTGGCTGGCACACACAAAAAATCCAGTTATAAATAGGGAGACACCCACCAACCACACGAAAAACTCTCAAATATCATGGCAGGGGCCTGCAAAGAGAGCGCGTGAAGCGAGTACTTTAAATGCCTGACGGCCTGACGGCCTGAATGCCAGTCAATTAGCAGGCCATTAATCTGTGCATATCGACTTACACAAAAAGAAAAACCATTAACAATATGCTAATTTTATATGCTTGAACGGAATACACATACATACTTATTGAGCAGACTGTGTGCGTGTGCGTGTGTGTGTGCTGGATGATTTATGAAAGCACTGAGCGTGTGTGAATGTTACGAGTATTTGGGCTTAATGCCGCCATTCATTGATATTTACACTTCCTCCGGCAATGTGAATAAACATGATTTTCTGGTTAAATAGCCATTGGAAATATGTATGTATATACTGTATGTATATTCGAGTGCACGTAGAGTCGTGTACAGTTCTGAGTTTATAATCTACAGTATGTGGCCATACTCCATGGTAATACTGTGATTAATTGGTGCCTATGTCCAGCTTTATAGCGCACATGGAATAATTTGCTTATTTATTTATTGATTTCCATATCGATTATGTTATTTCTGTATGTCCCCCACGCAATTACCCCAAAAGGTTGTAGCACTTCCCATTTCATTTCTCTTGTGGTTGAGTTTTGTGTAATTAAACCCCAGAACTCAAACGAATAACATTACCCCAGAGGGTCCTGACAGCTCAATTAACGCCCAGGATATCACAAGTAATTGGCGGGCCAAGTGAAAGTGAAAATGAAAGTGTAAGGATTTTCTGTGTGCGTGTGCGTTTCTAATGAAATGTATGCCATTACTGCTAAATGTCAAATGTGGCGGCGGATAAGGTCAAGAATCGCTGGGAGGCTGTGTAGGTGGCTGATGATGCTTTCCAAAATATACGCAGATCCACTTTAAAGTGTACAAGTTTACTACTATCCTGTACTCACTTTGTGTGCCTTGCTTTTGTGTCTTTGCAGCTGAGGATATCCACCTGAATGACCTGTATACCCGCTACCGGCAAAGGCTGCGCAAGTCCCTCTTCACATCGGGCCTATTGACATCCCTGCTGGCATGTGTGGTGTCGATTATAATTGGCATCGTTTACGAGCAGGTAAGCACGCAGATCCGCACGAGATCCACATTTGTATGTGCTCATCCCCATCCCTTGTATAGAGTCTGGTGCAGACGCTCCTGCTGGCATTGGCGGCCCTCATCTCCGGCTCCATACTCACGGCCCTGCAGTTCCCGGCCGTGCTCAGCTCTCCGGCGGCAGCCTTGGCCTTTGCCATCGTCACCACCTTCTCGCTGGGCACCATTGCAGCCATAACCGGGGATGAGCTGGCTCCTCTACCCATGTATGCATTGTTTCTGGTAAGTCCTGCTTCTGCCTCTTCTACTAAGAAATGGATTACATACATATCTCTTGTTTCTGTGTGTGTGTGTGTGTGTGTTAATTGCAGTGCATCCACTCTATGCTGCCCATATCGTGGCCCGTATCCGTGGTGTTGGCTCTATTCATGACCGCCATCCACATCGTTTACCGGATCGGCACCAGCCCGCACTATGCACCCAATCTGCCAATGGTAAGTCCCACCATTCATCTGCATTCTCCACAAACACACACAAACGATTGGATTATTTGTCATGTGGGGGGGTTAGGGGTTGGGTTTCGAGTTGGGGTTGGTTTGAGGTTGGGGCTGGGTTTGGGGGGATTACAACCAGTGGAAATGGGATTACTATGTGGAGAGTTTCCAGGCAACAATTAGTTAAATGGTCCGATCTGATGGGTATCCTTTGTTGGGGTATCAACATATAGTATTATGGCATCCCAGCCAGCTTTTTGCATATTTATTTGGCAACAAATAAAGCACACTCGTTTTGTACAGTATCCACGCAGAAATGTATACCAATAGACCATGACTATGCTCTTATTATGACATTTTTCTCTGAGTGTATTCAAAAACTCAACTCGTTTCATACTCAAAAGCTTAAATAGCTTCAGCATTACCTCGTGGATAGAAATAATTAGTTTCTGAACTCGTTTCATTTCCCTGTAACGTACCCCTATACATACACATACAATATGCATGGGTATACACGTAACGACTGCGGTTTTTCTCCCATACAACACACACTCCCCTCCCCCGCCCCTCCCCCGCCAAAACCTTCAGCGATGCCTCGTTAATTAGGCTGCATCGCTGCATCCTGTTTTTGCTTGAGCCCCTGGTGGAATGGAATCTCTGGTGCAGCGGGAACAACGATGTGCGTTGTGTGCTCTATGCTGTGTGCTGCTGGCTCGTAATTGCCTGGCCATGGTTTGGGTTAGACATTCGTTATTTACGACTTTTTCTAGATATACCTTTCTGACTCTCTCTCTCTCTCGCTCGCTCGCTCGCTCGCTCCACGCATAGCTCTTTGGGGAGATTGTGATGCTGGCCAGCGCCTCCATTTCCGGTCTTTACTATCGCATCATGTCGGATGCAGCACACAATCGCACCGTGGACGGCACCCGGACGGGCATCGAGCAGCGCGTCAAACTGGAGTGCGAACGGGAGCAGCAGGAGCAGCTGCTGCTCAGCGTGATACCCGCCTACATAGCCGCCGAGGTGAGTATTCCTCGAGCATAATTATCGACCTTGTATCACTGTGCGATAATCGTTTTCGTGCAGGTGAAGCGCAGCATAATGCTAAAGATGGCCGATGCCTGTCAGCGGGCCGGTGGCCAGGCCTCCACGTCGGCCACACGCTTCCACGAGCTGCACGTCCAGCGGCACACCAATGTGACCATACTGTTTGCGGATATTGTGAACTTTACGCCGCTCTCCAGTTCGCTGACGGCCAGCGATTTGGTCAAGACCCTCAACGATCTCTTCGGACGCTTCGATCAGATTGCTCAGGTGCGTTTAACTCGGTTTTCTGTACCCACAGATGATAGATGACAGATACTGATACTATTTATATCCTTATAGGAGAATCAATGCTTGCGTATCAAGATTCTAGGCGATTGCTATTACTGCGTGTCGGGCCTGCCCATTTCCCGTCCACAGCATGCAACAAATTGTGTCAACATGGGCCTGCAGATGATCGATGCCATCAGGTGAGTGTCGTACCGTGCCGAGCCGAGCCCAGCCCAGCCCAGCCACTCCCCCTTCTGTCCTAGAGCACAGCCCGGCACAGAGTCTGCCCCAACGGCTGTTCGTTCTGTTCGTTCTGTCAACATTTGCATTGGCTTCGTCATCACGTATACGGCATGTTGTCTCTGCCCTTCCCTTCCCTTCCTGCCTGTCGGTCGGTCTGCCTTTGACTCTGACATTCAGTCGGTTGGCTGTTGGAGCGTTTGTAAGGTCATTTGACACTCCCCTGATTGTTGGTTTAATGTCCAGCTGTAAATCTTTGTTACATTTGCAGTTAAATAAAACACTTTGTGGGCGGATTGAAGGTGCACAATAAACAGAATTATTTCGAAAACTCTGCTTCCATTGAATGCAGTTTTTTCTCTTTAATCATATGCAGCTGCCATCGGCCATTCATTCAATTTTTAAACCAATTAAAGGACTGAGCTGCAAGGCTTTAATTGCCGCCAGATAGCCTTATGGCTTCCAGTATTTCCCTCGGCTTTATACGAGGCCCATTAAAAACATATTATGCAATAAAGAAACACGAAAAAACAGAAACAATGGGAAGCGGGAGGCAGGAACATCCATAAAATACAATAAACAATATCGACACAAAAGCCATTTTATTACACGCTAAGATTTATGCATACAAGTGGCCCGGTGGCCCGGCCAGGCCCTGCAGGATCAAGCAGGAGTCTCTCGTTTCACTTTCTTTCACTTTCACATTCCCTGCCCTTCCCTTCCACTTCCACTTCCATTTCCATTTTATTTGATTCTCGCTCCCTGAGCATTTCCATTGTTTGTGCGTTTCGCTTTCCTTTTTTATTGTGCTGCTGCCTTTTCAGCTTTTGGCCTTTTAATCTTTGGCCGCTGCCCAATGGCCCTCCCTTTGAGAGGGAGAGGGGGGAGCCGAGATACGAGTACCCGAACTTACCGTTGAGTTTAGGGGCGGGCTGCCAGGCAGCAAAATGTCCCCCTGAGGAGGCGAATGTTTGAGATTTTTTGTTTAATAACGCTCTTAAATTATAGACGATATTTGCCTTAGAGTTTTGGCTAAAATCACCCAAAAGATTTGAAAACATTCCGGATTTATTATTCAATCAGTTCCAACTTTTCCTATTGGAAAGGAAAGTTTTGCCACTCATATATTCAGGGAACAAGAAAAATACTCCAGATGAATCCCATGCGAGTTGGCCTTCGATGCGGCTCATTTAAGCCAGGACCCATCTCGCAGGAGGAAAGCCTGGTTAACGTTAATAACTCAAGAACTTGTTGGGCTACCCATCGACTCGTACATACATATGTAGGTGATTGCTGTTGCTGCCGCTTGCCGCGAGGTGAGCTTCAACTGAAACAGACAAACCCTAACATGGCACACATTGGGGCACTCTTGGGCCTACCCTCGCCTCTGTCGTGCATCAGAATGGACTCGGCTTGGACTTGGACTTGGCCTGTGTTTTATGGCCCATAAAATTGTTAATACCAATGCTATGCTCCAACTAGCCTGCAGTTCCTGTACCTATTCTCGCATCCTTTGTAATACATACGCCCAACCTCATTGTTTGCTTTCGTTCAGACTCGTACTCGCTTTTCCTTTGGTGTGGTTCGGTTTGGTTCGGTTTGGTTTGCTTTGCTTTTCTTTGGTTTGGTTTCGTTTGGAGCTCCATTCTCATTGTTTGCCCTTCGTTTTTGTTCTTTGCAGACACGTGCGTGAGGCGACTGGCATAAATGTCGACATGCGAATCGGCATCCACACTGGCAACGTACTCTGCGGCGTCCTTGGCCTACGCAAGTGGCAATTTGATGTTTGGAGCGATGATGTTACCCTGGCCAACCACATGGAGAGCGGCGGCGTAGCCGGGTACGTGTACACACAAGTGTTTATGTAACACACTGAGATAGGTAGAGACAGTGTATGTTTAAGTGTGTGTGTGTGTGTGTGTGCTTTCCTTATTTCCCCTATTATACGAATGATGAATGCCAACAACAGCAGCAACAACACAATGCCGACTATGCCGTGCAGGCAGAGGGGTGTAAAAAGAGTGTATATAGGTATAGGTACATGAGTATGTGTGTAGGTATAGTAGGGCAACACACAGCCCCAGCGGGAGACGGTATAACGGGGTGAACGGGTGTGCTGAAGGGTAGCACTAAAACGAGTCAAGCCGTCGTAATGGCAATTTAAATTAGCCCCCATATAGTGGCAATTAAGAGGGGCTCTCCGTACCAGGAACAGGTCCTTTTAAATTGGAGTTTAGGAGCGAGCCTTAAAGGTCTACAAAATATATAATATAATGCTTAGGTTTAGGTTTACAGATGTCTACCAATAGGTTTGCTCCAAGAGTGGAAATTGTACAAAGAAAGTTGCTTAAATTCTCACATTTGGCTGTACGAATATTCCAAATAAATACCAAAATGCATTTATCTAAATGCTTTCTTGGACTTGAATAAATACTCGTATGGCAATGATATTACCTAGCAAAAATATATTATGTCAATCGGCAGTCGGCAGTCCAATCGAATGGTGCCACAAATAATATTTGCATATCTTTTAGCCTTGGCCATATTTCATGATCAAAGCGGTTTATTATTTATATCGTTTGCCAATCGGCTCAAGAGGAAATGATTAATATTTAAAAGTGCCGCATGAAATGTTATTAAATGGCATTGGATACGGGATCCACTCGATTGCGATTTATCGCCTCCACCCGACATGTGGAAATGTGTCTTCCTTTCTCTTACAATTACCGTTACCTGGGACACACACACACACACACACATACGCACATGCACACGCACACGTAGAATGCAATTATTTGAAATTGAATTGAATTGCTCAAGTCAATGAGCCGGAAAACACTCAGACGCCTCAATTTCGGCTTCACGCACGAAATCCCTTCGTATCCGAAAGCGAAAAAAAAGCAAACACAAATTAGGGAAGGGGGCGGAGCCCATCCGCATCCATAGATAAACACTGTGTGTGTCCATTTGCATGTGGGTGTGTGTGTGTGTGTGGGAGGGAAATGAAAATAAACACCGATTACGCATACGCCCCGTACGCCCCTGTCGTGCGCTGAGCAATCATCATCATAATTTTCTCATCGTTTTTTGCAGACGCGTGCACATTACGAAGCAAACTCTGGACTTTCTGGGTGACAAGTTTGAGGTGGAGCAGGGGGAGGGCGGCAACCGGGATCCCTATCTGGCGGATCACAAGATAGAAACGTATCTGATTGTGCCGCCTAGGCCGGCCTACACCTACAGCGTGCCCCGTGTGGTGGAGTGCATCGAACAGAGCGATCCCAGTCCCACAGAGGAGGGCAAGGATGCTGTGGATGCGGCCGAAACTGGCCATTCGCACGAGGCCAGCGATACAGCCACTGAGAAGCTGCTGCCCACGTTTGTGGAGCAGCCTCCCCCGCTGCCCGATGAGAAAATGTCGCCCACTTCCATCAATAGCCAGGAGGTGCCCCTTCATGCCACTCTCGCCTCGGCTGCCTCCATGTCCATCAAGGAGCTGTCCGAGGAGGAGGAGGGCGAGGATCTGGACGAAGCAGCCGCTGTCACCGAGCCACTGATGGTCAAGCAGGACCAGGACAAGGACAAGGACCAGGACCCCAAGCCAAATGGCGCGCATCGTGGCAGTGGCGACTCGGCCGCCTCCGAGTCGGCGGCCAAGTCTGCAGCCCTGTCCCTGCCCGCCGAGGATCTGCTGAGCATGAGTGGCAGCGAGAGCGGCATCTCCAACAGCGGCACCCAGGCGGCATCCTCCAATCCGGCCAGTGTCACGCCCACCACACCGGCACCAGCGGGCGGGGCATCGTCTGGCACCAACAGCCTGACGGTAGCCGAGGCTCCCGAACGCTCGCGTCGAAAGTTGTCCGTTCAAGGTGAGAAATAGAACCTTATCTATAACGAAAGCCACCCTGAAAAAATCCAGCAGCATGGAAATGTATGGGCTGCTGTTTATATTGTCTTTGGTTGAGGTGTACCATTAATCTCAGTACCTCAGTGAGGGTATCAAGACCTCAGTTAGAGCCAAGCCATGTAACATTATTCAACCAGCCGCAATTTCTCGCCCGCCAGGTCTGATGTCCTTTGCCGACAGACGTCGCTCTTCCGGTGCCTTCATCGAGGGACGCAAGTTGTCCATCCACAGCGGCGAAAGTTTCCGCAGTCATGCGGGTAAGTTCTGGTGGAAATGGCGCTGATGAGGTGGTGCTGTGGCGAGGTGGTGTATCCCCATTCCGGTGGGGCGCGCAACAGTTGAAAATCACTTTCACAAATGAGAGACCAGGTTATGCATAATTTTATCGCTGGCAGAGCAGAGCAACTTTCGCATCGTAAATTTGAACAGAGTATTGCATTTGTTTGCCGGATTGCCTGTCCTTTGTGCAAACTTTCTCCGCTCCAAGCTCCACGCTTCATGGCATGTGCACCGTGGATAGAGTGAATCGTGGACCGTGGACCATGGACCATGGACCGTGGACCAGGGCAATTAAGCTCCTTTGACAGCCAGCTGAGTTTTGTTTGGCCCCCCTTTTTTTTTATATATTTTTGGAGCAAGATGAGGCCATGAGGTGGTTTTTGTATGTTGGTTTATGAGTTTTAATTTGCCAAGGACATTAAGTGCGGCATGTGGCATGTGGCAAAGTGAGTTTGATGGCATTTTTAATGCAAATGGGTGACTTTTAATGAGCTTGTCTGCCGTCTGACCATAGAAGCTGTAGCCGAAACTGTGCTAAGCTCTTCAGCATTTCACGTGTAACGAGGCGTTATGGTTTAAAATGTTAATTAATTATTCATTTTTAGTAGAGTGATAAAAGTTCCCAAGGAAAGTTTTCTGGGGGGAGTTAATCTTGAAACAATTTGTATCTTCATTGTTGTATCTATGTATGGATCGGAGTAATGCTGCAATCAGCAGGATCCTGTCTGAATGAGAACGTTAAAGTTGTAGCTTTCTGTTGTGCAGTGTAATCCCTGCCTGTCGCGCTAAATGTGGCCCCTGGGAGTCGTTCTGGGGAACTGATTTTGTAACACACCACATTATTCCTTATATAGGTTACAGTGTAGGTTCCTTGCAGGCCAGCAGAATGCACTTTTCCCTATATGTGTGCAATACATAAATTGTACTGTTTACTTTCTCTGCCAACCCTTTTAAGGGCTTGAGCTGTGCTCGAGTGTTTCTCAAGTGTTTGTGCATTGTTTAGGGTAGGGAAAACAAACTACAAGCTAACAGAATGTGCACCCTCGAACCCTTTCAGGACATGTCACTCGTAATCGGCCCTCATCGAAGATGACCAAGTACGTGGAGTGCTGGGGCGCAGATCGACCCTTTGCGAACATAGCCGAATCGAAGCTGGTGAAGAACATTGGACTGGCGGTGAGTGGACAAATTGAATGTAAATTGCCAGAAACTAGCAACCAAATTGGATAATGTTCGAGCCGTTTGCTCGTACATAAATTGCTATAGATGAAAAATTAAATTATTTACGAGATAGTTGCCGGAAAGAGTAGCGTACCTATGGCAGGCAAAACTTTATTATTCTGTTTACTTTCTCGTTTCCCTTCTGCGTGCAGAGCATTGCCATGATTGAATCAAATTTACTTCCACCGGAGCGTAAATGTTTCAATTTTAATTTCTTCGGACCTCCGACGGAGCTGAAGCCGTTCACCATGTGGTACCGCAACACACCCCGGGAGGCCATGTACCGGGCCCAGCCGGATACGCACTTCCGCTACGACCTGATATGCGCCTTCGTCCTCTTCCTCTCGCTGGCCATCGTCCAGTTGATTGTAATCGAATTGTAGGTGTGAGATCGACCTCCATTAATGTCCATCTAACCAGAGCGCTTGGCTTCTCTTTGTCGCAGGAACCTGGCCCTGCTCGGCTCCCTGCTGGCCAGCTTTGTGTCCCTGGGCCTTTTCCTCTATCTGAGCAACATGTCTGTGCCGGATGTGCATGCCTCTGCCACGGAGCGCAACGGTCCCGGCCAAGTGGTGGCCAGCAGCCGGTATCTTCGTCTGGCCATGTTCATCATTGTCAACATTCTCATCTCCTCCTGTGCCGTGTTCAGTGTGGTGAGTACGGTTTTGCATCTGCCATGGAAAATCTCCTATTAAATCTGTCCTTTTAGATTAACTTTACGTTGCCCGAGGAGCAGGGCAGTGAGCCACTGAATTGCACCACCAACTCCTTGCCCAGCAACTGCACGGGTGACTTCCTGAACATGACCCTGCTGGAGGAGAGCCTGCAGCCGCTGGACATTGCCCATGCCATACCCATTGCCCCCATATTCCTGTACTGCTGTGCCATCAGTCTGGCCGGGATTTCGGCCTTTCTTCGATCGGGTTTCATCCTGAAGTTGATTGCCATGTTGGTGGCATTGATAGGCCAGGTGACGGTTCTGCGCTACAGCGATCTCTACATACAGTACAATCGGCAGAACATCGAATATGGGTGAGAGCTGGCTAAAGATATCTCCAAAGATATATCCTTTCTACATTCGGCTGTTCGATTCGCCTAGGTTACCCTTGGAGGTCAAGGGATTCCTGCTCCTGATGGTGGTCATACTGGTGTTGCACACTCTGGATCGCCAGGGCGAGTATGTGGCACGCACGGACTTTCTGTGGAAGGCCAAACTCAAAGTGGAACAGGAGGAGGTGGAAACGATGCGGGGCATCAACAAGGCAAGACTTGACCAAAACAAAATGTGCCTTGCCCAAGTTTTAAATACGATTCGTCTAATTTCAGATTCTGTTGGAGAACATTCTGCCGGCGCACGTGGCCACGCATTTCCTGCATTTGGAACGCTCCACAGAACTCTACCACGAGAGCTACTCGTGCGTGGCCGTCATGTTTGCTTCGATACCCAACTACAAGGAGTTCTACGACGAAACGGATGTCAACAAACAGGGCCTGGAGTGTTTGCGTCTCCTGAACGAAATTATATGTGATTTCGACAAGGTATATCTGCTTATATCTCAGTAGATCTATAGCCTATAACTTTGTTTTATTCACTTTTAGCTATTGTTGAAGCCAAAGTTCAGTGGCATCGAAAAGATCAAAACTATTGCCAGCACCTATATGTGCGCCTCGGGCCTGAGGCCAGGCAAGGAGGATGGCGCTACGGTAAGAACCTACACATCCTGCATATCCCTCCTGTCCGTATACATATATGTGTGTTTATCTATTTGTAATCCATGTCTCTTCAATGCTTTTACTAATCATGTAAATAACAACATTTCAACACTCCCGACACGTTTGACTAATCTAGTCACGTAGCTTTGCGGTAAGTCTCTCCTAAATCTGTACCGTTTTTCCTTCTAAAAGTTAGCCTAAATGTCAAAAATGTCCAAAATGTTTAAATGTTTAACAAAAACTCACACTCGGAGAATAACGGCACGGTACAAGTCTATTTTAATCTATGCTCGGGGTGACGTTTGGCCAGCCTCCAATTAAATTTAATCAAATTCCAACGTGCTTTCATTATGTTCTAGTTTTACTTCCCAAATATATGACAGGAATAATACATATAATTTAATTGCAATTAAATCGTATAAGAATTCCTTTGGAATTCCACTCAATCCCCGTTTATGTGCTGGAGCACAATGTTACTTACTCTTCAAATGCCTTTTAATCGCAGCTTAGAACTTTAATTAAATTTTTATAACTACCAAACAAAAGGGAAAATCAAATCCCATTGAATCCCAACAAAAGGGCAACAAAGAGAGAAAATAAAATATAAAAAAAGGGTCGCCAAATGAGGGTAGTAGTCCATTGGGCACGAATTAGGATTAGCTAGAACTAGAGGCCAACGGCCAACGGCCAGCGGCCAGAGGGACGGCAAAACGCTCAATTGGTTCTCCGGGGGGGAAGGGAGGTACAGGGTACAGGGCAATAAAGACAAAATCGAATCCGGGACTAACGCAATTTACTCGTTTTCTCTCTCTCTCTCTGTCTGTCTCTCCGCTCGGTTTTGTTCCGTTCCGAATAAAAAGGATGAAAAGCGCACCGAGGAGCACAACGTTGTCATATTGGTTGAGTTTGCGATTGCTTTGATGTCCATATTGGATTCGATTAATCGGGAATCGTTTCAACGTTTCCGTCTCCGCATCGGACTCAACCATGGCCCGGTAATTGCGGGCGTTATTGGTGCCCAGAAGCCGCAATATGATATTTGGAGTAATACAGTTAACGTTGCCTCCCGCATGGACTCGTGCGGCGTTATGGGACGGCTACAGGTGAGTAATCATCATAGTGATATATTTCTCAACATTTTTCATATAACATATTTTTCACGCCTTGACAGACAACGGAGAATACAGCAAAGATACTGATGGCCGCCGGCTATGAGTGCGAATGCCGTGGCCTCACCTATGTGAAGGGCAAGGGCAATCTAGTCACCTACTTTGTAAAGACACCATTCGATGGGAAATTGTAGAAAATATCCTCAACGGATTTTGATACCTACTATTTAAAGGATATATTTACATACATACATATACATACATATGTATATTTATAATCTTAGCGTCACTTGAAGGCATCTTCTTATTTATTTGCTTAGCTTTTCATTTTAGTTTTTAATCAATTTGCAAGCATTTAAAATACGTTACACACACACACACACACACACACACGCATACGCACACATGTTAAGTATTTGTTAGCCACCATTTTGTTTTTAGTTAGTTAATAGATTTAAAATGTTATTAAATATTTCGTACGATTTATGCATAGCGATCACTTAAACAGCGAATAATTATATATATAAATATGTGTACGATTCGAATTAAAATTTAAATTATGCTAGACAAAGAAAATGCAAATCGAGCCCAAGAAATTAAACCCTAATAAATATAGCAATATATATGTGTATGCTTATATCCGTATAGTACATTTACTGAGGCAAATTTACAAATATATGTATGTATTTACAATGTATGTACTTTCCCCTTTTCCGCTATAAATAATTTGTTATAAATCAATCTACATACATATTTATGTATATTTATGTGCCATGGATCATATACTGTTTATATACTTTCGAGCAACACTAGTTAAATTCTTTTAAAGAATCAAACGCAAACGCAAATGCAAACTCAAACTAAAACTCTATACATATATATTTTTTTACTAAAACTTTTTTTTACTAACTACTCAGAACCCCAAATAATGATGCTATATTATGTATGTATCTGCATATATTACTGTCTAATTATAAATAAATAAAGGCCACCAAAGTGAACTATTTTTAAGATAAATCTGAGCTCAATAACTGCATCTTGAGTACCTAACATATCCCAACAGAATATGTACACTATACCTCCGATCGAAACAGACCTGCTTTAAACACTGAAATCCATCAGTTCAATTCAATCTATTTATGAACTCTCTCTACTTCCACCGCTCCCCAAAGTAATAAACTATCTACATATATTTAAAAACCAAAACAACATCCAAACTGGATGAAATATCACACATACATACATATGTAATCCTCAACATGCAGTAGTTCTTAAACTAGATCCATTGAAATATGTGTATTTGATATTATTAACTTAGCTTGAATCTATGAAAATTCGTAGAATAATAATAAGTAAATAAATAAAATCCCTTAAATATGTGGTTTTTATTTTCAAAATATTTTCTAGAATTTTTCACATGGTTCATATGAACTCTCAAGGGGTCAGGAGGAAATGGCAATATTGTATACATATGACTGACTTGTGGAATCAGGTAGCAAGCTAAAAATATCGTCATCCTGCAGTTTAAGTCGGTCAAATTGTGGGTTTTTGATATTGGATTTTACAGACTATGAGAAACCTCAAATAAATATGCAGCGGATATGCTCCGTTGACCGTTGAATAAATATACCACGGAACGGGCAGCGGGATGCAACTGTAGCCACACATGATAATGGTGCAATTGTAAATGCACCGCACATTTGACCAAATAAAATCATTGGAAATCATTAGCTGAACGATTTATTCGAGTGGAATAGAATCCTTCCTCCGATCAAGGTGATAGCTCCAGTAGGCCGCTGGAAAGCTAATATTCTAGTACTGATTGCATTTAGTACAAGGCGATATGGGATAACAATCACCGATCGGGCCACGCATCGTAATTTGGAATCAGTTCCAGCTGATCCTCACTGGAGACTATCTACAGTATCAAAGGTTGATCCGCCACCATGTAATGTGATGGAGAAAGAAAAAAGCGTGTTTTGTAGAAAGATATACGATTAGTGGATTCGAGGGAATAGAACGTTCCTTCAAACGGTTTTAATTTAATTTATCGTTAATTCTATTTTCTCCCCCTCTTATAGTTTAAATATTGTTATGAGTCTCCATTGGAAACAAGAAATGTCTCAAGTGCTTTGCTTCGGGGAAAATACATCGGTCCATTTCGTTCTGATCTCGTTTTACAAAGAGCATTCTGTTCTATAAACAATCTAGGCAAATTAATGCTTAAGTATGCAGAATTCTCCGTTGACTGACTTCAAATATCATCACATCGGTCGTTTGTTTATTCCATCAAGGAGCGCTTGGTCAGCGTTCTGCGATCTCCCTTCAAAGGGGGGCGCCCGACGCAGGCACAAAGCAACTAGTGGGCGCTCAAGTCGCGGTTCAAGTGGATCTGCCGCTCTAGCATTTCAGTTTCCATCAGCGCGTCGCAAGAGGCAGGGCGTCAGTGCGTGTTCCCATTTTAAATGTGAGTGCTCTTACTTTCGAAATAAATATATGTATATATTTGATTTATAAAAATGTATAAACTAAAACTAATTAAGAGCTAAAAAGAGATTCGATTCCGAATGTAAGGTCAAGACGGATCTGTGTGTTGAGGAGTGGGCTCTCGGCTAAAGATTCAGTATGAGAAACAAGAGACAGAAACAAAACGTATAACAAATCACAGAGCAAACTGCAAACAATATCAAGAACCAAGTGATACCGTCTCGTCTCTAAAAGTGCGGCAAGCACACCTTTCCCGCAAACAGTTCCGACACCACGGTTATCCACAGTGCCAGCACAAACATTATGTAGGATATGCCAATCTTAAAGGTATTGGGCAGCTGGTAGGCCTGTCCCCCGATCTCCTCGATGTGGAAGCCCAGTGGAAAGACCACAGCGGCCATGCAGAACAGCACCATGGCCGCGAAGCCCACCCATCGGGCATAGGGTATGACATTCCTATTGCACGATGAGGAGGCTAGCAGGATCACAGTCGTTGTGATACAAATGCAGCCCATGAAAATGCACACCAATGCAATCAGCCATTCGGGCTGCAGGTCGGGGGTGTAGCACACTTGCGGCCGGTTGTAGAGGGTCATGCAGGTCCACATCAGTCCCAAGCGTATGTCTCCTAAAACATAATATGATTTTCAGCAATGTTTTCATTTGATTTGGAAAGTCGTCTTCCATCACTTCCGCATCACCTGTGCCCGACTCGGTAATAATCCAATCAGGCAGCGCCAGACTCACGATGGCAAACACATCGGCGGCCATAAATAGCGTAGCACTTATTGTTGTTAATTTATCCATGTTATTTAATGTTTTGTTTTTCTCTCTGCTTCGTCTTCACCGGATTTATTTATCGATATACGGTCTGACCATCAGAAATATACCAAAATATACCGTCAAGTTTTCAAAATATACATTAAAAATACCGAAGAATTATTTGTATTCATATTCTTCCATATTGATATTCGGTTGAATATTTCTGTCTATCTACGACCCTCAGACCTGACGACACCATTTTATACGAATAATGAATCTATTTCCTAAAAGATTGACTAATTTAAATTACTAATTTTTTTGTATGATGACTAAAATAAGGTTTAACTAAAAATGATCAACACATTTTATCATGATAACTACATGGTAACTACACATTACCGTCAATGGCGATTATTCTACATTGCATGCACCATCTGTTGATAGTTGTAATCATTTTTCGATAACTTTTTCTTTCTTGTATTTTTTTTATGCTATTTTTGGCTCTCTCAATCTATTACAACAATCACTCAGGATTGCAAAATTTTATGCACAAACTTGTAGATTTGTATGGTTTTCTTTTTCCTTTATTTGAACTTTGATTATGCAGAATCTTTGATGACCAAAATCGATTGTTCTTGGAGTTAGTTCAAATTAACCGAAATTTACAAGAGCGGGCGGTTGTTTTTAAATTAAGCAAATTTTAAGCATTTTTAAATAGGGCAAATTAAAATAACAATTACTAATTCATTTTTATTCAAACCAATTATTTTTAGTAAGAAAATAAAGAGTAATAGAGAGGCGCTTGCATTCGAATCCCTTTCCCTTTGAACTATTAATAGATTTGTGGGATAATTGCATTTATAATTACAGCGGCAATAATTCGAATAGCCTCGAGTATAAAAATAATACTACCATTTACAATATAGAATTTTAAGCGTAGCGGCCACGTCACATACCTGGTCAGCTGGCGCTGACGTGTCCTTAGACTGCTGGTCCCTTCAGGTTAACCCAGGTTAAGGGACCAGGTGAGGTGAGGTGAGGTGAGGTGTGTCCGTGTCCGTGTCCGAGTCCGTACGCTTATATCTGAACGGCAATATCTATTGGAGTGCGAGACGGTGTGTTTTCAGCGCCCTGCCATTGAAGGAGTGAGACATACCCAATAATTGCCAAGGAAAGCAGTTAGAATGGCTGTTGCTTTTATCGCCCTCGGGCCATGTAATATTATTAGCGAATTACAATTGCACTCATTCCCATTTCGGTTGTGGAAGTCAACACCTGTTAGGCCTCTCTACGCCGGCCTTGGCCCTCCAACGCGCATCGTATTTCGCCGGCGACGTGGACGAATCTGAGCACAGTCTGTGCGGCAACAAAACAATATTTCGGATTCGGTCTGCGGGTTGTCTCCTGGGAGAACCAACAGGCGGCAAATAATTAAAGATTTGATTTTTGTACCGCCGAACGACAGAGCTCGAATTGTGTTTACAAATATTGGCGAGTACAAACAATATTTATAGGACGGTTAGTGTGATCTTTCTTGAAACGAGATGCATTGTGGGGGAGTCGGATTTAACCAGATAAAAAGGAATACGAATACGCGTAAGCGTAAGCGTATAATCGACAAGGTAAACAGCATTTCCTACACTCTGCGAAAAAAGTACACTACAAACAAAACAGGAATATTAAAATTACAAAACATTTAAGTTAAAAATTCGGGTTTAAAATAAAAAAATAGTAAAATTAATTAGAATATACATTGGTATAAACATTACTATTTATGTTAAATATAAAGTAACATTTCTTTTAAATTAATTTTTTTTTAATTACAAATTCACGCGCACAAATCTATTGGTACATTTTAAAATCCAATTGTTAATATTACAATTGAAGGCTATTTTTCTGTGGGTGCATATTTTTTGAATCCTTCCCTTTCATGATAATATAATTATGGTATTAATTCACACTTTTGTTATCGGAGTGGCTAAACCCAAGAAAATTCTATGAAAGTATGCTCTAGTTTATTTTCATTATTTATTTATAGCCCTTGCCCCTTGCACCTTGCCATGCGTCCCCCAGCTAATGCTATAGCTCATGTTCGCTTCCACAGTACAGTATCCAGCAACGCAACGCAACGCATTGCTTTGCGAATTCAATTAAAGCAATCAAATTTCAAACCCAACCAACGAATTGGAACCCTGCACCAACCCCCACCCCCACCCCCCGTGGCACTAGCACCATCACAGGCGAACTGAAGAAGAAGCAGAAGAGCTAACCCGTAAATAGCGTAATAAATGTATGTGTAATTGCCTTAAAGGGAGAGTGCAACTTGGCTCGCAGTGGCAGTCACAGACGCGACATGGTCGCAACCGAACCGGATTTCGAGCAGGTGTCCTTTTCTAGATCTCGGCCAATGAGTGGGCTGGATGCAGACGCGGTACAAGCCACAATCGTGGGGTAGGTTTTTGACAAAGGATTTAACAAAATGAAACCTAAATATATTATTATGTAATTAACCAGCGATCAGCCAAAGGAAGGCAGCAAATTTGTGGGACAGTCACTGGAGAATATAATAAGCGGTAGAGAACAATCTGGGAAAGTTACTGAACCAAAACCGAAGCCTGCTAATAAGAGCCTGAAGCGTAGGCCAGGCAAAAAAATCGCAGACAACAGACCTCTGGTGCTTGAGGAGAGGCATTCGCTTTCATTGTACGCCTAAACTATGAATATTTCAATTGGTTCCAAAATAACAGTTCGAACCATTCTTGTCTTGTTTTAGGGCCGAGACAAAGAAGCGTAGAGCCAGCGTGTTCTCCGAAGAACGACTCTTCATACCAAAGGAGCTGGCACGCAGCAATCTGCAGCAGCGAGGCAGCGCGGGAGCAAACAGCTTTGATAAATTGTCCAGCCACGCGGAATACTGTCTCCGAATGCTCAAGTTTCCTGTTGGAACTGGACGGGCGCGATACGTGGCCAACAAAATGAAGAAGGGACAGGTGACCGCTGTGCAAAGCAGCTCCCAGGAGCCGCCCAATGAATCGGAGATGATCGTTGGCTATGGAAATGAAAGAAGGCGAAGGGCAACGAAGGACGCTGATGATCTCCGTGCAGGTTCGTGGACCGCGAAGGAGGAACCCATACACATGCCCGATCTGAATGCTGAAAGTTCTTCAAACAAACAAATGATCCACATCCAGATGATCGAGGTTGATGATGACGATGGTCGTAATGTAAAGAAAACATCAGAGGAGACCGAACAACAAAGAGCAGGGCCACAATCAATGCAGGATCAATGCCAGAACGCCATACAAGTCAACACTCAGTTGGTGTCGGAGGTGGAGGGGCCAGCGGAGCAGCCATATCACTATTTGCGTTGGCACAATCCAAACAACGAATTTGTAGACATAAAGATGGGTCTCCTGGATGATTTGAGCAACATATCGGAAGCGGAACTGGAAGCGGAAGCGGGAGCAAATCATAACGAAGTAGGTAACAATGAAGGTGCAGAAAGAGATGAAATTCAGCAAGGGAGTTCCCAACAAGTGCAGGAACAGGTGCAACAAATTAGCGATGGCCTAACCGAAGCCCAGCAGCCTCATCCGGAGCCGCAGCCGCAGCCGGAGCCTTTGCCGGTGCCGCAATCGGAGCAATCGGAGATTCCGTCCATGCTCATCTTTAGCTCCCCGCTCTATCAGTCCGACCATCAAATACAACCTCCGCCCAGGGTTGAGGCTCAACCCATGCCCGAGCCAGAGTCCGAGCCAGAGCCACGTGCTCATTATTATTCTGTTCCCGTTCCCGTAACCGTTAGCAGCTCCTTTCCAGCCACATCCATCGACACGTCCTCAGCAACGGCAGATAATTATTCAATACTCTGTCAGCGAGCAGTGCATCATAATGTCCTGCCGAGTGTGGAGAAATTTCTGCCAAGCAGCGTCCGCCACAATAATGCTGTGGATCTGACCAATCAGAGCTTCAGGCACCAGCATGCGGAGAGGGAAACAGTGCTGCCCAGTGAAATGGTGCAGCCGTGGAGGCAGCACAACCTCGACGCCTATTCGGGACACCCATTGCAAGGCCAAGAGCAGATACAGCGTCTCTTCGCACAGCCGCACACACTGCAGCATCACGAAATTCCGCAGATATCGCCGCAGCGTCATCAGCTTTTCTGTCAGCAGAATATACTCGACTCCATTCGTCAGATAGAGAAACTGAAGGTCATGCACCAGAACCTGAAGCTCCAGGAGGAAGAACAAACGCGATTCTTCCACTCAACCCTCAAGACCATACTCAACGAGCGGGCGGATGATGAGCATATGTTCCAGTACAAAATGAAGCAAAGCAAAAAGGCAGAGGACAAGCTGAAGGCGGACAAGGAGAAGCAGCACCGAAGACTGAAAGAAGATCTCCAAAATTTGGAAGCGCGCATACGTAATCGTCAGCGCGAGCTGTCCTGGAGGCAGCATCAGCAGCAGTTGCTGTTGCAACACCCATTCAATCAACAGCAGCAGCCGCAGCGGCAACAGCAGCAGCATCAGCAGCATCAGCAGCATCAGCAGCACCAGCAGCACCAGCAGCACCAGCAGCACATTCTCCCGCACTATCCACAGAGGCAAGCGATGGTAGAAGAGTCCCACGATCAGTATCCTCAGCAACAGGAGCAACACCACACGCCCATGTTTGAGCCGCCCCTCTACGTGTATCCATCAGCCACCTCCTACAGGCAACCAGTGAATATTGCAGCTTCCGCAGCCACTACCGCTGTCACCAGCGTTTCTGGAGGTGAATTTCAGACAAAACTCATGCCTATGCCTCCTCTACAGAGAAGGCCTACGATCACCGGCTCCGTGACAGCCAAAAGAAGGACTAAGATCCAAGAGATCGAATTACGGCGTGAAATCAACGAACGTAGGGCAGCCGCATTTCCGACTCCGTCTGTGGAAAGCCACTATCCACCAGCTGCTGCAGCAACAGTCGCCTCCTCCTCCACATACCCCTCGTATCGATTTCCACACATCTACGGACCGTCTCCACCTGAAAGAATTCAGGAGCAGAGGGCACCCGAGCACGGGCACGGGCACGAACACGAGAACGTGCACGTGCACCGGCATGAACACGTGCACGATCACGGATCGGCCAGGGCAGGTACATCGAATTTTATCACAAATTATGTCTCGAGCTATCTGAATGAGAATATGCGAACAAGTAAGTGATAAAAATATAATGTTCGGAATTGAATTGATTAGATTGTGATTATAGTATTAATATATGATAAAAATAAACACACAAAATAGATACATACATATGTACATATGTATATGTATATGTACAATGTACATATGTTACCCCTTAAGATAATAATTACAAGTATAAAAGTACTTACATTAATTTTAGATATTTTTTTTAAAGCATAAAATAAGTATAAAATACTTTTATTCACTGTAGATTTTTTTTTTTTAGCATAAAATAAAACAAAAACTATAATATGAACTTTCACTATTTCTAATATTTCAATATGGCTTGAAATTTCTATCTGAGAATGCCTTTCGTGGAGCTCCTAACATCTAGTACCACTAGTACCTAGTCTTTAGATGATGCATGCAGCAGCATGGATTGCCGGTCATGTGGAGGACCCCAATGGGCGTAGGAGAGTGTAGCGGCAGGGCAGCAATTCTCTGGATTTTCTGCACATACAGAGAGTTGTGTCTACCGCACTTTGGATAACCCTTAATGACGGTACAGTATACTACCCTCTACATTCTAGAGATAGCATAAAAACAACACCTTAAATAAAAACCCAGCAGGAGCGTTTTGAGCCACGTCAAGGGCCGCGGCTTTACACATATTTTGGGTACCTTGGTACTCAAATTTGAAAAAAATAAATTTTCAATTCATATCTGTGAAAATACCTTGTATCTTAGATGATATATGAATGTATGACAATTGCTTGTTTTGTCAAACCTGCTGATATATTTATTTCCCTGGTAGTACACGTTTATCAAGATAGCCTAAACACAAATCCCTTCAAAATTGAAATGTTTCAAGCATAACACAAAAAAACCTTGTGGCCCCCCTCCCCCTTTTTCGGATCAAACAAAATTGTGCAGCTTTTGGAAGATGGCACTGCAAGAAGTTGGAAAATCAGCTGCTGCTGCTACCGCCGGCCTGATGGAACTAACCGATGAGACCGCTGGCAAGTGCAGCTTTGTCATAGCCGTAAACAGCGAGGGTCAGCTCGAGATCAGTTCGAAAGGATGCGGGGCCAGGACTAGAGCCAGGGCCAATGAACCGAAGCAGCGTCAGGACAGGATCTGCAGTGGGATCTGCGCTGTGGAGAACAAAACTAAGGTGAACAAGGTGGTTTCGGTTCCGATTTCGGGTCCGGCTCTGGTTCCATCAAGCAACAAGCAGCGTATCAGCATAGCCCTAATCAAGCACGATACAGCGGCATTTGACTCCCTGCAGGTGGCCTCAGACGTTGAAACTCAAAAGCATAGCAGCCCTGGAGAGCTTACGCACTTCGTGAAGGTCTATAATGGGGAAGATCTAAAAAGCAAGCCCTCGTTTGTCGTCCTAGAGGAGTCTCTGGTGCGCAAGCGCATTGAACAGAATACAGAAAGTTCAGTGAGCAACGTCCGGCAGGAGGCCAAGGCCATAACAGGGGAGCTTCCAAAGGATCTATCAAAAAAAATTGTGTCTAGTCCGCAACCCCCTCAAAGCCACTTGAACACCGTGCAAAATCTGAGAAGCGCTGGGAACAGCCGCGAGGGAGAGGGAGCCGGCAACAGCACAATGATGCCCGAAGCCATTCGTGCCTCTACAGCCGCGAGTAGTCAGCAAGTGATGGCCAATACTCCATCACATTTGACTATCAACTTCGTACCCGCAACGGCATCGCAATCGTTGAACCCAATGATGTATCCGTGTCAGCCCTGTCAGCCTTGTCAGCCCTGTCAGCCATATTTGAACATGGCCCGTTGTCCCGGTGGCAACTACTGCAGTTTTTGCCATCTGAAGCCCCCAATGCGTCAAGCGGCACCGGAACAAAGCTTTTGCACCTGCAGTAGCTGTTGTGCTCTGAGATCCGCCAGCAACAGTTGCAATAGTTGCAGCAGTTGCAGCAACAATTGCTGTCCTCTTAGGCCACAAGCGGGAATGACTGCTGCAACAGCAGCAGCAGCAGCACCAATGGGTCTGAATATGCAGCCTTCTCTGAACTATTGCCAGCCCAATCTTTATGCCATGCCGATGGTTTCACACCAAATGTTCGCCCCAGTTCTACAACCATCGGGACAGCAGTCACAGCAACAGACACAGCAGCCACAGCAGCGGCAGCAGCAGCAACAGCAGCAGCAACAGCAACAGCAACAGCAGCAGCAGCAGCAACAGCAGCAGCAACAGCAACAGCAGCAGCAGCTGCAACAGCAGCAACAACAATATCCCATTGGTGGTTGTTGGTATCCGTATCCGGCTTCTGCATTAAGTCATTGCATGCATCAGTGCTTTTATCATCCAATGACCACGATAAGCATGGGCTCGAACTACTGCCGAATGAACGCTGCCTATCATCCGTGCCCCCATTGTGGATCATTCTACAATAATCCACAGATGCAACAAAACAAACAGCAACAACAACAGCCACAGCAACAACAACAGCAACAACAACATAAAACCCAGCAGCAGGAGCCACAAAACGTGTCATGTAGTCTTCCGCGACAGCAACGGTATTCAACCAAGCGTCCAAAAGCAGCAGACTCCAGTGATGCATCCTCGTCGCCTGTGAATCGCGAGGGACTGAGAAGGATGTTCGGCCCAGGCCCACAACAGCAAGTGAAAGCCAAGCAGGGCCAGCAGGTGAAGCCTTCGACAGGAAAGGTTCCAAAGGCTATTCCGGCCAAAGAACCCCGTTCGCTGGCTGGCAATACCATCGGCAGGAACGATTCCTCATCGATTGTGGGCACTTCCCTTTACATGGCCCGCTTTGGGAGGACTTGTATGCTGATGAAGCCCACTGCCAGCACAGCGATGCCCCGTCTGCTGACCAGGCGCATCAGCCGGTACACCTCGGTGATGGCCTGGCCAACCAATCACAAATCAGAGATAACGCAATGCTAAAACTGCAGCCACTTTCTTATAACAACACCAATTAAACATTGAATTGATCCGAAACGTTGTCTTTTATTTGCTCGCTCTTCTATGCACTATATTTCAGATTGATCAAAGTCTTTAAACTGGGTACTCCTCTTACGTGGCTGCTGTTGCTGATGCGGGAATGCATTTTGGACCATAATATAGGGACAGTGGCATCCAGAGCCCTGCTGCTGGGGGCGAAAATGTTGATTGGGATGTCCGTACATAGCCGCTGATTGGTGTTGGTGTTGCTGTTGACTTTGGTTCGCCAGGGGACAAGAAATGCAGTGGATTTGGTGTTGTTGTTGGTTTTGGTGTGGCTGCTGCGGGAACTGCTCGAAGAAGGATGAGCGCAGAGCTGGCAGTCTAAAATTCGAATCCAAGGGATCGATCTTGTACTTGTTAATGGTCTGCTCATAGAACCCGACTGGCATACTTCTGAGGCTCTCCTTTAAATCATCAGAGCTGTTAAAGGAATAGTGACTGCCATACATCGGATTGGATGATGCATGGCATTCGGCTTGATGAAACGTTTGCTCTGACTGATAGCTCTGTGGCATCTGTGGCTGGTAGCCATCCATTGGCATTTGGTTTGGCTCAAAGGACATCTGCACTAAGGCCGAGGAATGAGCGGACATCGTGGGTAGAAAATCCCGCGGGTCAATCAGGGCAGGGGGGTAATCGCAGCTCTGTTGGAACCCCATTCCTCCCATCATCAATGGCGACTGATTTCCCCCAAAGCTTCTCATTGAAGAGTCCGGATTGCACATTGGTGGTTCTGCTGCATACTGCTGGCACCTTAAGTGGCACGACGTTGACTCGTAGCCTGATTGGAGTTGATTATCCGAGCAGGATGGTTCATCGTCAGTCCGGGAATTCTCCATTGATGACGCTTCGTGATCTTCACAGCCCTCGCTCTGCAAGCTCCCATTACTGCGTAGCGGTCGTGGCGGCATCAGGGTCACCGTTTCCGGGTCGTCAGATTTATTGCCTTGTGGCTTGCGATGACATTGGGCTGCCACCGTCAAAGTTTCCTGCGAGTCTGGAGGACTCTTGGACTTCGGACTGCTACCAGATGAAGGCTTTCGGATGTTGAGGGCTTTCGGTGTGCAGCTACTCGAAGTGGATGCATTCGACCAGGTAGCTGCTGGTTTGTGAGATCTGTTCCGCACATCTGTACTCCTCGTCGCACTTCGATTTGGGAGTGATGGCCCATTGGGATGGCGGGGACATCTTACTGCCGATGGGTAAGCCCGGGGCTCCCTTTGCCCTGGGCGACGTTCACATCCGACTATTGGCGGGGCGCGGGTCGATTTTCTTGGTACAGCTCTAGCAGCTGGACGACTAGAAGTCAGCACTCGACTTGAACTAGGGGTACTCCGATTCGAAGACTCCAGGGCTATACGTAGTTTCTTGGGCATGACTTCTGTCGAATTTGCCAAGGTCAGATTCCTCCTGAAGCGTTTCATAATGATTAGAGAGCTTCTAAAGACAACCTGGTAGCCACTTACCATTCCTTTGCCTGACATATGGCTAGTGCTTTTCCGCTTTTTCTGTTTTCCAAGCGAAAGGGCACCAGCACCAACGGTTGTTGTTGCTGTTCTTCTTCTGCTTCATTGGAACTGAAAGATTGTCATGTACTCGATAGACTCTACTCTTCCGAACACTCGTATGCTGTTCTCTTACCATATTTTAATCTCTGGGGTCTGATTTCTGCCAGAGACCTGCCGACCAACTAGAATCCTCTCCGATTGATTGGCACTACCGGAACAGGGCCCGCAACTACTTTGATCCGTAAGAGTATACGTCGATCCGCAGTCATTATTCGGTATATCATTCTTTTTAATGGTTGGTTTTTTGAGAGTAACACATCTGTATGTGAGTTTTGCAGGTGCCGACTGAGAACGTGACCTTTTGCTTACACTTATTCGGTTTTCCTTGGAATTCAGTTGGATCACATCAGAACTTTCCAGCGCTGTTC
The DNA here is from genome assembly GCA_005876895.1 of Drosophila azteca. Lineage (NCBI taxonomy): Eukaryota > Metazoa > Arthropoda > Insecta > Diptera > Drosophilidae > Drosophila > Drosophila azteca. The sequence continues at coordinate 812,857 of VCKU01000016.1, forward strand.
CTGACAAGGTACAACAATCAGAATCGAGCTCCTCTTCCGTTAAGATTGGTTTTTCCATATATGATCCGAGGGTTTCTTGGCTGCGATCTCCATTCCTGTCAGTTCCGATTATCGAGTTCCGATCATCGTCGCTTGTGGTATCTGCGGTGCAAGATGCTAAGCTACAGTCTCCGGGCAGAGTATTTGGAACAGTGAAGCGTAGAGAGTTCTTCTTTTCACTGACACTTCTTTGAGAAGTCTCGTCAGAGCCAGATAAGCCGGAAGCGCCAGTGTCAGAGCTGAACCTCTTTGATTCGCCAGCTTTCAACTTGCCACATGGCTGTGACGCACAGCTGTTATGGCCAAACATCGGCGAATAAATGTGTGGACACGCATTACACATCCGCATGCGTCTGAAGATCATATTCCTGGAACAGCATTGGCATCTTTGCCTGTATCCTTGCTGGCATCTCATCCTAGCACGCGAATCCATCACATTTTTGGGGTCATTCGATTCTCTCGATTCCTTCTTTGTGGATTGTAGCCTCTCCTTAGCCTGATTATTGAAATCGTTTTGGGGCTTTGTTTTCTGGGTCCTCGAAGGAGTTTTTCCCTTCTTACCTCCTGCTGCAGCAGCAGCATTATCCTTCACAGTAGTACCGTCGATGCTTCTCACACTTGTGGACTTCTCAGCAAAGTATCGGTACACACATTTGGGCAACGGCGCCATTATCTTCGGGGCCTTCTCGGTCTTAGCACACAAACTCTGTCGGATCTGTTCCAGGCAGGATAACAGAGGACTCGACAGGGCTTCCGGGTCCATACCATATCCAGTTTGGGTGCAATTCTCACAAACAGAACTTCTCCTGACACCTTTACCCCTCTTCTCCGCGCTCCTCTTGGTCTTCCCAAAGGTCTCATTAAGGGTCACCACTTGGGCGGATGCCGACTGGTCGATAAAACTGTTCTGATTGATGGATGGAATCAATGAGATGCACAGTGAAGGGAAAGCCGGCGGGGAAGCCCCTTCTTTTCGTTGGTTTGCATCGACAAGAGATTTTTTCTTAAAGATGGTATTATCTTTGATATTGCGACCAGCGGATGGCTGCATCCCGAACAGATTTTGCGTTCCAATGGGAAAAGGTATCTTGACCCGAAACGGGACATTGCAATCGAACCTATTTGGGAGAATCCAAAATATTATCCATCCGTAGGTTTCCTTAGTTTTATATTCCCCTTATCCCCACTCACCAAACACCATTATTATCATTATTTTCATTATTATCCTCTGCCATCTTTGGAGGTCGCTTTCTACAGGAAGTTTGCCTGATCTTTGTACGCTTCGGCTTGGCCTTGACCAAAGCCTTTTCATCTGCCCCATAAGGGGGCGCTGTACTTATCCTGTTCTGACAGGTTTTCTTTAAACTCAAAGCCGTCAGGGGGTTATTCTTCTGCGGAAAACCTGTCTGTTTCCTGTCTCCACCAGTTGCAGTCCTTGCCCCATTGCCAGACGAAAGTCTTGAGTATCCATTGTCATTTGGGATCTTTTGTGAGCCTCTGTCTAGTGGAAAAGTGGCTCTCATTATCTGCAGGGCTCTTTGCTGAACCGAAGCTGTGTGCGATTTGCTCGACTGAGGGCCACTTTTTCGCATCGAAGGATTATTGGCTTCTTTGAAGTTATGTCTGTTATAGTCCTTGGCCTCAACTCGATTGCCTGATTTATTCACAAACATAAGGGCGGTGCCAGTTCTGTTGATTTCAACCGTTGTCTGCCGTAAATACATTCACCGAAATTTCTATTGAATTTACAAAGTTCTCGATTAAAATAAGAACAGATAATCGCTGGGGATCGATTCAATCTGATTGTTGCTTTAATCGAAAATCTGCAAGTTGCTGTTGAATATTTCGGAAGGTAGTTCAACTTCTGGCACGCGCTCGCGAATTGCCGAAAATGCTGGGTTTAATTTGGAATTTTGACCGAAACTAAGCAAGATATTATTTGACAATAAACTCCCAAGTAAACATCTCGTTTCACAGAACAAACATCCAAAATGGTGGAGCCGAACACCTAGTATGAACGATTCCAGAGTGTAAGCGCACTCGAGGCAAGTACTGAATATTCCAATCATCCGAAAAGTAGTAAGAGAAAGTAAGACACCACCAGAACCATCGAACGGATTACTCATCGGCACGGATACAGGATTGACATCGCCTAGAGGAGCAGAATACTGCGGCAAATGATTGACCTGGTCAGCTGGTGGATGAAACATAAAATATGTTTAAGATTGTAAACCAATTTCGGAATTTATTTTTGTGGAAAGGTGTTCACTATTTGCGATCAATTTTAGCCGGAAGAATTGCAAAATTAGGTAGGAAAAGCTCTTCCATCGTATTGTTGGGCGTAGTAGCGTACCCTGCACAGATATTGCCTGATATATCTCTATCTGTACATGGTACCCTAGAAACTTTTCGATTGGAACTGTTAGCATGGCCAGCGTCGTGGCATCATGTAGCACATTTTGGGATACCGCGGGCAGCAGCAGCTGGGACAGCAGTGCGATAAATGGCGCATATTATGCTGCGATTGGTTTTGCTGTTGAAAGGATGGTATTCCCGGCATGGGCTGGAAGGATCCTGAACCCAGAGCCGAGCTATGCCTCTGATTTTGCTGCTGCTGTTGCTGCTGCTGCTGCTGTTGCTGTTGCTGTTGGTGCTGCTGTTGCGCTTGCTGCTGCTGCTTTATCAGCTTTTGTTGTTGCTGCAGAATGTGCAGCAGCAGTTGCTGCTGCTCCATCTGGCTGGGAAGAGAAGAGGACGGCCGCTGCTGCTGCGACTGCTGCTGCTGCTGTTGCTGGTTGCATGGGGTAGTCGACTGCTTCTGCTGCTGGCATGGAAGCTGCTGCTCGGTGCAACATTTCTGCTGCGGGCATTGAAACTGCTGCTGGCATGGAAACTGTTGCTGGCATTGAAACTGCTGCTGTTGCTGACCAGAAGTTCGAGAAGATCGCTGTTGACAAGCATTTTGCTCCTGTTGATCGGAAAACAAAATTAGCGGCTGTGTTGAACCAGATGGATGGATCCTGTCACCTGCGACGGATCCTGCTGCTGCTGCTCTTGATACATCTCCGAAGCGGAGCATGACATATTCAAGGAATGCTCCGTTTCATCATCACACGCTTCATCTCCGGCGAGCGAGTCAACCCTGGACGGCCAATGTTGCTTCTCGCTGTAATTCTGATCGAAGTCACATGTCTGCTGCACCTGGGTGGCGTTTTGCAACTGGAGCTGGACCTGTGCTATCTGGGCCTGGGCCTCCTGCATCTGTTGGTGCAGCTGCTGGGCCAGCATTTCGGTCAGACCACAGCAGGACTGCGGCTGCTGCTGCTGCGGCTGCTGTTGTTGTTGCTGCTGTTGCTGTTGATTGCAAATGTTTTGCGTGGGGTTCTGAGCGGAAAAGCTTCCGTACATTGGCTGTTGGCGCTGCCTAGCAGATACCTGGCTACCCCGTGGCTGCTGATCCGTATAGGGCGGTCCAGCCTGCTGTGGCGGTCCACTGTTCCTGAACGAAATCTGGCCCTGGGGAGCCCCCTGCTCCGGCGACCATAAAGCGTTTTCATCACAACCGCATCCGATGCTGTGGCAGGATGGAAGCAAACAAAGCAAATAAATAAAATAGGATAGGATATCCAAGGGGGGAACCTACCTCAAATAGGTCTCCTCGGTCACCTCGCAGGTGGTGACAACGTTTTCCTTGCCAGTGCCACTGCACGGCACACCGCCAGGGACGGGATGGAGTCCGGTTTGCTCGAACCACTGATAGGGCGCAGGCCGATTACGCGTGGGATACTCCCCACGGAAGCAGGGAAAGATCTTCATGGACGGCTGGCACATGGCAGTGATTTCAGGCTTTCCATCAGTACTTTCTTCAGCCCCAGCGGCTGCGGCGGGGTCTACTTCCCCTGCCTGTGAGGTCTCGCCTAGATTCTCATCGTCAGCGACGGGCAGGGGCTCTACGTCATCTCGCTCTTCACCTGGCTCTTCTTCACCTGTCCCTGCCATCCCTGGCTCTACTTCACCTCTCTCTCCTTCAATTAGCTCTACTTCAACTGGCTCTATTTCGCCTGACTGTCGAGCAGGCACTCCGTCGTTGCCAAGTCCTTCAGCCTGCTTTGTTTCCGGGTCTACTGAATCTACTGAATAGGCATTTTCCTGGGCGCTCACCATGACGACAGGCGATACGGGATTGCTCTTGTAGTGCTGGGTAAGAGTCGATTCCTTGCGCATGGGATTCCGTCGGGCGGTACTGATGTTGGTCATGGAGACGGAGGGGGGTCTTTCATTCCTGAAAGTCCGCTGCTCAGGGTCTTTGCGTTGGGCCTTAATCCTCACCCTTCTGACACTATCCTTGCCGGACACCTCTCTGATCGGTATCCCCACGGCTATGGGCCCGGGCACCCCAAACGTTGTCCTTGACTGTCCTTGCAAGTTCACCGGCTTATGCAACAAAAATTCCGACGTTCCACTCTGTTGCGCCCTGGACCGGTGGCGCACACGGCGCCCACTGCCGTTCGTTGGGGGAGAGTTTTGCCGTGCTGGGGCAACGGGCAGGGTCTGCGCCAGGTCCCGAAGCAGCTTCATTCCGATCCGGCTGCGTGTTTGGGCCTGGGATGTGCTGGCCCTCGTGACCACGGATTCCGGGTAGACGATGGGAGTGGCCCTTCGGGTGTGTCTACGCTCGGGACTCGCATTGATTAGATAAGGACTGGCGCCGCTTGTCCTTGCGTTCGTCGTCCTTCCGCTGGCGCCAAAGCTGATATTTTTATTCGGGGCCATTCAACCAATTCTACAATCCTTCCGTTCACACCAACAAATTTAATTTTTCCGACATCATACGATGACTTTTATATTATATCAAAGTTGATAGGTTTCGACGAGGAATACGATTAGGTAGATCAAGCAAAACTAGTCTGGAAATACAAATCTAAGGCGCCAAATTTGTTTCGCAGGATCTGCCGCGGCGCTGACTCGAAGACGCACGCTTGGACGGATGAAAAAAATGAATGAGAGCGAGACAGATGCGTACGTGACTTGGTGCCCATTCCAATGCCAAAGCTTCCATGTTCGCTCTCCTTCTGATTCGATTCCAAGTTGCTCTCTCCTTTCAACTGCATGTGTTGCTCAGCCTCTCTCTCTCCTCTCACACTGCTGAAGGAAAGCGAAAGAGTAGCTCAATGGAAATGTTGTCTCTCTTTCTTATGCAAAGGGAGAGAGATGGAGCGGACACCTGTGGTTGATAGTGAGAATACGCAAAGTCATCGCGCCCTTGCCGCGACTCACAACATACCAACTCATTTATCTACATACATATGTACATACATATGTAGACTTAGTCTGAGCAATCAATATCTTTTTAAAATTTTGTCATTTTATCTTGGACTAGAAATGTTTTTATAGTTCTCTTTGCCTTGGCCATGATATTTGCTGCAGTGATAGCGCGGTAGTCGTGAGAAGCTAACAGTTGTCGTGGTTTTCTTTTCAAAATGCCTGCATGCCCGCATGAGCAATGCCCCCAGTCTCTGATCTCCTGCCAGTGGTGCAGGGCGCAGTATATAGGGTAAGTACATAGATACATGGGTATATGCAGCCCTTTTGTCATAACCCGTTGTGTTATTTTTTGCCAGAGATCTGTGTGAGCCATGCCCCCAATGCTGCGGCAGACCTCCATCTCCGTGCCAGCAGAAGGTCCACTGTCCGGAGGAGTATGCCAAGTTCTCGGACATGGTTTCCCCCAGCTTTCTGTGCAAAGATGATGAAAAGGGTTTAGACGATGTTGGAGCAAAAGGAACGGCTAAAAAGGCGTCTGGTAAAAAAGGGGAAAAACAGAAGACAGGAAAACAGAAGACCAAGGACGGTGGTAAACAGACTGCTAGGGCGGGCAATGAGCCAGGGAAGACGGCTAAACAGAACACTGGCGACAGAAATAATGCTGCCCAAGAAGGATCAGCTGGACAGGGTAGGAGTGCTAGCGCTCCTTCGAAGGCGACTGACGCGCAAGGAAAGCCCGCGCCTCCTGGCCGCAAGGTTGGTGTTAACGATCAACAAGGAGGAAGGCCTAATTCCGGACGCAAGGTTGGTATTAACGATAAACAAGGAGGAAAGCCTACTCCTGGGACACAAGCTGCCACACCTGGACATGCAACAGGTGCTCCTTACGGAGCTGCAGGACCTGAGGGATCAGCACCAAATACACGCAACGCAGACCCAGGATCCATGCCACAAGGTCCAAGCGGTGGTGCACAAGCTTGGACTGGTTACGGGCCTCAAGGTGGGCCACAGGGTGGGCCACAAGGTGGGCCAGGCTATGGATGTGATCCACAGTGTACGCAGAGACGTGACATGGCCTATGGACAAGGAGGGCCTCAAACGTCAAATACTTACGGAACCTTTGGTGCTCCTGGACCCGTAGTATCCCCACAGCCACTGCCCCAGTATCCACAGCCTGGATTCCCTCCAGGCGGCTATCCACCTCAACCTGGAGCACCTGGATATGGGACTGCCGCTCCCCCTGGATATGGATATGGATATCCAGTACAGGCAGCGGGTCTGCCCAGCAGACGTGAGCAGCCGTTTAATCCCTGCACGGGTGAACTTGTCTGCAGATGTGCAGCACAGTCCGCCTTCAATTCGGGCCAGGCGCCGCAAAATATGGCCAGCAACAGGGAAGGCCAATGTGATCAGTCCACTCCAAACATGGACGAGTTTAATCGGTGAGTTTCCCGTCAGATGAATACTATTCAACAAAATAGAGCTCTGGCTCTAGCCACACAAAGTACACAAACAAAAAAAAAATAGCCCCAAGCATTAGTCTGTTCAATGTGATCTGCAGGGTCCTCAAGTCGCTGCAATTGTCTTATCCGGCGAATGGTTTTCAGAACTGCTGTCTCCTTCTGCCCATCAACGTAGACATGGCCAACCGGACGGATGAGAGCGAGCCCGAGTCGGGAACGAAATCGCCAACCAAATCCAAACGCAAAGTACCCAGAAACGGTGCAAATGGTGCAAACGCTGGAGAAGCATCAGCGTACGCACAGGTAAGTCTCGGTGCAGTTAGAAGTGGGGAAAACGGAAACCCTAAAACGCCTGGGACAACTACCGCGGATGATCAATGTGGGTTCGGCAATGGCCGGCCACCGATGCGCTCCTTCTGCTGCAATACCAACTGCTTGATCAGGTGAGTTATTCTTCAGATCGTTAGCCATCTCTTACATCGGGCCCATTCACAGTGCCGACGAGGGCACGCAGACGGCATCAGCACAGCCCAAAAACGACACAACGGATAACCCTCCAGGAGCGGGAGGAGTAGCAGCACCGCCAGGAGCTCAAGCCAATGGCTGCATCATCTGCTCCAATGGCAACTGCAACCCGTGCTATTGGCCCTACTACTACTATTACAACCCATACACCGGCTGCTACTGCTGGTACCCCAATCCGAACTGCTGTATGGGTTGCCAGAACTGTGCTCGCCCGGATCCGATGCTGAAGGTACCCAAAAAACCCAAGGGCAAGGAGGGAGCAAAAGGGAAAAAAGCATCGGGATCGGGATCGGGATCAGCGGCAGGAAGCCCCAAAGGAAACAAGAAAAATGATAGGAAAAAGGGGGGTGGGCCAGAGCCTACCGGATGGATGAACAGCGACCAGTGCCGTAGCCCAAGATGCACCAGCCCCAAACGCCAAGCGTCGCCCAGCAGGCAAATCCCAGGCTTATATCCAACGGCGTATCAGCCCTGTGACTGCTCCCCCTATGGCCAGATTGGTATGGCCGGCAGAATTGGAGGCAGAGATCCTTGATGCAAATCTCGGGACCCTCGCTTGGACCACTCGACGACATGTTCTCCTCTATGTCTCCAAATTTAACGTTGAATACATTTTTTTCGCAATTTTTAAGAAAATTTTAAATACACAACCTTTTAAAACGGGCAAGCCCAAAAAAACTCGAGTTCTTCTTAATACAAATCCTCGGAATATGACTGGATGAAACAGAATCCCTAGAGATCTGTGGAGAGATTGTGGCATCCTCTCGTTTTTAATTGAATTGAAGTTTTCCATTTTCAATTTGAATAAAACAAATTCAAAATATATCGTAGGTATATTTTCTTAGTATTTTGTTTATTAGTTCAAATCTGATCTGTATTTGTTGTACCTTTTATACACTCTTGAATGTTTCCTTTGTGTACATATATTTATAGTATATATCTCTATATATAATGTACATACTTTTTATATATAGATTTGTTTTCGAAAGATTTTTTGTGGGCTTCTCTTTTGTTTTGTAGAAAAACTTAAAAAGTTCTTTTTGTCATTAAAAATTAAATAGATTTTTTAAGGTTTGTGTTTTTGGGGCTTTTAGAAAAAGATACCTAACTAAAAACTATGAACATAGCACATTGTAAATATGTTTTTATTTTGTTTTGTTTTTGTTTTGTGTAGTGCAGCTGCAGCCATAAATATTTTATGCTCGTAATTTACTCGTAATCGTACGGGGGGAATATTAGATTGTTAAATACAAAAAAAAAAAAAAAATTAGTACACTATATAGCTATTGGGGGAAAGATGGAGGAATATTCCAGCACATGATATATGTATGTATGGGGGTTCGGTACGGGTTTCGCGGTTTTGGGGTCGGGCTTAAACTCAGTTTTGGCTTGCATTTTGCCCCACTACGCTATGTTACGTTTACGTTACGTTACATTACGTTTACCTTTTGCTTGGTTTAGCTTTCGTGTCTTGTACATAAGTATGCCATGTACCCGTGTATTCTGTGTGTGTATATATATATATATATATGTGTTTATGTATATTATACGTTATATCAATAAATGGTATGGTTACGCTTAGAACTAGCTGGACTCTCTTTCTGCCCTTATTCATGTTTGCATCCTGCACTCATTTGTAAGCTTTAACAATTATGGGGTTTCGAAATTATACAGAAGAAAACAAAAACTACATATGCTTTGCTGAGAAAATATTTACATTCGACAACTGCTGGGTAGGGGAGGGGGTGGGCGGTGGGGGGTGGTGGATAATCAAGAACTCGAAAAGACGATAAGCTGTCTGTATGTGTGGGTATGTTTAAATTATTTGTGGTTCAGGTGTGGTATAGTAGTTTTTGTTTTGAATCACATGTTGCACTGCCAACTCAATAGAATGGAGGAGTCTGTCGGGCCAGTTGGGTTAAATAACTTAAGGAAATGTTGATAAAGATTGCCGATGCCTGTCCTGTGTGTCCTGTGCGCCGTCTAAGCATTCTCATCGGTCACATAGATGTAGCCATGCTGTTGCAATATGCTCAAACGCTTCTCAACGGCATCGCGATCTGTCAGATAGAGATAATAGAGCACAGATTAGTTACGTCACAGCTTGGAGCTTGAATCTATTATCTCTTTTCGTACATTTGTTCAATAGCATCTTGTCCTGTGGATGATTACACTTTTGCACCAACGAATGCAACAGAATGTGTGCGGTATTATAGCGCTCGAAGCAGTTCTTGGTGTTCTTCAGTAGCTCGTCCAAAGCAGCTGCCTGACACTGCAAATTCAGGATCAAGAAGATATATATGCTGTGCCATAGATGTCTGTGTGTTGCCTTACCATATCCAGAGCATATTCGTATAGTATCTTGTCGGCTGTTATGTTAAATGCATTCGCCTTCTGCAGTAGGCCGCTGCCATTGAGGCGCTTCGACTCGAACAGTATGCTCCGATACTTGGCGTTCATTGTGAGCAGCGCTAAGGGATACAAAAAGGGCAAATAAAGTGCCTTTCTTTACGTACCATATTTTGTAGAGCCACTCACCATTCTTCACATTCGACGATGGCTTTAGCTGGCCATTACGCAGCTGCTGCGAGGCCAGAGTCAGGCCAGAGGAAAGCAACTGCAGGGCACGGACGAGCAACACCAGACGCTCGGCCCGTTTGCAGTGCTCCGGTGCATGGGGCGGTATCTGCTGGGGATCTGCTGCGTTGGCTGCCGTCTGGCTACCTGCCACCATCAGGGTGGAGAGGGGTGCGCAACGCGAGTCAGCCACCTCCTGGATGCAGTCGGTGAGGGCCAACACAAAGTTCAGCTTGGAGAGCGTCTCGTTATGCTCGCGATCCATCAGCGTCTCCTCCGAGAGCTCTGGAGCCTGGAATGCATGTGGTTCACCTCCGCCAACGCCGGCGCCCGTGTCCAGGAGACTGTGCAGTCCCCCGGTGGCCCCCAGCTCGGGCAGGGTGAAGGCTCGCGGTCCGAGCATATGGTGCTGGTTGTTGTTCTCCGATCCACTGCCCGCGGAGCCAATCGATCCCAGCGAACCGGGTGCCACCAGCATCGTGGGACTGCCGAGGGTCGGCAGCATGGTGAGCGCGGCGGACGGAAGAACCGGTGAGCTATTGCCGCTCCTGCGCAGCGGCGACTGCGAGTGTCCGGGCGACACTTGCCAGGTGCTCGGCGCATGCGGCGGCGGTGTCTCCGACAGCGACCCTCCCGAAGCGGACCTTATCCGGGTGGTGGTGCCTCCCGGTGGTGTTCCAATGGCAAACTGCACTGCCGGCGGAGAGATCGAGTTGATGTCACTGCTCACGCTGCTCTTGCGCTGATCCGGCCGCGGCTGCTTCACACTGATCGGCTGAGAGCGTGGCAGCTGCTTGCCAGCGGCCGCCAGTGTGGCCACTGTTAGTGGCATGTTGCCCCCCTGTCTGGCCGGAGAGCCGGCCAGTACGCCTCCTCCAGCTGGATTGGCGGCCGTTTGGCGGCGTGCTGGAGCCGGCACTGGCTTCGGCTCGGAGATGGGCAGACTGCTGGGACGTGGCGGACTGGATTGATTTTGTTGTGGCTGCTGCTGCTGACGCTGGCCTCCAGCTGCGGGCAGTGCCTGCGCCTGGCCCTGTCGCTGGTCCTCTGGAAGATTCTTGGGCACCAGGACAAAGTCATCGGAATCCTCGTGGGAGCTGCACGATCCACTGTTGTTCTCGCTGTCGCAGAGCACTCCCACATTGGTGATGGTAGCGCAAATGGCTGGATTGGCCACCACGGAAACTAGAAGGCCACAAAACAGAAGCATTTAGAGGATGATCTTTGTGTGGAGAACACTCTTGTTACCCGTATTCTCCTCATCTTGGGCCGCTTCCTGCTCCTCGCGCTCCTTTTGCTGCTGCTCGGCCAGCTTGACCAGCTGCAGTTCCTGTTCCAGTTGCTGTTGCAACGGACTCTTGGCCTTCACCGGCGGTGTGCCGCCCAGTGGTGGCATATCGACTGTCGGAAAAGTACAAAATTTGAGGATCTTCTTTAAGGAAAGATCTCGAAGGTCTCACCTGGCGACACGGCAGCCTTCTTGCCCTGCAGGAAACGATGCACAAAGAAGCTCTCGTAGGAAATACGATCCTTGGCGTTGCGGCGCAACAGGCAAAGCAGCAGATCCCTCAAATCTGGCGACACTCCGTGGGGAATCCTTCGGGTAAGAATCCGGAACATTGGCAGATATAATCGATAGGAATGTTGGGGGGTCACTTACTTGGGTGCCAGATTGGCATTCTGCTCGTAGTAGAACTTCAGTTCGTTGGGCGTTTGTGCATAGAAGGGCGCCTTTCCAGTCAGACACTGATAGACGATCGTGCCCAGCGACCAGAGATCCGCTTTGGCATCATACTGCAGCGACATGATCACCTCGGGGGCCTACATATTTCGATATAGATATTCAATTAAGGTATTCATCTATTTGTGGGGGATTTAGTTCCCTTACCATATACATGGGCGAGCCGCAGAGGGTGGCTGCCATTACGCCCTCGTTCAGAAAACGCGCAAAACCAAAATCCGCTGCAGAAACAAGAACGAGAATGAATGTAAATCCTCCCTAGAGGCATTGCCATAGTGTACTCACCAATTTTCAGGGTTATCTTCGATGGTGATGGCAAAGTCTTGCCATAATTGTGCGATAGCAGAATATTTTGTGGCTTGAGATCACGATGCACAATTCCTTTGGTATAAAGCGCTTTCATAGCACCAGCTAAAAAAAACACCAAATAGAAATTAAATCAGAAAATACTTATATATTAATAGGTGTGATATATCCTTACCTAGTTGTATGAGAAACAATCGAACGGTATCCTCGCTCAGGGTCCCCTTCACACTCAGGTAATCCGCCAAGTCGCCGCCATTGCAGTACTGCAAAAAGGTACAAACAGACAAACATTATTACTATTATCATAAAAGCAAAAAAAGTCAAAAGTTCCAGGGAGCACATAAATCTTTGCACAACCCTCAAAAGCGGGGTCGGGTCTCGGTCCCCAAAAGCAAAAACAAAATCAGAAGCAAAAGCAAAGCAAAGCAAAGCGCGTACTATGCAAATGAATTAGGTTCAATCAGTGCAAAATGCCAAGACCCCCAGGAGACCTCCATTCAAAGAGCCGCGCGACTCTTCGCTGCGACATTTGTCCGACAATTACATATATGTACATACATATGTACTATGTATAAAGAATGTGGGCAAGGTCAATGCGAATGTGATTTATGACAATCAAAAAATAACCAAGTTGAGCAAAGAAACTAGAAACTAGAATTAGGGAATTATGTGCAGCTGCTGGTTTCCGCTTTTTAAGAATTCCGGTTCCTGTTCATCCATACATACATACATAGAAACATATAATACATACATATGATATAAAGTCCAGACTTACATAAAAAGCAAATGAAGTTCTACTAGTTCGAAATTGTTTTGCGATTGACTGAATGGATAATTAATATTTAATTTCTGAGTAATCTCAAGAATTGTAAGCAAATCGTTTGCTGTACACACGGACAGACACACACTTTTATGTACATACATGTATGCGTCGCAACGCACGCCGAATACCCTACAGAAAAAGTTTCTATTGTGAATTCATGTATTTTTAATTGATATTGATATGAAAATCTGAATATTTAAATGATACATTTAGCTATATTTTGCCAATTATTTTTTATTTTCTGAAAAACTTGCAAAACTTTCCCAAAAAATAAAAAAGAGCAAATTCCGTTATTTTACCACACAAACAGCTTTTTTTCTTCTCAAAAGTGGAAAGCACTGATTGCTGCCAAAATGTATTCGAATGCATTCGAACAAACCGATTTAAGCCCCTCGCTCAACTCTCTCAATTCGTGGTGCCAAGTCGTTTGAATGTCTCGTACTCTATGGACATACATAAGCATTCGAATTCATTCAATTCATTTTGCGCATGAATAATTTGAATGCTGGTTTGTAAATGGAAATAATACATATATCAGATGCCCACCCCTCCCCTCTTCCAAATGCCTGACAAGAGAACCACTCTCAAACACACACACACAGACACAAACACACCGTTATTTCGGGTTGTCTCAGAAGGCAGCTGGCTGCCAAAAAGTATTGCCGATTCTCTGACCTTGGGCACACTCTTACTCGCCCTCTCTCATTCTGACTCTCACAGTTATTGCCCTGCTTTACAAGCAGTGCAACAACAACAACAAAGACTACTTGCGGACAGCACAAAATGAGAAAACATATGTATGTACTATACTTACATACATACATATGTACGTATATGGACATGTGGACCACTTACTTTGGCACAACTTAATGAGCAAACAAAGCGAAGCAATAACGCAGGCAATATTAGGCAATTAAAACCACAAAATTGAAATGACAAAAGATTTCACTTGCTTTTGTGAAAACCGCTCAACGCACTATACTAAAGAGATGCAGAGGAGAGGCGAGTGGGTGGGCAAAGGGGGGAAGGAGAACATTAAAAAGCCAAATGACTGTTTTCCATTAAACAAGCTTAAAAAAGTCATTGACATGTAAAATGAGTGACAGTAAAAAAGACAACAAAAAATTACAAAAATTACAATAAAAGTTGAGAAAGAGAGGAGGAGAGCGGAAGAGCGGAAGAGTAGAAGAAACGGGCGCCACAGCCACAGTCACAGTCGGTCGGGGGGGGTTTTGTGAAATTGAACTCTGGTTTTTCTTAATCAATGAAAATATTCAACATCAGCAAACAAGTGCGCATGAGTCAGCGATTTATTGGAAAATGCACTTGATCATTAAATACAGAAAATAAAATCAACAACATTTGGGGTTTTCAAGTTTCCATCAAAAAGAGCAAGAAAGAGAGAGCTTTGACTCGCTCGCTCGCTCGCTCTCTCTCCATCTCTCTCTCCCCCTGGTCTGAGCTGAGCGCGCGTCGCTGCCACCGACTGATAGGCTGTGTGCTGCCGCTCAGTCTATCACAGACAATCGCGCGACTCGCCCGCCTTGGCTGCAAAAGCTAAAAGCTGTAATCGTACGGTACGCGCTGCTACACACAAAGAAAGAAACATTGCAAAAAAGCTCGCTGCTGCAATTGCCAAATTGTTGTTAGTGCGTGTGGTCGAAAAAATAAGCAATAAACGAGTACAAAGACAGCGCAAGACGGCCCCAACCAAGGGTATTACGTGTGGAGTGTCTTCGTTTATGTGTATGTGTATGTGTGTGTGTGTGGGTTTGTGTTTATGTGCCGCAAATCATTCCAAGTAAAACTCAATGGACTAAAGGTCAACATTATTTTTCTAGGCGATAAAAACAAAGCGTGCCGCTATATAGATTTCAGTGCATGTGTGTGTATAAAAAAAAGAAATATGTAGCCAGTCTTATATATAAAACCATGTGAAATCAAATTAACAAAATTTACATAAACATATAATACATATGTGGACTGGGTGAATCAAGCAAAGTTCACTGTTAAATATATTTTTAATAAAATTATAAAACAAATCACGTCACAAAACAAGCAAATCTAGCTAATCTTTTCCTCTCTGGCATTCCGGCTTAGTCATGTTATGGTTTTCCTATACCGATAGATGTAAATTATGTTAAAAAAATGTATAAATCTTGTGAAAAGTTCAATATTCCCCACACAATCAAAGCTAACTTCAACAGAGATCAGATTCCAGACAATTGGGGAAATTACGTTTATCGTGGGGTTCTGTTCATCATTACTATATTTAATTAATAGCAACAGTCACTTAAAATTGATGTCAAACGGAACGGAGCAACGAAAGCATAACGAAGCAGCACAGAGAATTACAAACGAACGAAAAGTGATAAGATTAGTGGTAGAGGCAGGCCGGGGCTAAACATTTACTAATCACTCCACACAGATTACGGAGAGGAACAGACAGAGAGAGAGAGAGAACGAGAGAGCAGTGCCAAGCAAAAGCCGCCAAAGAATCAAACAATTTACTGACTGAATGGCGTCTAAGAAATTTCTGAGAGAGAGAGAGAGAGCGAGCGAGAGAGAGTTTCGGCGCTCTCTCACCTGCATCGGATGGCAAAATTGCCATGCTTGGGGGTCTCTGCCCTGCCTGCCGTCTCGCAGTTGGGTTTGGAATGTGCCGGTGTGCGAGCGGATCGAAAAAGCTTCGTCGAAATTTTGTTATTAAAACTGATGTATTTTTTTTTTTGGCAATAAAAACGGAATAATATTCTAGAATAAAAGTGTAAAGTGAAACAAAACTAATTAAAATCTATTTTCAGATTGTGAAATTCTCACCCAAACAAATGAAAATCAAAAATATATAAATTATATTGCTTAAATCAGTGACAAATAATAAAAAAAGTAATTTAAAAAAACACCACCAAGTAAACGAATAAATAATTAAAATAACAATTAAAATGCACGTGTATTACAAATTTGGCTTGCTCTTGATATTTTTGCTCAGCGTCAGGTAAAAACCACCATCAAAAATGTTTAAAACATATGTACGTTTCGAGATCAGATGCATAGTAATAGAGATAGGCAGGGGAAATTCCATTTGTTAAACAAATCATTTGCGAAATTTGAAATTCTTATAAGTAGAATGACGCGTATCCGCAGCTTTCCCTGATAACATGCATAGAAAATTGGGGATTATTTCTAGAAGACAGAGGCACAATCAGGCACAAAGAATACAATGAAATGAAATAAAATAAAATAATATAAAACGAAAGTACAAAGTTTTCATTGAGTAACGATCGTAGGTGATTAATTCTCGAACCTGTTGAGGAACAGCGCACGACACGAGTGGCGGGACTTTGACCCTATTCACCTACCCGCACCCGCACCCGCACCCGCCTGTTACCTATATCAATTCCAATTGGAACATTCACGCAGGGGTTATAAAGAAACAACACACACTACTTATTTATGGACAGACCTCGGCAACAGCACACTTACTGGTTGATTCCGTCTAATCATATCACAAAATCTGATAAAAATAATAACAATACATCGGCAACGGTTGCTCCGATAATTTATGCCTTCTTTTTTTTGCGCCCCTTTTGGCCTTATCACCATTTGTTTGACCAGGCGGCAAAAAACACGGGCGATTTAAGTGCAAGAAAATCGGACCGGACCAAGAAAAAAAAAAGCAGGAAATGCAGTCCAGTCCTCCACCATTCGTGGAATAGCTACGGTTTCTTTTGGTGTCAGCTTTTTTGGATGAGTCACATTTGAATAGTCTCGTCCTATTCCAATGTCGCCGCATCCCATTACAGTTAGAGAGAGTAAGAAGAAAAGAAAGAGAGAGCGAGAGCTCAATTGATTTTTGTTGCATTGAGAGAGGAGAGTGAGGACTGGGAGCTTTCCACATGAAATGTCCCTCTTGAAGTGGTCCCACGGGGCGGTTGGCGGTTGGCGGGTTTCCATTTGATCGTCATGGCTCGTTAATGTTTAAAGGTTTTGACCAAGCTTGAAGGTATTTCTCTTTATTATCAAAGCTAAAACAAAAACGCAACAGCAATAATGAGACCTTTTTTTATCAGCACTAAAACAATAAGTTTCCGTTCAGTTAAAGAGTGTAGTATAAAACGTTTATACCCTCTAATTTAACCACTTGATTGCCTGATGAGTATCTTCAACAATCATTTGAAACTTCAGTCAAGAGTCACGCAATTTGAGTGAATTCTCAAAAGTCAAGTCGCTTTTAAGACGCACTTGACCCGCACCCCTCCTCCTCCACCCCAACCGGCGCACACCCTTAAGAGCAGAGCAGAAGTCTAATGAAGGATTTAGAATCAGGCGAAAGAAATCACGACAAACAGCAACAAAACCAAAACAAACGGCGAAAGTGAGAGTAAACGAAATCGTGCAAAAAAATAAACCGGTCAAGTTGTCTCTTCTTCTGTGTTTGCCATGACGTAAACAGGTTTGGGTATACTTATGTGTATCTCTTTCTCACCGCAAGCCCCACATGTACAGTGCGTTACAGTATTTTAAGGCAGCTGGGAAACTTCATTTGCAATTAAAACTCATGTGGAAATCCACAGAGAAGCTAATATACAGTTGCAAAACGCACTGTAAGGCGGCATTCCCATTCATTCTCCCCAGAGAGGCAGAGAGAAAAAGAGAGAGACATAAACAAAAGCTTATAATGATAGTGAGGAGAGGAAAAAGTTATCGCTCGCTCGGCTACCTGTCCTCTGTTCTCTATGGAAGAGGTGTGTTTCTGTGTGTGTCTGTGTTTGTGTGCGTGTTCGCTTGGCTTTGGCTATGCTCGTAATTAAATGGGTCAAGTCAAGAGCGTTTTCAGGACAAATTAGTTGGGTGTGTTCGCCTTGAAGATGATGATGTAAGCCTTGTTTTACCCTAGAATTGCCAGGCAGTTTCCATTTTTAGTTGTCACACATACATATATATCTACATTTATTTGGCTAAACAAGTTGACAAATTGGTCGATAATTGCTCTATGTTCTATGCTCTTAACTCTTTTTTCAGCATCAGCCACACATTTGCAGCTCCAGCCGCCGCTGAAGCACAGCAGAGCCCGAGCAACAGCAACAGTTCGGTGGATGACTACTACGATGACGATGATTACAGCGACGAAACGGCGTCCAAGGGATCACCGGAGACAGCTGAGAACAGACTGATGCCATTCACATCTTCAACATCAACCACAACCACATTTCGACCCACATTTAGTGAGACTCAATCCCACCCACCGTCTTCCGCCGATTATTCATTACAACTGATTGTTAATCCTCTGTAGACATACCGCGACGCAGCAACCTGGTCCTGGAGCCCACTTGTCCCCGGCAATGCCGCTGCGTGGAGGGCAAGTTTATCCAGTGCTCCAACGCTCATCTCACCCACGTGCCCCTGGACATTCCTAGGACGGCGGCCATCATAGACTTGAGCTATAATGTGATTGCCGAGCTGAGGCCAGAGGACTTTGCCAATCTGTCCCGCCTGGTGGAAATCAATTTGAGCCACAATCTGCTCAGTCATCTGGACAACGAGGTATGCATTCCTAAATACAAATCTTAATAATATAATATAATAATCTGTAATCTGTAATGGCAGGCCTTCCAAGGCTTGGAGCGTTTGAGGCGGCTGCGTTTGGCCAACAATCGTCTGACCAAAATCGAACCGGACACCTTTGTGGGGGCCACAGACCTCGAGCTTCTCGATTTGAGCAACAATTCAATCACCCAGCGCTTGGATGGTTCGTTTCTCAATCAACCCGGTTTGACTGAGTTCAGTTGCTCGAATTGCAGCTGGACAGAGCTGCCGGAGCAGACGTTCGTCAATATGAGTGCCCTGCAAACGCTGCGCTTGAACAACAACGATTTTGAACAGGTAACAGTTTTGCGCGCCAAAGTTATCGCACTACCAAATTCACGATATGTCTATCGATAGTTGCTGCATGCATGGCATGCGAAGGCAACCCTGCAGCAGCATCAGCTGTTCGCTGATTAGCATATATAGTTGTCCCGCTCTCACACGCTTTCACATTGTTTGCCTTCTGCTTTTCTTTGAACAGAAAATCAATACGCGAGCTTTTGCACCGCTAAAAAATATAATTAAACTAAAACTGCCAGAACTGGACCAGGCCAACATCGAGGAATTGTGCAACCTGCTCAAATCCATCGACAACATCAGCTTCAGGCACTTTGATGTAAGCTGCTTCGAACTGGTGCTGGGCACATCGTTCAACGAGAGTCTGATCCAGGCCACAGATCCGCCCTTCAAGCGTGTGACTGGCCTGCCCACGGCTGCCACCGTCACAGCCCGGCCAGCCGCAACCCCCGCCCCGACACGCACAGGTAAGCGGAACAGAACAGACTCCACAGAACAATGCTGGGAGTGTAAACACTTACTAATGGCGTGTTTTCCCCCAAACCTAAACAGCGAATCGCAATCGGAATAAAATGGCAAACAGCACGGCGGCGGCCATTGAAGTGGTCAAGGCTGGAATGGGCATGGGTACAGTGACCGAGAGCGGGAGTGGGGACAATGTGGAGACGACCACGGACAAGGAGAAGCCCTATCAGGTGCCCATCTCACAGGAGACTATCAACACGCTGCTCATCAGTGAGTAATTGCAATGCATATACAATGTATAGATGAAATATTGAATGTCTCGCATTCCATTTGCAGGCATCATGGTACTGGCGGTCATTGGCATTGTCATTGGCCTCATTTGCCGAAAGGATGTGGGCGGCATCAAGACCAAATGCTGCCGCACCAGCAAACCGGAGCCAAAGGATCAGGTCCATCCCACTGAGGAGATACCATTGAATAAGCTAGCCTAAGTAGAGAAGACGAACTTGCCGAATTTCAAACCAACAGAACACGTTCCACTTTACAAGCATTTTTTTTGCCTGATTCTTATATATATTCTGATTCTATATATATAGAGCGATAGTATATCTTAATTTATATGGATAATGTATCTGTAGAATGCGAAAATTAGTTAACTACTTGACGTCATATTTGTCATATTGTAGAGTCGTTCCATTGTTTGCCAGCACCGAAACCACAAGCAGGTTTCCTAGTTTGTTAGTCGGAGACGGAGTCTAGTTCTTAGTAGGTTAAACTAGCTGCCTAGTCGCTTTCTGGCGTTCTGTTTTTTTTAGGGGAGCAAAGGAAGGAGGCGACTCTCTCTTCTATGCCTAAGCGTATCTTACTTTAGTTTTTAGTTCTATGTGTGTGTCTGTGTGCGTGTCGTACTCTTAGCTATAGATTTTTTTTGCCAAAATACAATAAACAAAACAATTATTGTAAATAGTAGAAAAAACTGTGGAAAAATGTTTTACTAATACGCCAAAATCCTGGGAAATTCTCCAGCGAACCAAACACACATATCTCATAGCTATCATGGCTATCGCTAATGATAGCTACCGAAACTTGACACCTGCCAACCTTGATTAACAACCATCCATCCCCGGGTTTTCTATCTTATCTCATATTATCGTGTCCTATCCATCCAATATTTATCCCCTCAACAAGCTAAGCAGCAAATAAACAGATAAACAAATCGTTAATTATTGGCAAGATACGAGTAAATAAATAAAGAAGAGCAGAGCAAAGCAGAGGAGATGCATATGAAGGGAGGGGGCAGAGCAGAAGAACACGTGGGCAGAAGGCAGGCAGACAAACGGAATCAATAAATACATACATACATTTGTGCACACATACGTATAATATAGAGCAGAAGAGAGGCAGCACTGCACAGATTACAATCTCATTCGCCGCTCTCTTTGTCCCATTCTCTCTCGCTCTCGCTGTCTCTTTCTCTGATTGCAAAGTAATTAGAATAACAGTGCCAGAGGCAGGGGCAGTGGCAAAGGCAGAGCTAAAGCTAACGGGGCCAAAGTCAGACCCAAAACGAAATGTGTAACAACAATGGCAGATGGAATGGAACACTAACACTCCCTTCCTCTCGCTCCCACCACAGCCGATGTAATGCAATTTTGCAAGGTATAACACACACACAAGGTACGGCTTGTCTAGCAGTCACAGCAGGAAAACATGCACACAGCCCACACCTTCTATTTAACGTGCCTTGCAATGAAAGAAAATTAAAGCAAAATCCAAAGCAAAAACAAAATGCAAATTCAGAGACAAAAGCGAATGAATAAATACCCTAACCTGAGGCAAACACACCACGAATAAATAGTTTCTGAAAACCTCTCTCTTACCCTACAGCAGAGTATCGAAGACAAACCGAAAATAAAACACACAGTCCTATCCAATCTTATCAGCAAATAAACAAACAAACAAACAATCGCCCAAAAAAAGTTCCATCTAATGCCTCGGCGTATGCCACAGACACATTTGACCTACTTTCCTTCCAGATTATAGCAGTACCCTCGTACTCTTTCTCGCACTGTAAACACACTGAGTGCTAGCAGTCGGCACACACCTGTAATCCCCCCCACCACCCCCTCACGAGAGTTGAACAAACTTCGAAAACAAAATATCCGAAATGGATCTGAATACTGGGAGGGAGAGAGAGAGAGAGGGAGAGAGCGGATTGTGGTGTAAATTAACCAAATGCGTTTTAAGAAATATATGCATTGTATATTGTATAAAGAGGCGACAAAAACAACGCAATTACCTATACAGCACAAGGGGGAAAAGCCAACAAGACAATTCACGGGTGCTAGTGATTCACCCTGCCTCACCCCTCCTACCAACTAAGCCCCAGAGATAACCCTACCCTACCCTACCACTGATTGCTCCTTCCCCTTCTCAGATTTCGATATATATCGGGCAACAGGGTATCGGCTCTGTCTGGCATTCCATTCGTTTCGTTTCAATTCCATTCTATTCTCACTTTATTTTTGTTTACAAATTCATTTCGCAACTTCCGCAATTAATGGCGTAGCATTTTTAGCCAAAGAGAAGAAGACAATGAGGGCGGGGGGAGGGTGTTGTGGTGGTATGACGTGAAACTGACCAATCATTCCCCCCCGCTCTCCCCCATTCCATATCACATAGTATCTGACTCACAGGCGGCGCGTACACGTTTTAGCCATAAAAACATTAAAAACTTAAAAATGTATGAAGTTTTCTTACCTCCATGACCAAATTGACGCAATCCTGGGACTCCTTGCAGTCCAACAGAGCCACAACATTCTCATGATGCAGTTCGGTGAGCTCCTTTAGAATTTTGATCTCCTTACCGAGCAAATTCTGCGTCTTGATCAGTCCCTTCTTGGTAATGCATTTGATGGCCACCTGCATGTGTTTCTATATGTTCCAAAAACAAAACAAAAGGGAGAGACAACAAAAACAATGTCATTAATAGGTATTTATTTCGTTTGAAATTCATTGAACATTTAACCCAATTCGAAAAGCAAATTCAAATTCAATTCCCATTGGAATGATTTTCGTTTCGATATCGTTCCATGGGGTTAAGGTGTCCCCCACCCCATTTTTGGAGGCTATTAAAATGTTGTTTTTATTTTTAATTGAGAGAATATACATGTACAGTATGTGGAAATCAAATTATCGGCCATTCACATTCGTTTCATTCATTAGAATCGAATCCATTGAAAGAATTCGCTTGGCCCCTTCCTCCCGCCCCCCAGTAGACTTGCCACAACTGGTGGCAAATGCTGGCTGGGGAACAGGGAAATGCAAATCCCAGAGATGATGAGTGCTCGGTTCGGTTCGGGTTGGGTCTCGCTCGGATTGTTGTTATTATTAGATACGCAAAAACGCATTCAACTGGGCCACAAATCGCAGTGACAGAGGCAGGGCAGGAGCAGGGCAGGGGCAGCGGCAGGAAGCAATGTTATGGCTCGAATGACGACAGCTAACGGGTTGATAAGACAAACCCATCCCCCTGCTGCTGCTCCCCTGCCTTTAGTTAACTTATTTACTCAAAGCACTCAAAGCAGGTGACAATGACTCTTCGACTCTTTGTCTGAGTCTGTGTCTGGGGTCTGAGGCAAGGGAAGCCTTGAGACGGATAATATTTACATACGGCTCAACAGGGCAAGCCCCCAGCTCCAGCTATATCCTCCTTCCAAAGACGCAGACGCATAAGTCGAGATCGGGAATCCGAAAATAAAGTACATTATTTACTTTAATTTCATTGATATATCTACTCAATGGATTTATTTGTGGTAGATACGTGAGTATTGGGGTGCTGTTGAGCATTCTATAGGTTTCCCATTCCCCCTCCCCCAACATCCGCGAACACGCGCTCTTTGAATGATAGGGTGGGGGGTGCATGTAAATCGATATATGTGCTGCTCTCTCTACCTCTCTCTACACCGCCTGACAATCTCCTCTGCTGACAATGCTGTGTGTGTGTGTGTGCCTTCTCACTCAAGATTTATATTTAAACAATTTAAATGTTTTTTGTTTTGTGTTTTGTTTTTAAAGAGATTCTTGCAGCTTCTCTGCTAACCGATAACCAAGGCCTTTGTTTGTTTGTTTGTTTGTTTGCAGCAGGCCATCTTCAGAGTTCAGTCTTTTCTGTCATCTGTCGTCAAGACTCCCTCGACTCCCTCCTCCCAGTTCGTGGTTTAATGGGGGTATTGATAGGCGATCATTGGAGCTTGAAGCTTGAAGCTCTCGACTAGATTACATTGATGGCAATGGGATCAGTCAGTGGCAGTCATTGGTAAATACATTGGTATACCTATTTATGTAGAATTTTGTGGATATTTTATTAAATTGAACTCCTCCTTGTTGTACGTCACCCGCCTCCAAAAATGCTGTTTACCTTTCCAAGTCTCAGGCAATAAAAGAACTTGAGATTAGATTAGACAGCAAAAAACCAACACACACACACACACACACACAGCGGACGGACACTCGAGCAGTTCTTGACCCAATCACCTCAATCAAGAAAATTTTGCTGGCAGAAGCAGAAGCTGCAGTGAAAATGGTGCGAAAGTTTTGGTGGAGACCCCAAAAGGGTGACCCCGACAACAGTCACCATTTCGGGCAATCTAAAAACAATGTTAAATGCGTTTCACAATATGACGGTCTATGGTCTATGGGCTGGGGAATATATTTTATTATTTTGGAGGTTCAATGAACTCGGGTTGGGGTTGGGGTGGGAATGGGGTAGGGGACCAACGATAAGGTGAAAGAAATTTGTTGGCCTTAAGTGCAATGGCCCCCTTCCTGCACCCGACCTCAACTAACAACAACAGGGAAAAAGCCAGCATTTCTTTTGGCCAAAAATAGCAAAACGAAAAAGGCAACAATTGTGGCAGAAAATGCGAGAAACGACGACTACGACGAGTGGCAGCCAGCCAGCCAGCCAGGCAACACGAAATGCACATCATCCATAGACCAAGTGCGAGTGCGAGTATCTGACGGATACACACACACACACAGATACAATGAGAGCGAGAGATACAAAAACTCCCAACTGGTTTGGCGAGTGAAAATATATACATATCTGGCCGGAGGAGCAATGAATCCACGGAAATTCTCTCTAATTTTTGCGACGCAAAACTTTTATATCTTATGCCAAACCAATAACCGCATAATTCACGACCAATTGACAGACAAACAGACAGAACAGACGATAGAACAGACGATAGAAATACTCGTACTACAACCGATCTGGATCTGAACAAGACAAACTAGTTTTTCTGCGAAATAAATGGTAGAATGTCTGGCTGATCCATTAATTTATGCGTATCATAAGCATTCGGTTTTGGTCTGCACGTGTCGGTAGTTGTTCCCAGCAGAAAGATTGATTTCACTTCCGTTTCAAAGTCGATTAAAGATCATGAAATTCCCAGGATTAATCGCTGGCCAACAGATATTATCGATAGTCTCAGCCCCTCAAGTTTTCTAGAAATTAAGTCCCTTTGAAGTATGAAACAGAGAGGGCCCGTCTAGAAGCTTCGTAATGCCCATGCTCGTATCTGATTGATTATGAAACAATTCCAATCGTTATCAGACAAGTCTATAAGGGAATAATCTGAATTCTACCAGTACTTGGTAGACTTTTATGCCCTTTTTTTAAATGGTGAAACCAATACAATATATGTAAATATGCGAATAAAATATTTTAAAAAATTCTGAAAATGAGAAACGATTGAGGGGGAACGGAACAGATTGTGCAACCATGCAATACAATGTCCCATGCAACAGAGGGGGGTGGAGGTGGGGTGGGTAGAGAACACTAAAACATTGCACACACGATCTATCTCTGGTGGCTCGTAATTGTTTTGCATGAGCTTATGCAATTGGGGAACGCGATAAAAGGCAAACCGAACCGAACTGAACCGAACGGAATGGAATGGAACCCCTCTATGAAATATGGAAACACGTGTCGTCTGGGTCTGTGTCTGGGTCTGCTTCTGGGTCTGGTTCTGGGCACATGTCACACAGCGTATCCCTGAGATACTCCGCATACAGATAAAGATCAAAAAGAGTCTCATCTCTCATTCATGGAAAGGCCAGAGCAGACAGCAGACAGCAAACTGTAAGGAATTGTATTTATACTTGGACATGGATAACTAGTCTCTCCTCCGAGGAGTCTCTTTTTGCCGTCTTTGTCTCGATGGAACGATGGAACACACATGTTTCCGGCTATTTTTAGAGTATGTGCTGACTTGTGAGCACATGCTGACTTTAGATACTTAAAGAAGATAAATCCCCATCATGGGCTGTGCTGGCTAGTCCTTGGAGGTGCTTAAAATAACCAAAAAGGGATTGGAATCGAAAGTCATCCAAAAATGTACACAGCGAGCCATAAAATGAAAGACAAATTCCGTCATATAGATATTATTATGTACCAATAGCAGAACAATCCATCCAATATTCCCAGAAATCATTTTCAGACCTTTTAGATGTTTCATTTAGTTTTACAAATAAACTCAATCAATTCAAAATAAATAAGAAGAAAAGAAGAGAAGAGAAAAGGCCGTTAGGAAAAGGTCCACAATGAGAGACAAAGACAAAAGACAGTGACAAAGTGACAGTAGAGTGGTAGAGCGGAGGGAGTGGGAGTGGGAGCACAGCATTGACGGAGAGAGCAATAGTAGTAGCAGGGGGTGGGGTGTGAGAGAGAGTGAGACAAGTGTGCTCTGTTGGTGCTGTCTGGTGCTGGTGTACGTGTGTTGGAGGGAGTCGATTACGCCATTGTTGTCCCACCGGCATTGCACTGCACTGCACTGCACTTGTAATTAATAATGTTCATTATTGTACACATTTTTCAATTTAATGACTAGACGAACCTAAAACAGTTCTTGTTGAAAAAACAATACTGGGAATGAGAAAAATATGTACATATGCACTATTGGATACCCTGGTAGATCATATCAAATGGAATATACGATAGCCATATCGATTCGATTGGGGAATATACATATGTACTTGTATGTATGTACACTTTGTGATGCTGGACATGGTTAATACTCTCTGCACATAGATATGTACAGATAGTATATTATCTACCTAATCATATGTACAAAACGTATTCATACAAATTTAAACTGCTCGAAATGTATGCACATGTATATTTATATGCATACATACATACATATGTATATGGAAGGTGCTTTTATTATGGATACAGAAAACAGCTGATGCAATAACGGACAGGCAGCTGTTGATGCTGCTGCTGCTTCTGCTTCTGCTGCCTTGGCAAAGTGTTTTCGCTTTTCACTTTACTTTTATTTATGGCTTTTTTTTGTGGTTTTGCTTTTGCTTTATTTTTATGTGTGTGTGTGTGAGTGTGTTTGAAGTGAAGTTGAGAAACTGCTAAGCGGGTAACAATCTCTGATAGCCGCAGAAACATTTTCTTATTTCCATTCCATTTGTATGTTGTTTATTTGTCTTGAAAAAACTTGAAAAAATTGAATTTGTTGGCCCTTTTTGGAGGCCCAATAATCCGACAAGTAATTGTACAGAATTAATTATTTGGGGCCATTTGACCCTGAAATAGTTCAAAACCACTTGAAAACCCCCACACGCGCACACACAGGCACGAAGCACACACACGGATATGCCTACGCATTTTCTTGCCTTTGTGTGAAGGCACGTGCGAGAGTCGGCCGCAGATAAATGGCGATTAAAGCAAAGGGGATAGAAATAGTAATAGTAACAAAAACAAGGTACAGGAAAACGACGCTGCGATTTTGATACAAAATTCAGCTTGTGGAATAGATATTTATCAATGAGAAATAATAATAAATAACCCCCGACATGGGGGGGAGGGAGTCTCAGCTGATTTTTGTTTCATTCTCTGACGACATTTTTGCAAAGCAAGCAAATCAAATCAAAGCAAAGCAAACGCGCGTTGAGCTTTTGGCGTTTGTGTTTGCGGCGACGTATTTTGTGTTTACCCACTGACAATGGCGCATTGTTAATAAGTTTTGTGATATTGTTTTTATTTTTTTGTTATTTTGCGAATGACTGCCAAGCCCCACATTGGAGTAAACAATATTACGCACGCTTGGACTTGTGGGATAAACAAGTTAATTACAAAATTACGAGAATGTTGTGTTTTTGTTATGGTTTAAGTAGTTATTTTCTTACCTTGCGGTGACGCCCTTTGTAGACGACAGCAAAGGCGCCATGGCCAAGCATATCCTTGGAGCTGTATTCATACTCCCCGACAATATTCATTGCATGCGAAGAGGATGCGACGTCTCGATACGCTCTCTCTCTCCTTCGCTAGCGCGCCCTTTACACTGCACACACCACACCACCCTCTCTCTCTCTCTCTCACACACACAAACACACACACTCACACACAGAAAAAAACACACAACACACTCACGCACGGTCAACGGCAGTTGCTTTTCTTTGCCTCTTTCTGCTTGCTTTCTGCCTTTCAATTGCAATTGTGGAAAATCAATTTTTTTCTTGCACGGCTGAGGGGGACGGCATGCAGCGAATTCTTGCACTTTGTGGTTTTTCACGTAACTCGGTTTGTTTTCCTTGCGATTCACCTGAGTTTGACAATTATTGGGGAGGCAGGCAGGCTGGCACACACCACACTTTAATTTCACTTGTAATTCAATTAAACTGCTTTTCGCTCCCCTTGTCTATCGGACCCGAATGTGTTATTGTATTTAAATTGCTAGTTATTTTGCACCAAACGCGGCTGCACACACAATTATTGTATACCCCGCAGTCGGGCTTGTCTTTCTAATTTTTATTTTGGTCCAGCAAGAATTGATTTCAATCAGTGTGACCGCAATTATCAATACAGTCTGGCCATCAGAAATATACCGAAAAGAACGGTCTCACTTTAAAAATATACCGCAAAAATACCGACTGAATCACATTCCTCGATTTTGATGTTCAGTTTATGGACGCAAATAGTAGATTTAACAATTTAAAATAGCTGGCGGGCAACGCTCTGTAACGCTCGTGTCGAAGTTAGTTGTTTTGGGGGCTATTGTTTTATCTGTTCACTATAATTTGAAAGGAACCCCATAAATTATTGTAAAAAGATACTATACGTGGCGGTAATTTGAAAATATTAGTATATACCATGACAAACATACCAACGAAAATCATATTTCTCGATTTTGATATTCCGTCTAACATTGCTTGCTAACTAGGACCCTCAGGCCTGAACACATAATTTTATACGATTGATGAATCAATTGTCTACAAGATTGGTTAAGTTTAGTGACTCTTTTTTTTTAGATTGTTTCTAAAATGACGTTTAAGCCAAGGTATAAAACTTAAGTGAGCATGAAATGCGACGTAAGAAAACGTAAGTGAGCATGAAATGTCACGTCATTTGGAAACTTAACCGTTGGTATGGACATATTTATACCCTCTTTTATTTGATTAATGTTTAAATTATTTTTATCCAGATGTTTTAAAACGTAATTAATATTGTATTTTGCACACATTTACAATTTTTGACCCAATAATGCATTTGATGAATTTATTATTAGTAACATCGATCCCGATACCCATTTTCAGTATTTATTAGAAGACCGTAAGCCGTAAAATTTTCTGAGATAGCGACTGACTAGTTTCAGCAATAATTGGTGTCTAGTAAAACAAAAATTTCTTAAATTCTATGATATCCTTTCCTAAGGGGTATGCAAAATGTTGCGACACATGTTGCTGGCCCATACAAAAAAGTTTTGCCAACGGTAAAAAACGTAAGTGAGCATGGAATGTAAGGGAAATTGTTACGATGAAAAATTGCTGGAATGCTGTTGCCTCAATAAAATCCCTCCACAAAATCACTCAAAAAGCCCCTAGAAAATATACGGTCTGACCTCAAAATATACCGTATATCGTATTCCTCGATTTCGATATTCCGACTAATATTGCTAGCTGAATAGGATACTGAAAGCTTCTACAAGATTGATCAATTTTAAAAACTCCATTCAGTGGATTCAGTGTAAAATAATGTTTAAAAGAGATAGGTCAAGTAAGTCCCTTTTGTCACATGGCAACTACACGGTAACTACACATCTACAACTTATTTACGGAGTATGGACCTATCGGAAGTTTATTATATGGATAATATATATAATATGGAATATATATATGTATAATATATGGAAGTTAATAATATTTTTCCCTGGAAAATTTCTGAGGATCTTCGGTAAAAATCGGGCAGGGCTGCGTCACGTCATATCGGGGAAAAATTCGGGTAAGTTGAAAATCCTACGAGCCATGGAATTTCCCTTGGCTGAATTTACCTGTTATCCATACCTTTTTTTGGCTCAACCCAAAAATAGTGGTGTCGATTCCAAAAAGTAGTAGTAGTAGACGCGATTTTTTACTCATTTTCGGGTGAAAAGTTTAAGCGTGGCGGTAATTTTAAAAATAATAACAGTATATACTCTGACAAAAATACCAACGACAATAATATTCCTCGATTTTTATATTCAGACTAATATTTATATTTATTAATTTTTTCGCCAACGGTTAAACCATAACTGGCTTAACTAACTTACATCTATATTAAACAATAAAAAGTAATATTACTGGCTACTTGGACCCTCAGGCCTGAGCACATAATTTTATACGATAGATGAAACAATTTTGTATAAGATTGACCAATTTTAATAAATTGCACGGATGCAATTGCAAATATGTTGTATTTCAGTTCAATGTATATGTACATTACCTATGTAAGAACAATTGCAATGCTGTATTTCAATTAATTACTTTGTTTTTATTTACCAATATTAAAATTTTTAATTGGCAATTGTTTTTAATAATTTAATTTAGCGTTAGCCTGCGTGTTTCCGACCGAATTTTAGAAATCGACCACATTGTTAATATGGTTTTTTAATAATTAATAATTTAATAACATTTTTTTCCAGCCATATTTTTTACGCGCCAAAATTTAAATTTTGAGCTGCCAATTTTTGTTGTTATTAGTGGTGATAGTTCCACGACAGGCAGATCAGGGTTGAAATATTCGGAAAATCGTACAAACTCCACTAAGCGCACCCAAAACTCAAATTTTTTGCCACCTCTAGGTCCCCTATACTTCCCCATGTAAACGAAACTTGAGTTTTGCCCGATATTCAATAACTCAACCGTAGTGTAAACAGGCTATCACTCTGCATTTCCAGGGTTGATCCATATGTTCACACTAGACCACTTCTATCGATAGCCGTGCTTCTTGGGAAAATAAATAAGAAGAAGAAGAAAAGAGTGTGATATAAAGAAAACTTGTTGAGATATCAGATTATACGCAGATATAGTAAAATACTATTCACGCGGAATACCGTGGGCTGAAACCAACGAAAAAGGCAAGTGTTTGAGAACTTTCCCAAAACAGCCGCCTTTGAATTGGCGCTGTTTTCGTGTATGAGTGCGTGCGTGCAAAGAAAATATGGATACATAGAGAATAGATAAGAGGCAGAACAGCAGGATGTAGCACGTAGAACGTGGAACTGGCATCTCATTGTTTTTTGTTGCTTCTTGCAGGTATTCGAATAAGAATAACATGAGTGCGTCGAGTGAAGGCGGCGCGGGAGTTACGGGAACTGGCAGCGGCGGAGGTACAGCTCCTGCCCCATCAGGTATGTGCAGCGATATCATCTACATATTATGTATGTATGTATGTACATACATATTTATATTGGGCCGTATATCGACTTGGTTTGTGCGTGTGTATGTGTATGTGTTGTGCGCAGTGTTTGTTTCGTATTCTCTTTTGTGCATCACTTTCGCAGCAAATGCTGTTGCTGTACATAACTGTATGTGTGTATGTTGTGTGTATTCCTGTCTATGCATCTGTCTCTGTTTTGTTGTTACTGTGCATTCGTGGCAGCGTTGCCAATTGGGGTGAAAATCGTACCCCTCGTCAATCGATAAATGTTAAACGGAAAATGTATTCAACTAAACTGCACAAAATCAATTAAATTCAATCCGCACACACAGCTGCCCCATTGAAAACCATTAAAATACGCACACACCTGCAGCCCCATGCATCATCAACATCAACAACAACCACAACATCATTATCATTATCAGCAGCAGCTGCCTCAACCTTGGTATCGCACACAAATCCGCCACATCTGCATCTGCGCGGCGTCATAAACAAATACTCATTGCCCCCCCATTTGCCCTCCGCAGCACACTCAACGGTGGCCGCAAAGATCACCCACGTGAAGACCGATGGCGGGGGATTGAACGTTGGCGTTGGGGGCATCTCCATCACCGGGACACCCATTCTTAG
The DNA here is from genome assembly GCA_005876895.1 of Drosophila azteca. Lineage (NCBI taxonomy): Eukaryota > Metazoa > Arthropoda > Insecta > Diptera > Drosophilidae > Drosophila > Drosophila azteca. The sequence continues at coordinate 844,284 of VCKU01000016.1, forward strand.
CGGCGGCACCATCAAGGTAGCCGCCAATACCGTGCAACAGACATCGCTGGGCGCCACTCCGATTGCCCTGAACACAGGACAGGCCACAACGGCCGCCTCCATACGGGCCATTGGCGCCGGTGGCCAGTCCACACAGGTGCGTGTCGTCATGCCCATGATCAAGCAGCTGGAGAATGTCACGGCCACGGGCCGCACTCAGATCACGGCCATACCAGCGGCTCCAGCGCGTAGCGTCTCCAATGCCTCCATTACGGTCACGCGGCCCGTCACGCAGGCCACCTATCTGCCGCGGGCCAGTGTCACGGCCACGCAGATGGGTGGTATGGGCCTGGGCTTGGCGGCCGGCCAACGTCTGGTCACACCGCTACGGACGACATCCACCGGCTCGGCCACGGTGACGCCCACAGCTCCCACGGGGTTGAGCACAACGGGGGGATTTGTTCGCAGCACATCGGCAACGGTTAGCCGCAGTGGTGTGGCCGTATCCTCGCAGCAGTCATCGACAGTGATCTCATCGAGCAATAACGCGGCCTGGATGCAGAGCACCACCGGGCAGATGCAGCTCATTCGTGCCATCCATCAGCCTCGCCAGAGGATCATCACCACCTCGGCGGGCGTAAGCAGTGCCAGTGTGGTCACCACTGGAGTCCAGGCGCCAACAGGTAAGCCGATCGTTGGCCTTTCCTCCCGAACCTCCCGCTCTAATCTGTGTGTCCGCTCCTTGCAGCCCTTTCCGTCTCCGCTGCCCAGCCTCTGGGACAGCAGCAGGCAACGGGTGGGCCGGGTGGAGGTCCTCAGGCCTATGTGGCCACAGTCTTGCCTCCGCGGCAGCATCAGGCCACCCTAGTCTACTCCTCGAATATGTCGGCTGGTGGCCCCAATGTCAATCCCCAGCCGGGCCAGCAGTTCAATCCACGCTTCGCTGTGACGACACCCACGGGTGGAGGAGTCGTAACCACAACAACGCCGGGCGGCACCACAGTCACACCCCGTCAGGTGCGCCCCATACCGTTGGGTAAGAGTTTTCCGGCCACCAAACTGAACACGACAAGCATCAGCATTCGAGCGCCCAGTATTCCACAGCTGAATGCCAGCGTCACGGCCTCACAGACGCCCGTGAGCGTGTCGGGGGGAGCGACAGTGGGTCCGGGACGTGGTCCTGGCCTGGGAGGAACGGCCCTGACGACCAATCTGCCCACGCGTATCATACAGCTCCAGCAACCGGGACCGGGCGCCACACAGCAGATTATTGGAGCGGGCGCTCGCCTGGCGGGCAATGTGATGCTGCAGCCCTTCCTCATGAGCACCTCGGCTGCCGCCAAGATGGGTAAGACTGAAGCTAGTGACACCACAAGCCTAAGCGCATCAATTTCAAACCCAACTCCTTTCCAGGCATACGACCGCCCGTGACTATGACGGCAAAGGTGCAGCCATCGCTGACCATCACACAATTGAATCCGATTGGCAAACTCTCAGCGCCAGGGGGAGGAGGAGGTGCCCCCACCATGACGCCGCAGGGCGTGGGTGTGGGCGTGGCCAGCATACAGGCAGTGCCCGTGCCAAGCGTCTCGGCCAGTGTCGTGAATCCAAATTCCGTCAGCGGACAGGCCACAGCGGCGGCTGGCGGCGCCACAGTCCTGCCCCTGACGATCAGTGGAAGAGGAGGAGGCCACGCCCTCACGGGCACGCTAACGCCCATAAAGAATGCCAGCGGCATCACCGTGGGCAAAATGATGATGACCCCCGCCGTGGCAGCGGGTGGGGGGATGGGATCGGACGGAAGCGTTGGTCAGGGTGGGACAACGGTGACTGGTTTCCCGCGTGCCTGGAACCCCGTGGTGGCCTCCCAAAGTCAACTGATGAAGGTAAGTACTTGCTGGAGGAGCTTGCTTCCCTGGCCTCTGGCCCTAAACGAGAGTCTCATTTCCACAGATTGATGATAAGGGAAGCTCTGCCACAATCTACTACGAATCGATGCCCGCCTCGGCCTCCACGGGCGTCCTCTCGCTTACCACAACGACCCTCACGCAGAGCACTCAGTCGCAGGCGCAGCTGGTGAGCAGTGCCGGCGGCAGCTTGTCCGTATCCTCGTTGCCCTTTGCCAGCCATGCCCCATTGGGTGTGGGTGTGGGCGTGGGAGTGAGTGCAGGCGGACCTGGATCGCAGGCAACATTCACGGTGCTGCCATCGGGAGCCACGGTCGGAGGAGCAGGCGGTGCCACGCGCACCATAGGCCATCAGCAGCTGATTATACCGACGGGAGGGAACAGTGCTCCGCCCCAGCACATGGTCATACCGCTGCACACGTCCGTGAAGGTGACCACGGGCGGGGTCAGCAGCCAACCGGCAACGATCAGCGGACCTGGCGGCGTAGGCGTCGGCGGCGGTACGCTCGTGTCCAGCTTCATGGGTAAGCGCGTGGCCGATGGATCGCCCATACGCGCAGCCAAGAACCTGGGACCCACGCTGCTCTCGATGGCCAGCAACACCAGTGGACCCAATCTCGTCTCGGCCGCTGGCTCCACATTCAATTTGCAGCCCGTTTCCGTGTCGGTAGCCTCGTCCGGGGGCGTGACCAGCTCCGCTCTGACTGTGGAGGCCCTGGCCAAGAAGGAGCGCGAACGTGTGCCCACAGCGTCAGTGGCAGCAGCGGCAGCGGTTAGAAATTTACGCGGCGAGTCGCCCGCCTCCTCGGATGGCTCCACCACAGTGTCGGCGAATTCTTCGCCGGGAGTGGATCAGCAGCAGCTGCAGGACCGCATTGGAGATCCCCAAGCGGTGGGTGCTCTGTCCAGCGGTCGCGACAATTCCACGCATTTTAATCCCATAAATGAGGTAAGTCCGGTTGAATATTCCATGCTTTGGATCTGTAATTGTATACGCATTTGCCCCCTTTTCAGCTATACGCGACACACCAGTCGGTGCAGCAGAACCTTGCCCATGCCTCGTTGGGCTCACGCGGTGGTGCGAGCGCCTTTGTGGACGTGCAGGCGCCGACTCCACAGCAACAGCAGCTGTCGCAGCAGCAGTCGAGTCTCCTGGGGCATCTGGGATCAGCAGCACAACTGCAGCAGCAGCAACAGCAGCAGGCGGCGGCAGCTGCACGCATGAATGGCACGGGCAGCAGCTCCAGTTCCAGCTACGATTGTGCCGTTAGAAAGAAGCCGCGACGTTCAACGTAAGTTTACATTGGACTGTGCATCTGTGTCCCAAGCTTAAAATTAACCCAATCCCCCAGTAATGACAGCCAGCACTCGACCCAGAGCCAGGCCTCTCTATCGCTGCCGCCACCAACCGCAGAGCCGGCGGCAGCCACCGCCACAGCGTACATGCAGAAGCACAACAATGGCGGCCTACTGGTGGCAGCCACTGCGGGGCCCAGTGTAACGCCCAACAGCGGCAGCAGCACTTCGGGAGACATCAATCATCGAACTAGTGTGCCCGCGGTGGCAGGGAACAAGGAGAATGCCAATCCCGTGGATTTCGTCCTGCGACGTCCACGCAATTGTTCGCTGCTGAATGTAAGACACCCTCCCCCCACACACACACACACCTTAGGGTCTCATTTCAGACTGAAATCAATGAATCGTTTCGATTGTTTTGCAGACATACAAGCCCACCCACAAGCTGGCCAACAATCATTTCCATCGATATACGGATGTAAAGCCGCGCGAGGAGCGGTGCGCTTCGATCATTGATCTGGCCAATCAGCCAAATGTTCAGGGGAAAATCAATGGCTGGAAGCTGCATCATTTGCGCTCACAAATGGAGGATCTGGTGCGACAACCGAACTTAAAATTGTGTCTAATTAAATTAACTAAGTACATGTTTTTTGTTTTTCTTTTAGAATGAATCGGAGACGTTCAGCATGACCAAGCTGGAGGCCATGCTGAAGGAACTTGAAAAGAACAAGGAAAAGAACAGCGAAATGGAGCGAGTCAGTGAGCTGCTGAAGGTAAATGCGACAAAGTCGGAAGCAAGAATGTTTACTTAACTCCCATTTCATCTTGCAGGGTAACATACAGCGGAGCAAGATCATCACCGAAGGCATCAACGAGTCACAGAATCAGCTGATGAAAATCTTTGAGCACAAACCTCATGTCTCAGACATCATAACTCGGTGCGCCTCGAAGAGGAATTTCAAGAAGCGCGATAAAATCTAAGGCAAAAGAGTGTCTAAAGGGAAATGGGATCCGTTGCTATATGTAGATGTAAATTTATATATATATTTATAAGTATATTTAAACGAAGATTAGATTTGTAAGATTAAAGTTCTTACAAAAAGGTGAGGAGGAGAAGCCCCACACACACACACATCCACAAAAATGGGAAGAATACTTAAGGAAAATTCAAATATTTTTGTAATTTCTTAAGCTCAAAAGAAAATACATAAAACACTCGCGTATGTAAAAAGGTTTATTGAAAATTCTATGCGTTTTACATGGGCGGCGGTGGCGGCACACCATTGAACATGGGATGCATGGCCGGACGTGGGGGTCCTGGGATCGGGAAGCCAGTGGGCGGACCCATGGCTCGGTGCAGATTCGGGGGCGGTGGCGGCAAAATCTTGGGCTCAAACTTGAAGGCAAACTGCAGGAAGAACTGTTTTGTGTCGCGATTCCAGTGCGTCCAGAACTTGCCCTCGCTCTTCTCCACCTCACGGGACGGCACCTTGAAACCGATCGTCTCGTAGGGCTCGGCGGCAAACAGCAGATACTGCCATTTGCGGTCTGGGGGCTCGATCTTCTGCTCGTAGGCGGACATGAAGCGGTGGCGCGGCACAATAGCCTCGGTTATCTCGGGATAGTCGATCTGGAAGAGCAGCGACTGCTGGCCATTACTCGGTTCACGCTGCTTGGTCACCCGGTAGCCGGGCCGGCCGATTTTCACAAATTTCTTGGGTTCGACGCGCGGCTTTTCCGGTGCTAGCAGCGAGGAGGGGGCCTCCTTGGCTTCTTTGGCGGCACGACGGGCCAAATTCTCCTGATGCTTTTTGCCCTGCGTGTGGGCCAGATAGCTGCCCTCGTTGTTGTGCAGTGTCAGGCACAGTTTGCACTCGTACGAGCCCAGGTGATTCTTCATAAAGTACGGATCCTTGTTGAGGTCGATGGTCTCGAGGGCCAGCTGCCGCAGGCGCTCCTTGCGGTCGCGGTTTGTCTCCGACCAGGAGGCAACGCCACCGCTGCCGGTTTTACCACCGGCACGATTTTGGAAGTCCATATTTTAAGTTATTTTAACACGAAACCAGGAAAAATGCTTGCCAGCCACCGAAAATTGGTTGTTGTTGGTGTACAGAAGAGCAGTGCTGGTGAACGAAATAAGTTCACCCAAACAGTGCTCTGTAACTGCGTAACCATGTGCGTAATCATTATTTTATCAATAGCTGCATTGATATCAATAACGTCATTATTATATCAATAACGTTATTATTGCATCAATAACGTAATTTTCTACCGATTGTCTCTGTTAATGTTGATTAATTAAATGTTTTAAAAACCGATTTATATGTTCAAGGATCGATACAAATGTGTGTCGATTGGTTTTAGTTTTTCTTTCCCCTGATTCCACTGCACTGGTCACATTGAACAATGGTGCGTTTTTGCTATCGATAAGTTGCACATGCTTGAGTTTTCATGCTTTTCGTGTCTATTTTTCTTTAAAATGTTGAATAATTTCGTCACGCCGTAAACAACTTTTAAATTAAAAGCTTTGTGTTGTGTTGTAGTCTGTTCGGCGCACCAAAAGCTATCACATTTCGGCCAGGTTCCAGTGGCGGATGTACCAAAACGGCGGGATAGGCGTGCACATTCCGCTGCTGTAAGAATTCTGTGTTGTTGCGAAAATTACGTCTAAACAGCCAGTCTCGAAGTATAAATCAGTGTCTTGAGTGTATTCTTTAAAATGAGTGATCCGGGTTTGGGTCCATCGCCGAAAATGGCCGATTCTAACCATGCGAGTCCCAGCAACAAATTTATGTCGCTGCCGACGCCACCGTCGCAGTCGTCAGCCGTAGGAAGTGCAGCTCCGCCCAAGCGTATTATCAACAGAATACCTTTGGATTTCAACAAACTTAAGCAGGCCGGCTTGGACATAAAGCTGGCAGAAGCATTGCGAAAGCAAAGTTCAACTGCAACGCCCGCATCGTCCCCTTTTTCAGTTCCTGCCACCGCTACTGCATTTGCATCTGCTTCTGTTGCTTCAACAGCAACTGCGCAATCAACGGCGGCCACGATGACCACTGCCGCCGCGGCAGCCTCACTTGAACAAAAACAAAAACCAGGTAAAAGCAAAGATCCCCTCAAAACAGATGTGCATTGTTGAAAACCAACAACCGTTAGTCGCATAGAATGACTTTTAATATTCCTATAAAAAAATATTCGACTCGTATCGCTGTTTGGGACGCACGGCAAAATGCTACATCCGTGGCACTGCTACTTGAGGTGACGCCTCAATCAATGCGGGCGCTGACCCTTCTCCCAAGAGTGTGAGAGTTCGAGAAGGATCATGGTTTAGAAAAAGTTTTTTCCTCTCTTCTTTCTTTTTTTTTTGACAAACTTTCTTTGCATTTGTCCAAAAGTCAAATAAATGAATGAAAGTTGCGGATGAGGTTAGTGAAGGAGCGGGATCCGCTTCAAGCTCAGAATTACTTTATCATCCGACAGAAAAAAAATATAAGACAATTGTCAAACCAATTGCAAAAACAATTTTATGATAATAAAATTGAAAAAATATCCCCACCGAATGTGCTTTCATTAAATAAATTTCTAAATTTTTATTTTATATGTTCCAAGTTTTCCGAGAAATACAATAAAATCTCGCTCCAAACTTATTTGATTTATAATCTCTTGGGTTATATTTTTCAAAGAAATCGAATATCGTAGGGCTATGCACATAAAAATGATCAAATAATAATAAATAAATAAAAATATTAACCTAGAAATGCAGCCTCAATCATTTGAATATATTAATTAGTAAAATATTTTAATTAATATAAAAACTTACTAGTTATTGCGCTGCATTTCTAGGTTAAATACGTGTTTTTTTTTTAATCCCCTCTTTTGTGGCGACCCCTCAACACAACCTTTGGATGCGTTTACTTAGATTCTTTCGATGGCCTAGCCGGTAAAAGTGCTGCGCAATTGAGGTTAGGGACTAGGACACACACCACACGAGCGAATGGATGGCCGGCCGGCCGGCTTGCTTTTTTGGCCTGGGTTCAAGACCCACCATGGTCTGTCTGTGTGTGTCTAGTGTGTGTGTTTTAGTGTGTGTTGTAGTGATTGAGTGGGTGGAAAAAAAGAGAGCTTTTACTGGAATTACTTATGGGGATATTTATTGTTGTATGCACTCCTTCCCGCTCTCTCTTGTTACGCTCTCGTCTAGTCTGGTGCATGATGAAATTAAATAATTATTATTGTAAGTATTGTAATTTCACCATGTCGTAGTTCCATGTCGGAACTACGTTTAATACTGTTTTTTTCTGTGATCTCTCTGTGTGAAGAGAGAGAAAAAGTGTACTTTAGTTTCATTTCAAAGATTAAATTACATAATTACAGGATATCATGATATCATATGATATTACATATCGTTCGCCTTCTTTTTTTTAAGACCTTTATTTAAATTATGCTGACTAGTGACACTCTCGACACGTTTATCCAGATTCTTTCCATGGCATAGCCTTCTAGCATGCAGTGTAACGAGACATGAGCGAGAGAGCAGCCAATGAAGCGAGACTACGGTTTTTTGGCTCCGGTTCAAAACCCATCATGGATTATGATGTATGGATTTTCATATACTTTTCAGTGTCTGCACAACACCAACATCCCAATCCTCTCTGTAATTATTTGGTGTAACTTTTTCAAAAAATCTTTTTATGTTTTTAACTTTGATATACTCATCCTTGAAGTTACGCTACTTTTTCCACTGACTTTCGAATATATTCGTCCAATCCGTCCTTTTTGCAGTTTTAAATTTAAATCTTAAAAATTATAAATTGTTAAACTTCTCGATTTTAATATTATGTGTTTTCCATTAGCTCCATCAACCAGAAAAAAGCGATCCATCATCTCGAATTACATAGAAAAAGTGATACCCGAAGAGGTGAAGGCCGAGCGGTCGCAGCATGTCAAGACCCTGATCAAGAACCGGATTCTGAACAAGGGCAGGTGCACGACCATAACCACGAGCACTCTGAACCATCCAAAGACATTAGCAGCCACAATGATAGGACCAAAGGCGTCACCATCCTCTGCCATGGGATCTGGGCCATCGTCCAGTGTCTTTGTGTCGCCCATACCCAAGGCGCAAATGACGATACGGTCGAAGCAGCCGCCGCTGCTGCTGAATTTGGTCAATCAGTTGCCCAAGCATAGAGCCATGTGCGGCACCAGCATTCAGCAACAGTTGAGCAGGCAGCAGGAACAGCCCCATCCCCAGCCGCAGCCCCAGCTACAGGGGCAGCCGCAGGTGCCACTGATCCAGAAGGCCTCATCGCCGCCGCTGATTGTGTTGGAGAACAAGGTCCTGGCGCCCGAGGAGAAAATCGATTTGAGTGATCTGCGTTTGCCTAGCGCTGCTGCAACTGCTACTGGTGCAGCAGCGACCGTTCCACTGGCCAGACCTCAGGGGAAGCCAGTGCCAGAGATGGCCCGACGGGCACAGACCTATCCCGGCCAGCCCAGCACCTCTAAGGTTGGCAAGACCAAGGTGATTCTGAGTGCCAACAAACTGAAGGTGTCGCGGGAGAAGCTCGCCGAGATGGCCAAAGAGATACACAACCAGGTGACGCCGGTGGAAAAGCAGCCGGTTCCTGTCGCTGTTTCCCCAGAAGAAATTAGTCCCATTCTGGTCAGTTTATCTCCGTCCCCGATTCCATCTCCCTTGCCGTCACTGTCTCCTGCTTCTGCTGTTGTGGCTGCTCCAGCTTCGGCTCCAGCTCCAAAAGTATTTTCTGCTGTCGATTTTATAGCCGAACTGGCCGCTAACAGTTCGCTGGATGAGAGCAGCTTCGCAGAACTGACGCCAGAAGAGCAAATGCTGAGTGCTGTCTTTGGCTCAAATGGTGGCATCATGGAGCCCACTGTCGAGGAAGAGCCACCGCCACCGGTTCCGCCAGTGCAGAGGCGGCAGGACACCGGAGAACCCGAAGAGGAGTTGCCAATTGGGAAGATTTTGAAGCTAGAGGAAATGAACATCTTGCACGCCACATTGGATGTGAATGAGGATAGGGAGAGTGTCCTGCGGTTCAGTCCGAATGCGCTAAAGCTGCAGAATAGCGCGATGGCAAGCAGGGACCAGCCGGAAGTCAACATGAGCCTCATTTTAAAGACGGACAATCTGCTCCAGCAAGATTTGGCTAATAGTAATGTGTCCAAAGGTGACGCAGGAATGGCTGTGGAAACAAACGGGGAAATGTCCAAAGATGACACAGAAATGACAGAGAGAACAGACAAGGAAATGTCCAAAGATAAGACAGGAACGGCAGTGGAGACAAACACAGAAATGTCCAAAGATGAAGCAGGAATGGCAGAGAAAACAGTCGGGGAAATGTCCAAAGATGAAGCAGGAATGGCATTGGTAACTGAAGCCACCAGCGTACCTCTTCTCCAGTCAAACCAAGCTTCAGATGCAGTCGCCAGCAAGGCAGAGGAGGATAAGCCACCACCACCAGCACCAGCACCTGCACCTGCCAAGCGGACGCCAAGGTTTAAGAAGGGAAAAGTGAATTTAGTTCAACGCTCAAAGCGAACAAATGTACCCAAACCCTCAGAGGCTCAACCGAACAAGGAGCTAAACGATGCGAAAAGAACAAGACTGGATGTACAGGATGAAAAGGAGATGGCGGAGATGGAGGAACCCACAATAGATCAGAGTTTCCTCGAGGATAGTTATGGTAGGAGAGAAGTTGAGGTAATTAAACAAGTGGATGATGAAAGCATAACAGCTAAAGACAAAGTCAACCTTCATTTATCTAGTGCTAAAAACAATCTGCAGGTCCATGCAGATGACGGGAAGGGGGAGAGTGCAGTGGCAGAAGTAACCAGTGAAACAAAAAAAGAAGATCAGTCCAAAAAAGAAGATCCCGAAGAGATACTAGTCATCACAAGACAGAAGGAGCTGGAATCACAAGAGGACTCGCTACCGAAACCCTCAACAGAACGTGATCTAAACCAGCTCTATCATCCACCAAAAATGCCAAAGAATAAATCTACAAGTAAATCGAACAACAACGAAGATCAACCAGAAGAAGCCCCAACGACCAGCAGCAATGTGTCCCTCCTATTGGATGTCCTCAATCAGGAGCCACCGGAACCACAGGGTGAAGCCCTGATACCATTTCTCAAGCAGTCCCCGTCCCAGCCACTGTCTGAGACCCAATCTCAGTCTAGTGAATCCACGGGCATTCAGAATTTAATCAGCCATTTGTCAGCAGAGAAGATAATGCCACAGATCAATAGGGTTTCACCCAACCCTACTCCCACGTCCTCACCCTCACAAAACCAGGCAGTGCCCCGCAAGAAACTAGTCAAGACACGACCGGCTCTCAACAAAAGACAGCCACGTTTCGGTGCCCAGGGAGCTGGTCATCCGATCAGTGTTAGCGGAGGAGGAGCAGGAACAGGACGCATCGCCACATCCAGCACCAGCGATGATGATGGATCCGTATTCCTGGGCTTTGACAACAAAGAGGACTCTCAACCAGCCGAAGAAGACATCCTCCAGCAAGCCAAACAAATGCTGTTCAACGAAACGGATATCAGTGATGATGCCACGCCCGACTATGACGAGACCGAGGAGGAGCAACAGGAGACTCAAAAGAAACCATCAAATGAGGGGACCAAAGACTTAAAGGAGTCCAGTGCTAGCCCAATGCACTTCGAGACACTGCTGGAAATATACGAAGAAGATTCCCAAAAATGTGAATCTGATGCGGAAATTTGTTTGAAACAAGAGATGAATGCTCCACCAGAGCCCCAGATACAATCGGATGACAATATTTCTACAACTGAAGGCTCATCCAAGGAGAATATATCGGGGGAACCAATTGTGGCACAGAATGTGGACCCATCGGACACACCAATCATCAAAGAGAGTCCACAAGGAACTGCAAATGAGCCTGAAACTGTGACACATGCAAAGGATTCATCAGCAAAAGGAAGTAAAAGCGAAATGCCTGAGAACAAAGTAAAGGAAATGGATTCCAATGAATCAAAAACCAACCAGATGGAAACAGACGTTCTAAAGACTTCAAAAATAGAGGAGCAATCACCATCTTTGGAGGCGATGGGCAAGCGTAAGCCACGAGGCAGACCAAAAAAGGTCACCACTTCATCTGTAGAATGCACAGAAAAGGACAGTGCCGTAGATGCAGCCACATCGTCCTGTGGCAAAAGAAAGCGGTCATCTAAAAGCCATTCCCCCCAGCCAGTCCCTCAAACCGTGCCACCCAATGCAGCGGAAGTGCTGCCTCAGTCTGCGGCAGATGACACGCCATCAGTGAGCTCCAATCGGAAGCGAAAATCGGGACTCAGCTCCTCCACAGCAACGCCCAAAGTGCCAGCCAAGAGAGGCAGAAGAAGTCTGGCTGCTGCGACGCCAACGCCAGAAACTCGAAATGAATTGCATTTGGCGGAGGAGACAGCAGAAGTAACGCCAGCGAGGAAAAGAGGTAGGACCAAGCAAGCCAAGAAATTGGATTCCGAGGAGTTGGATGTAGCAAGTAGTACGGAGGCCACACCAAAGGCAAAAGATGCCTTCCAAATGCGTCTGCTGCTCATCCGCAAGCGGGAACAGCTGGACACCAACGAAGACCTCCGCAAGGAGGGCGAAGGAAAGGGACCCCTCCAGTGTGGCCTGTGCTTGGCACGGACCTCCAAAGCCAATTGGCACACACATCTGAGGCAGCACTACGGCGTGGGTTGGCTCCTCACCGAAGAAGAGCCGCAGGAAACGGTAAGGATAAATTAAGATACACATATTCCGGTTGGGCCTAAGTTTTTAATTCACTTTTGCAGACTTTATCTCGACAAGCTGTTCTGAGCATGATGAAAGGCTTCCTCAAAGATCACCACGCCCCGTATTTAACCTGTCGCCTCTGTGATCGCCAGTTGAGCTCTGGCCTGGGCATGTTGACGCACCTAGAATCCTGCGGGGACACCGATCGCCCGCTGTGTCGGTTCTGTAAGCGCAGCTACACGAAGTTCTATCTTCCCATGCATGAGCAGTCCTGTCGCCAACGTGCTGCTGTCCAACAGCAGGAGAACGAGGATAACCCAGAGGCAGAGCCTACAGAGGCAGACACTACAACCCCCGCACCACAGACACCCACCCCACAGCCTTTCTATAATTCAGACTGGATAAAGCGTCTGCTGCTCATCCGCAAGCGGGAGCAGCTGGACATGGACGAAAAGCTCTATGAGGAGGGCGATGGCAAGGGTCCCCTCCAGTGTGGCCTGTGCCTGGCACGTTGCACCAAAGACACGTGGCACACACATCTGAGGCAGCACTACGGCGTGGGCTGGCTAACAGGAGAAGAGCCAGAGACCTTAACGCGCCAAAGTTTGATCGCGATGATGATTGGTTTCCTCAAGCAAGGCCATGCGAAGCATTTGGAGTGTCGCCTGTGCGGACGCCAGTTGGGCTCCGGCCTGGGCATGCTTATGCATCTGGAGTCGTGTGGCTGCAACGATCGGCTGGAGTGCCAGCACTGTAAGCGCAGCTACACGAAGCTCTATCATCCCGTGCATGAGAAAGCCTGTAGAAAGCGGCCAGGCCTCCAGCAGACGGACGAACCAGCCACCGTAACAGATACCACTGGTCCGGTCTACACGAATGCTGGCTATGCCAAGCGCCAGTCCACCATTAGGTAAGTCAATGTTAAATGCAATTTCCGCCGTACTCTTTAATTCTCTGTTATGGTATTTTTCAGAGCCGAAAACAAACTAAAGAAAATTGAGGCGGAACTGAAAACACAAGAGACCGAAGGGAAGAAAGGTTCGGATACCAATCCGAAAGGTGACTTTGAAGGCGATTCATCCGACTATGACATGAAGAAAGACAAAGAGTCCTCGGAGGAATACGAATCGGAGGGGGCGGACTCCAATGAGGATTCTGTGCAGACAGAGGAAGAGGGCCCCGCCAGTGATACGCGCAGATCCAAGCAGATTAAACGCGCCAAGCGAAAGAACGTGGACGGAGTGGATGATAGTATGAGGAGTGAAAAGCTGCCGGGAGGCACTAATTGTCAGCCATGTAAGTATTGAATATATTAAATTGTGCATTAAATATATACCTACTGTTTTATATCATCCGTTTCAGTGTTCTCCCGCTATGCAAATCTCAAGAAAAGGGTGGAACAAAAGTGGAATCAATTGTGAGTATTCTTCTAACCAGTCTAAGAATCCATATGAACTATATTCGATCTTTCCTTAAAGCACCGAAACAAACTATGCTGCAGAGCCCTTGTATCCACAGCTGACTCCAGGCTATTTCACACTCTCGTCAGCCAAGGCCAGCGAACTGTTGCCTGCCAAGTATAACAGATCCATGCGCTATGCGTACGGTAATGCTGCAACTGCAGACGATTGGCGCGAGCTGGCACCGCTAGAGAGCTTCCAGACAGCCGGTAAGTGTGTGAGACTCCCGTGAGAGAGAATAGCATTCAATTGACTAATCATTGATGATCTCCTTGGACAGATGAGCATATTGGCTATTTGGGGGCACCCATCAAACAGCTTGTCTGGGCACCCCTGCCGCCGACGGTCGCCGAGCAGTATTTGCTGTGCTCCTTTCGCAAAAAGATGCTGGCGCATGCGAAGCACACGACACTGACGCAGGCGAATGACCTGTTAATGCTGCTCCAGTGCCAGCTGTCTCGGAGCGAGAAGCAGGGAGGCGTGTGGCCCCTGGAAACACGCCTGCACTATGCGATACGTGTGCCTAATGGACCAGTGCATAGCTTTGCGTTTATGCCAAGCGGCGGATATGATAAGTCGGCCAATCGTTTGGGTCTGCTCGCGGTGGCTAGTTCCCTGAGCGAAGTGAAGATCTATGCCCTGCCACTGGAACTGGAGGATGGAGAAAAGGAGAATGTGGTTATTGAACTGAAGCCATCACTGACCCTTACCTTGGATGCAAATAATCCTGTAAAGGAACTGTGTACGAAAATCTGTTGGTCTGAGGTGGGTTTCTGAGCTCAAAACCGATCAGAACTTTTAGCCAAATGATATTTATGTGTCTGATTTTTAGGCCTCTGGTCACAATTTCCTAGTGACTGGCTATTTCAGTGGTCACGTTGCCTTCTGGGACATTTCGGATGAGCAGGGCGTCAATTGCTTCAAACGGAATAGTCACACACATTTTGTGCCTTTGAATTATTTCTACTTTGGCGAGAGCAATATACAAAGTAAGTTCCGGCTGCTGTTGATACAAATTTACTGATTTTAAAGCCCCCGTTTCCGCTTTCCTCAGCTGTGGAGCTCCATTATGATACAAATGGACCACGTTGGCTGGCCATTGGTACTGCGACGCGTAAATTATGCATCTATGATATCATCAACTGGTCGCAGCCGCTGCCCCTGAACGAAGACTCCATCGCCAATCTGTATCTGGCCAACGTTAACTGGCCACCCATCTGGGAAACGCTGCTCGTTGGCTGCAGTGATGTTCAGCGACGCTGTAAGTCTTCTGTTTTTCTTTCATTTTCGTTCCTTCTTTAAGTCTCTATATTTTGCAGTCTACTCCAGGTTGATATCGCTCAGTCCAACGAGCATATCGTTTAACAATAAAACCCTCGACTATACGATTAGCTCTGCACGAGCAATGCACTTCAATGTGCGGGAGAACTTCCTGGTGGTGGGCACCGAGAACGGTGATTTGGTGTTTCTCAATGTTCGAGAGCTCAACGCGGAGCCCATACTGCTAAAGATGGTGAGCAAGTTTCGTGCCGTGTCCACCAGCAGTCTGTGCAACCTGAACGCGGCATCCGCCCCTGCTCCGGATACACCTATAACTACCAAGGACTTTCTACAGGATTATGGCTTGAACGTCAAGCCTTTGGCTGGTGTTGGCAAGGCGCAGAAGAATGCCTACATTGATCCGAAGCGATTGCCCGAAGAATATGAGCTTTTGGCCATGACGCGTTTGAATACGGTTCGCTGCAATTGGAACAGCCCGGCATGCAGTTGGGTCGCCGTTGGGGCCGAGCACGGCATGCTGCGGATCGTTCGTTTCGATCGGGATAAGTTCTTTTAGCGGCACATGGTGGACCTTGTGAATAGAATATCTCCTATGTATAATAGACACGGATGTGAGAGTATATTACTCTTAATTTAATTTTTTTGGTTAGTTTTACAATGTACTCGACGGTTAATCATAGTTTTAACTAATTTATAGCTCTTGTTAAATTGTATATTTACTATATATTTTATATGGATTAGATATCTAATGCTTATGTACTTGTAAACTGCTAGGCAAAACTAATCATAAAATAAAAACAAAATAATAAAATAAACAAACACTGTTACTTATGTTGAATTGGTGGGTGCTTTAATCCGTTTTTTTGGTTTTTTGATCTAATATAACTACATTTAATAGCAATTCTAAAAGCTCCTTCCGGTGTCCGTTTGATCTCTCTCCCTTTGCATAAGAAAGATGGACAACATTCCCATTGAGCCTCTCAACAGTAGGAGAGAAGAGGAGAGAGAGAGGCTGGGCAAAAACAAATGCAAATTTCCAAATACGCATGCAGTTGCAGTTAGGTGGAAGAGCAGCAAGCCGGAGGGTATGGAAGGAGAGAGCAACTAGGAATTGAATCAGAAGGAGAGCGAGCATGGAAGCTTTGGAATTGGAATGAGCACTAAGTCACGTACGCATCGGTCTCGCTCTCATTCATATTTTCCATACGTCCAAGCGTGCGTCTTTAAGTCAGCTCCGCGTGTGAGGCCGCAAAAACACGAACAATGCCGGAAAATCATGCGAAAATTAAGTCGCGCAGTTTTGCAGTGAAGTGCAGAAGTGAGCAACCAATAAAAATGTGCCTACACTTTATTTTAATAGCAAAGAAATTGAGTGATCAAGTGGCGGGGTCGACTCCCGGCGGAAAAAGGCATATTGCAGAGTAAAATTTATGAAAATATATTTGTGTGTGCATTAAAAAAGGAAAAGTGTTGGTTTAGTCACATGATCTTGTGTTGCGCAAGAAGGAAAAGAAGGAAGTGAAAAAAAGGAGCTTTTGCTCGCTCTCCTCTCAAGTGTCTCCATAGTGTAAGGTACGGCATTCCAAATCTTGGAGTCTCCCTCTCTCTCTCTCTCTCTTGTTTAGTATGTGCACGTGCACTTGATTAAAATTACAAATATCGTGGGAGGGTCACCTCACCTTATATGTATGCACTTCCAGCTTGTGCTCTTATTGGAATTGCTCTAACAAAATTCAAAATTTACGTGTACGTTTGTTTGTATGTGTGCGGAGCTGACTCGGTGTTAAAAAATCGTCAAAAACGGGAAATTCGCGCGTGTAAAAAACATTGCGGAAAGCATGGAGAATTATTGATGAAAAGGTGAGTTTTATTCACTGTCTTTGGGTTACCAGTTGGAAATATGTTTAAATTTCACAATTTTGTAGCTGATTCCTGTTTATCTAGGTCCTCCTCGTTTTTTCGGTTTCAATAACCTTTTGATTCGAATTTTAAGTAGTTTTTAGGCATACATGTCCATATCGACTCGGTGAATAATGCTTATCAAGTATAAAGGTACAATGTACATACATTTGTATGTACCCGGTATAAAAACTTCACAACAAAATCCATTTGATCTAAATCAAAATTTAAAATAATTGTGCTAGCCCCAGTCCAGAAAAAGTACCAAAACAATGGCCAGCGATCCTGAGATAGACGAAATGAAAGTGGAACTCAATCATCGGCGGTTAATCGAACTGTTGGTTCGCGTACAGCGGCTCGAGGAGTCGATAAACAGAGCGCTTAAGCCGAGCAGCTTGGAACGTGAAGATACTCGAAAGGCGGAGAAGCCCGTAGAGCCAGAGCCAGGTGTCCAGGACTCCCCCAATGCTGACACCCAATGATGAAAGCGGGATAATCGAATAAAACAACAGCTGCCGGTTATTTACAACATCATATATTGAATATATAGATATACTATGTATCTCACTTTAATCGTTAGTTAGTTTAACCATAAATACTATATGCACGTTTAACAATGATAGACGGAGAGGCTTTAGCAGCTTTCAGGAAAGGAAACCATTCAGGATATTGAATTAAAATTATAAAAAAAAATAAAAAAATGTATATATTTATGTGGTTTTATTTAATAAAATATATGTATATAGTATATATGTATAAACACATTCCGCTTCTCGCGTAAATAAATAAATGTGGCAATAGGCGTGGCTTAGTTTACAACTTAAAGGAGAGGATATGCTACTATAAATGAATCGAATCGACTGAATGCTTCTCGAAGTAACAGACATGGACAGCTATAGAATAGATATACATACATACATATAGTACATAACATACTCGTAGACACATATACATGTATACATATATATATATATATTGTACATATAGAATCTTTTGATTAAAATCCGAACAAATGCAAATTGTGCCTTAAAATCGTACGGAAAATTCATGAAATTTGTGTGTTAAAAAAGAATTGAAAATAATGCTAAATAGGCATACAATACACACTATACATATAGTACATAAAATATATAATATACACATAGATAATATGTCTTGTTTACTTTCTTTCTTAAATTGCTGTTGTCTTTTTTGTGGCTGCCAAGGGCTTCTCCCCTTCTCTCTCTCCTCCCCCTCGCGCAGCTCTTTATGATGCAGTGGACCTTCAGTCTTCGCTCTTAGTTTCAGTTTTGCTGCAACTCTCTATCTTGTATCTCGTATCTCGTATTTCGTATCTTGTATCTCTGATTCCCTCCAAAGATCTGTAGTAAATTCTACCAAACAAAATTCTAACATCAATTGAAAACGCGAACCTAAATCAAACATAAAATAACATCCAAGGTTAACAGTGATTTCCGGTCTGCTTCAACGTCCGGCCTGTCCACTTCCGGTTTACTTTTGCTGTCCGTTCGCCGGCTGAGAGGTGCTGGCAACGGTCCTGTTGCCAGCCAACTCCTGCTGGATCTCGTTCAGACTCTTGCCCTTCGTCTCCGGGACGGCAAAGAACACAAAGAACACGCCGAGGACGGTGAGGCCAGCAAAGAGCCAGAAGGTGCCGCCATTGCCCAACACCTTGTTCAGATCAGCGAATGTCTTGGTGACCACGAAGGCCAGCAGCCAGTTGGAGGTGCCAGCAATGGAGCCGGCGAATCCCTTGATGTCGGTGGCAAACAGTTCGCCCATCATCAGCCATGGCACCGGTCCGTAGCCAATGGAGAACATCAAGATGAAAATGCAGAGACTGGCCACTGGCAGCCAGCCGAGACTCTCCACCTGGGCCGGATTCTGATCCTGCAGATAGAAGTACACACCAATGGCGGTGGTGGAGATGGCCATTACCGATCCAGAGGCCAGCAGCAGAATGCGACGTCCCAGCTTGTCCACCACCAAAGTGGAGACGAAAGTGGCCACCACCTGCATGATGCCAATCATGATTGTGGCCCACTGAGAGCCAATGCCAGTGTTGGCATCCTGCCGCGAGAGAGAGAGAAAAGAAAATACACAATTAGTTCTGCAGGATCCACGCCTTCTCTAGCGGTCTCTACCCACCATAAAGATCTTTGAGGAGTAGAAGATGACGGCGTTAATGCCGCACAGCTGCTGGAAGAACATCAGGCCCAGACTGATGGCCAAAGCCTTGAGGGTAACCGGACGCGTGAGGGCTGCCCAGACGTTCACCTTGTTCTCGCGTATCTCCCGGTCGGTTTCGCGCAACTCCTCCAGCTCCGGTGCGTAGTCGTACTCCTTGCCACGCAGCCACTGAATGGACTTGATGGCGCTTTCCGAACGACCTTTTGCCACCTGATGGACGGGATTAGGGGGAAAATGTCACTTTGTTTCTGATTTTGATTTGTTTTGTTTTGCTTGGGAATTGCCAATATCTTTTGGACACTTCCTTAACTTTTAGATAGCAGACTTTTGGAATTTGTTGTGGATTAAAGTTGCTACTCAAAGTTGGTATCTCCACTGTCAAAGGGTTTGTGTGTGCTTACCAGGTATGTGGGAGATTCCGGCATGAAGAAGAAAATGACGCCAAAAACGATGGGTATAATGCCGCAGATAACGCTCAGCCAGAAGACATTGACGCCGGCGCCGACAGCATAGACGAACAGGATGCCCATGGTGATCATCAGTTGAAAGAAGCTGCCGAGCGTGCCGCGGATATCCTTTTGGGCAATCTCGCCAGTGTACATCGGAGCGGTCACACAGAAGGCGCCGCCGGCGAGACCCAGAATGAAGCGCGAGGCATACAGGAAGCCCACCGACGGGGCCCAGATGAGCATGGCCCAACCGACGAGGAAGGGCAACACCAGCATCAGCATGGTCAGCTTGCGTCCAATCAAGCTGATGAGGAACCCAATGGGGATGCACACGCAGGCAGCGCCCAGATTCATCGACGAGCCCACCCACGAGAACTGGTCATCGGAGACGTTGAAGTCATAGGCGTCGCCATTGTCGACGATCTCCGGTTGGGCGGGCGATGTCCAGCCCAGTACGGTACCGGCGGCAAAGGCACCGCCAGCTGCTGCGAGAGCGGCCACATACTGTGGCAGCTTCTTGGACTTGTTCTCGGTGGAGGTGTGCACCATATTGCCGAGCAGATTCTCCTGATCCTGCGGAACGAGAGAGAAGGAAGGGTCAAGTGTAAGTGAATCGTTCTTCGTTGAGCGACTAAAATTAACTGAGGTCTGCAGCTGTTAGCTGCTGGAGGTACAGGTATAGGGAATAGTCAACTCATATCAAATCATTCCGACCATAAGCCGTGATAAGGTGTCGTCGTCGTCTGCGCCCAGTGATTAGGACCTTTATTGGCGGTACAACGGGGCACCCAGTGGGCACCCGATAGTGGGCATTCCATTCATGCACTCATATTTATGACACACTTCCATCCAAATAGCCATCGAACGGACTATAGCTATAGCTGTGGCTGTGGCTATGGCTATGGTTATGCTCTCACGATTCCACGATTGTGGTCGCAGTGAAGTGCTTCATTATTTCATTATGCCTGCCGATCACATAAACAGAAGTCCAGCCATATACACCTGGGCCTAACACACTTCGATATCGTTCGGACGGACAGGTTCAGAATGGTTCACCAAAAAGTGGTTAAGACCCCCCCACAACGTTCCATGGGAAAATTTTGAATCACAAATGGCACGTGATCATTGAATGGACGCCACAGACATAAGTTTTTATCATTGATGGCTACTTAGGGTCTTATAAATATCCATAGTTACATACATATTTTATGCTCACGCTCACGAATCACAAGAATCTTTAAAGTACTTTAAAGTACTTGATCTATGGAATTTTAAATAATTATATGCCTGGCATATCAGATAAGAAGTAATCTCTCCCTAAGATTCCAATTGAGTAACAATTTTCATATCAGAATCGAATTATGATTAGATTCCCCATTCGATTTGAGTACTTTTTAGGTGTATTTGTTATCAAATTCAAAAAGAAATTAAGGAAAAAAGGTGAACTTTCCAATTCCCAAATCCGTAAATCCTTTGCGGCCTACACCCATGGCTATTGCGATTAAATTTGTATATTTTTCTGGGTATATCCAATGTAGCACCAACGGAGGCAATACTACTCATTGACTTCCGTTCATTGGGCCATAAATACTTGTATAATCGGTAAATAAGTTAAGGTTATCGCCTGCCCCCCGCCTACCCCCAAATCAATCAACAATAGCCTGGGATTGCATTTACTAGAGGCAGAGCCACCCACCCATAGAGGAGAAACCTCATCAGATATGTATGATATTCGTATGGTAAAAGGTTTTTAGATTGATAGTTGGGGTGGGGGGTCTCTGATTTATGATTTATGTCTCCGGTTGCTTGACCTTGACAATATTAGTGCTATTTTTTGATGATATATTTACTAGGCCGACGTATCGATTCGGTGGGATTTAGTAAACCATTCCGGTTATTAGTTTTATCATTACATCAGCCTCAGCCTCACGTATAGAGCGTTTGTCACTATAGCGCTCTCTGTCTATTTGTCTCTCTCTTTTTCAGTCAGGAATTCTGTAAAATTCCTGACCGAAAAAATCATGCTGAACATTTTGTATGGCGTGACGCATCTTAGTGTTTTTATTGTCTTTGGTCATACTATGTTTATATTTTGAATTTTCTGGCAGAGAGAAGAAGCGAAGGAAACATAAAGTTTGCTTTTCCTTCTGTCTCTTTTCCGCCCTTGACTGAAGGCGGGATTCGTAATGATCCAAAGATCGAAAAGGCATGAGCAATAGCTGTGGTTTTATGAATACTGTGTCCACATGTAAGACTCTATGTTTTATACTATAAAATATTACTCATAAAAGAAATCCATTCTTTCTTTGTATTTACTTTAGTATAATCTTTTTTCTTTCGTTTCTTTATTTTTTTTAAGTGGGTACTCTTTAATGTTTCTTCGTTCATGTGTAATTTATGGGACATATTCTCATCCATTTGCCGCTTCCTTTATGCCTTCATGCCTTGTGTGTGTCGCCGCCCACTCATGGACCGTTCCCTGTGTGGGTATCCCAATCTCTGCCCACACGTCACACATGAGCCCGGGAACAAATCACTTCCGTGAAATGCAATGCAAAGACTCAGACTCGTGGCATGGTGGCTGGGGCATACTGCAGCTGGGGATAGTGGAACGACGCCCGCCCACATATTTACTTGGTGTCGGGACACACCTCCGGCCTGGCCTGCCACAGACTGACAGTTAAAAGTAAACGAAGCGTTAAAGCCAGAGCCCCACTGAAATCGATATCTGGCTCTCTCGACTACTCTGTGCTTGGCTCTGCTCTGCTTGGTTCTACTTGGCTCTACTTGATTCTACCACTTGGCTGTTCTTGGCTCTGTTCTGTTTTGTTCTGTGCCGTTCCGTCTGTGGCTAATGTGGTCTCCTCAAAGCCCTGCCTGGCATTCTGTATCTAAATATAGATTAAATACTAAACGAAGCTCTGGAGGAGGAACGGAACTCGTTGGACGCCCTTAAGTGGGTGCTGTGCCGCCTCTCTCCCTCTGACCGGCAGCAGCTCCTTCCTCCTCGAAGGAGAGCGAGTGTCAGCGACCAAGCCAAGTCCAAGTTCGTTTCAATGTCAGTGGCAGCGCCAGTGGCAGAGCCAGTGGCAGTGGCGGGCGGTGGCGACGCAACAGTGCGCGCCATATGTATGCAAACAGTGGCATTCCATTAAACTGGTTCGCGAATTTAATAAAGCATAAAGAAATTCCACTCAAAATACTTCGTTATCTTTTGACTGGCTCTCTCGTCCAACCTGATTTATAATACTCCTGGCCTATTAACAATTTCATTTGCATTTCGGTAATTTCAATAATTCCACTTCATTCGGAGATCTCACAACTGCATATAGAACCGCGTCAACTGTACCTTTGGCTTAAAGCAGGGCCAACTGTATAAGGAGTATCTTTGAGATGCATACACCCTCAGAATCGAAAAGAAGGAAATGATTACCAATTGATTTACTGCTAGCCTCCAAGAGGACGCCAAAGGAAGTACTAGCCTTCGCCGAAAACACCTTGATTCAAGGGGACTTCAAAACCTCACTAGCCTCCATAACCATCCGCATAACTAAGGACCATACTGGCCTATGAGAGGCCCCTACTGAGGACCATCTGGGTTAACCTAATCTAAACTTTACTGCGATTTAATTTAAATATTTTTCTTTGTAGAACATTAACGATTAATGAATGAATATCGAATATTTAATTTAAATATTTTACTATGCCTTTTTTGTACCTTTTTTTGTATAACCCCTCCGTGAATTATTTACATAAATGAAAGTGTCTACAGTTTTATGGATAAAGACATAAATATCATATTTTATAACGCCCGAATTTGGGTTATATCATTGCCCAAAAGAGACCAACATTAAGTTAGTGTTGTCGGATGGGTTTTCGACTTCTGTTGCTCCAGTTTCAAACTCTATTCAAATGCTGATCACGATTCGGTTTTGCTTTTGGTTGGGATTACGGCAGAGGCCAATGTTTGCACCGCTCTTTCGATGGTTCAATGTTTTATTTATTTGTAGTAATAAATTCCATCAAATATATTATTGTATTTGCTGACTAATTTTGTGCACTCATTGGAACGACTACAGGCCCATCTAGTATATGGTTATTATTATAAATAAATAATTGTACGCCCCTTCTCTGGGGATTGGGGTTTATTTTTATTTTTACTTTACGCCCACTTTTTTGTTATCATCTGTTTTTTTTCTATGGAATTGTCTTGTCTGTGGTCTTGTCCCTATCTCTTCGTCTCTTCGCGGGTGACCTTGCCCAAAGCATGGAAAATAAAAATAGAAAGTTTTCAACATGTGCTGTGCCCCATGGCCTGCCGCGGGCTCGTTAAGGTTGATAAGCTCTGCGATCTATCATTTGGGAATGCTACTACATATTTCATTTATCATTTCTTAAGAAAAGAATTGGAAGTTGGAATTTAGTCATGTTAACGATCGTCTCGAAACTATAAGTACGTCTATGTAGATAACTTCATTGTCTGGAGGAGGAAAATAAACAATTCAAGTGCTGATAATTGCTTGTTCAACTATTTATATCTTGTATCTTTTCCTGCGGCCACAGATTGCCATTTACTTTACAAACAGTTGAGAATGTTTGCTCTGGAAAAACACACACAGTTTTTTCGGGTACCCTAACTGAGAGAAGGGTATCTGAGTTTACAACAAAAAAACTCCTCCTCGAAAGGGTTCTCTGATGGAAGAAAGTAGAGTAGCCTGGAAAGGGTAACCGAAGATGCATATGCCTTAATTTAACCTTGAACCTTTTGGTATGTATGACCATCACCGGGAAGTGTATCTATGGAATACGAGTGGTATGTATCTTTGTGCCTACATGGGGTGTGGTGGAGCCATTGTCATTGGCTTTGATGATTTTTACCGCTTGGCGGGAGCCATACTTGGCCCCGTTCTCGGCGGCCTCCAGCAGGTGGGAGCTCTCTTCGTTGCTGGTGCCAGGCTTCCTTGGGGCCTGCTCTTCGGTTTCGCCGCTGGAGTTGCTCGACGAGGTTGACATCTTGAATGGGTCTTATGTAAACTGCGGTTGTGGGTTGTCCTGTAATCCTATATGCCTTTCTTCACTGATTGCTTGGCCGAACGAAGGTTTACTTTTCGATTTTCTTGCACTTTTCGACACACACACACACACACGGACAGAACTGGTTGAATAATGCGCGTACGTGAAAGGTCTAGATATGTATGGTATGTCCTTTGGCTGAGACCCTTGTCCTTTATCGCCTGGGCCACCCACGTAGCATAGAGAATACTTTCGGGCGCATGCGCACTCAATCAAAAAACATGTTGCTGCCCAAAAAAACACCAAAAAATGTCTTTCTTTCTTTCACCAAAAACAATTGTTACGGCGATATGATACGAATTTATTTGGATATATTCTGGATATGTATTGTTGGATATGCTTTAGAGTTTTGGAACACTTCGAACTATCTTTGGCTGCCCAAGTATCCGGGTATCTGTGTATCTTAGTATCTTCAAACCGCACGCAACGAATGATGGCTAGCAAATGGCGCGCCAAACAATACAAAAAAAGGCCTCCGCCGGGCTCTGGACTCGTTCTCCATTCCTCTCTGTCTCTCTCGCTCGCTGTTTTGCTCTCTCTTTCTCTGCGAGAACTGGTCCCGCTCTCTCTCTCTATGCCGCTTGCCGCCTGCCGTCTGCCATGGGCATGGTCTTTGGGGTAGGGTAGCGTACTACGACGACGACGACGACGACGACGCCGACGCTGGCGAGGCTATTGACTCTCAAACTGGAATTGAAAGCCCAGTAGTTTTTTTTTTTTATCTTTATTTTTATTTTGATTTCTTCTTATTCGGTTTTCTGGCGTTCTGTCGGTTGCAGTTGCTGTGACTGTGCAACACATGGAAGCCATCGCCGGCCTTTACGCCTCCGTTTTTACAGCCTGGGGAGGGGACTCTTTATTTGTAATAAAGCCAATGCAAATTTATGGATCCTGCAATTGATCTCTGAATTAACTTTAAAAAGATTCTTCATTTCTCTGCAGAATCGGGAGTGACTCTTTTTCTTTGAGTGTATGTATCACAGTGTATCTGAGTAATTGAATAGCCCATAGCCGGACAATCATTTCATGATGAAAAGATTAGCAATTCAATCAATTTGTTTATTGGATCGTACAGCCAAGGAGATGGAATTTAAGAGTACCTTCGTATATGTACAATATAGATCCGCACGTTGCATGCACCCTTGACGGCATTTCCGTATGCACAAAGATGCAGATGCACAGATACAGATACAGATACATTTACAGAACTGCAAAACAAACGCAGTGCAGATTAAGATTTCAATTTTGGATACACATGAAATCCATGTGTGTATACATATGTAGATACAGATACATATGTATGTGTTCCTGGTATCTCGATCTTTGTATATGAATTTCCATTATCATTTTCAATACCGTTTGCCCTGGCATTGTTTGATTAGCTATGCAAACGCATTCAGCATTCAGCCCATTCAGCTCGTATAATTTTATGGATCTATGTGGATCACGTTTGCTGTGCGACGGGCAAGACAAGGCATGTGCAGACCCTCAGAAGCAATCCATTATTATGCTCTCTACATACTCGGGCACCGAGTCTCAATGAAGTTTTCAATGAATAAACATATGACTGACAATAGATTGTAGATTGGGACTACTCGTATTTCCTACCTATTACACGTGTCGTACATACACACATATGTACATACATTGTATATGGGTCAAGTAATGAAAGTATTCGTTTGTTTTCGTTATCGAAAGCAATTTGAATGGAAAATGAGTTGGGGAATGGGAAAAGTATGGAATAAGTAGGGGAACGTAGAATTTCAGAATTTTTATGAATTTATTACTAGAAAATTTCAATAATTTTGTTACTAGAATTGATGAATCATTATTTTTATTATTTTTAATTACTTTTTTTTTTATTTATTTTTTTTTTTAACTTTTTTATTTTTTTACTTTACTTTATATTTAATTTTTAAATTACTTTATTTTTATTTATTATTTTTGATTACTTATTATAAATTATTTTTTAATTGATGAATTTTTTTTATTATTTTTAATTACTTTATTTTTATTTATTATTTTTTACTATTTATTATTAAAATTACTTTTTAAAATTATTTTTTTATATATTTATTATTTTTTTTTTATTTATTATTTTTAATAAACTTTTTTTTATTATTATTTTTGTTTTTTATTTATTTATTTATTTTTTTTTAATTTCTAAATTTTACGAAAAAATTAACTTAATCTAAAATCAAAGTAAAAAATATTATAATAATAAATAATCAAAGTAATCAAAATCAAAAACATAAAAGTAAATAAGTAAACTGAGACACTGATAAACCCCCCTTGAAGGTCTTGCCCATGCTCGCAGTTTGAGAGGCACTGCGCTTGCATGCCAAGCAGGCACCACCCCCATCACGCCCTATGCCTCTGTGACTGTACAGTGTACATCCTGCAGCATGAAAACGCAGCAAAGCCAGGACTGGGAATTCAACCAAACATTTGGCACGCGTCATGCTGGGACCAGGCGCACAGAAGCGCCTAAAAGCAGGCTCTCACCTGCTGCTGCGCGAGTAAGCCAAGCCATTTCCAGCATAAACAGCAATGTATCTATGAATCTGTATGTATGTACATACATACATATGTATGTATGTAATGTATGTACACGCAATCCGCAGCTGTGTGTTTATTAATTGCGATACCGGCAAGCCAAGGGAAGGGCGAAAGCAAAGAGCAAATAGCAAAGGGCTGAATAAGCTCAAAAACTCAAGGAATGATGAAATGCCGGCGGCCCGCCCTTACGTAAGAGGCAGCACCACTCAGGTTGACATAGTCTCTGATTTTGGTTTTTATGTGACCTACGTCAGCGGCTACGTCACGCAGCGGTCTGGTCTGTATCTGGCAGATACAGATAGTATAGTCTCGGGCATTTAGAGGGGCGTGTGCGCTGAGCGTGTGACGTCACAGAAGCCAAGCCCCGAATCTCCGCCAATCAGAAACGAAAGCAAAACAGAAAGCTACCAGTATCTACATAAACATGTGTTTGCATTTGTATGTATGTATGTATATACAAGGCTGTATCTAAATACATTCTGGTCTTTGCAGTTGCTTTGGCTTGCACATAAATCACGCGATTCTCTCGGTTCTCGATTCTCGGTTGTCGGTTCAAGTGCAGCTACCAAATATTTCTGCTGACCCAACCATCGTCGCCCTCATCATCGCCCTCATCATCGTTTCGCCCTTTATCAACGACCTACATTTGAACTTGCCACAGGGCCAACATGCAGCTGAGCCAGCCACACAAATTCGCCAGTATATGGATTACCCGAAAATCAATAAGGCAACCCCCCAAGGTGAATGTATCTAGATACATTTGGGTGGGCGGCCTGTCCTTTGTCGGGCAACCAAGGCGTGCAATTGTTTGCCAAGTTCATGAAATTTTCACATTTCCCTCGAAATTCGAAATTCTGTAATTCTGGAATGCCCACAAAAATATGTTCTCATTTCTGGGTCATTGGACAATTTTAATGTCTGTTTTTTATGGCTTGAATTTATTTATAAATATATATTGTATTTTTTATATACATTTACTTACACTTAATGCTCACGGATTTCAAGGCAAGGTATTTGGGGTCTCCTGCAAAAGATACAATATAATAAATTAAATAAATTTTGATTGTAAAAATCCAAAAAATTTCTTAAAAAATTGTCTTTTCTTTAAATTAATTCTGATTCAATTTATTGCTTAAATTATTTTGTTTTTATATGTATTTTTTTTAGTATTACTATTTTCCTAGTTCTGGAACACTTGTTATGTTTTTTTTACATTTATTTTAATTGTAATTTGAATTTTTTATTATTTTTCTAAATTTATTAGTCGTTATGAATATTCGTATCGAAAGCCTTGCCGTTTGAAATGATTTGCCAGCTGGCAAAAGCTGAACATTGCCAAAGCTTTCCTTTATTGAAAGCTTTTTGTTCCTACATTTCAACTGGTTACACTTGCTCTCAAACTGTATCTCTTAAACTGTTTCTCTCAAACTGTAACTCTCAAACTGTCGAGCTGCAGAGTGAGCGAATCGAAGCTCAAATTGAACTTGATAAGTGATAAAGTGCTAAATAAATATTATTTCTGTTAATATTTACGTTGTTTTTTGGGGGAATTTCCAAAGAAACACTTGTTTCTTTTTTTAATGTTTTTTACTGACTTCAACATTCGTTTTTCTGCAATTTTTTTCGCTACAAAACGGAGTGTGTAATATTCCAAGAAAGAATTCCCAACGTAACGTCTTAGCTCCCACAATGCACTCAGAATTCCACAATTTTGATCTTTTGGGTCTAAGCTAAGCCATCGATCAACTTCTGCTAGACGGGTAGACGGATATGCCAGACATCTGAAGAAAGGCGGGGAGAAAGCATGTGGTGGAGAGGTGCACCTCTTATCAGGGAGCAGAAACCATGAAGCGATATTTGAACAAAAGGCACAGGGGTGGTGGGTTGGGGTGGGTTGTGCTTTGTGGTGGTATACAGGAATAACGGGTTTATCTCGGTCACGTCTTATCGAAGTTATGTCATACGCATTGTTTTGTCCGCTGGCAAATCGCTTTATGGCCCCATCGAACCAATAGATTTCCATATCAGAACCCCCCACAAGTCATTTCAGATATGGCTAGTTTCTGGCTGCTAACATTTGAAGTATTTATGTGCAGTCGGGCGGACGGACTCTCGATTTCAATTTCGATTTCGATTCATTGATTGGGTGAGTGCATTGCGCATCGGTCAATCGGCCCCCCCCCCCCCCCCCCCACGCAAGGGAGGAGGACTATAAATACCCGGTACGAAATGTTTGATTGACGGGCTCGTAGAGCGATAAATGTGACATAAATATAACAACTCTATAAACCCACGCCCCCACATACTACATACATACATATATATGTACATATGTCATATCAGATCACAGCGCACAAACCTTAACAAGAGATTTCCTTATTAAATTCACTAAAAAGCGAAAACTATTTTAAATACAATACCCATAGCCATACCCATAGCCATAGCCGTAGCCACAGTCGGTGGAATTTATGAGCCTCAATTGAGCGCACTTTACTTTGATTAAAAGAAATCTTTATGATGGTTTGCTTGCTTTCAGATACAAGAAATGCCACAGACATACCGGTGGGGGGGCTATGCCCGAAAGATATAGCCACGAATGATAAGATTCGACGGAGAGTCAAAGTAGCACTAGAGAGGGAAAACCCCGAACCAACCAAAAGGATTGCAAAATGTGGAACAAAGAATGGATTTGGAATACTATTGGAACTATCCCGCTGGTTGTATGCCGCAATCCGGTTCTTTGCGGAACGAGTCGGCTGTAGAACCCGATTAAATAATGCGAGGCTGCTTACAGTTTTTGCGGCCAATGCCTGGCCTCCAATGGGATTGCCCTCGATCGTGCAGCCGGTGCCGGAGACGGAGATGAGAGCCGATCAAGCATGAAGCTGCCCCACACAGAGGAGGCTCTGTTCTTGGCCGGGTACAAGTTCAAAGTCTTTGCACTTGATTCCCATTCCCATTGTTGTTTAGCAACAATTGAGACTGAGATAATCTTGGACTCGAGTGTGGTTCTTGATTGGAGAGTGAGAGAGAGAGAGAGACGGGGGGGCTGGCAGTGACGCAAAAGCAAACTGTAATTGTGGACGAGCCCCAAAAACGGAGGTGTCGCCAGATCGGAGTCCTATTTGGAGGCTGGGGCCTGTCGCCTGTCGCACATTGCCTATCGCGTGGCGACTGCATTCAATCAGAGGTCAATCATAGGGTTATCAGTGGGTCCAAGTGGGCCGTTCGTTGTCTGGCCTGTCGCAATTTCAATCATTTATATTATATTCTATATTATATGTATTTCCATTACATGTGCATTACATTTTCCCTCTGCTGCCCTTGCTGGGCGCCTAATGACTGGGAAAATGTTGAAAGCCCCACCGTTTGCAATTCTTAATCGCATTCTGATAAGATTCCTCCATACAGTAGCCCGTAACTGATTAATCCTTAACCCGACAAATTGATAACACTGTCCGACACTGGCTCTCGACTGTTTAGATGTCTAATTAATGTGTCGCACAAGCCTTTTATGAGATTTTTCCTGCATCATTTCGCACACCCCA
The DNA here is from genome assembly GCA_005876895.1 of Drosophila azteca. Taxonomy (NCBI): domain Eukaryota; kingdom Metazoa; phylum Arthropoda; class Insecta; order Diptera; family Drosophilidae; genus Drosophila; species Drosophila azteca. Next base: position 874,698 of record VCKU01000016.1, read on the forward strand.
TTGTTGACCTTGTAGCCCCTTATCGAAGGGCGGTTTATTGACGCCTCTACCAACTACGAGTAGTACCAAGAAATTCACTTAATCACCAAGCGAAAAACCAACAACAACAACAAAAATAACAACAACAACTGTGACTATTTTCACAGGGCGCCCGATTAAAGCGCGCTAATTTGTTAGAAAAACTTCAGCACGATAGCCACGATTTGTTTAAGCCAATTCGATGAAGGTCTAAGCCCTATTGATGCATACACTCAGCGAAAAAAAGGGCACATTAGATTTAATATTTAGTTTTTAAGGCAAGAAAGTGTACTTCACTTTGAATTCAACATAAATATATTTAAAAAAAGTGTTTTAGAATATATATTTAATATAAATAGGAAATTCTCTAATGTCGAATGGTTAGAATGTTTGAAGGTTACCAAAATTCCGTTAACCAATGTTGAAACAATTTTCTGGTATTTTTTTTAGATAGTTCAATATGTAAGAGAGACTTTAAGGAGAAACTTTTATCAAGAATCATTTTTTTTTATAGGCGAAAATAATAATGGAAAACCTGACAAAAAAATACAAAAAAAAATACAAAAAACTACAAAAAATGTGAAAATTTGCTCATTTTAATAGATTGTCAGATATATTTAATGAAATTATATGTCAATTAATTAAATTAACGGAGTTTTAATATCTTTAAAAAATAACATACCAAGAAAACTTAATTGAAATGCATTTTTATTGATTTTTAATTTGTTTGCCTCGGTGGACTTTTTGCGAGAAATTTTCTTATTACAATTTCCACTCTCTGTGTAAATATATTGTAATACATTTTTAGCCACGTATACATACATATAGTATGTATGTATGTATATATCTTTGTTCTTATCATATATAGATGGGGCCATTGCACGTATCAGCGAAGGATATCGATTATGGCCTTTGTTTACACTGATTAGAGAGTGCAACGATTGGCCAATTGAAGACACCGACAAGTCGACAAGTCGCTATCAATTATGCCACTTTCCAGGGATAAACAAGATATCATTCTTCAAGGGAAACGAATGGCACTTTGGATGGCATCATAATCATAGTGTATTACCGCACTCTCTCTCTCTCTCTCTCTCTCTGCTACATTTGTAATTTATTATAAACTGCTGCTGTAATGTCTTTGAAATTACATAGTACATAGTATACAGCCTTAGACATGGGCGTGACATTGGCCCATCATTGACATTGACAGTTTTGTCATGTGTTTTCTGCCCAGAGATGATAATGAATGAAGTACCGAAACGTACGACCCGTCCTCTGGTGATTTTTGGAATGAAACTAACAAAAATTCGGAAACCAACGGTCACTTGGAAACACTGATAAGAATTTGTGTGTGGACCACACGCCCGGAGGCCATGCCATGCCACACACCATTCATTCAACTTTTGGGAATACGAGACAAGAAATACAAAACATAATCTCAGTATAAAAATTGGAATTTTTACGCCCTTGACTATTGGCATGAACCCCAGGGAACCCCAAGGTTTAATAGTTTTCCGTTTGACCAAACCTGTAAAGAATGCTGGAGAGTAGAGTTCTAAAGAAATGCTGGATCGTAGAGTGCTAAAAAATTCCATAAGAAATGCTTGATCGTAGAGTGCTAAAAATAATGTAAGAAATTCGTTGTATAAATTTCAATTAGAGGACGTTTCCGCTTATACAGGAGATATGCCATACAATCAATTAGAATTGAGTCTGAGATGGGATACGGGGGGAGACTTTTGATAATTTGCCGCCATGAAAACGGGTTTCTGTTCTCTGGAACGGTAATGCGCAGCGCTTCCAGCCAGTTCCCGTTACGAACGAAAAACAGATGTAAAAATATAAATAAACCCAAAATGAATGTAATTACAGTTTCTTATTGAAGCGAGGACTCAGTCACACTCGTATGGGGGTGTACGGGGAGTGCATCGGGTGGGGCAGAAGTTCCATTTATATAAGCTTTTAGTTGGCTAAAAATGTACGGAGATATTCACCAGCGAAGTGAGGGATAATCGGCAGAAACTCTCATCCTATAGGTTTGGTTGTGTCAGCCCGGAGGGTCCTCAGTTGGGGCCTCTCATAGGCCAGTATGGTCCTTAGTTATGCGGATGGTTATGGAGGCTAGTGGGGTTTTGAAGTTTTGAATGCTAGTAGTTCCTTTGGCTTCCTCTGGGAGGTCTCATTTTATTGTTGGGAAAGTACCTACACATATTTAATTCCTTATCCCAATATCTCCTGAAATTATAATGAATTATTCCCATATTTCCCCGCTCTCTGTTGAAAGTTTGCGTGGCATTTGTAACGGGGAAATTAACACTGCTGCTACCTTTTTTCTTTGTTTGCTAATCTCCCATTTAATGATCCATTTCCGTTTGGAGAACAGAGAACCGAATGCTTATTATAGGGAAACTAATATACGCGAGTGCCCCATAAAAAAATAAAATAAAACTGAATCGAAAAACAGTCATCAAACGTCATCCGTAGTGCAGTGTGCAGCAGAAGCAGCAGGCAGGCAGATGTCAGTCTGACTGTCCGTCTGACTGACTGACTGATTGATTGTTTTGTGGGGGAGCGGAGCGGCCAGGGGAGGTCGATTTTGTCGACGTGCCCCCAGTTTTGTAAGATCTCTACTTAGTATTCCCACAGAATGTACGGAAGACCCCGAACAGAACAGAACAGAGCGGCCGTAGATGGAAGACAATGAATGGAATGAGTGGGGAAGCAGAGGAAACAGAGGAAACCATTTTTAGTTAAAGTTCAATATAATCAAAAAAAAAGAGGAATCGATTTCTATATATGTACTATATGTGTAAAAAACTGATACCCAAAGTATTCCTGTTCTTAGACAAAAGCTATTCAAATTAGTTTATCAAATTATTGAAAATATATATATTTAAAACCGGTACTCGAAGAGTACAGGGGGTATATTAGATTTGTGGTGATAGTGGATGTGTGTGATGCCCAGAAGGAAGCGTTTACGACCCCATAAAGTATATATACTTTTGATCCGCATCAATAGCTGAGTCGATAAAGCCATATCTGTCTGTCCGTCTTCATGAGCGCTGGGATCTCAGAGACTATAAAAGCTAGAGCATGCAAATTTTGTAACCAGTCTCCTGTGTTATCAACCTAAATTTCGCCCTGCGGCCCTTGCCGCGGCTCACAGCGTTCCCCCTCGTATCGTATGTACTCGTATTTATATTTATTTTATTCTATATTGTTTTTATTATTTATTGTTTGTTCTTATGTATTTGTATTATTCTTTGACTAACTGCCTTAATTTTATGCAGATCATTCCATTTAAGTGGAATATTTATTAAAAATTTAAATTTAAGCTTTATAGACATTTCACATAAACAAAATTACGTTTTTTTTTTTTTTTTTTTTTTTTTTTTTTTATTTATAATTTAGAATGTTAACAATAAATTCTTAACATAAAATTACGTTTATTTTCAGTTAATGAATCGGAATTTAAGCAATTCAAATAACAATATCAGGGAGGAGAGTACCTGTTAAATATAGTATACAAAAACGTGTCAAAAGTGTAAAATCCAGTATAAAGAATGAAACTGTTTCGACTTGCTTCAAGGTATGCTCTTATTATATTATATATTAGATTGAAATTCTATATATAAAGTGCACCAAAAATCAAAGGGGGGGCCTGGCAATCGATCTCTATCCGGTTTTATCTCTATCTATATACAATATATGAGAAAATATTTAACCAAAATACACAAAGTCTATAAATATTTTGCACTAATACTTTTTCAGATATTTCCATAAAATAGAAGCTCTCTTTCTTTGGCTGAGTCTTTGCTCTCTACGCTCTCTCAATTTCTCTGTAGATGAGCCACAGAAGATCTATTTTCTTTTTTTTCAAGTCTGCGTGTGGGTGTCGCCAACTTTTTATACGCCTTTGGATTTCGATACCAACTTGACGTCACAGAAAATTCTTCCGTCTTAGTTTTTAGCGCCCCAATGCGTGCATATAGTAGATGTATTCGGATATAGAAATATATAGAAGAAAGTATATATATTTGAACTTGACAGAGAAATGTTTTCCCTGCCATTTCGATGTGTGCAAATCAATTTTATCCGCTTTTCCATTGATTAAAAAGCCAATCAAAATATATCTAAGGTTGGGGTGCATGTGTTGGATCTTGTTTACACCTTTCCAAGTGGAACGCCCCAGTGCGTCTGACGTCACATCGTTCTACAAATGAATTACCACAAATGCGCCCAACCCAACCGCCCACTGCAGGGGGTTTTCCCCGTTTAGCAGTTGTTGTTGTTGCAGTTCCCCCTCCCTCCAGCCGACTTGGCGACAATTTGCCACAAATGCAAATTGGCTCTGTCTATCTATCTATTTATCTGAATTTCCATTTGCCCCGAAAGGAACCCCCACCCGGCTTTGAACTACTCCTACTATATTTGCCCTTGAACTTGGCCGCGATAATTAGATTTCCTTCGTTCTGTTTTCCGCTTTCCCGCGTTCCCCGCTTGCCGTTTACTGCTTTCTGTCACTGTAAAAGTGAAGTAGATGGGACCGGGGTCGGTTGATGACTTGTCCCGTGTCTCGTAAACAAATGCAAAGTGAATGACTTTAATGAGCTGCACTGAGTTTTCCCTGGAAAACATTGGAAATGCAATAGTAAAGGCAACAGGGAGACATCTAATACTCAAATATGCCTCTAACGTAATTGGAATTATGGAGTTTAGTTCAATTTTTCCTTGAATTTCAGTGCAAGTGGAGTTGCGCGTCATGCGGCAGCGCCCCTCGGTTGGCATGGTTCTGGCAGTAATCACTAGAGCTTGAGGAGTTTCTACCAGCTACTGGCTGGTGTACGAGTTGAAGTGCACGTTAGACCCACCCATTGATTACTTATAAATAAAGCTATCAGCAATTGAATGGTTTCCTGGTTGATTTCCTATCTGGTTCTAATCGCTTATCAAATGATCCAGAAAATCCACCCCGAAATCAATCAATACTATATATGTATACTTTGAGTTCTGAGATCTGCGGCACATGGAATTCCCAAACGAATGCGAACGTGATTTTCACTTTAATTTGAGAGTTTTGAATTCCCAATGAATTTAAAACAGACAACCGCAAATTATAAACTACTATGTATAGGCGGGGGGGTTTTTTTCGCTCTGTGTGTATCTGGAACTACCTTAGCTGCTTATTGGGGAAATTTGCACTCAAATACGTACATATGTATATATGTATATAATCTGGATATCATACCATAAGTATATGTATGTATATGCTATAAATGGTTGAAAATTGTTAAAAATTGTTAAAACCACCTGTTTATGAATCGGATTTTGTTCTGTTGACATTTGGCACGTTCCAGTGTCTCATCGAATATATGTATGTATGTACATATGTAAACGCTACAGTCAGCACAACAAAACAAAACGAAACCCCAAAGCTCTTCCCTCTTCACCCAAAATGCAGTACGCAAAAACTTGTTCTCCAGCAGCGGCATGGCATGGCATGGCGGTGGTCTCTCTATAAGGTGCACAACAGCCCAGAAACGCGTGCAACCCCTAATTAATCATTAGGTACACAAGTGCACAAAAGTGCAGGGGCATGCCTCATGTCTCTACACTTCCTTCCGCCCATACGAAATGTCAATGCTCTTAATTATCTACTTAGAAGCGCACACAGCAGCGTCCCCCCCCCACCAGTAACCCCCCTATTGACAGAATCTGGGAAATCGGTTTATGTTTTTTCTTTTCACTTTGGTTTTCTCTTGTGTGTTGCGGTTTGTTTATGCATTTTTCTACAATTATTTTATGTAATATTTTATTTTATATTTATTTCCAAATTTTTGGTACCAATATTGAGATTTCCTTAAAGATTTTCACTCAAAACTTTGACGTCAAACAATTTCTATTTCCAATTTAACAAAAAACCGAAACGGAAAGAAATTTTTTCTGCGTTGTTCTAAACTCAGACTAATCTAAGTGATTTATTGAAGTGTTTTCCATGTGACAGACAAAACCCTAAATTAGTTTTTTTCTTATAGGGAATATAGGGGAATACATAGGCACTATTTATTAGTATATTTGTTGTGAAATATGGTATATGAAAAATGAAATATTTTATGCTTTCCTGTTCACTGTTCATACACACTTTTTTCTTCTTAAAAACTTTTGGCAAATTGTTTCCCGCTTTTTCTAGGTACATTTTTGGTAGTTTGTTTCTTAGTGAATGTAAAACTGTAGAACAAAAGACCGGATGATGGAGGAGAAACCGAAACTTACCCGCAGAACAAATGCAGAGAAAAAAGCGTTTGTGTTTGTTGTTGTCTTTGCTTTTGCAGCTTCCCACTCTTTGAACTTGAATCGTCCTTTGGCTGGGAGCTGGAGCTGGGAGAGGAAGTCTGCCGCTTTCGCTCTTGGCTTTTGTTTTTGCTTTTGCACAAAAGAAAGTGCACGTAATTATATATTAAAATATGCAGCAGAGAAGAGAGAGGGAAGGCTGGACAAAATTACAGTTTGTTCGCCAAAAAAAACAACAAAAAAATGTAACAGTTCCTTCTGCGGTCCACAGACGCCGACGGCCGACAAAGACGCACAGAAACAGAAACAGCAAACACACGGAGGTAGGACGGGACACAGTTATATGTATGTATGTATATATGGATGTATGTATGGGCTAGCAATATCTTCTCTCTTCCTGCACTTTGACTTTTTTTTTTGGGGAGAAGCGCGCCCGACGAATTCGCTAAAACGACTGATATCGTTGATATGGACAGGCCTCCGAGTAAGTAGCTCGACAGAATTTAACGCCAGCGACGACGACGACGACGACGCCAGCGACGTCGACAGAAGCAGAGGCAGCAAAGCAGCGATTTACTGGTGCCAGCGCGGGAAATGTACGAAAGCTTCGGGGAGCTCTGGTTGTTTTTGTTTTTTGTTTTCTGTTTTTGTGTTTTTTGTTTTATTGTTTACGGTTTTGCACGGTTTATGCTTAATCTTTGAGCGCCCATTAAATTCAATAAGCAAAGCGGTGCGGTGCCATGCCTGCGCTGCGCTGCCTCTGCACTCTATGCGAAGGTTTGACGTCACAGCCAGGGGGGGGCGGGGGCTGAGACTGGGACTCGGTTTGGTACTGGTACTGGGTCTGGGGTAGAAAGCCGACTCCTTGTTATGGAATTTCATCACGTCACAGCCGAAAACAAACATACTTCCATCCCCATATTGTAAGCTTACCGGTGCAGAAGGAGAGGGTCGGTGGAGGGGAGGGGAGGGGAGGGATGCTGCTGACTCAGATTTCTGGCTCTGCTCTGCTCTGCGCCTGTACTGTCCTTGGCAGAGGACGCTGGCCACGCCGCTTCTCTCGGGCTCATTTCGTCAGGACTTACGCAAGAAACGTGAGCTTCATACGTAACAAACAGGACGAAAGGATTTCACGTTGATTTCATCACTGGATTGTAGGATTTCTGCAAAGTAATTAACATTTTAAAGCTTTTCAGTAAACGGCGTTGGATTCGGTTTTTGGCTGAAAGATTGAACTGCTGAGTCGGTCCCCGGAATCCAGTAACAAAATGCACAGTATTTGGCGATGCGTAATCATAATCAAGGGTTTGAGAATAGTTAGATGGATATATCTTTATCGACTTAAGTCGTTGGAGTTTAATTCTTTTGAGCGTTACAAAAGTCATATAACAAATACAAAAGTAATATCTTGCCTCCAAATTGTCCTAAATCCATGAAATATTTGTATAGAGGAAAAAATGACTGGGATAAATCATTGAGATTCGATTTCGGAAGTATATTTGACTTGTGGTGGTGCATCTGTGGATAAGATAATAGCACAAACCCAATTGATCGGAATTACTCGAGGATTGTTGTATGTTTGGTTTAGCATAAAATGTATTTGGTTCCATTCTCCTTTTTTAAACATAAACATCATTGCACATACATAATCATTGCATTTATGCTGCCTCCGATGGCTCTGAGCTTATTTAAAATATTGAAATATGTATACATATATATATACTATATATTCTGTATATGATAGATTCAATTAGCTTAGGTGTATATATTTAATTTGCATTGTTAAATAATTGAAACGGTAGTTGGTTGGTTTGTGGTGTCTTGTCTTCCTTCAGATAAATCCTTAACTACGAGTACTGGTCTCTCATTGAGTTGTGATTGCATCGCATAGTCTCTCCATCTGCATCTACGTCTCCATCTACGTCGCCATCTACGTCTCCATCTTCATACTTCTCTTTGGTTAACTTGTCTTGACTTTTGCCCCTTAAACTCTATGCATTATGATATATGTGTATATATATATTTTGTAGCATAATTAAAGCATTCAATTGTTCATGTTCTGCATTAGAGCGCTTCTTCATTGTTTCGAAATCGGGATACGGATCCACTATACCACTTGGGATTCTACAGTTTCACAGTGGAACCCACAGAACTTCCACCTGGTTTCCGACTGTTCAGACTTGAAGAGATTTGTGTACTTCTTGAGTATGCTGGCAAGATCATCGTGACTCCTGGGCCCTGAACCCTTCTCGAGCATTCCGTGGAGGTAGCTGGCAATGCTGGCCACCTCCAAGCCGTGGGGATGCAGCACCAGATAGGCCGAGGTCAGAGCTATAATCTTAGCCTCTGCCAGGGCCAGGGATGTGAAGTTATGCTGTAATGTACCACATGTCTACCGATTAGTGGATCATCGTTCAGAGACACCTTTCCCTTTACTCACCTCCTGACTGGGCAAGGACGCCGCTTTCTCTGTGCTCGCCTCCAGACCGCTTGCCTTGGAACTTGGATCTTCTGTAATTGACTCTTTGGGTTTGTCGTTGGCCTCTGCAGGCTCCTGCCTCTCATCGTCCTCGATCTCGTGGATCTCCACCACGCCGCTCTGGTGCTCAATGATGCGCACATCATCGTCCACCTTATCGATGTCAATTATTTCCAGCTCCGCCGTTTGTCGCAGTGGTGGCACCCTCGACTCCGATACTGCCTCCTGGCTGCACGAATCGCCGCTGCTGTAGTCCGCATTCGAGGCAGTCGCACTTTGCGATTCCTTGTCCTTCAGCTTGTCGGCCGTCTCCTTGATCTTGGTCTTGAGGAGCAGCTGCTTGACGCCGGCGTCCTTGAGGTTGCGTTCCAGCTGCTCAATGTGCTTCGTGTCCTTCTGCTCGCGCAGCTTGGTCTGCAAGAGTTGCGTCTGCATGTTGCGTATGGTCTCCTGCAGGACTTTGATTTGCTTCTCCCGCTGCACATAATCGCTGCGCTCCAGCGATATTTCATGGCGAATGGCCTCCAGTTGACAGCGCAGCGAGTCGTTTTCGTCCTTAAAAAGTCAGACAGACATACAGACAGTCAGTGGAAATTCGAGGAAAGTTTTATGCTCTGTGAGTTACCTTGAGACTATCGCTATCGTAACGGGTGCGCTTGCCACCCACCCGCCGTTCGTAGTCGCGCTCATCGTCAGATATTTCCATTTCATCATCATCATTGATACGGACCGAGTGCAGTTCCTGCATATGGCATATGGCAAGATACATTCAATTAGTTTTCACCACTTTCTCTCCAGTGAGTAGCATTTCTTCTGTCGCTTACAAAAGTAAAATCTCTATAAACCTAGCTATAAAATTTGAGTATAAGGAATGTATTCAAATTTTCTGTTTTCCTCGTTTCACACGACTCCGCTTACTTACCTCGCCATTATATACAAACATACATATAATGTATATAATATGTATTTTACAAATGTTTCTTTTCTTTCTTTCATTTTGGTTTCTATTAATTATTATTAATTTTTCATCAATGATTCTGATTTGTTTTAGTTCTTCCGCTTACGATTTACCAAACCAATTCAATTGAATTCTGAATACAGATTCAGTGAGTGGCCATCAAATTTTCAAATTCTTCTCTGGGTTCGACATCCCTTTTCGAAATTTGCCAATTTGTGGACATTCGTCTACAGGTTTACGTTTAGTTAAAAGTAGTGAAAGCTTTTTATGCAAATGCTTAGTTAGAAAAGGGTATGGCAAAAACCATTCAAATGAAAGTAGTACCAAAAGCTAAGAAGGAATAGAGAGAGTCTAAAGCATTACAGATACAGATAGATAGAGAGATAGATTGCTAGGCAGTAAGTTACACATGTACGATAGAACCTGATTGATTAGGTGATTGAAATGGCAAGGCAATTGTTTGAAAATGTTTCGTTCTTAAGAGGTATCCTGGTATCCTTTATTTAGCTCTTAGTTTGAATTTTGAAGAATTTTTAAACTGTTTTTTTTAATATTTTCAAACATTTCCCGCTATTGAGAGATGATCTTAAATGTATGTAAAGATTTCCATTTAGGGTTTCCTCAGAGTAGACTTGTTTAATGATAACACTAACTAACAGTAAGCGTCTAACAAAAGATAAAAATGTAAATTACTACTAAACAGCAAAAATATAACAATTAAGAGTTCGATTTGTTTGGTTAACAGACATGATGATATGGGTGGTGGGAGAACAAACAAATGGAGCAGTAACAACAACGAAATTAACAATTAATAAACAACAATTAACAGCTGAAAGCATCTGCGATGGAGGGGGGATACAGAGATGGGATATGAATGGGCGAGACATGCAGATACTGCACATACGGTTACTCGGGTACACTGATAACACACAAAACATTGAACAAATGAATATTATACTATTATACTACGATATGTATTGTATGACTACAGGCAACAGATATGAACGATTACAACAACAAAAACAGCAACAGCAAACAGAAACATAGAAAGGATCATCAATACATACTATAGTTGATAGTTGATAGATAGATTAGACAGTAAATGAAGGATTGTTTTGGTTGGGAGGGGATTGTTTATACACAACAATTGTCGTAACATCTTTTTGAAGCTGTGTGTGTTCTTTAATTGATTATTTGAACATTTTAGTACGTACCGTGGCTAACTTCTTCCATTGATCGATGTTTTTTCTTTGGGCTTTGGTGAAATGGTCCCAAACCTTCTTGTGACTAGCGGCATTGAACACTTTTTCAATCTGAGTGACTGAACAATAATGCAATAATATATAATAATATTAAGGGAGGACAGAGGGTAGTTTTTGTTTTTTGTTTTTAGGTTTTTCTTTTTGTTTTTGTTTTTCTGATTTGACTTTTGATTCGTTTATCACCTTTTTTGAACTAGACTTTTTTTTCGTTGTGAATAAAATGAGTGAGAAATGATAAGTAGAAGTAGAAAACTACTTGAGAGACCCTCGCATAGCATTCTTAAATAAATATGGCATATAGTTATGGTTATTTATAATTGATATGTATAATATTTAAAGGTACAATCTAGAGAGAATACAACGGCTTGTTACCTACTCGTGTCTTTAATCTTTCGCTTATTTTTTGGTTCTCGTCCGAGTCTGACTCTACTACAAAGGACTTTTCTCTTGTCCTTTTGTTAATCGGACTGGATCTTTTTACTTGTTCTCTTCTTTGGTTTACAAACCTTTGAGGCCTGCCTTCTGCCATTGTGTGGTGTCAAGAGAACACACAGAGAGCGAGATAGAGATAGTAGAGTGAGTGAGAGTGAGTAAGAAATAAGGCCGCACAGTGGTACGAAATATGCGATAGGAATATCAAATTAAAGCAAGGAAACTGATTGTCTTATTTAAAGAGTTTAAAGAGGTTTCAATTTCAATAAAATGAAAAATAAGAGGTTTTGGAAATTCAACTCATAATTTCAAGATTTTAGGGATTTTTCTTTCCTGTTAAGATCATTTTTACTGCAGTATACTTTTTTAAATGGATCGAATGATTCCCCTCGAATTTCGCCCACTGTGCGGCCCTTGATGTTCGGTCTCTATCTTTCGGCTGGGCTTTACCTGATCCTTGCTCGGATTTTGGGTTTGCTCCCTTCGGCTTTTGAGAGCTTTGCTTGAGCTTTTAGACAGTGAGAGATTTGTCTGGTGTGGTAGATCAATGACTAGATTTGCTAGTGTATGAGGTGTACATGTATGTATATACGCGTAGATATATGTGTGTTTTTATGTGTTTCTGTGTGTGTGTCTGTGTGTGTGTGTTTGTGTGGGCCGTGTGGTTGATTTGTTCAGATTTACAGACTCTATAGAGGCTAACCCCGGGCGCAACGAAAACAGAAAAGTAGAAGGTTTAAACGAGGGAGTAAGGCGGAGGAGGGTGGCACCTAAATTTTCGACTAGACTAGGAGCTAAGAAAGCCTTTTGGTGGTATAGGGACTTGCTGCACTTACATTGGGTGGACATGGTGCCCATCTGCTTGCGGTAGGACTCGCGAGCCTTGCGCAAATCCTCCTCCAGCTGCTGTTTGTCGGTATGCAGATGCCGCACATGGGCGTGCGTGATCTGTATCATCGAATAGAAGACATTGGCATTTCGCTTGGTGCAATCCCCACGCTCCAGCCAAGCGGTGATCGTCTGTATGGCCTTCACAAAGGTCTCATTGCTTCGAAGTTGCTCGGCAACGGCCGTGGCCTCGTGCTCCGTGTAGTGGGGTATCGGCGGCGGCGACTGTGAACGCATTCGATCCAGCGACATGCGTTCGCGATGCCGCTGCTCGCGCTGCAACTGCCGCTGCTTGCACTCGTAGTCGTACTGATCGTCCCGCGCCTGGGCATAGTCCACATGCAGGCGTCCAAAGTTCGGGGGCTCATTCAATGCCGAGATGCGCAGCCGGTAGCCCGATAGATAGATGGCCCGATCAATGGCCGTCTCGTGGCGGTAGCGTATGTGGCAGAAGTTCTTCTTGGACATGCGCAAGGTGGTTATCTCGCCGCACGACTCGAAGATCTCCCGGATCACGTCCTCGGTGATGTTTTCCGGCAGTCCGCCAACGAACACAGTTCGACATCCGGGCGGTCGTTCCCTTATGGTAGGCGGCGGTGCATTGGGATTGGGTGGAAACAAAATGCAGTTCTTCGTCTTGATCACCTCCTTGAGGCCAGCCACTGCCGAGCCATCTGTAGCACAAAGTTTAGATTTTGTACATTTCGAAGGATCACTTTAAGGTTCATGAATCTTACCCGCTGCCAGAGCTGCATCCATTCCTGCTCCCCCGTCTGTGGGCATTCCCGCCACTGTGGCATAGTGGATCTGTTGCATTTGCTGCATGGCTGCGGCCATCATGGCCGTGGGGTCCATCAGCATTTGGGCAGCCGTGGCGCTGCTGGGACCTGCCGCTGCTGCTGCCGCACCAGCAGTGGGCGTCCCACCAGTCCCACCGCCACCAGTGGGCGTCTGTGCAGCAGTCGGAAAGTACAGGTAGCCCGGCGGAGTGTGCATGAGGCCATTCAGGTAGAGCTGGGCATCGGGCAGTGACAACGATGTGGCCGTAAGCTTATCCACCGACGGCTTGAGGCCTGTGGTCGAAGACACATCCTGTGGGTGTCCATCCAACTCGTTTTCGTTCTCCAGATCCATGGGGGCACTGCCCTGTGTGGTTCCCAGCGGCTTCATAATTTTGTTGGCCGGCTGCTTGGCGGCAGGCGCTGTCGTACCTGCCACTGCATTGTTGCCGTGACTCGCCGAGGATGTGGCTGCCGTCGAAATGGCGGCAGCCAGTTGATTGAGGAAATTGGGATGATTTGGCAAGACGCCATTCGGCATGGTCCCAAAGAGCGGTACTGCAGAAGAGACGAGGAAAATGAATTAAATCGATATCAAAAAACAAAAAACAAAAGAGACACAAAGCCGGTAATAACAATCAGCTGAAGGACAACCTTGGCAAGTGGGGCAGGGAGTGGGGAATCTGGCTACAATTCGATTATTTCTTTGGGGTGGGGTGGGTGGTAGGGCTCCAAAATGGCGTAAGCACTGGGCAGACAAAAGTGAAATAAAACCATTTTGTCAGAGTCCAGAATCTCTTCCATACATTGTCCCACTGTCAGGCACATTTTTGAGCAGTTTAAAAGTAGTTTCCGTTGCAACACTCAATACTTACACATATTAAGAGCGAAAAAATGCCTTTTTATGTACTAAAATTAAATCCGATGTCCAGCATTGCCACCCCTGTTCAAAACCAACAGCTGTTTGAACAAACTGCAATGATCTGGTAGCACTGCGATATCAAAATCGAGGAATATGATTTTTGTCGGTATTTTTACGTTATATTTTTAAAATGAGACCGTAATTTTAGGTATATTTCTTATTGTCGGACGGTATGTTGTATCGATAATTCCGCGGTCACACTGTATGATTCATCAGCTGTCGAAAATTAAAAACAAACCCCAGCAGCGAAACGAAGTTGCGAGAAAATCGCGAAAATTTCAAGTGGAACTAATCTAGAAGGCTTTCCAGGATGTCGGTGAACACCGCCCACGCCAACAATGGCGTGCTCATACACGCTGGCGAGTAGTAAGTGCAAAAAGAAACCAAAACCAAACCAATGGCGAAATGTTGGGACTCGCTGACGTCAGAAGAAATGTCTACATGACGTGTGATGCAGCCGACAGAGTCGCCATCTGGGCCGCTATCGATTTGGCTATCTGTTGAATGCTAATACCAGTGCACTTGTACCCCCCATTAGCATACTGCTCCATAGCGACAGCGTTTCCATGGACTTCTCGGGCCAGGACAGTGTAATCTTCAAGGGCTCGAAGGCTGGACGCATCTATTTGACATCGCATCGCATGATCTTCAACAACAAGAAGGCGTCGGACACCATGCAGTCGTTCAGTGCTCCGTTCGTGGCTCTGTCCGATGTGGAGATTGAGCAGCCCGTCTTTGGGGCCAACTACATCAAGGGCAAGGTGCGCGCCCAGCCCAACGGCAACTATGTGGGCGAAGTCAAGTTCAAGCTGCACTTCAAAGCCGGCGGCGCCATTGAGTACGGCCAGGCCCTACTGCGCTCGGCCAAGACCGCAATGAACAACTACCATCGCGGGGGCATTGCCGGCGACAATCCACCGCCATATGAACCGTCCGGTAACTGGAACGAGGCTCCGCCACCGGCCTACCAGCCGCCCCCGGGCTACTATGGATGGTTGCCGCAGCACGATGCCTTCAGTGGCCCAGCACCGAATAC
The DNA here is from genome assembly GCA_005876895.1 of Drosophila azteca. NCBI lineage: Eukaryota > Metazoa > Arthropoda > Insecta > Diptera > Drosophilidae > Drosophila > Drosophila azteca. Next base: position 889,766 of record VCKU01000016.1, read on the forward strand.
GGTGTTCATGAGCGACAATCCGCCGCCGTATCCAGGCATCAGTAAGTACCTAGGCAGCCACTGACTCCACCCACCACTCGGCTTTTGTTTTGGCACAGCTGCTGCGATGCTTCCCCTGAAAATTGGAAACGTTACGCTTGAAATTCATGCAACGCACACGCTTTCTCTAACCAACCCCACCTCGGTGCACTCTGCATTTCTATCTCTCTATCCATAGCACCGCCGAGCAATCAGCCAGCACCACCACAGCCTCAGGCCGCATCGAATGAACCGAATTGGTATGGTTTTTCAGCCCCGCCGCAGCAGCAGCCGCAACAGCCGCAGCAGCAGGGGCAAGGATGGGCTGGCGGCTATGTCCAGCCACCGCCCTACGCCGCCTGTGCACCGAATTGTCCGCCCGGAGCCCCATATGCGGTCCCGGCTCAGACCTACAATGGTCCGACCCCATATGGCGGCTACAGCGGCTATAACAATGTGCCGGGTGGCTTCATGCAGCCCCAGCAACAAGCTTACGGTTATCCAGGGGGACCAGGAGGACCACCTGGACCTCCTGCACAGCAGCAGCAACCGCAGCAGCCACCGCAGCAGCCACCACAGCAAGCAGGAGCCGCTGCTGGGGCTGCGGGTGCCAGTTTTATGGGCTTCAGTCTGCCGCCAGGAAGTGAGTAACACAGAATCCTTCAGTATCCATAGACATTATTTGTTTCGTTCATTATTTATTCACGCATTACCATGATTTGGCCTTCAACTTCTAGATGAAAGTAAAAAATGCTAAGAATCAAGCCAGTTTCAAGATAATCAAAAGAAGAAAAAGCAAATACACAGATACACTCATTTTGTTCAAAAAAAATCAAGAACTAATGGATTTAAAAAATAATTACATTGTTTTTGTACACAAATTATTATTTTGTATCCCTAAACCCGTATCCCTTAACGTTCAACATCATGACAAGATCTAACAACAAAAACAACACACAAAAAAGCTAACATAACAGTGAAGAAAAGCAAGTGGCATCAAACGAATCACATATATTTTTTGGACTATTTTGCAGTGTAATAAAAATCAACTTATGTACCCAACCTACCAACAAAAGCAAATCCCCCCAAACAAGTAAGATTGATATTTTGATGTGTTCCGCCCCCAAAAAGCTAACAAAAGCCGAGTCTCAAATTAGAATAGAATTAGTTGATGCCTTTGTTTGAGTGCCTGTTTAATGGTTTTCTTCTTTAACTCTTGTTTATTTTGTTTTTTACCTCCCACAAATGCGAACCTCAGTAGCAAGATTTGGCAGCACTCATCATTATTTTTATCCAATCGAAAGGCCATTGTGCATTGTACTCGTCCCCGGTTTAATCCGATAAACACAAAAAACTGTAAGATGTGGAACCGTGTTTCTGTGTGCTGTTGGAAATGTACTTTCTAGGGAAAACCAATGCAATAAATTTGGAAATTATTTCTTTTGCTTATCCATACAGATTCCAAAGAAGCCGAGGCTGCTGCAAGTGCTTATAATACACCCTATAATCAAGGCGGTCCTGGTCCATCTGGATCCAGCGAAATGCCTCCTTCATATAATGTAAAAACCCCATAGAACCGATATTTGACTTTGACTATTACTTAACTGTTTTTGATCCTTTCGTAGAACTTGCCACCCAGCTATGATGATGCAGCCAGGAAGCACCAGTAGAATCGGCTCTATATTTTACCCCTGATAAAATATATAATCCCAATGGAAATGTTATCACTTGAAGCTCTAAATTAGGCTCATTCCTGAGTATATTCATCTGCAAGATATAATCGTAATCTATAAGTATTAACTATTGATTGTAAGCCGTTCTCAAAAAATGCTTGAAATGGCTCTAAAGATTCCTTTTCTGGTCACAAAAATGTTTTGTTTTTTTTATTGGTTTTTTAAATATTGTATAAACTGCATGAAATAGTTGTTATTATATACGATATGTGTATTGAAATAAATTTCAATCGGTATGCATTTCTTATGGAAAAAATGATGTTGATTAGATTCCGATCTTTGAAACTTTACTACGAGTAAATGTAATCGATAAAATACCAAGATATTGCATCAGGGAACAAAATTTGACTTCGCGGATGGTACTGGTTCTTCAAGAAGCTGCTATTCCAAGCAACGTATTGGGATCGCCCTGTGCGAGTCGCTGAATACTGTGTATTTTGTTGCTGGATTCTTTGCACCGAAAAGTCTTTTTGCACCTCGCAAAAAAAAATTTGTACCACACTGTCGTGAAAATATGTTCAACCTAGATCGCCCAGACGGCTATAACGACCAGTATCATGACTTACGAAAGGAGGGAAGGAGCAGGTGGCATTATGGTTTGGGGCCAATATCATGTTATGGTACATGTGAGCTAAAGTTCTCTTCAAATGCTTGGCTCTTCGAATATGTTATAGAAAATTGGGCACTATAAACATAAATCGACTGGCTGGGTCAGCCTAAGATCTAAAAAATCAATGGAATATAAAACATAACCGTTATTTAAAAAGATGTGCTCGTATCCAGGCCATTTTTAGTAACATTTGCACCCGAATTCGAGTTGGTAACACTAAAAAGCCACTGAGAGCGGTTCAATTGAGAGGAGAAAACAGTTAGTTTCGTTGTGCCGACAGACGGAGCCAACAACAGGCTGATTTTGGCCAATTAACCGACGCTCGTCTCGTGGTGTTGCACGGAGTTGAACAAAATCAATCGTATGCCACATGCGCAGTGGCGGGCGTGGTGAGAAAAATGCCAGGACACGGGCATATCTGGCCAGCCAAAATATGGCCAGTCCAGCAGGAAAATGTTTATATCAATTGAAAAAAAGGATAATTCAAAGCTAGGATAACGAAAAAATTCGCAAGTGAAGTTGAACCCAGTTGAAGCACACCGCCAGAGAGTGGAAAGGCAAGCCATAGTCGAGGGATCTGGTCCACAAATATGCCGTCGTGGGCGGCAACTTGTGCCTGTTGTCTATCGATTTGTGTGTAACTCTTTCCCACGAAGCTGCTGCTGCTGCAGCCTGCAGTCCCCCAACAAATGCAAATAAAATGCAAACGCCCCCAACGCCAGTGAGAGACGATTAATTGCAGCAAAAACCCAGCTGAAAGCGGCAACGGCTAGCAAACCGGAAATCGAGGCAATAAACAAACAAAACCCAAAGGAACCAGAATGGACGTGGGTGGACAGGACACCACCTACGAGCCGCTGGACCGTGACAGGGGCGGCAGTATCCCGGCCGGCGAAGGCGGTCGCCGACATCCTGGCAACATGGACAGTCCTGAGTACGAGACGCGTGCCCCCAAGGATCAGCGGCGTGCCGTCTATCTGGCCCTAATGGCAGCGGGCATTGGCTTTGTTTTGCCCTACAATAGGTGAGAAGAGTGCCAACTATTATTTCTAGCAAATATTCTCTCATATTTGAAACGTTTTGCAGTTTTATTATCGCCGCCGACTATTGGCAGGGACGCTTCCCCGGCCGCCATGTGGCCCTGGACATGTCCATGACGTACATCTTTGTGGCCTTTGCCACGGTATTGCTCAACAACATTGTGCTCTCGCTGGCCCCCTTCCAGAAGCGGGTGATTTTCGGCTACATGGTGTCCTTCACCACCCTCGTGTTTGTGGCCGTCTGCGAGGTGGCCTGGCATATGTTCGCCACGAACACCGCGTATCTCGTGAACATGTCCGCTGTGGCGTTGACCGCCATCGGTTGCACGGTGCAGCAGTCCAGCTTCTATGGATTCGCCTCGATGCTGCCGCAGCAGTATACGCAGGCGGTGATGGCCGGCGAGAGCATTGCCGGATTTCTGGTGTCTTCCAATCGGGTGGTGACCAAGCTGCTGATCAACAACGATCGCGTCTCCACGGTGATATTCTTTCTGACATCGACGCTGTACATTATCTTCAGCTATCTGCTGCACCGGGCCACCATCAATTCGCCCTTTGTGCGGTACCATGTGGAGGCCTGCTCCAAGATTATTCTGCGACCGGATGAGGTGAGTGTGAACCAGGGCATATACATACATACATACATACGTCAGGATGTTGCATGAGGCACCAGAAACCAGGGATCGCGCTTCCTTCTCATCTGAGAATAAAATAACATGGAGATGCACACAAAAGACTTATTTTTCGGTCCGATGAATTCAACAACAAAGTACACAATCAACCAAAAACAATACACATTAGCAGTTTCAGAGATGGATGTACAGATTTTACGAAAATAATGAACACAAACTAATCCATTCCTCTCTCTTTCTCTGATTTGATCTCTCACTCCAACAGCAAGAGATTGACGGAGTCGCCAGCAGCACACACTATGGAGTGCTCTCGATGGATGGTACCCACACCACGACTACCATATCGGGTGGCAATGCTGGGACCGGCAACACGCTCAGCTTCAGCAATCCCGTGTACGAGCTGTCTAATCCCACGGCCGGCGAGAGCAGCATCGAGGCACTGGGCCAGTTGCCGTCCGATCTCCCGTCGACACCGCATGAGCCGACAACGCCCACTACAGTGGCGTTCAAGGTGGAGCACGTGATCCAGCCCCGTCGCTGCAGACCCAGCAAGCTGAGTGACATACGCGAGGGATTTGTGAGCAGGTGGCGGGTGGCACAGGTCATCTATCCGTACATGGTGTGCATTGCCTTGGCCTACTGCGTGACCCTGTCCCTGTATCCGGGCATCGATGTGGAGGTGCAGTCGTGTGCCCTTGGCTCCTGGATGCCCGTTCTCCTGATGTTCTGCTTCAACCTGTCGGATGTGGCCGGAAAGATGCTGGCCGCCAGTCCGTATCCCTGGTCGCGCCGGCAGCTCATACTGTTGTCGGGACTGCGAATCGTGCTCGTGCCCCTGCTTCTGCTCTGCTGTGCGCCGCGTCAGCGTCCCGTCATATCCGGAGAAACGGCGCCGTTTGTCTTCACCATCGCCTTGGGGATCACCAACGGCTTGGCCGGGAGTCTGCCAATGATCCTGGCTCCTGCGAAGGTGCCGGGCACGCTCAAAGAGGTCACGGGCAACATAATGACGCTGTCCTACAATGTGGGACTGACCGTTGGCTCCCTGATTGGATATGTGTTTGAGAGCATGCTGGGGCCGCAGCTTCTGAATCCCTGCCCCTCGTATCCGTATGTGCCAGTCTCGATGCTGGAACACATCCACGGCCACGGTCACGGCCATATGCCGCCCCTTCCGCTGACCAGCAGCACCACCGTCCCTCCCACAACCAGCACAAGCCCAGCCACGTCTCTGGTTCCGCTCCTGCTCAATGCAACGATTGCGACCCTAACCGGAGGAGGCTACACCAGCAGCAGCAGCAGCAGCGTCAGTCCTTTAACCGAGAGCTCCAGCTCCATGAGCACCACAGCCAGCCCGGCATTGGCCACGGTCATAACCACCACGGCACTGGCTCTGTACAGCACCGTGGCTGGGAGTAGTGCTGAGGTGATCAATGCCACCGTGTCGACCTTCCTGTCGACGGTGAGCACTTCGGTGGGGGACATTAGTGACGAGATGGCTGGTGGCATGACCACAGATCCACAGACCCCAGAGGCATTGCTGGAGAATATTTAAATGGAATGGAATTAGATCGACTGATTGCAACAAGAGAAACTCGATTGACTTGCTCTTTCAGCTCCACTGGATATCAGCCCTCTCTACTTCACCATATCCCTTTCAGACCTTTTTTGTTTTCCTTTAAAACATTTCCATAGGAAGACAACTCTTATGAAAAAGTCATCTCAGAGAGAGAGAGAGAAAGAGAGAGAGTGTGTGAGAATTCATTGAGAATCTTCCCATAACTTAATAACCGCTGATAGAAAACAAATCAAAGAAGATGTCGAAGATTCTACTGATGTCTACTGAAATCTTTTTTCAAATTTTCTATGATCTGCGATTCAAAATTTGTTTTAGCAACAAATCAACAATATCTTTCAGCTCAAAAAGTTATTACAAATATTATAGAATATACTCGTAAATTGCGTAAATAGCATAACGTAAGCAAAACTAATCTTGTCTGTTCTAATATCTACAATGTATATCTACAATACAATGGCGAATATGTTTCTTTTGTTTACTGGTTGATTTTAGCTGTTCTATAACACTCAGAAAAAACAAGAAGAAATCGAAAGAGAAAACCTGTTGAATTAGATCTAAATATGTAGTAGTACTATATTTGGATATGTATGTAAGTGTGTGCTTGTGTGTGATCAGATCAATAGCCGCTGTAAGATCTCAATATGGAATATTTGTTAAAGTTTCTCTTAGTTAGTGGTATGTTTCGATTCACTTTGCGTTGCCACCCCCCCCCCACACCCCCCACAGAGTCCGTTCCAAATGATTATTGATTATTGTAGTACTTGTATAGCACATAAGAATACTGAATAATTTATTGTCGAATCTGTAAAGTTAGTTGGGGACCTTGGTCAGGGTGTTTCTTTGCAGCGGCTCGCCTTCTCCTTTATTGTTGTTGTTTTATGTTTTTTGTTTCTTGTTTTTAGGTCAAATCTTAGCCAAAAATGCAGCCTCAGAATAGTTGTAAGAATTTGTTTTCTATAAATAAGACGTGGATTATGTAATCGGGAACGTGTGAAAAAATACAAAAAAAAAATACAAAAAAAATGTTAACATAGAAATATATCAGTAAATGTATATTGTAAAGTACTGGAGGGTCTGGAGGGGGATTCCGCATGTGGAAATTTGGAAATATTTATCAAGTCACCGAGACCCGTAGGGCTGTGAGCAGTGCGGGAGAACAGACACTTCAGGTCATGTCGGTTTTAGTGTAACTATATGCAAAAATCCATAATTATTCTTTGGTTTATACTCTTAATCAAAAAACTAACAAAAATAAGAAATAAGGTTACAAATAATATGAAAACGGGATACACATTAAAATACTGAATCTATTCATCAAAGTCGATTTGAAAACTCTTCCAGCGGCAAGGCAAGGCAAGGCCTCTACGACCACAAATCCGTTGGTCCTTCTGTCCGTTCCGCTGACTTGGATCTGGCTAGGTGGAGCTTCATGGAACGTTAAAGGTGAGACACAGTACGCTCTACGCTCCCTGTAGTGTTGGGTTGTGCACTTGTTCGGTTGTTCACTCAGTTGTTATTCTGTTAAACTGCGAAAAATAAACAAATCAGGGAAAAAACCCAACAAAAAGTACACTCGTAGGGAAAATATTTTATGCTAAATATTTTATGGCTGCCTGCAACCCTCTATTGGCTGTTTTTGGTTATGGAAAAATGTTTCAAAATATATAGCGGATAATATACATTTTATTGGGTTTCATTTATGGATTAGTGATACATAGATACTATAAACGTATCATTGTTTTGAACAATAAATAAGTTACTATAAACATGCCGCGCCACCTGGCGTCATGTGGGGTAGTTTTCAAAATATAGCGTTTCATTTATGGCTTAGAGATACACGCCATACATTTATTATTGTTTGAAACAATAAATAAATAAATTACTATAAACATGCTATACATTTTTTTGCGTCATATAGGGAAAGATATAAATCCTTCTCTATGGATATCCGCGCAGATTGAAACAACCGCCAGTTGAGCTAATTTAAGTTTAAGTTAGCAACTCTATCTTTCATTTCCTTCAAAAGATCATCTTTTTCTTTAACCCTACTTGAATCTAGAATGCTTCCCAATTCCAGCAGGACTATTTGGTCATCTCTCTCTTTCAGCAGTGTCTTGAATGAACTTAAAAGCTTATCACTTTCCTCCTGTTTGTCCCGATACGCTTGAAGTTTCAAATGAAGTCCTTCGATGCTGGCCTTGTTGGCACTCGTATCCTCTTTTATGGATCCAAGATCAGAGCGCTGCTTGGTGGTGTTCCTTTGTTGTTCTTCAATCAAGGACTTATTTAATTGGGATTCCAGTTCCAGCTTGGCTAACTTCTCTAATATTTTGTTGTTGGATTTTGTTTCCGTTTCCAGCTTGGCCAATTTCTCCTCCAGATCCTTTATAATCGCTGCTTGGTGGCTGATCTGCTCCTGATACTCATTTGGAGCATTGTCGACCCAATTGGCAATTTTTTGAATGTCTGCTTGCAAATATATTTGTTCCTCTGCAATTGCTAGCTTAAGACGATGTCTTTCTCTACATGAGAAAGGGGTGGGTTTGGTTTCCAGTCTGTCTAGACTCTCCTCCATTCCCACTATGAAACCTTGCCGAGATCTGATCTTCAACTTCAGTTTTGTGAATTGTTCCTTTTTATATCCATCTGGGATGACTGCCCGACTGGGGATCTCCTTTTTGCACTCCAATGGATCTTTGTCTTTCAGCATATTTGAGCTTGAACTTATTCCCGTTTTTAGATTCATTTTAAGATCAGCGATCTTTTGTAGGAGCTGCTGAATGTCGCTTTCTTGATCACAGTAGTCGTTCAGCTCTCTTCGAGTAAGACCTATCCTATCCCGAATCTTTTTTCCGAAATTCAGTTGTAAAAACTTCCTTACCAGCTCAGCGAGCTGGCATTCGTACTCCTTCAGCGTCTCCATAATATCCAGATTTTAAAGATTATCCGAATGAAATTTCTGGGGTTGTTTGTAAATGTTATGACCGTTCTTTGCGGCAGAAAAATGTTAACTAAATAAAGAAAATTGAGTGAGTTTAGTCATCAATTCAATGGCAATTGATAATAATGTCTTATCTGAAGACTGATTAAACCAACGATTATACACACATATGTACAGTTGCGAAAAAAATAATAGCACCACTGGAACACATTTTATTCAAGACACAAAAAAATGTAAAAAATGATGCGATTTTTGTACATTTTGATTTTTTTTATATTGTTTAGTATTCTCCATAAACAAAAACTATGTTTCCGTTTTTCAAATTTGGACCGTTATATTTTTTTTTGGGATTTTAAGAAAAAAGCACCAAAAAATGACGAAAAAAAAAATAGCACCACTAACCATTTTCTTAGTGAAGCTTCTATATTTCTCAAAATTGTCTTTGTAAAAGGCACGTATTCATTAGATTTGACTAAGATTTCATTGTTTCTGTCATAAAAGTTAATAATAATCATTACAATGGGACGTGGATAGTACTGCACTGGGGAGATGCGAGATCTGATCAAAAAACTGATATTAGACGGCAAAACTTACAGAGAAGTTGGTTGATTGGTATGAAGCATTAAGAAAATGATCAAAAACACCTTAAACTATGAAGAAAAGGCTGAAACACCCGGACGAAAACGATCTATGACCCCTTTTGATGGCAAAAGACAGATTCGTCAGAGTAAGAAGGGTCCCTTCAAGTCAGCTACCGAGCTTAAAGAAGAGCTTAAAATAAATCCGACGGATCAAACAGTTAGTACATATCTTAGCCAACATAATATAAAAGCCTGCAGCCCCAGAAAAATGATACCTTTTAAACGCGACACATATTACCAAGCGCATGAAGTTTGCCAGTGTTCAAGCAAATCGGACATCCCAACAATGGACGAATATTCTATGGTCAGATGAGTCCAAAGTGGATATGTTTGGTGAAAGGGATCTCGATAATTCATTAGACGTCCAAGGAAAGTAGAATACAAACTTTAGTACACCACAAAAACCATTAAGCATGGAGGGTGTAGTGTACTGGTATGGGCCTGCTTTTTTGACTTTGGAGTAGGTCCAATAGGTTGAATAAAACCCATCATGGAATAGCACGTGTAGGTGAATATCGTGGAGACAGTAATACTATCCTTTGAAGAATATGAAAGTCCGCTCGTATGGGTCTTTTAACAGGACTATGACCAGAAACACACCAACAAGGAAGCAAAGGAGTGGTTCAGGGCAAACTGTGTGAACTTTTTGGAGTGGCTTTCTCAGTCACCTGACCTGATCCTATAAAAAATCTGTGGTCCTACGTTAAGAAGGTTGTTGCTACTTCCAAGCCAGCCACTATCAGACCACTTTGGGTATAAATTGAAGAGTCCTGGTCCTAAAACGATGCCAGGACTTGCTTGATTCCATGCCAAGGCGCTGCGCATCTCTTATTGCCAAAAAAGGACAGTGTACCAAATTTTAAACGATAAATATAGATTTAGTGATAATAGTTCAAAATAGTTCACTGAGGAATTCGTTACTTTTTGGTCATTATTTTGTTTTTAATTTAATTTTTGAAAAGTGGTGCTATTTTTTTTTTCGCCTAATTTGACCACTTTCAAGAAATTTTCTTAAATAACTTAAAAACGTTAACAAGAAAGAGATTTTTTCTTGCATTCCTAGATTTGTAAGAGTCATCCATTTCTAAAAATGTGCTTGACGTTTTCTTAAAGTTAAAAATGTGAGTTGGGCAACTATTTGAAAATTTCTTGTGGTGGTGGTGCTATTATTTTTTTCGCAGCTGTACATATTTACATATATAAATGTGTGTGATGCCAAATAAAAGTTAAACTCATACTGATACTGTTTATCACAGAAAACTGTGCAATTTTATTATCGTTTAAATTGTAATAATAAAATTAACCCCTTTGGGAAGCTTTAACAGATGCTAAGCTCAAAAAAACGAACGCTGATCGTATACCAAATCAAGTTTAGAGATGCTGAAGGGCAAAGAGAAGATTGTCACAACCCTCAGGCACTCATCTTCCGCGGATAAGTACCCCAGTCGGAAAGCCTTACTTAAGCTGTCCATCTGTTAAATTGGGAACATTTTTGTGTTCCCCAAAAGTGAATCGAATGCATTTAACAGTTCCTTTTTTATAGTACGGCTTTGAAGAAATTCCCCCCTGTTAGCGGACTGTTTCCCCTGACTGTGACTCTGATGTATGCAGCTTTAATGTATTGATAATACATGCATATGTAAATATGTATGGGTACACAAGGGTTAATAAACTTAAAGGGATCCTCATTTGTTCTCAATTCAAGGATTCGGTTATCCATATCCTTCAGCTGCTCCTTGTTCGACTCGGCTATTAATACTGAGCAAGAATATACATACATACATATATAGTTTATGGGGTTGCTTCCTTCTGGGTGTTGCACACAACGACTATCCCCACAAATATAATATACATACATACATATGTATATCCACACCTATAAACATATATTCTTGGTTCATCGGATAAATTAGACTAAACAAAAACGATTACGAATTTCTGCAGAAGAGATAAGCGTATCAGTATGAGTGGAACTCTTTGTGTTCAAATCATTCATAAATTTGCACACAGAGCTCGCAATCTATGAGAACGTCGAGCGAACAAACACATTCAAAAGTGTTTTCTCTCAACAGCTGTTCTTCTCAGAGCAAGACACTCTTTTTTTTTGTTCTCTTTGGTTCGCTCTCTCGGTGACTACTTTGATCGGACACGACACCTTCGGCAGAACAGTCCTTTTGTATTGTGTCAGGTCAGGCATCTCCTTTTCTCTCTCTCTCTCGCACACAGCAAGAAAAGCACACTTATTGCGCTGTAAACTCACCCACTCAAAAGTGTCTTTCTCTCTCTCTCTCTGTTGTTACTGATACACCGATTCGTTTCATCGGTTGAGCCAAATAAAGATAAGCAAAACGAAAAAGTGTTTCACTCAGAGAGAGAGAGAGAGGGAGAGAGAGAGAGGGAGATCGTGTGTGTGCCAAATGTTTTTGTTTTTGGCTGTGTGCAAGCTGCGTTGGAAAATCGGTTGACGGTTATTTGCAAGCTCTGCTTGCACACGACTTAGTCACCGTACTCTTATCAATTACCGGCAAATAACTGAAGAGCTGAAACAATTCCTCATGCATGTTCAGTGTACATTTTTCTGGCACACAGAACGGTCGAGTCATTGAATTGAGGAATATCTACTCGAGAAACTTCACTCTGATAATCTATGGATAATAATATGGAGAGGTCCAAGGAAATTGACGCCAAAATTGCTGAGCTTGAAAAGGGCTTGGAGATGCAAACGCAATTTTCCAACACTCTTTGTTTTTTGGGGACCAGAAGCCCAATGAGTGCATGCGTTAGGGCCGATGCTATGAATCGACACGCCAGAATCCTTAAGGACATCCAGGAACAGATCAAGGCTCTGCGCAGGGAAAAGAAAGAACTAACGGAAAAAAAATAGTAACTCGAATCATATGGATACCGAACAATGAGCAGCTGAAGGATATGGATAGCCGGGCTCTGGAATTGGGAACAAGTGAGGATCCCATTAAGTTAATGTATTTTTTTGTAAAGTTACTTGTTTTTATATTTGTGCACCTTATTAACAAATATTTCCAATAAATTAAATATTTATAACAGCAGAGTCACAGTCTCAAGTTTTAATATCCATAGGGGTCCAAATCACCCTTCAATTTCTGTTAAAGACACCCGATGACTTGTACTGATGAAAATGTTCCTCTATACCATATGTCCTGCTAACTAACTTTAAATACATAAGTGTATAATAATAATAGTACACGAAAATCTGTTTCTATTGGTGGACAACTTGACGGAAATGTCCATAGAACATCTCTGTTAGCCAGCATTTTCATTTAACATTGGCATGCTAAAAAACGCTTGCGGGAATGCCCCTTAATAGGGGGAAATCCCCTATTGCCAACACCCCGTGCAATAAAACTGGAACTGAAGCTCACTCTAAGACGAATTTCTGCAGAAATGATAGCGTATCAGTAGGAGTATTGCACTTTGTGTACAAATCACTCGTTTAATTGCTTAATTGCTTGGCACGCCTCTTAGTCATTCCACGGTCCAATTCTTGGAAAACGCTATAGCTCTGAAACCATTTTCTGGGCATTTTCTACAAACGGAAATCAGTTCAAGCTCAAATATGCTGAAGGACAAAGATCTATTGGAGTGCAAAGAGGAGATCATCAGTCGGGCAGTCATCCCAGATGGATATAAAGAGGAACAGTTCACTAAGCTGGAAACGAAGATCAGATCTCGGCAAGACTCCATAGTGCCATAGTGGCAATGGAAGAGAGGCTGGGTCACTTATTTCAAGAGTTGCTTATTCTTAGGAAAGACTTTAATGCAAACGCCATGTTCCAAAGGAGTACAAGGAGCGGATCAACAATCGTCCGATCAAATCTCTATGAACTTTTCTGAGAAACTCAAAGCAAAAATCCCAACTGAAGATGAAGATACTGAAGATGTGAATATTCAAATGGAGCAGGACGTATTCATAGGGTCACAGAGCTATAGGCCTAAGGAATCTGATCTCAAACTAGATTCTGACTTATGTATACAGCATAATGGGAACTGTTTGCAAAGAGAACAACCTTAGAGCGCTCAAAGGTACCGGGCATCCTACATTGCAATACAAAGTTAATCAGGATTAGAATAGGATTTCTGATAAGATGGAAGCCCCAAAGGAATTGGATCACAGTCTGATTGAGAGCCTCGGCACAGAAGCTGAAGAAGAACTAGACACGGTTCCTCTCTCTAAGAATAGTATCAAAAGAACAGATCTGAAATAACTTCATAAATTGGTAAATCTTAATTGATATTTTACTATTTTACACTTCGAATATATGTTTATTTATTATAATACTAATTATTAAACATATAAAATTGACTTTTAATTGTTCAGAGATGTTTTTTTCATTAAATATTGTAACGAAAATTCGTATTTGAAGTTTGCCGCCCTCAGAGCCACCTGAGACCCAGTACTCGATGCAGAAGGTCGGTATACCAGCTGCAAAGGAAATTCTACCTAGTGTGCTAGATGAACACTTTCAACTCAGACACGAGTAAGACATCCCAATCCTCAGAACAACTAAACATCTAAACAACTAAACAACTAAAAAACTTAAAAACTAAACAGTCACAGAATACATATTTAACATTAATTTCGGGGAACTGCACAGAAATGCCAGCACAGGATAAGCGGCCCACAACGCAGCGTCGGGGGCATGACAATCGCCAGACCGGACCAACTCATTTGCCAACTGCACAAAATGCACCTTTTCGTCAAAAGGTGCCATTGCCAAGTCAGACCAAACAGGTCGCATCTGGGAGACAGCGGAGCAATGAAGTTGATGGCCAAACACCGAAGGCCAACAAATGTTGCATGCAAGCTGAAAAGGACCTCGGATCATGTCTGATCTCGGTGTCAGCAATGGACACACGATTACCAGCCGGTGGGAACATGTAAGATCATTTTATCTTTCATTCTTTCATCAACCCTCAATATGCAGGTGCCAATAACCCTGCTGAACGGTCGGCAGGACGATTGCCTCGTACAGACAGCGAATGCCAGTTCAAGGCACCGGGAATCGAGTTTTTAACTGAACGGGACACACGTATAACAACCCATGAGGTCAAAATGCGTCCTTCGGTGACTTCGTTGAAGAATTATACCACCAAATGCGACTTCTTCCCGAAAAACGTGGACAAGCGACCAAGGAACAGGGAGCAGGGAACACAATCCCTCTATAGGTAAGCCCAAGGCTCCTGAGGTCTAAAGTCCAAATCATTATTTCTGATTTCGCAGGGAATCCTCTGCGCAAACGGTAGCCCACCTGCCAGACATCATGGACAAGGAGATGCATGAGCATCTAGAGCTGTTTACCCTACCGCTGTTGCTGCCTGGGGACAAGCCACCGGGACTCCGTGAGGTCGAGATCCTTGAGCGTGCCCGCAAACGTTGGGCCTTCAATAAGGCAGTGAAGACAAACTCTATGAAACAGTTTCAAGAGGCTCGGGAGTTGTCAATGGAAACAAAATACAGGGAAATACTGGAAGCTTTTGAATGGGAGAGCTGGATCGAGCGGGAGGAGGACATACAAGAGTGCCAGAGGATGCGTCTCGAGATCGTTATAAAGATGTTCGACAAGCGCGAGAGGGAGATGCACTTGGCATCCAACAAGCGCTTCGAAATGGCTTGCGAACGCATCGAGAAGCGCCGTCAGGATGGTCTGAACAAGAATGAGATCGAGTTTCAGCGTGGCCAACGCCGTCTCGCAAAGTCGTCCCATAAATGGCAGAAACAGAGTCCGTTATATTCCTTGGGATCTCCATGCTCTGAGTTCTATGGGCCCCTCAACCGACACGGTGTTGACCCGGCCCGTCGAAGCTTCTTAGGCACTTACCGCAAGGCGTTCGATTTGAGAATGGATGATCTGGAAAAGCGGGTCAACATGTATAACCTAATGTGTCCATTCCGCAAACTCAAGGAGTGGTCCAAGCCCAAAGAGTATGTTAAGGAGTATGAGCATAATTTTTGCAATGATAAACATTTGCAAAAGCTCTACGACTCTTTAAAGGGACTGAGGACGCAGTCGGCTTTGGCAAACCGGACGGAGCCGAAGTGCTTGCAGAAAAAGAAGCACTTGGGCTCTGAGACATACGAGAAGTATCCAAGCTACTCTGACATTGAATTCTATCAGGCAGCGCCAAGACCAATTGAACCGCCAGAGCCGACGCCCACGAAAGCTCTTCGTCCACCCACGAGAAGGCCCACATTTAAGGCCAAGGATTTGGAGGCTCAGAGAAGAAACGAAGAGTTTGAGAATTTACTCAAAACGTACGAAGGCACCGCTATTGGGTGGATCATGCAGTTCCTCTCTGAGGAAATGGGGCGGTTGAAGGAACAGCGAAAACTCCACTTCGTTACCATTGTGGCCCAGAAGGAGAGATGGCGACGCGAAGCGAGTGAAGCAGGACTGCGCCAGAAGGAAAATGATTTGAGAAAGCTGTACGAACAGTTGTTCCAGAAGAGTATTGGGGCCCACAATCCGGTTAGCAATAAATACCTCAGCGCTCTTCTAACAACTGATATGAGCCAGATAGCAGAGAGCGATGCCGCTGAAACGGTGAGAGGACAGGCCAAGCAAATCGATTCAGACATCCAGCGATGGCTGGAGAGCTTCAAGCTCATCCAGACCCCACTCACCTATGCCCCACTGCGTCTCATGCTACGTGACATGGTCTCCCCAGACATGAGTGCTGCTCTCAATCGTCATGAGAACTCTCTCATCGCGAATTACATTCTTGAGGACGTGATATTTGGCAGAGTGTGGGAAGAGCTAGAACCCTTCGACATATCCACCACCCTGACTAGCGACTTCATTGATCGCCTCATCGACAACGATCTCTATCTCTTCTCCACGGACAGCGAGAGCGAGACACCGCGAAAAACATCGAGCTGCGAGGCCGAGGCTATAATACGCAAACTTATCCGCCAGGCAGTTCCCGGACAGCGCTGGAAAGATGAAACCGAACGCATTGTGCACGAGAACTGTAATGATCTATTAGATGATGTTCTTGAAGAAGCCATGGCCAAGATCGAGAATCTACCTTTGGTGAAATCTTCCGATTTAGTCGAGCTCCGTTCAATGCTATCGTACATTGATGTTAAAAATGCGGACACTATTCGAGCCATGGGGATTATGGAGGAGATTCTGGCCATGAAAGATCAAATCTCGACAGATTTTTCCATTGAACTCCGAACTACAATACTATCCCTCTTCAAAAAGCTGAAGCCGGTTCATGCACCTAAGGAATCTGATCTCAAACAAGATTCTGACTTATAGATTCTTTTTCTTTATATTTTTCTACTAACTAATAAACATAACAAATTCACTTTAAATTGTCCAGAGTTGGAAGGGAAGGGGTGAAATTTTGAAATACCTTTGTAACAGTGTCAAGTGATAAGAGTCTAGAATCTATCTAGATACCAAATTGGGTTTCTCTAGCTCTGTTAGACTCTGAGATCTGGGCACTCGGGACAGACACACAGTCAGACATGGCTATATCGACTCGGCTCTAGATGCTGATCAAGAATATACATATGTATA
Source organism: Drosophila azteca (assembly GCA_005876895.1). Classification (NCBI taxonomy): domain Eukaryota; kingdom Metazoa; phylum Arthropoda; class Insecta; order Diptera; family Drosophilidae; genus Drosophila; species Drosophila azteca. Next base: position 906,522 of record VCKU01000016.1, read on the forward strand.
TAGTTTATGGGGTCGGAAACGCTTCCTTCTGGGTGTTACATCCCTAAACTTTTCGAGAACGCGGTATAAAAACTGGGAAATTTCCTTGTACGCTGCAACATTCCCCTGCAACTTGAGCATTTCCCCTGCAACTGGGTTCGAGTTGCGACTCGTTTCGTCCGAACTGCGACGTGTTGGCTGCTTTGAATGTTATTGTTATTAATGTTTTTCGTTTGTAGCCATTTATGTATGTAAATATACATATTTATTGCGGATACAAACATATGTACATATTTGATAATTAATTTTCCGACACCAACGATTCTAAACGAATCCACAAATCGATAAACAGCATCGATTTTTGAGCACCCTTCTTGCCCAATAATTTCTTAATAGTTCAAGTCCCAAAAATATGGCTTTAACAAATTTCTTGACACGCACCCGCAGCCAGACAACACACATGTTTATCTCTATAAATATATATATATATATAATATAATATATATGTATATCTATATATAGTATGATACGATTTTTGTTACTGCCAAGCCTCACGTGTCGTCGTTGTCCTGAGGAAAAAGATGGACAAAAAAAGAAAAGTTAGTGAAATAAAGTGAAAGCGGGGGAGGGAGGGGGGTGGAAAAACTGCTGCCTGGCATCTTTTTTAGGCTTTTCGGCTGTTGATTTTCTCCTATTTTAACGTTTACCGCCATGTCCTTGGAGGCGTCCGCGCCTTCTCCCCTCGGAATTATGGAACGGTTGGCCCCCCACTCCTGCTTCTGCCTCATTTTGTGAAAATAGAAAGGCATTTTCCCGTTGTCTCTTTCTCACTCTCTCTCACTCTCTTATGCCATCTTTATCTTTTGTTTATAACGCCTTGACGTCGGTGTTTCTTCGCCTTTCTCCCAGTCAAATTTGTTACTTTCCCTACTTTCGGTGTGTTCCGGTTTTTGGGTCTGATTAAAAGATAAGTTCCCGAGTGCTATTACATTTTCATTTACGAGCCCAAAAGGGAATTCCAGTTGGTGTTCAGATACCAATTACATACCTATGTATGTACCTATTATATATATTTCGAAATTAGCCTTCAAAGGGAAGAGCCACTCCAGACGAATGCACACATTGATTAATTACCGAATGGATGACACAAATATGGCTATAGCTTTATATCTTAATAAATTGAGGACTCTCCACACACACACACATAAGGCTTCAGCCTTACGAGTATCCAAAAACCATCAACCATCAGCCATGAAACCTACACTTACCCCATGCTGCACATGCCTCACATCCCGCCCATCCTGCCCATAACGCCCATCCTGCCCATGCTGCAATTATTCAATTATCCATTTTTGTAATCAATTCAATTCAAGCTGAAAACGACGGTTCTTTTTTCTGCTGACGTATTTTCCATTGAACCACTCCCAATTACTGGATTATTGATGCATATTAATAGCTTTTTGTTCCTTCCACAACACAGCCTTATAATCACAAATTCTACAACAAATTTGCTCGTTCGTTAGACTGAAATTGTCGAATATTCGAATATGCGTATACCGATTACTTTAATTGATCTGTTTTATCCTATCTACAGAGACTTGTTGGACTTTCAAGGACTATGACAATGGAATATACATTATTATTTTCTCGATGGAAACGCTTTCTTGTGCTTGCTCGGAAATCGGATATTAAACGAAGACAACAGTAAACAACAAGGTGAAAGGTGTAAGGTGAAAGGTGTAAGGTGAAAGGTGAACGGTATATAGGACAAGTGGATGGATGGCATTTCGCTTTCAGCTTATTCATTATTATACGTATCGCATGGAAAAATGTTGTCTCCTTGTCAAGTCCTTAAACCTTTTCGCCTTGGCCTCTCCTCTTCGCCTCTTCGCCTCTTCGCCGCTTCGCCTCTACCCGGTAATTAACACTTTGTCAAGCTCATAAATCTTTAAACATTGATTTTTAATGGCTGGCATTTTAACGCTTCGCCGAGCAGTGGCTACGGCTGCGGCTCTACCATTCCGAGGCCTCTCAGCCACTGCCAGCACGTGCGAGCTGACGTCCCAGTGGGAGGTGGGAGGTTGGTTGTTCGAGGGGGGGTTGGGGGCTCCAGGTGAGTTGTTCCTCGGGGAAAATTAATAGACATTGGCCTTGGATGCGCACGAATTCGGTGCGGTGTATTTATTTATCTCTTACTGGCGGAATCTGCGGTTTTATATGAAAAGTATTAAAAAAAAAAAAAAACAAATAAAAGAGAAAACCCTGTTCAACCGGGAAAATGTCCTGGGAAACCTCAAAGGAGCTGTGATTTGTGGTGACGAAAGAAAGTCTCTAGTTGTACGTTGAGTTTCCAGCGTTTGAAACCAGGCTATTCGGTAAGGACATCTGGTCTAAGCCATAATACCCATGTCAGTGGCATTATTTAAGTTTGGCGACAAACAAAAGTCCTGTCTTTTGAAGCAATGCTTATAAAATATACATATACATGTACATATGTATTTGTATGTATTATATATAACGCATAATACAGTTGTTCTTGGCATTGGGTGTTGTTCTGTGTGTGTGTGTCAACGAATTATGTCCCCCAGATGTCAGTGGAATACAAGCGAGAAACATGACAGTTCCGCCCAACGCCCCCCGCTGCCATCCCATGAGGAACAGCAATGGCAACAGCCAAAGCAAACGACAAGGACAACCGACAGTTTGTGATGCACTGGGAACAACTATCCGTTCCATAAGTATTCATGCATTTATCCAACATGCATCCCCATCTCTGTCCCTGTTCCTCTCCCTCTCCCTGTCCTTGCCTTTCATCTCCTCCTCCTCCTCCTCCTCCTCCAGAGCATGGCGAACCTCATGTGTGTGTAAGAGAGAGAGAGAGAGTCCTTTTCTTTTCTTGTATAAATCTCAGCTTTGCGGCTGCAGCGGAAAGTGTGTTCCATTTGTCAACAGCAGAGAGGGGAACGGGAACGGGGATGGGGACTGGCGCTGGCGCTGGACGTGGCAGACAAAAGGCCAGAGGAAAATAAGAAAAGAGGCTCCTGTGGCTGCGGCTGTGGCTCCTTCTGTGCGGATTCTGATTTTGATTCGGATTCTGGCACATCAGCAGCTTTATTATTATGCAAATACAAAACCAAAAATATGAATTATGTTAATGCCATGTGTACACACAAACACACAGACATACACCCACAGAGGGACGCTGTGTCCAGAGTGCAGCAGTCAAAGTGCATTAAAGTTGGGGTGAGGCATTCCCAGACAACATCTCTCTAACCATAGGCAGACGCCGCAACGAAGGAGAATGCCAAAGCAAATATGCCACCCAAAGTGTGTGGAATGCGTCACCTTTTTCTCTCTCTTCTTTGCCTTTCAGCTTTCGTGCAAAGCCGACAACAAGTGCTCTCAGCTCTAAGCTGCCGTTCTTCTGCTTGCTCTCTCTCTCTCTCTCTGTATATCTATCTAAGTCTCTCTTGCACACTTGAAAATCGTTGACTTGTGTGAATGCTTTGTATAGCCTTCTGAAGAGAGAGAGAGCTCCTAATATGTTCAACTTTTCTGGTTGAATCCCTCCACAGATCCTCAGTTGCTGAGTAGAAGATTTGCATATGCCAGGCAGGCTCTGGTTCCCCCAGGGATTCCTCTTCGTTGGCAAGGAGAGAGAGCTCTGAGGAGCTTATGTGTGCACCACAAATACACGGCGTGGGGTCTACAGTTGGCTTTGACTTCAGGGGGGGCTAGGAAATGAGCTTAGTTTGGAGCTGTTGGCTTTCCTACCATTTTCATAGTCAGTCATTATTTTACCGTTTGATTCAATCAAAATTATTTGCTTACGCAGGCTGAGTTTTCATTTCCATTACGTTAATTACACAATTAAAGTGGCTTACATTCATTTGGCAGCCAAGGAAGAAGAATCCTTTTATCCTGATACGGAACCAGAGCCCTTTGACGGGCTTTGTTGTGTGTGTGTGTGTCTCTTCGATTGAGAAAAATCTCCTCAATCATGACAATGCAGCAGCAGTGCAGATATTGCTTTCCCTTGGGTGGGTGCTGATGGTGGTGGTGGTGGGTATCCTTGTATCCTTGCAAATGCAATCCATCTTTGATGATAAAAGCAAGCAGAAAGAGGCAAAATGTAATAATTTAAGCATATCCAAATGCAATCGCATGCACACACTCCATCTCCATGGCTATCTCCATGGCTATATCTATATCTCCCTCTCTCTCCCTCTCCCTCTCTCTGTCGCTGACTACAAAATGGCATCCGAGAAGGCATCGTCGTAGTATAAGGCGATAAGTGCAGCAGGCGCCGTTGCTGCTGCAGCATAGGAAACAATACTTTTATGTCCTGGCATAGATCTAAGGCTACCCAGAAGCGTAATAAATTGTTTTTCCATAAAAATTCTGAGAAAATGCCTGACAGGTGCTGGGCAAGGGAGGGGTTGGTGCGAAGGGTTGGTCGGTGCAAGACCCAGAGAAATGCATATAAAAATTGTTCACCTTTGGCACGATTGCATATTTATCATTTCAAGCTGCCAGAAGGCGTACGAGGAGATTCTGGATGGTACAGGGTTACACTTTGCCCTGAGTATTATCTGGATGTGGGTTGTGGGTACACACGCACACTCACACTATGCACACGCATGGTTGTCAACACTTTGGACCGTTCTCTCGGCCCAGTGCTGCACTTCCCGCCAGATGCCATTCAGAGCAAACAAATTGCCAATGCAATGCATTCAACAGAGTCCTATCAAGTGAGAGCCTTTCTACACGAGAGTACAGCACACACACACACACACGCACAGACAAAGAGACATCTATATTTGTATACACCTTAACTATATGTGTGTAGGTTCCGCAACATATCTATGACCAAATCAATGCTATCCATAATATGCTGCGCTTGCTGTTGCCATTTTACATATCCCCATCTCATCCCCATCCCCTTTATCCCATACCCTTCATCCCATCCCCTTCATCCCATCCCCTTCATCCCATATCCTTCACTCCATCCCCTTCATTCCATTTGCCATTCGTTTTATTTTAATGCGCTTAAGAAAAGAGCATAGAACTATGTTAAGGGGTTTGGGCTCTACCCTAGTACTAGTCCACTAATAACGCTGAGATTACAGAATTCGGTTGCTGAGATCTTTTTAAGGAACAGAAGATATAATTTAGATGTTTTAATACTTAGAATATGCCAAGGTTATTGCCTTGTTAACCTCGATTCTCTCGGTGCAGGGTATTCTCTGGTTGTTGTTTCTTTCCTCGAAAACTAGGGAAGAGTCGGTCCCAGTCCCCAGTCCCCTGCCCCGGCCCCTACTGTTGCTGTTGCCGTTGCCATGACGAAGGACAAAGGCATGCTTGATAAAACAATTGCAATTTGTTTGCACAAGCATTCAACAGTGCAACACCCGCGCACCCCCCAACAACAACCTACATTGGCACATTTAATAGTTTATTATGTGATATTATTATTATTATTATTTTGCCATACTTACGTGTGCACTCATAAGTATGTTTATATACAGTATACATCCACTCATAATGTAATGTATTTATTTGGACACGTACCATCGATGTTGTGTGTGTGTGTGGGTGTGTGTGTGCTGGCAGAAGGGTTTTTGTTTTCACAATTGTTTGGCCATTTGCTCTGCTTTCTCTCTCTCTCTCTTAATTATAATTATGATGATTTAACAATCAATGACAATAGACCATGTCCATTACTTGCCACCAGATCCTTTGAGTGCGCTGGCCGAAACATTCGAGCATTACGAGAGAGCAATTTGCATTCAGAGCTGCTGAGGGCTCTGTTCGTTCTCGTCCTTGCTGCTCGTCCTCGCCCCTCTCCTGGCTTAAATATTTGTTGCAGGCCCTGGCATCGTAATTATGTTGGTCAGTGGAATGTCGGTTTCGGCTATCCAGACGAATGATTTCAATTTACGGAATTTTATGAGCATTATCATCATTATTATCATCGTTGGAGTGGAGTGGAGTCGAGTAGAGTGGAGTTCTGGGATTTGTGTAAAGTTATCTGATGAAGTAATCATAATTTGGGGGCAGTATGTGGTGCTACTTACCCGTATTGTGGCATGAACTTAAAGGAACTCGATTTCCGATCGATTTTCGGATCGATTTTCGCATTAAGCTAAGCGGAATCTCCTTTAAATTTATATAACCTGTTGATCCCAATCCTGGCTCTGGGTGTCCCACTAACTAACTGGCACGTACACCCCGGACCGGCATCGTGCACCCCGCCACGTGGCCATTTCAATGGCATTTCTAATATGCGTTCAATGGCGGCACAATTTGCACAATACAATGTGCTACTACTATGTTGCATTGCGAGATGGGGCATGGGGCATGCGGCATGGGGCATCTGGCATCGAAGACCAATTCGAAACGAAATACCTTTTCCGCTGGCAATACGCTCGTTCGTACGTAATGTTTGTGATGCTTTTCCGCATGCAATTTTCCGGGCATCTAAGCAAACGGCAACAAATTTCCGTAGTCCGCTGCTCGTCTGCTGCTGCTCGTCTGCCCCCCTCTGCCCCTCTGCCATCCCCAATATCCCCTTGTGAAATTTTCATTTTGCAATGCCAAATTGATTTGGTCAGCAGTTTGTTGCATTTTCAATGAAAATTGATATATATTTGTAGACCCACCTCCACCCACCCACCCACTTTCCCCCCAAACACCCCAGCACAACCACTAGATGCTGGGATAAAGGGAAATTGGGCAAGTTTTGGTTTTCGTTGCGGCTTATCTCTGGCCATGGGTTTAATTACAATACAGTACAGTGCGTTTCAGTTGTATATATGCCTTGGAATATGTTCAATCAAATATAAAACGTTTTGACATGGCAGGATGGCAGGTGTCGAAGTCCTTGTTAGATAAACTTGGAGAAATCACAACGAAATCTACACAAATGTCTTTCAAGAACAGTCCTACACTTGTGAGACGCACCTTATGCGTTTTAAAATGCAACATTTCAAGAGGATGCGATGACACACACACACACAGGAAATGTGGTGGGGCTACATGACTGGTTGGGGGGTTGGGGTGGTTCTTGGGGTTGAGTGCTCAAATCAAGATGGCAATTATTTACAATTTCCAAATGGATTCAAAGGTCTCTGTGCGAAACAATCGAAGAAACTTTTCATTGATTGAGTGGCATAATAAAATATGGAAAGGGTAAAAGAGTGTATATAAATATGTATATATGTTTGTATATGTATATATCACTTAGCAAAAAAGCTGCCAATAGCAAATATCTTTGGCCTTGAGTTGAGAATGTTGACATTCCTGAAATATTTAAATATTTTTCTTGCCAGCCACGGGAAGGCTTTGAGCTCTAAGGAAAATGCCAGATGGCATAAAATTTCTTCCAGGCGAGCGACTCTCTCACTCGCTCTCTCGCTCGCTCTTAAAGCGCCCCCAGCCCCCGGCCACCCATCGAGAAAATTGCAATAATTTACTGCGTTTTCTTGGCTATAGTTGGGCTTGTTGTTGGACTTTAAGTTACAGCAAATAAGGCTCATGAGCTAACTGGAGATTATTAATGGATTGTTCGTTTTGCATTTGAAAATCTACACACATACATACATATATTATTTGTGGAATTTAAGGCCTGGTTTTTAAATAAATTTGAAAATATATTCGTGTGATTTTTTGTTTTGCCAACGCATTTGATTTGTGCAGCATGTGTTTGGCATTTAGTTTCATTCCTCTCCCCGCCCTCCACCAACATATTTCGAGTGCACAACAAACCCAATCCATGCCATTCCATCCCATAGCATTTCTGTATTGTTGGGCAATTGTGCAACACAAATGGATATGCCCCATATCGCCCCATATCGCATCGCATCGTATCGATCATATAAACAATTTCCAGGTTGCGCTTTAAGGGCCCTGTCAGTGCAGTTGCAGTTGCAGTAGCTTTGTTTTGGGTTAAATCCAATCCATACCTGTCGATTGGGTTTGCCTTGGGGTTGGGGCTGCCAATCCCTTAAAAACTATCCCACCCCAATCAATAAACAAATCTGTGCCCTCTTTTCTATAGATATAGATATAGATATATACAAAGTGTAGCTGCAGTAAAGCCTTTAATAACTGGAATACAATTGTGAGGGTGGCATATAGAAGGGAAGGGGTTGCCGCCTGTAAAGAAATGCCAAGTATTTTGCTGGCAAATTCTTTTCGTTGCCAAAGTTAATGTTAACTTATTCAAAATAATTATCCAAATAAATTATGAGGAATTCTGCAAATTAAATATGCCTGTTAATTCACTGTAGTTTCACTGTACTTGTGGGCGGGCCAAAAGAAGGGGTGGGGTGGGGTGGGTAGGGTAGTATCAAAACTGCCAAAACCCTGGGGGGGGGAGGGGTGCCCTGCACTAGTTTTGCATTTTACCTTGCCATTAGATAAACAACAACAAAAAAATAGTATAGAAATTGTTGTTGCTTCAGTTGTTGCTGTTGTTTTGGCCAGGTTAGCAGCAAGGGCCGAGTGTTTTTTGTTGGCTGCATTGTTTTTGCTTATTCTATTGCATAAAATGGCATAAAATCCCAAGCGCTTGAATATTTTCTTGCTGCTCTGCTGCTCTGCGAGTATTTTTGGCCGTGTTGTGTTCTGCGAGAATTTGTTGCTTTCGGCAGTTGGTCACTTTTTTGTGTTCCCCACTACCCCCGCCCCACTGCACTCCATGATGGTGTGGTTGAGGGGGGTTGGGACTGCGACTGAGACTGGGTTTAGCTTGGCTGTCCTAGTATTTGCTTGGGGTTTTAATTTTGCTGGTCATACGAAAAGTTTTTTGCCAATTTGTTGCATTTTGTTGACAATCCATGTGACATGGGTGTAGCCTCCATCTGTCGACAGGGTCATTCCCTGCAGTTGTTGACTTTGAGTAGCTGCAAAAGTTCGTTCGTTCCGGGGGGGGGTTGGAGGTTTTACCCTGAAGTTTGTTAAACAGTGGGGCGGATCGTTGTTGTTGTTGTTGTTGCTGTTGCTGCTGGGGTTAGAGGCGTGTCCATGTCAGCAGTCTGGATTTTGTTGTTGCTCAAATTGAGATGGGGTTTACATTTTTCAAGGGGTTGTTGCTGTTGTTGTTTCGAAGTCAATTTTGTTTAGTTTTTGGGGGGCTTAAGGAAATTACTGGAAACATGAGAGACAATGTGTTACGCGTTAATACTTCTTCTCGAGTTGGCCAATTGAGATTTAAGGATTTAAGTTCGTTTTTTTGAAGAACATTAAACCCTCACCCACCCCGGCTCACAGTTTGTTAATTTATTTGCAAATCCCTTCTAATTAATCACTAATCAGTGGCTCACTCAACCCGGGGGGCAGACCGTAAAGATTATGCAAATATTGGGGCATCGTACACCCGGCAACAGCATCGGTTGTGGCATCGGTTGTGGCAGTGGCATCGGGCATCTGTCGGCAGTGAGGCATGAAGGAAACTACCTACGTCACATCCATCCCATCCATTGGCTAATGCCCGAACACAGCCCCAGGCGGGGAGATTTTCTGATTTGTGGGAATGACTTATGGACCACTTTGGCTGGGCGCACGAGGGGGTGCACGAGGGGGTGCACGAGGGGGTGCACGAGGGGGAGCATCCTTTTTAAAGCCACCTTAATCATTGAGTGTAACTTTTGCCCTGACACAGATGTGAAGCAAAATGGGGGAGATGTTAGAGATGAGATGAGCAGAATCAGCAGCAGAATTAGAGGCAGAAGCAGGGGGCAGTAGCAGGGGGCAGTAACGGGGGGCAGTAGCAGGGGGCAGGGGATTGTTGGTGGGGCATTACGCGAGCCTTTTTGCTTTTTGTTTGTAATGAAAATTGACATGTCCTTCGTTGAATTGTTGCACAGTCCTCGACTCGACTCGACTCGCGCCGTTCTGCTTCATCCCTACCGCCCCCACCCTCCCCCCCACCCCCCTGGCTTCATCTTTTGTAGTTGGCTTTTGTCTGGGGGCCGCAGCTTTGTCTTTTGCTGTTCATTTACCGTGGGCCAGGCACAAAAGGGCGTGTGGGCAGGAGCGCCTGCCTACTATGTGGGCATATCCTTCGATGCGTCACAGAACACACCCCCCGCCCTCGGGAAGCCCTCCTTCGCGCGCTCCTTTATGTAGGCGCCTTTGTGACGAAGATGTATCGGATTGTTGCGAGCCCAAAAGCCGAGGGCATGCGAGCGAGCGAGTGAGCGTCCTTCGTCCTTCGTCCTCAACTTGTTGATGAATTAAAAATCAGGCAAACAGTCGGCTCGTCGAGTGGGAAGTGGGAAGTGGGGGAGAGGGCTGGGAGGGCTGGCAGACTGTTCGAGGGCTGTTCAGGTAACAGGGATTACCGGGGTCTTTAATGGATTATCCAAGTAATTTCAGGATGAATTTGAATCGTTTGCTGGGTCTCTGATTGGTTTTCCAACTTACAAGGACTCTGGTGATTATTCCTTATTCCATCTGGAATTTCAGACAGAATTTATTACTAGGGGCCAGGGCTCCCGTGAGGCAACCCCTGGCTCACTCGGCTAAAATACTTTGGGACATTATATTTAATATATTAAATACTCCAGTCTTTGATTTTTTTCTTCTTTCTTTCTACTTAAAAGATGTCCTTCCTGAGGATAACCTCTAACTGTAAATTCTTTAGACTCTCGCTCTCTCTCTCCCTCTCTCAACTTTAGCTAAACGCAGGTCCAGCGTTATCCATTAACTGGCCGATCATTTGCAGTCGCTTCATTTTAATTCCTTCTAATTCCTTGCAAATTTTCAGCAATTTTCACCTAATGAATGCAGCACCGGCTGGGAGGCTCATTAACCCATGCCCGGGACTCCTGGGACCCTGGAGTCCTTTCATCCTTTCAGCTACCAGAACTATTATCTCCGTGTTCTAAAACTTATCTATCTGTCGCATCTCCGTCTCCCTTTCCCCTCTCTCAGTGTCTCTCTCTCTCTCTGTCTGTGTGTCGTGTGTCGGGTCAGTGCTGGGGACAGTTTTCTTAACTGCTTGGCCGCGTAATTAATTTAATTTTGGAAAACTTAAAACTGGCTGCAGCCTCTCCTTCGGATCTGTCTCCTGCCTTTTGCATAATTAAAACAAAGCGTCGTCCTGCCTGCCTGCCTGCCTGCCTTCTAATGAACTTTATTAGAGAAAAGCGAGAAAAAGAAAGAACAAAAAAAAAAAAAACGCTTAAATAAAGTTGAAGAAAAAATTAATATGCCAATTTTTGCTACGTTCTTTTCGACCCCAACCCCATCCCCCCCTTCGACTGCCCAGTGCTTGTTGTTGTTGTTTTTGTTGGTTGGGCCAGGAAAAAAGAAAAGTTTTATTACACGCTTCAGTTAACAAAGTCTGCTATTGATTTCCCCTCTGGGCGGATAGGTGAAAGACGCCCAGATGAAAGAAAGAAAAAATAAAAAATAAAAAAAAAGGAGAGCGAAAAGGTTTTTTAATACAAATTAATTAAAATGGAAAAACGGATGCAAGGGGTGCAAGGGGTGCCGGGGAAAGCGTCTGTAAAGTTTGATTTTGGATCGATGACGATGCTGACTGATGCTTGACTGGAGTCACTGTACGAGAAGCTGCTATATCGATTAACTGTCAGTATTATCCAACGAACACATGGGCTTTTCCATGCTGGCGTTACGTTGCATTTGTACATCGAAAAATGTTCAATAAATTAAGAAAATAATATACGAAAGTAATACCTTTTGGCACCACAGATCGATCACACAGTACAGGAAAGGATCTGTCAACATTCACCCACTATTCAGAACTAGAACCCTCTATAACCACACACATATGTTAGGGTTAAGATATTGCAGAAATGGCAATAGGAAATAAGTGCATCTGAATTGAGGTAATCGGCTCTGAAATCATAACACTTCTTCCAGATTCTATTAGCTGAATTATTAGCTGTTTCCTGACCAAATTCAAGATAGCTGCGCCATTTTGTTTGTGGGCTTACAGCCATTGATAGCAGGCTTCCTCGTAATTTGCAGACAAATTGGTGGAAGAGTTAATTTCGTATGCTCATTGAGCAAAAGTCCACCACTAAGACCAAGGCTAAGCTTGATAAATATTATGGGAAATCTGCTTCACTAATTTCAATGGTAAAAAAGTGATTTGCTGACAAGCGATGTCAAACTTTCTGGATGCTCAGTTGAGGTCAGGACAACAGAACAAATTGAAAAAATGCACAATATGGTGTTGAGATATTATAGGAAGCATATCGTATATAAGCATATATCGTATACGATGAACGCTTGGCTTATCCAATTAGCTGGGTTTTCTCTTTGAAAACTAGCCTGTTGCTTCCAAAACTCATTGTGGTTATCGTATTGGATCTCTTGGCACCTCTGTCTGGGAGAACTTAACTTAAGATGAGAACTACAATGAACTACAACAGTAAAGAACAAGTCTGTCGAGACTACCCAAAGTTCCTTGCCTCCTAACCTCCAAACCTCTAACCATCGAAGAACAAAACCCCAAATACAAATCCAACAACGGAGAAATCTGATTCGCCAATGCGGGTTTAGAGTCCAGCACTTATCCTTTATGATCTTATGATGAAATGTGGAAGTAAGCAACCAAAATCCAGGGATATACAGTACTCATTTATGCACCAGGTGGGTGTGACGACCTTTTCCACGAGATTTGCATTGGAGACAATTAAGCGTAGAATCTCCTGTGCGTCGCACTCCTTTGATGTGGCATCGCAGTGTATATCCTGTAAGTGGCTCCGCAGGATGATTGCAGCGCAGCGCAGCTGTTGCTCGATAAATCCGCTCGGGGGACAAACAGATGATTATGCTTCCATTCCACCTGTTTTCCGTTTTCCATTTGTCAATCCTTGCCAAATCCTTTGCCACCGTTTGTCGTAGCCAGCAGAAGAATCAGAAGCAGGAGCAGGAGCAGGAGCAGAAGGAGCAGGAGCACCACTTTCATCAGATTGCAGACATCTCACGTGGCCTCCTCTGCGCCAGCGTCTCTCTTTTATCACAAATTAATATTACAAACTACTCAGACATTGCTTCAATCTCTCACCTTCCTCCCCTGGTCCTCTCGTCCTCCCGGTCTGGTCTGTCTGCGCTTTATGGAAAAGCCCTGCTACAAAGGACATAAGGATTTTCCGCCGCCTTTCGCATACAATTCTGAAAGGAAATCAAAAATATAAGAGAAGGGGCAGGAGGAGGCGACTGCCAATGGGGATAAGGCTGGGCGTTAGGTTAGGTATTCATTTATGCACGACAGTGGGAGGAGAAGGAGTCAAAAGGGGGAGTAGTGAAAGAGACAATGCATTCTCTCTCTCTCTCCCTCTGCTGGGTTCTCATTAAGCCAGAGAGAGGAGACTATGGACGCCTTGTCAAGTCAGCATAATGAAGCGATAAGCTGCTGACATATTGCCAAGTGCAACCTCAATCCATACATACATACACACACACACACACACACACGTACTCGTATCTCCTCCCCCCCCTTGGCATAGCAATTACTAGACAAACAACAATAACAGTTTGCCATGCAAAAATCAACGTCAAAAGTTCAACTGTTTGCAAATAATTTGCAAAAATCGTTTGAACTTTGGTGCTCCGCTCCCTGCTCCCCGCTCCCCGCTCCCCGATTCGCTGTGTGGATGGATGGATGGTTCATCTGCAGCTGCATTGTTTGACACACATACATACATTAATAACATGCACACACACACTCCTACGTAGAGCAGTAGCTGCAGCAGCAGCAGTAGCAGCAGCAGAGGTCTTATCGGCAGCCCAAAATACCGTTCGCGTTTTGCCTTCTTGTCGGAGGACGCTACGCTACGCTAAGCATTTTGCCTATGCCATATTTCACAATCCTGGCAACAACAAAACCAGACAGACAGACAGATATATGTATGTATTCGCATACTAGATATCTTTAGGTACATATACGAGTAGTATTCAGTACGAATACGAATACCATCGCGAGACTACATACATATGTATGTATGTATGCACATCATCTGTAGGTACATATGTACATATGTACATATGTATGTATGTATGAGTCGAACCAAAGCATAAAGCAATGTCGGTTCTGTTCCCACCCATCCCATGCCATACCATCAGATCCACCATTGAGTGGATTGGAGCCTAGCTGGTGGGAGTAGAAGAGAAAAAAAAACCTCAAGGAAAGCAAACGTTTGATTGTTTGATTGAAACCGAAATGGGAATACACTTGGAAGATACGTTGAGAGCCTTAAAGGCCAAGTCTAGACACTTGCGAATTTTACAATGTGATCTGAGGTACAATTTTGTACTATTATATTATCGCTAGACCCACGGAAGTGATACATCTTTTACAATTGACAAGTTGAATTCATGCATAGGTATTTTTGGACTTAAGTGTTTACACCAATTGAGTTTTTGGTTGTTGCACTTGTTAAAGGATTGACAGATCATTTCTCTGCTCACACTCTAGCACATGGTGATGTACTCCCCACACGTTCTCTCTTTCGGGGACGCTATTTTTGACAGTCGAACGTAAAACTGTTTTCTCTCTGAGAGCCGAGAGAGTGGTGTGAAAAATGTAATGTCCCCACCACAGCTGATTACACCACCTTATGACTAATTTCACCATTCCCCAGCAGTCATATGTAGATCGTTTACTTTATGTACTTTCAGTATAACATTTCTGATGCTTTTCTATATACTTTTTCCAAGTTTCACCCAACTTTATTACCTTTTACTCTTAGCTGTTTCATTTTTGTATATTTCTATGTGGAGATTTCAAGTTTTGAGGATCTGCTTGAAGAAACGATTCCGGTAAGTGCATTTATTTTCCCAACATATCATAGCTGACGCCTCTCCCGTTCCGTTCCCCAGCCTCATGGCAGTGTATGGAGAAAAAAAAGCAGAAAATTTCCCAGTTTTAACCTCGATGCGAGGCGACACGACTCATCTTGGCATTTTTGCATCGAAATTTTGCATTGCACTCTCGAGAGCGGGACAGGGGTTGGAACAGGGGCAGGGGCTGGTGTCTATCCGGCGCCCAACGGCAGCCTTTGCTTTCCTGCAGCAGCTCCCAGCTGCAGCTCCTCCTGCTGCTGGAGCTTGTTTATGGCATTGGCATGTATGACAGTTGCATTCAATCAATATGCAGGCAAACGCGTTCAGAAAGAGATCCGCATCCAGCAGCCATCAGCCATCAGCCGTCAGAATCTGTTGAAGTCAGAGTCAAACTCAGGTCGGAGCCGGAGTCAGAGCCTCAGAATTCTATGCATCTGTACAAAAGAGGGGAATAGAGGGAGGGAGGCAGGGAGAACGGCTGAACCCCGGCCGGATTGGCATTCGCATTCGCATTCGCATTTCGAATGCATTGTGCTCGACGCTCGCTGCCTTCCTCCGGATTCTTTGTGCCGGAATTTATCAATATGCATTCTGTTCGCCTTGCGATTTTGCTTACAGCTCGTTGTACTCGTGCAACACCTATGTTCTGCTCCATTATTATTAATATCTTCGCCGGCATCTCTCACACTTTTATCCCAGCAACCAATACCAATGCCAGTTGTCGTAGTCGCAGTCGTAGTCGCAGTCGTAGTCGTGGGGATGCCTTTCATTCGTGTGGAACTAACGGGAACGAATGGATCTTGGGGACACCATAAAGCTGTTGCTTATTTTTCGTATCATTTTGAAAATGTTTCTCTTTTTTCCTATAGGATTAGGGGGTATCCTGCAGTCCGCTACAGTGCGCTGTTCTGCTTTCTTGCAAGTTTCCTCCTCTTTGGTGTCGCGTGAGGCGTGTCCGGGCCCTAATGTTTGCCCAGTGCCACACACTTCTAATGTCTCTCTCTCTCCCTATCTGTCTCTGTCTTCCTTTGACTTTGGCGCTGTTCTGTTTTTCTGTCTCCTCTTGGCCACTTGAAGTTGTGTCTCGCATTATTCGGGGGCAGGCGGGGGTGCTGGAAGAAGAGTCAAAGAATGTCGAGCATACAATAAAAAGTAAAGCACTTCAAATGCCAAGCCACTCAAGGTCAAGGTGAAACAGCAGCACCACCAGCCCCAGCACCAGCACCAGCAGCACTCGTAAACCAGAGCTCAGCTCTCAATTGAGACATTAGAAAGTGGGGAAAGTGGGGGCAAAGGGGGGAAAGGCTTGCGGTCAAATAAATTGTGACAATATTCGAGTGGAGACTGGAGTACATTTCTAGGGAATTTGGGAATTTAATTGGACTTGGGAGCCACCTGCGGGCGGGAATTTGGCCAAAAACAAAGCACAAGCCAAACAATAATCCCATACGAGACTTCGATTTATATACCAAATAATATCTGGAGATTATAATGAAAAACTCAATAAAATGGCAGCCATTAAACATTAAATTTTAAAAATCAAAAACGAAAGTAATCACTTTCTAGAAAACATTTCTAGTAGGTCTACGCTTTGGGGTTGTGTGTTAATGTTACACAAATTTACTACGAATTAATGCGATAATACACGGATGTATGTAGAAGCTCTCTCCTACTCTCTCTCTCTCCCACTCTCTCTCTGTCTTGCCCCTTCATTAATTATGTGTTTAACTTCTCCACTTACCCCCCACAGCACACACCCCCATAGTCACCCTATCATGGTCTGCCATCACCCTTTTCTTTCCTTTTTTTTATCATCTGTCGTCCCCTCTCTCTATTTAGCCTTTTCAATGCCCCACCCCCCCCTCTATTCTCGCCTCTCTCTGCTCTCTGCACTCTGCTCTCTGAGGTTTTTCTTTTATTTGGATGCGTTAAAAGCTTTTTAAGCCGCTTTTATCAGGTCTTTGATGGTGACCCACCTCATCTCTCGGGTTTCCACATCCTGTATATAACTCTTTTGTTTACTTAGGCATCCACAGCCCCGCTCCCCCGCTCTCCTGCTCTCCAGTATCCCCTGCTCACATCATACATGTCATTACAAACAAATGCCACATCCTGGGGCACCCATTTGAGGTCTATAAATAAGCACCAACAATGTGGCCCTAGTCTAACAGATTCTCCCTAACACCCCCTGCCCCCTACCCCCCCTGACACTCCGTCCCTCTTTCTTTGTGGACGACGCTCCAGAAAGCGTTAGCGTAAAAGATTAAATTCGTTATACGAGCAAAAAACAGAAAAAAAAACACAGAGCACCGCCCCCAAGAAAACACATGGTAAATGGGTAAACATGATGTACCACGCCCACGCTCGTGCCCCCCTACGGGGGCGGAGCAGCCCCCTTAGGCTGCGTTTTACTCGAATTTCTCTCTGTGTTTTTTTTTTTGACTGGAGAAAGTTTGCCTTGGCTTGGCTTGGCTTTGCCTTGGCTTGGCTTTGCCTCCTCGTCATATTTTCCCTCTCATTGTTTTCCCGCGTCAATTTCCTATTTGTATTTGTGACAATTTCTTTTCGCTTTGCGCCGTTTCCTCGGCTTTATTGCTTTTCTTTTACTTTCTATTACACTTGAATTCTTTTTTTTTCTTTCCTTTTTTTTGCTGTTTCTGTTGCTGTTTCTGTTGCTGTTTCGTTCTCTTATTGTTTTTTGGTTTGCCTTCTGTTTTTTTTTTGTTCTGTTTCTTTTTTCGCCATTTTCAATGAGCTTTTGTTTGACTTTCCGACTTCTTTCGTCGACTTGTAGTTTTGTTTCTCTTTTCTTTTTATTGTATACTCGTATATAAATAAATATATATATATATATATATGGTATGGTATGTATGTTTGTATTTTGGGAAACAAAAGGTAAAAGTTTTCGATGCTGCGTATTTTTCGAGCGAATCTTTTGGTTTCTGTTTCTTTTTTGGCTGAGACTTTGATTGGCATTAAAAGTGTTATATGAGCTACGCACAAGTTTTAATAGCCTTGTGGGGCCTGTCGCCACATGGATATTATGTCCCAGTTGTGTACTGCTCTGTCTCAGTCTCAGTCTCTGTTTCTGTTTCTGTCTCGATTTTCCATTTCCATTCCATTCCATTTGGTGTTCCCCTTGTTCTTGTTCTTGTAATTGCTCTGAATCCATCTCAGTGACAAAGTTTCATTTTGATGCCTTGGACTTTAGTGTTGGCCATAAAATACTTAGTCTTTCTCCTCTCTATATATGTACTATATGTGAGTCCAGGACAGGACAGGGCAGGACATGGTATGGTATGGAGGGTTGTTGAGTAAAACGCTTGTTTTTACACTCTTTCCCTCATGTTTATTGTTATGCCATCACCATCAAGCATCAGCATCCACATCCAGAGAGCATCATCATCATCATCATCAGTGGAATCGTCATTGTCTCTAGTTTTCCACGGCACTCGTCCCTCCCTTTCATTGCCGTATTCAATCAGTGCTCGAATAGCTGGGATTAGTAGGAGAATTCTGCTTCCGCACTTTGTCTACGCTTTCATGACCTTTTAATTGCCCCGAAATCGCTGCTTCTGATGGGGATTTTCAGTTAATGCAGGCAGCAGACGACGAAGTGGAGACGACTGGAGGGCGGAGGTGGTCCAAGGTGATAAAAGTCAACGTTACCGGAAAGTAGGGGAAAATTAAATTATATTAATTGATGAAACCCAGATGAAAACGAAGACGAAAACGAAGATGAAGACGAAGACGAAGATGTGGTGGAAGAAATTGTAGTTAAATGAATAACTAAGTACTATTAAATGAATATATAATCAAGCGTAAGGAATTAATTACAGAATGAGGAAAATACGAATCAAAGGTATGATTTCGGGGATTAATTTCTCAATTGAGAAACTTACATACCATTAACCATAACATTGGCATGTGAAAACAATAAAAATGAAGTAACTTTTAAACTATCTTCTCACCTGAGTTTCCCTTCAAAGAAAACATCAACAAATTCATACAAAAACTCGATCACAAACTTCAATCATGATTCGATCCAACATCAGGCGCTTGGTCTTGGCTTGTGCCTTCTTCTTGCTGCTGATCTTCATATGTCTCAATCCCAGACACCACAGGTCACAAGTGATCGAACGGGAGACGAGATTTGTGCCCCCAAGAGCCCTCTTGGATGCACCCAACACAAGCGGCGCCACGAAGGCAGCAAACGAACCGGAAAAACAGGAAAAACCCCGAAACGGTGCCGAAAGGTTCTTCGTATTCAGTCCCAAGTGCAAGATACCCTATGTCGATCCAGTCGACAATGAAATACTGGACCTGATGCCAGTTCCAAAGATGGCCTGTTCCTCGGATCAGGACCTTTTCGGCGTTCTCTACGACCCCAAAGAGCGGCGTTACGTAGTGCAGCTGAACCAAGATGAGATGAGGACACGATATTTAGGCCCTAACGATGTGTATTGTTTCTATCGGGAGGTGATTGCCGGAACTAACGATTCATTTGCCATGTGAGTAAAGGCCAAGGGATGACAGCAGCGGAATACCCTTAACCCAGTGATCTCCCTCACAGGATGAACAGTCCCGAGGTCTTCGAGGAGAAGTTTACTGTGCCACGTCACTTCCTTGGCGTGGTGGTGCAGTGCAATGATGTGAAGAACCTCTCGCGGGTGGTGCAGATGGATGCGTTCTCCTTTGCCCAGTATCCGGAGGACCGCAACGAGACGAGCGACGCCTGGCGCGGCGCCCACTATCCCAGTGTCCTCCTCTTCGGCATCGACAGCATGTCCCGCATGAACTTCCGCCGGACCATGCCGCTCGCCGCGAAGTTCACCAGCGGGGAGGGCTGGTTCGAGATGGAGGGCTACAACAAAGTGGGGGAAAACACCCTGCCCAATCTGCTGGCCGTGCTGACGGGTCGCAGCACGAAGGAGTGGTCGAGGGAGTGCGACCTCAAGAGTCCTGGCTGCTTCGACTACGTCACGTACCTGTGGGACCACTTCCACAATGCCGGCTACCTGACTGCGTACGCGGAGGACCTGCCCTCCGTATCGACATTCAACTATTTGAAGGAGGGCTTTGGCCGCAAGCCGGTCGACTTCTATCTGCGTCCATTCCTGGTGATCCTCGAGAATGTGCTCCAAACGGTCGAATGGCTGGACCAGAAGTACTGCCTGGGGCGGAGGTCAAGCTTCAGCTACGTCTTGGACTATGCCAGCCAGCTGATCCAGCGCTTTGTGAAGGAATCCCCGAAGCCCCTGTTCGGTCTCTTCTGGACGAGCAGCTGCACCCACGACCATCCCAGGGGGGGCGAACTGCTGGACGCGAGCCTCGTCAACTACTTGCAAGAGTTCAAGGCCAACGGATTGTTCGACAAGGCCATTGTGGCACTCTTCAGTGACCACGGGTCCCGGTATGGGGAGCTGCTGGAACAGCCCTCCGGCTTCATAGAGGAGCGCCTGCCCATGCTGCACATCTATGTGCCACCATGGTATCGTTGTCGCTATCCACAGGTGGCACGGGCTCTTCGGCTCAACAAGAACCGTCTCACCTCCAGCTTTGACCTTCATCTGGGCATCAGATCCATTGTGGAGCGGATTCGTCCAGGCCTACAATTTGAGAAGCCAGAGAAGTGCCTTGGCTGCCGATCAATCTTCCAAGTGGTGCCCAGGAACAGAGACTGCAGCGATGCCAACATCCCCTATCACTGGTGCGCCTGCCACACCTACGTGCCAGTGTCCACCTCTGGCTCCACCAAGAGACTGGCCGGGATGATTGTCTATCGAATGAACAAGTATTTGGCCCAGCTCAACCTGGACACCGACTGCCAGCGACTGTACCTGGGCAGACTCGTGAGCGCCAAGCGGCAGCTGCACTTCGATGAGGCTGGAGTCGAAATCGGTCCACCCAACGGCTTGGAGGTATTTCAGTTGCTGTTCACCACCGAACCGAATGGCGGAAAGTTTCGGTCCCTTGTCCGCAGTGACAAAAGCGCCGCGTTTATAGACATGGACTTGAAGGAAATCAGTCGGTTGAACGCCTACCGCAATGAGTCCCATTGCGTCGAGGACGTACTGGCCAAGAAAATGTGTCTTTGCCGCAAAAAGAAGGGCAACAGCAGCAGTTCCCTGGGCGATGATGAGAACAGAAAAGTAAGGAAGGTGAGGTATGCCTGGATAGCAGAGCACGAGGACGAATATGATGATTCGAATGAAGCAGTTATCGATAAAATACGAATATATCATTAAAAATCATTACAATTTGGTTTACTTTGATTTCTTTTAATGAAAAATGTACACACACGGAAAGAAATGCCTCTTAAGTGCACTTAAAAAACTGAATCAGATTACAGACTTCCCATAAAAACTACGAAATTGAAACCACACAAAAGGCCTGTTTTAGAGTCCGAACATAACTGAAAAGAGCCTAGAAAGAGCCCATTAAAACATGCACAATATAAACTTGGCCAAACAATAAAAACACACCTAAAACAAACTTCACATATAACCTTCCCCCTCACGCAGAATACACAACTGCAGTGCGAGTACGAGTCTAGGTAGAGCCGTAGAGATCCAAGGTATAATCTACGGCTATCTGGAGTTTCAATTACATTTTGCTGCAGCCCTGTCAGGGCCAACTATCCTTCGGAACAAGGAAGAACTTCAACGAACAACAGCTACGCATTAAGCAAACAATTTGCCTCTCCTGGCCTTTTGCCCTTTTGTTTTTCGACCAAGCTGCCAAGGCTGCTGCATTCTATATGTAGTGCGAGAAATACACTAACCCCAAAGGGTAATACTCAGCCAAGGCTTTGGCTTGTCAGGCTATGGCAAAGGTGTAATGAAGATCTCAACTGGTAACCTTTGCAGTCTGAGCTGGGAGAGACAGTTCGGTGTGTCATGCCCAAGCAATGTATATTGTTGATGCAACAAGGCCATAGCAATGCCGAACAGACGAATCCGAGCAGCCGAAGCAGGTACGAAAGGAGAAGGATAGCCCAATACAGAATTGAAGTACCAGCACCCCGTGAAGCCCCGAATAATCCCCTCCCTGATGCAATATCTTCGTATTTTCTAGTCTTAGGTTTCACCTACTGTCCTCACTCAATCAGACTAGCCTTTCGTTTCCTGTCGTCTAGTACACTTTTGATTTGTCATTGCAATTTTCAGTTTCTCTCGATCGAGTTGCCACTCCATAAGCCTTCAGTCAGCATGTATCAGTAGTTCGTTTTATCATTCCTTTGGCTGGAGTCGAACAGCAAACAACATTACCAGTAGACATTAACACAACAGAATTCCAAATAAAAATGGACGTTTTCGGTCAGCAAGTGAAAAAACTTGCAAAGAAGATGAAACGTAACACAAAGTCGCGACAGCAGGAGCACAACCACGAACAGGACCCCACATACTCGTACAGCAGCAGCAACACGAGCCGCACCCTGGCGGGACGCGAGGACACCGCTGAGAGGTCCGGGGCGCAGCGTCCGGAGGGCATTGACGCGGAGGTGGAGAAAGCCCGAAAGGCCGTGGAGCGTAAGTTGATGTACCTTTCGGAGACGAACCACACGGCAGGTGCTTCGCGGACGGCTCGCAGTAGCGGTGGCAAGGGACGCGGCGACGGCAAGCACGGCAAGAAGCAGCAGTTCAAGGACGTGGCAGTCGGCGCCGGCAGCGGCGACAATATCCGAGGCCGTGGCAGCTACAACGGTAAGAGATCCCAGTGGCCCATTAGTGGAGAACTATCCTACTGCTTATCCTACTCCCGTCCAGCAGCAGCCCTTGATTCGGCCCGGCGCAACGGTCTGTCCCTCAGCGATGATCAGGATGACAGCGAGATGGAGTCGTCCCTGTCCCGCCGCTTGCAGGATGTGGTGCTGGAGGCCGAGGAGGCGGAGCGCCGCTCCAGCGGCGTCTATGGACGCCAACAGATGATCGAGAAGCCCATTGCCGCCTACACGTGCTCCGTGTGCGGGGCCAAGTTCCAGATCAAGTCGCTGCTGGGCGCCCACCGTCGCACCCATGACGAGGACTTTTCCGTGCGCTTCCGCCCGCACCGCCCCCGTGCCAGCAACACGAACCTGACCAACGGACACCTGTGCAAGTTCTGCGACCGCAAGTTCGACCTGGAGCGCACGCTGCACATCCACCTGATGTGCCACTGCAAGAAGATCCCGCCCCAGCAGCGCCGCACCCTCCCCTTCACCGAGCTGCTGCACGAGAAGAAGGCCCCGCTGAACGATCAGCGAATGTAGATGGTGCAAACTAAACCAGAACCCAAAAACCAAACCTGCCTCCCAACGAGAGAGGGTGTGCCATGCTTCGGCTTGCTCTTGGACCGACATTCTTTTGGTTTTTGCCAGTTTTGAAATTTAACCACACAGTAAAACACTACAGCAGACGCAAATCTCACTTTGAATATTTCATGAGTGAAGTTTCCATTTCATTGTTTCCATAAAATTCACCTACTCACCCACCCCCTCTCTCTCTCTCGCTCTCGCACTCGCACTGAAAAGAAGAAGGATCTTGAAATTGTTTTCGCTGTTGTTTTTGTATGCTCGTTTACCTTAAAGAACGCTTTCCCAATGCAATTTGCCGCACTTTAAACATGTCCTCTGGACCATCCATCGCCTCCATCGCATCGCATCGCATTGCTTCCTTGTGCTGCTTTTATTGTGTGTGTTTTGCCAGTACAAACACGTACAGGAGCAGGAGGCGTAGCAGGAGGAGGAGAGCTCTCGAATGCAGTGCAGTGCGAGGAGACACATGGCTGGCAAAAGTTTTGCACACCCCGTGCTTTATGTTTTTCCTTCTGGTTGTTTTCCTTTTATTATACGATTGCCATAAGTTTTGTCTGTTGCTTTGTGACGATTTGTAAACACATCCAATGGCTTGGAATTTAATGATGGCTTGCTTGGGGTCCTCCAATTGAAAGAATTAATCATTTATTAGTTCGCTCTCTCTATGTGCAGGTTCTCTTCACTCCTTACTCTGGATGCTGCCACTTGGAATCGGCAGCACTTTCAACTGCTACCAAAAATTGCAATCAAAATCGTCACACACACACACACCAATACACCCACGGAGGAAGCACTCTTGGACACACACACACTCACAGTTAGAGCTGGAAAATGCATTTCCTATAGACACATCCTTTCCATTAAGTGGAGTCCCTGCGAGTCGAGTTGAGTCGCCTTCGTTAGCTTTGACCGCAACAGGCAACAAATCAACTTAATTGTGTGTGTGGAAACGTCAGAGGCCAAACCATGCGACACTTCCTCAGCACGGAGAGAGGAGCAGGAGAGGAGGAGAGTTTTTAGCCCGAAAATTTGCATAGAAGCAGAAGGATGCACAACAGCAGATGTCGATGGATGGAGATGGCTACATATGTATATAGAGATGGAGCGGAGGTAGAAGCTGGTAGCTGTTGCTGTTGCTGTAGTTATTTTCCATCATTTAAAGGCAACTCAAATGGCAATATGTCTGCTGTTGCTGCTGCTCCTCTTCCTGTACAAATAAACATCCGCTCCATGGGCATTTAATTAGTGTCACTTCTCCTTGGGGCTTCTTCAGCTTCAGCTTCAGCTCCAGCTCCGGCTCCGGCTCCAGTTTCCGATTGCCTTAGTTGCTGGGGGTGACTACTGTGAAAGAGGTCTGCGTGTGGGTGTGGATGGAGGTGGAAAATATTTCCAGCAACAAGTAAATTTAATTACACACACGCACACACATACCAAAGTTGATTTTTTCCCCTCTCACTCGCCAAACAGAGAACGGAACGGAACAGAAGAGGAGAACAGAACTCTGAAACTCTGGGAACTTCTCCCTAACTCGGAGTCAACTTTTTACATTTCTTTGGCGCTTCTAAAAATTTTATTTGCCAATTTGCTCAGCTCTTGATGGTACTACACTTCTGGTGCCATCTTCACCGATTTCCCTTCTTTTATTTGCTCTGCCCCCATCCTCCCGCACAGTTGGCATATGAGAGTCATCCACGAGAAGCAGAGCCAGAGCCAGAGCCAGCACTCGCATGACCCTGGGCAAATTTAATTTGAATGAAGCACCAGAACGAGCAGCAGCAGCAGCAGCAGCAGAACCAGAAGTAGCACCAGCAGCAGCAGCAGCAGCAGGAACAGGAACACCAGTGGCTCACATTACGCATACGCAATGTTGTATGTTCCTGGATGGAAGGTTGCTAAAGGCAGAGTTGAGTAGAGTCGAGTCAATTGTTGCCTCTCTGTCCTTATAGCAGCTGCTGCCAGCTGTTGCCGCCCCCACCCCACAACCCCAACCCCAGAAACACACAACCAACCAACTGCCATTTTTGGCCAAACACGAGGCCAAATAATAATACTCGTAACAATATTATGCTTTGTCTGAGTCGCGCCTCCTGAAATTTTAATGACAAAATGTCACATTAACAGTCGAAATGGATTTCCATATGCGAGACAGCTCCCGCGAGCGCGCAGGCAGGTGTACCTGTTACCTGTAACACCACTACACTGAGAGCAAAAAGAAACAGAAGGAAATTCATAATAGCTAAAGGCCAAAGAGGTTTCCTTATGGCAGGAGCTCTTGACTTGCTCTCAATGTATTTGCAGTTATCAATCTGTTGCTGTTGCTGTTGCTGTTACTGTTGCTGTTACTGTTGTTGCCATTGTTCCACTGATGGTTGCTGGCTCCACCGCCGAGTCTTCTCCATGTCATGTGGCATCAGCTCTTCCACCTGCCAGAGAGACTCCTTGCTGCTCCACTGTTCATTTACCTCAGTCCATCAGCCAAAGCTTATTTCGCGCTCGAGTGCTCGACTCGGCATCGCCCCTGACGACTGACTGGCTCAGTGAGTGCGGTGGGTGGCTGGGTGGGTGGGTGTTTGACTGACTTCCACTCATATAACCCACGCCATGCGCCACGGCGCCACTCGCCATCTGTGCCACACCACCTTTGCCGCCATTCACCTGCCATTCCTTCACCATCATCGCTTCCACGGAGTCGTATGAGCAATCAAATTGGCGTTGCACGTAGAAAGTTAAATCTGTAACATAAATGCGGCTAATGGGGGAAAGCTTGGTGGGCGGGGAAAGGGAAACACTGTGGGTTGTATGAGTATAAGTGGGGGTTTGTGCAGCATTTTGATTTCATTTTGATTGATATTGTTTGTTAGCTGATATTTTAGTTGATTATATGCAGAACACACCGAACACAGAACAATGGTAGGTGGGTACCCCACTTACACAGGAACTTAATTGGGGTTTGGTTTTAATTAAAGAATGGAAGCCATTGGAAGCCAGACTGAAATGTATCAGTATTCCATTCCACTTCTAGTTCCCGTCTAATCTATTGCATTTTATCTTTAGTTTATTCAATTCATTTTAATTCACATTCTTCTGCAGCCAATGCTGATGCTATCCATTCTATCTGTGCCCTGACCTGAACCATCCATGGTTAACCCCTAAGTCACACCTCGTCGGATGCATCTCTCCTGCCTTCGCTGCTGCTGCTTGGCCCTGAGCTCATTATCCCTAGGTGACTCTGTCAATGCGGAATACCAACACCAACCGTATAGCTGTAGCTGTAGATGTAGCCGCCCCCATTAGCAATCGTTATCTTCAGAGATGGCCAGGGCGAACATTCCCATTAACTGCATTTCAGGGAAATGTCAACTGAATTTTTACCATCCACGTTTTCCACTTGGTTCGCCTCTCCCTCTCCCTTTCCATCCATCCATTCACTCTCTCCACCCCCACTTACGAGTATCCGAACACATGCATGCCTGTGTGTGGGTGGGTGTGTTTGAGGGTTCCTTTTCGGCTGAAAGGATTATCCGGACTCGTTGCTGATGTCCTTCTCGTAGTCTCGCATAAGTTGTGCAAATATATACACGTGAAATGACTTACAACTGATTTAATATGATAATTGGAAAGTGAGTCAGTCAAAAGATAAAGAGAGAAGACCCCGACTACGACCCCTACCTCCCTCCCTCCCTTCGTACACCCCATAGAGATGTCGCTTTAAGTGCCACACCTCCCACCCCGCGAAGGCCTCTTGAATTCTTTGACTTGTGGCAAGTCCTCAGAGTATCCCCTGAATGAATCTCTCTCACACTCTCTCTCACTCTCTCTCGGCTGCCAGCATTTAGCATTCATGCAGGAAAACTTGAAAGGATCCATGGCCCCATCCACTCCCGCCTTCTCGTGGCACCTCATGTGTGCTGTTTTCTGTTTTTTTTTCAATCCTCAACTGCCTCAATTAGGCGGCCACCCGCCCGCCCCTACACACCCCACCTCAACCCCATCGCAACCCCATCTCTCTCGCTCTCTCACTTAACTTCACTTAACTTAACCAACCAACAAACTCGCGTCTAGGCAAAAAGTCAGAGAACGGAAGAAAAAAGTTGATATTATGTATATAAAATGCTTGTTATAAAATTTAATGAAACCGCACATGAAACGAGCAGCGGATACCATTTTTTAGGCATAGGGTATGATCATACGGGTATATCTACTATGGCACAGACACTGCCACACATTAACGAGGTCTCTCAGAATATGCTGCCCCACAAATGGACATGGGAAGCAACGATTGATGGCCCTGGGATTAGAAATAGAATACAGTAGATTCTCCTAAGAAAAGGTGAGTCAGAAAACCACTTGAGATGTTAGGCATCGATCACAGAGAGAGTGCAAGTCAGATGCAGATGATCCTCCAGATAGAACATTAAAAGGAGCGCCGATAAAACACACAGAACTCGAAGTGAATCAGATCAGAAGGTGATTGCTTTTAAAGGAATCCCCGAAGGTTCCTACTTTGCAGAGAACTTCCTGAAATTTGCAGAGTAGTTTTGTGCAGGGTATTCTCCGCGCACCATTAGTCGGAATGAAAACTCCTTAACATTTGCACTTTTGCGCTGACGTTAGCTCCATTTTCACCCCAGACATATTTTCGGCAAGGCAGCGGAGCAGCGTGGCAGCGAGGCAGCGGCGCAACCGTCTTAATGGTTTATGAATTTGCTTATCACGTATTTTTGTGGCAGGCCCATATACGCGGTCGCTTTTCGCCAAATTAAATGGGTCGTACGTGTTTGCATAAAAGAGCAGAAATTTCCTTGAGTGAGTGGGGTACAAGACCCCTCCACCCCAAAACCCCATCCCCAGCTTCATTAGCCAAACGCAAACAGGAAGAAAAACTGAAAGGAATGTTTTCCAGAACAGAGCAGAACAGAACAGAGTCCGAGCTGTGGAGGAACAGAAGGACGAACAGTCCTTCAGTTGGCATCATTTGTTTTAATATTCCTCGAGTGTTTTCATGGTCGCCATGTAAAATTTATCCGCAGTAACTTCCAGCACAAGGAAATCCTCATACTTCTTCTGCAGGACAGTCCCAGCGCTTTTCCGCTTTTCCCACAAAGAACAAAAATAAAAAAAAAACGCTACAGTACAGCGAACAGTGGAAGTTTGTGGGGCCAAAGTTTTCCATTTAACGCTTGCTTGACCCACAAATTCACTTTCATCCAATGTCGCCGCCATTCGCTTTGATGGTGACGACGACGCTGTCGACGCTGTCGCCGATGCGGGTGTGAACATCCACCAGGATCTCTCAGAATCCTCAACTCTGGACTGTGCTAAGGACGCAGCTCCTTTAGAGTTTCCCTTAGAGGAGTTTCCCCCTGCCATAACCCCATCCATCTAATTGTAGATCCCTCAAATGGTACGCGTATTTTCCTGCGGATAGCCCAAGCTTCGTCCTGGTATCGTCGTCCAATCAACTAAAAAATCAGCAGAAAGCAGCAGCTAGAATTTCTTGTTATTTATCTTAGCCTTGTTTCAGCCTTTTTGCTTGTGCTTTTCCCCAAAGATTGCTGGACGTTTTTTAATCAGTTTGATGCAACCAGGAAAGGAAACCAAAGAACAGGAACCGGACCAGCGCCAAGACAGGACATGGACTTGCCTCATTAGTAAGTCAACCAGACCGCCAACAAATTGTCTACTTTAGTTGCTCTCATTGGACCCAAAGTGTGCGAGGCAGGACTGAGACAGGACTAAGGCAGGACTGAGGCAGGGCACGTGCTTGCTGGCTGTTGGCTTGCTGACTGTTTGGGGTTGAAAAACGAGTGAAAAATTTTAAAATACTCTTAGTTAGAAGACCTTGCACTTGTCTTAATGGAAGGGCGGTGCAGGAGGCCCACCCAATGCTAGCTGCTGGTTGATAAATCAAGCTGTCAGCTAGTCCATCCTGTCGGTGGGTCAGCTAGTCCATCTGTCAGTGGGTCAGTTGGTCCATCTGTCTGCTGGTCTGCCGGTCTTCTGGTCTTCTGGTCTACTGGTGAGTGGTTGGTGAGTGGCTGGTGGCTTTGTGGCCTGGCCTAATAATCTGATTGACTCTGGGGCCAGCTTGTTTCCGCATCCTAAGTCAACAGAACAGAGAGAAACAGAACAGACAGAGAGAGAGCAAGAGAGAGAGAGAGAGAGAGAGAGCCAACCAGTTGGCATTTCCCTTTATGGAAGGGGACCCCGTACAAAAGTTGCCTAAGTGATTTTCGGGGGGCACAGCCAACGACCCGAAGTATTATGATATATATATGTATATGTATATGTATACATATGTATGTACATCTGCTAACTCGTTTTGCAGCTTTTACTTTTCCATTAGTGCAGAAATTCTGCTGAATGCATCCCCAAGGTAACCTTTGACTCACATTTCCACAACGCCCACCCGACCGACCGCCCGCCCGCTCGTCCGCACCACCACCCACTCCTAAACCCACTCCTCTGGCTGGGATTTTAAAATCCATTTGAAGATATTTGCTCAATAGCTGCAGTATGGCTCTGAATACACAGAAAGCAAAAAAGAGATATGTATATACATAAATGTGTATGTATGTATATATGTATATGTATATGTGTGTGTGTGTGTGTGTGTTTGTGTATGAAGAAGCCAGAGCGTCGCATTATGAGAGGACAAAAATTGAAAACTAAAGTGCACTTGTGCGTCCTCCTCAGGGAGTGAGAGAGAGCACAGGAGCAGGAGCAGGAGCAGAGCAAAGCGAACCGGTGGGTCCGGGTTCGGGTCCGGGTCCTAGGGTCCCCGGGTCCCGGGGCAGTCAGTGTCGACCAAAATCCAACCGAGAAAAGGCCAGCTCGTTAGCATTGACTTGACTTGGCTCAGTTTCTTATGATGTGGCTATATGTTTTTTTGAGGCTTATGGATTGCCCCGAAGGCATAATGGGCGGCGGGGAGGTGCGTTCGGTTGCCCCTCTTGAATATTTCTCTAATCAAATTATAGGCTAGATTCAGTTTCAGACGATTACATTTCAACCTATCATTTGATAATATTAGACATTCAAATGTCTGCAGTGCCTCGAAGCACTTTTCCCACTAGGAGGTGCATGATAGTCCGTTCCGATCTGCTGCCAGACTAAGGGAAACAAATTTCGAGTTCCATTTTTGTTATTTTTTGCGTGTGTGTGTGTGTGTGTGTGTGCATGCAGCTATGAATGTTTGGTGGCACACGAGTGGTACTTGTGGCACGCGCACCATTTTTCAGCACAAATAACGAGGCAAATTTGGGTAAACGCCAGACAGAAGTGGGCAAAAATAGAAGCTTTAGCCGTGGCAACCGCTCTCCGGATTTCTGGCTGGCTATGGAAAATGTGAGCACATTTTGAAACGGAATCGAGCCAAACTGATTGATTGACAATAAGCGTAAACTGCCAGCTAAGACGAATGCGCAATGAGGATGGGGCAACTACCCATCAACATGCAGCAGCAGCAGCAGCAGCAGCCGCAGTAGCAGCAGCAGGCTGACAAATATGATTCGAGCGTGCTGCGGATATACATACGGATATATGTATGTATGTATTCCCCAAAGATCCGCACGAATAATGCCATGCCAGAGCGGATAGACATTTGCCTTTGATTTATATTTACGCTTACCAAATTGCGCATTTCGAGAACGCATCAAAAGGTATTCTTGGCCATTTTGAGACTCCCTTTCATCGATTCAAACAGATTAATTGGCAGAGACAATCGCACAATGGGCACCATTCAGGTGCGCCTCTGTGGGATTTTGGCTTTGTTTTCGGCCCCAAAATCGATGATAAATGAAGTGGAATGTGTCCGCAAACACATTATGCAAAAGTTTTTTCCTGTTTGTGTCGTTTGCCAGTCAAAACCATTTTCCTTGGGGGCAAAATGATGCGTTAACAATTTCGCAAAATGCTGAATTAAATGGGAAAATGCCTTGTCGCCATTGTGGTTCTTGCCCTTTGTCTCTTCAATTAACTCAAACAAAGGCAATCGAAGCGTGTTGAGTCAGTTTTCAGTTTCGCAATTAAATGGAATGTCTTTGGGGCCAATGAATGTTGCATAAAAGTGGCAGCAGGAAGACAGCAGATTAGATAACTTCGATGTTTTTCGAATTTAAATACAAATAAATGCACTAAGAAATTTTAAATTTATATAAATTTAAGGTAGATATAAGGCAGGTCATATAAGGTAGATATTTGTATGCAAAGTAAGTTTTATTTGAGAGAAAGTGAATTTCACTTTGACTCGTACTCCAGTCTCACATTTCGAGATAAGCAAAAGCGAATGCTGCCCATAATTTCAATCTAAAATGTATAAGCTCTTGTCAAGTCATACACCGGAGTCGCCTCGGTCCTTAGCCGCCTAAAGAGCACCGAGAGCAGCGAGCGCACCGGGCGTATGCGTAATGCACTGTTGGCAGGCGCTAAACTCCGTTGCTCTGCTTCCCGGACTAATTGTTTTAAGCACATAATTATGCAGCATACAGTCAGCCAGCAGGAGAAGAGCTGCCAACAGCCAACAGCCAAACAGAGACACCCGCAGATGTACACAAAAACATACACGGCGTATGCGTAATATGCTAATTTATCATACTTTTCATACTTTTTATGCTGTCTTCCACTCCCGCACAAGGGCCAGGCATACCACCTCTCTCTCTCTCACATCTCTCTTCTCTCATCTCTCTCTCTTCTCCTGGCATACACAAACTTTATGGCAGGGAAAAACATGAAAAATGCAAAAATGTAAAACAGTCGGCGACCCCGTCACCTATGCGTGGCTATAAATTTTGCTTGTTTCACTCTGTTTTGTCTCCTGCCCAGCAGTCGTGGTCTCGCCTGGTGCTGGATGCTGGCTGCTGGCTGCTGGCTGCTGGCTCTCCTTTGGTCCCGCTCTCTCCTCGTTCGTCTCACTTTGCTACACTGAAACAAAAGGCCGCCGCCCTGAATGGGGCAAAAAACAAAAAAGCAAAACCTCGTTTTGGACTCTTGAGTTGAAAATTTGAAAATTAAATGAAGTCAGTGACTGTGTCAGTGACGGAAATGAGTTTGTCTCCTCCTGAATGTCCTTCTCCACCTCCTGCCACACACACACACACACAGACATACACACACATAGACGGAGCAGTTAACGTTGCATGAAGTCAGGCACTCGGGGTATTTATGACTTTTGAAGTTGTATGTTGAATGAATTCATTAGCATTTGGCATTTGCATGTCCCTGCCAGACACAAGGCACAGTCCCCACAGCCCCTACAGCCCCTGCAGCCGCACCAACCCACCAACACAGCTTCACTCGGGGAATGCTCTGTGGAAACTCTCATCAATCATAAACTAGAATGTCGAGCGATAAATTCATCGTGTTCAATAGGCAGCAGCAGTTATACGTATGCACGAGTATGTGTACAGTCGCAAAACTTACTGCTTACTGCTTGCCGCTTGCTGCTTGCCGCTCTCAAGTGTTGCACTTGATTGACCAAATTGAATTATGCTTTGTGGGCGTAACGAGAGATTGTGCTCCTGGGCTCTGGGCTTTGGGCCTCTCCTCGGCTTTTGGCCTGGCTGACACTGCTACCGACAGTCGAACCATTCGTAGTTCTGAATTGTTAAGCGGGCCGGAAGGTGCAGATATGCTACGTTTTGCACTGTTCTCTTCTCCAGAGAACGTTCATTTGTCTTGAGCTCGGCTTTCTTTCTCCTCCATACGCACTTTATTACATGCTTTTCAAGTTTATTACGAATTTAATGCTAACTAAAGAAGTTACTCGTTGCAAGTTACTCGTTACTCCATTCCGCAATTAGTTATAATATTTGCTGCACTCGCTGCCCATAGTTTTGGAACAGATTTAATTATCTCTCCCTTCCACATTTCACATAGTTCCAATTACTTCAACTTCCACTTTAGCTCTCTCTTTCTCTCTTTCTAATTTGCTTTACTTCAAAACCATTGCTGCATTCACTTCCATTACACATTTGCCTACCTTCTCTCTCTCTCTCTCAGTCTCTGTCTCTGTCTCTAGCTCATCGTTTTCTCTTTTATTTCACTTAAAAGTTACCTATTTTCCGATGATTTTTTTTGCATACTTCTCTTTTGCTTTAATTACGGCTCCGTTTCACCTCCGCTTTCTCGTTGGCCTTTCTCAACTTTCTGTCTCTGTCTGTGTCTCCGCTTCACTTGGCTAATTCCCGAAACAATTTCCGTCTCAATTTCGGCTTTTATTTTAATTGTTTTAGCGGGGAAATCAATTTATTATGCATTAAGGCCGGTTAATATTAATTTTTGAGTCCTCTCTTGCTTGGCTCTTGTCTCTCGTCTGTCGCCTGTTGTTCGTCGTTCGCCGTTCGTCTCTGATTTTTGTTTGGGTTTAATCCAATTAAAAGTTGTTTAATAAATTGCCCCGCCCTCGACCCCCAAAAAGCACAAAAGAAATTAGAGAGAGAGAGAGAGAGAGCAGCACAGAGAGAAAAAGTGAGCCAAAGAAATTCTTTTGAACTTTTGGTGACACACCGAGGAAATCATTCCGGCTGAATGGCTGGCTAATAAACAAACAGAATTTTCCACAATTTTTCGTGTCTGTCTGTCTGTCTGTCTGTCTGTCCGTCTGACTGTCTGTCTGTCCTGTTGTAAATTGTAGCAAAATGTACAAATTGCTTGATGTTATTTGCCATTTGGATTTTGAATCGGAAGTGCCAGTGGCAGGCAGCCCTTGCCCTTGCCCAGTGCCCCCACCCTCGACCCACTCTCTACCTCTATCTGGTGCCATCTCCCTCGCTCTAGGTGACAGTCCGTTGATCTCTTTCTGTTTTTGCTGAACGAGTGGC
This sequence comes from Drosophila azteca, assembly GCA_005876895.1. Taxonomy (NCBI): domain Eukaryota; kingdom Metazoa; phylum Arthropoda; class Insecta; order Diptera; family Drosophilidae; genus Drosophila; species Drosophila azteca. Next base: position 940,440 of record VCKU01000016.1, read on the forward strand.
GACTTTGTGTTCTTTATTTACTTGCGCACAAACAAACGCAATTTGCTTTTATTGAGTGCAAATATTTGTTTAATATTTTCGCAATTTAATTTACAACCATTCACAGCACCACAGTCCAACAGACTCTCCTCTCCCTCTCCCTACCCCTCTCTCCCTCTCTCTGTCTCCCACTTTGGTTTCATTTTTGATCCGTTTGGTTTGGCTTGGTTTGGTTTGGTTTGGTTTACTCTGAGTGTTTGCTTCGTTGCGGACGAAATTTAAATATAATATAAAATACAAACATGTACACATATACATACATATATGTATATATATATTTTGTATTCGAACGAATTCCTTTATTTGCTTTAAAGCATCGATGGCTTTGATGAATTTTTAATCAGGCAAGGGGCGGCGGCGGCATCATCACACACATCGATTGGCGTTGAGCGGCAAAGAGGACCAGAAACCGAATTTGATGCGCTTTTTTGCCATGGCAGAGCAGAGCAGAGCAGAGCATAATAGGATTGAGGATGCCAAGCAGAAGAGATATTACGCTAAGGATTAAAAATGCACAGGAACCATGAATACATACGAATGCACATATGTAGTGTACTTTCCTGCGCAGCAAGATTAAAAATTGCACAACGAAAACCAATGTGAAATTATTTGCTTTGAATGTGTAGCTTTCTGTAGCTTTCCTCCTGTTCCAAGAGATTTATGTGGATATTAAGTTTAAATTTGATGCAAAATGAAGGTGGAACGTGCCGCTCTCACGATTGCTTTCCACTGCCCTGTATTCAGGATATAATTAACCCCTCGACATTGAAAGTTTCTGCCTTATTATTCAGCTCTTTTCTCAGTTATCAACACTCTTCACGAGCCTTCTCAACACTGCTTAGCTATTCAAAAACAACTTTTAGCTGCTGCTTCAGATGCTGCTCCAGCTCCAGCTCCTGCTCCTCCTCTGCTGCTCCTGCTGTTCATAATAAAACATTTCCGCCTCCGAAACGGCTACGAGAGGCCCTGAGGCCACTTGAAGCAGTAGCGTAGCTGCTGCTAAGTACTGGCCAAATGAGCCAGCAGCTGGCTTGAAGTACATTTGACGTAGATAGTGGAAAAAGCATTTGTATAATAGAGTGAATCAGTTGGAGGGCGCTCGAGATGAGATTATGGCTTGTTTATAAATCCGTCATGGCATTGGATATTCCCTATTCATCAACACAGCTTATAAACAACATATATTATACATTATTGAAGGCACAAAGCTGATTGGATGGGCAGGAGTGACACCCGCTTTCAATCCACTTTCTGCACTGAAATAATTATCAAAATAACCCCTCTCCGCCCACTTTGGCACCCTATCTACATGATAAAGAAAAACCGCAGCAATGTCGCTGCTCTCAAGTTTGGGAAGTACTTTGTTTGTGCACTGATACCGCTGCTGCTTGTTCGGCTGCTCCTGGCCGCTGATTTTCCTACCGCTGATGGTTGCTCCCTACTGCTGCTGATGCTGCTGATGCTCATGCTGCTCCTGCTGCTGCGGCTTAAACTAAGCCCAAACTCAACTCGGGTTGCTCAACAGCCGCGTCACATTTTGCTAATTGCCAAGAAGGAGCAGCAGCAGCAGCGGCAGCGGCACAAACTTCGACAAGGACACGACGCAACTTTTCGCCCTCTTTTCTGTTTCTTTCTCCACTTCGTTCTCCCTTTGGTCTTCCACTTATACTGTTTTTGCTACCTTTAAATTAATGAAATCATAACGCAGTGACACAGCTCCCCTCCACCCGCCCCGCGCCTCGTGCCCCCATTGGAGCTGGGTGGAAAACTGTTTTCAGGTTGCCCTTACAATTTAATTGCTAATTTTTTCTATTTTCGCCTGCTGCTGCTGTTGCTGCTGCTTCTGCCTGGCTGCCAGCCTGCCTGCCTGGCTGCTGCCTGCTCCACCTTGAGTCCTGCTTGATTGCTGTTTTTGTACAAGAGTGGAAAGGCAGGGGGGAGAGGGCTGCATATTTTTAAATTCCATTAGCCAGGGGTGCGCGTTCGTGTCGGGGTAAATTCAATTTGCATTAGCTGGGATCTGGCAGAGCGCTCCCCGAGAGCTGGCCCGAGAGCTGCCCCGAGAGCTCCCTCTGAGCTGAGCCCAACTTTAAGAGGCTTACTCGATACCAAGTTTGAGCTGCCATGGATGATGGCCCTGGGACAACCGATGCACCAGTGCACCAAGGCATATGTGCAGCCTGTTGCAGTGGCAGTGGCAGTAGCAGTGGCAGTGGCAGTTGCACTCGTAGTTGCACTCGATTAGGCTCAACTTGGTAGAAATCTAGCTAATTGGCAAGCTTTGCTTGAGCGCCATAATTGCTTATTACACGGCAAACTAGCTCACAATTCCCCGAGTCCAGCCAGCAACGAGCAGACACACTCCATCTCCGCCTGCTCTCCGGCTGCTCTCCGCCTGCTCTCCGCCTGCTCTCCTCTCCTCATGCGACACTATTCTGCGTCATTGTCAATTTGTTGGCTTGGCAGCTCCATGGCCCGGAAAGGCATTGCCTGCAGGAACAGGCAGCAGTAGCAGCGGCAGTAGCAGCAGCAGCAACAGCGGCAGCGGCAGCACTACTAACAGAACAGAAATTGCCATTCCAGCCGTGGCATTTTGATTACATTAAGCGGGTGCCTGAGATACAAAAAAAAAGGAGGAGGAAGAAAGAGCAGGAAAGAAATAGGGTTATCAAGTGAAATGAAAGGAAAGTAAAGGAAAAGGGAGAAAAGTATGGAGTACTCTTCGTTTGTTTATCTTCTTGTCGAGCTAGTTTATACTCTATGAAAATCCACTCAAAGGATCTTTCAGTAAGCATCCGAGGATGTTCCCTCTCGGAGTGGAGATTTAGTGCATTATTTTGATGGCTGCTCCTTTGGCTATGCATCAAAAAACTGTACAATCGTTTTTATTATAAATATTTTCCACAGCAAATACGGAAATTCTCATGCACATATGCACACACACACACAGGGAGAGAGAGGGGGAGAGTGAGGGGGAGAACGAGAGCAAATAACAAAAAAAAAAAAAAAAACAGTTAATTAATTAAGTATATTTACACAGAGCCAACACAAAAGAGCGAAACTGGCAGAGAGCAGAGCAGCACAGCAGCAGACGTTTGCTAGAGAGAGATAGAGCGAGAGTGTGAGAGGGAGTGCGAGAGAGAGGGCAATGAGTGGAGGAAGCCATTGGCATTGCCTTTTACACTTTTCCCTTTATTTTGCTGCTGTTGTTGTTGCTTCCCCCTCCCCCTGCCGCTCCCCCTGCTCATCCCTCCTCATCCTTCGTTTTTTTTGTATTTTTTTTTATATTTTTTATTCAGAAGCAACAATTGAGGTTAAGTGATTGTTGAGCGTGTAAGTGGCGCTCGTTAGCCGCTGACAAGACGTGTTCATCAGCATGTGGCTCACACCGACAGATAGACAGACACACAGACGGACAGACGGACACAGACGCAGTCGTCAGTCGTCAGTCAAAGAGGAGAGAGAGATAGAAAGAGAGAGAGAGAGTGCCAGGGGCTTCCTGAAGTCGACAAACGACTGGCAGTTAGAGTTGAGAAGCGACAGAGATGGAGATACACTGCCAGCGACCGCCATTTAAATCGGTAATTTTTCATTTGACACAACCCAAAAGCTGTAAAGTTTCTCCCCTTTTTTTGTTCGTTGCTCTTCCCTGAATTGGGGTCAAAGGCTGGCAGGTACATCAACCTGACCAATCGGCCAAAATGTTGTGCAATTAATTAGCAGCCAGCACGGCTGTGTTTTTCTCCTGTTTGTGTGCCGTCGTCGTGCGCCGGCGAGAAATTAATTTAAAAACCACCTCACGCACTTTAAAATCACTTCATCAGTCATGCAGCAGCAGCAGCAGCAGGAACGGCAGGAGCAGGAGCAAAACTAAAGCGAAATACACAGGGTGCTACATTTTGGACTTAAAGAGAGTAGTTAGTGGATATATTTATAGACGGGATGCCACAGCAGTAGTAAATTTCCCCCCAACAGATTGTAAAGCCAGTGTTTGAGAGTGGGCAACGAGTTTCTTTAGCAAATCACTTTTTTACCATTGAAATCGATGGAGCAGAGTTGCCATAGTATTTATCAAGCTTATTTATTCAGTGATGGGCACAGCTTCCTCAAAATTTTGACTGGCGGGAACTGCAAAAGGTTAAGGACTTACCGAACAGCCCTCGTATTGTGTCTTAAATAAACGTCTCCAAAGTTCAACCAACTATTTATGTATCCTTAACCTTCTCCGTTCTCGGGTCTCCATTCTCTCCGTACTTGTGCTCGATGCTGGCTCAGATAATTCATCATAGGAATTACTCAACCCATTTCGCAAACTGTCAATCTCGGCAACACGAACACCTACACCTCTGCACCAACACCAACACCGACATCTCTCTCTTTCTCTTTCACTCTCTCGCCCCTTATTCGGTCTGACCACGCCCACAGTCCTGCCAGCATGTACGGCAATGTTTTTGCTCCCAAACGAGCTGCGCTCATTTTTATGGCCTGACATGTTTGTTCTTGCTGCTTTTGCTGTTGCTACCCTACCCTGCCCCATGCCCCACCGTTCCTTCGCCCACTTTCTCTGTGCAATTTCTCTTTCTGGTTACCTTCACAACACACCATGTGTCTTCGCCTCTAAAGGCTCTTCTTTACCCGTTTCTTTTATTATTATTCTGTTGTATTTTTTGTACGTTTTCAACTGTAATCACATCATTTTACATCATATTTCATACTTCATCTTGTTTCACTTGAATGCAAAAGAAAAGCGAGAGGAAAGTTGGGCAGAAAATGGCAAAGAAAGGGACTCGCACCCGCACCCGCACCCGTACCCGTGCCCGTCCATCCTGTTTTACTTGTGGCATACATACCCGTATATTTCTAACTCGTTTTCGTTTGTTGTCCCGTGTCCCGTGTCCTTGCAACCTCAGCTGCGCGATTCAACGTAATCGCAAATACAATGGGAGCCACACAGGAAATTACTTGAATGTGGGTCCTACTTGGGCACCACTGGATATTGGGGTTACCAGGGAACACACACACATAGATAGGCTCAAGGAAAGCAGAAGGAAGAGCTGGTAATGTAATTGTGTTTATTGATTGGAGAAAACATGTCCATCTGAATATAGAAAACCCACAGAAAAAAGCTGAAATTTAAACTTCAGCACTTAGATTTCGATTTTGAAAATATTTAATTAAAATTAATACTTTGTCTGCCTTTCAATAAATATTAAAAATCATGGAAAATGGTTTTATTTCTTTTCAAAATATTCTCCAATCTGAAACCAATTTTCACAGCACTTTTTCCACTCCTCTGAAACGAGTAATTGGGGGGGCAAATGTCAAATTACTTTTGATGGCCAACTGTTTAAGCAATGTTGAATGTGAAAGGCTTCTATCTCATGGGGCAATATGGCAATAGCCAAAACCGCACAGCATTCCATTTTATTCTGTAACGACTTTCTCGAGATTTAAGCTAGCAATAGCCAAGGCTACGGACTGAAAGGGAAGACCTCGTTTAAACATATTTGATCTAAATCACATATGTACATCTGCAATGATTGAACCCATCCTTAACCTATGCCCTGCAGCTATCCCTCCACAGAAAACATGCAACCAACAGCACCCTGACATCTACAAATATCTATAAATATGGCTCATAATCTGGGCGATGGCAGCCAGAAAATAAATGAATATTATAATGCTTAAATCAAGTGGATTCAATATTTGCATTTAGAAACCAAATATTGAATTTAAATAAATGAATTGAAACGTTTGTCCCAGTGTGTAGGCGTTCGAGTGTTAGATTTAAAACATATTTATCACTGATTAAATGATTTATTAATTGTGTTTATTGATGGCCGATTGCCAGCAAAGCCTCGTCGATTAATAGGTTTAGCCCCCGGGGCAAATATAATAATTATTGTTACAATAGAACGCATCGAATCTGATTCATTTTTATAGATAGTTGGATGGGACCCAGCATAAATGCGAGTCTAGTTTAACATATTTAATTTCCAGCTAATAATTTATGCAAAATATAGGCACATACATATTCATTAGGGGGGCGGGGGACAGGCGTGGTGGTATTTGTTGCCAGGATCTATAAATTTCGTTTGCCCAAAGAGACTCTTTGAGAGCTACGCAAATCGCCGACTAATTTGATGAAATACCAGGAAAAGTACGAACATGGCTGGCTGGGTGGGTTGCTGGGTGGCTGGGTGGGTGGGTGGCTGGGTCTAGGAGGAAGGTCATAAAACCAAACACAGAACAATGCGCGAAAAACGCGATTTTTCCTCGAAATTTTATTAACAAATAAGCTCGAGGAAAGTTTCGGACTTGAAGTTTTGCATAATTTCCAGTTGAATGGTCGCAAAAGAGCCGGAACAAAGGACTCAAAGGACCGCCCGAGAGTCGGAAGGCGAATTGTGGCCAAACATTTAACGACGCATAAAATTTATAAATATCGTCAGAGGGGGAAAGGAAGAGAGAGAGAGAGAGACAGGGAGAGCCAGGGAGAGAGGTCAGCTCCGCATAATTTTGCATAATTAATGCAAATTGCAATTTTTATGTATTTGTATTGGGTAAATCCTTGAGCTTTTGCCGGGATTTCTGTTTGCTTTTTCCTCCCCCCTTTCCCTCTCCCCCACAATTTGCTGTATTTTTATTTATTTATTATTTTGTTGTTTTTTTTTGTTGTTGTTGCCGCTAAGGACATCAATGGGAAATTACAATGTAAATTAACTGGATGTAAAAGTTTGCTCCTCAATCCACGAACTGCGGCCTGCATACGTAAGCAGGACGAATCAGAGGATCTCAAATGGGAATTGGGGGTGGAGAGTAAAGTTTAGTTCTGAGTCGGGTTGTGTGTGGACTCAAAATCGAAATTGATTGTGCACCACTGCCCATTCCTTCTGCTACTTCATCTCAGAGAGAGAGAGCGAGAGAGTTCCGTACCTCCTTTGACGGAAACTGGCAAAAGGCGGAAACATTCGCGTCAACATACACGGACACGGACAACTTACGGACAGGAACACGGACACATTGGCAACAGTTTGGCACGCATATCGGATGGGAGATGGTTGGCTGGTTGGTTGGCTGGCTGCTACGTTGAGATGGCTGGGGAACCGGGAAACCGGGAAAGCCGGGCAAACCGGGAAAGTAAGTTTCGAAATTGGGCCGCTGCCGCCGTCCTGACAGTCTGACAGCCGGGAAAGCTGCGTGCCAGTCTCCTAAACACGACAAGGAAACAGTCGGAAAAGGGATGGGCAGACGGGCGGACGGGCGGACAGGCGAACGACAAAAACAAAGCAGCATTAAAAACTCATCATCCGGCCATGCTGCAGCGAAATGAAGAAAAATTCCGAGGGAAAATGGGTGGGAAAAATCTGCTGTTGCTGCTGCTGCTGCTGTTGCTGCCGGCAATAGCAGGTTGACTGACATTTGGAATGCAGCGCGAATCTAGCTTATGGTTCGGCTTCCTGGTGCCTGCTGCCTGCTGCCACCCACAGCCGCCACCTGCCTGGGGTCCCACTGAAGAGGCAAGACTCAAAGCCAACTGTTGTTGGCAGTCGTTGACGCGGGGACAATGAACCGTCCGTTTAGCTACTTGAACGCTGCTTACCTGATCTTGGCCCCGGCCCGGCCAAGAGAAATGCCACGAATCAGTGGTATATTGAGATTTGCATTTCATTCTTTCACACAAAGTACAGTGGAACCCCGCACAACCCTGTGATGGTAAACATTATTTACGCCTTCCTTCCGCTGTTTAAACCGTAAACGTACAACATCCTCAATGTATGGGACTGTTAAGAGGCGGAGAGCCTTTGCCCGAAACAAATCAAACAATTCGGGCACGCCATAGCATCATAATTCGCGAAGGATTATATGCAGCTGGCATGCCAAGCAGTGATTACATATGGGGGGGGTCAGAGGTGGTGGTGCCTCCTCCACCCCAAGCCCTTTGAATAAATATCCTATATACGTACGTACGTGCATATGTATGTGCTATGTGTAGATATGTATGTGGGGACGATGGTGTGGTGGCGACTCTCTTCAGTTTCCATTCGAGTGCATACAGACAAAATTAATTGCTTTGCACTCGAGAGCACAACTTTCGCCGCTCTATGGCCATGCCCCCCAGCCCACCCCACCCATATCCCATTTTGGGGACCAGTGTCCTTTCATCTGTGTGTTTGTGTGTGTGTGTGTGTGTGTGTGTATGTTGACATTAATCAATGACAATTTGGCACGGCCAGGCGCGTCTTCGAGTAGGCAGCAGATTGTGTGGCATGCCAGGAAGAACGACACAGAGAGAGTGGAAAAGAGAGGAAGAGAGAGAGTGCGACAAGCCACTTGAAAGTGTCAATATCAAATGAATTGCAATTAAGCACAATTCATCAAGTGATGTGTGGGTGGCTGGGAGGCTGGGTGTTTGTGTGGAAAAAGAGTTTGTCAGTGGCACAATCCACGCTGTCCGCACTTTTCGCTTGCCCCTCAGCTCACCCCCCCGGAATCACCCTCAACCATGGTAATGCCAATTAATGATTACTGACAGAGACAGAGAGACGGAGACGGAGAGCAGAGAACAGAGCTGCTGCAATCGCATTCTCGAGCCACTTACTCGTTCTTACTCCACTTACTCCACTTACTCCACGCGGGGCGTTGACAATTAAAACGTTTCGCAGCCAAACGCCCCCTCGCTCATTACAGGGAAAGTCCTGTGCCGGACAGCGGACGTCATGCGGTTGTCCACATGCGCCCCCATGTCCCCTTCCGCTTGCCTGCCGGAAACGGAAATGATAAGCGAGTGTCAACTTGCCAACTGTTTTTATGCCAGCACGAAGTGCCAGTCCCACTCCCCCGCACACCCGCACTCAATCGTTCCTGCTCTCTGGGGCTCTCTGGGGAGTGCGTTGTGGCGTTATGTTTGTAAAATTTAATTAGAAAAGTTGAAGTTCTCAAGAGCCCGGTCAGGTGTCCCGGTCACCCCACTTCGCTCACTTCGCTCACCTCGCTCGCCCGCCCTGAAGATGCCTCATTAACTCTTTCAGACGTAGCACAGGAGTCGAAGCCACTTTTGATAAGTGCGTGTTGCGAAAAAGTTGCTCGAATTTCCCAGCGCCACCAAAAACGTGACAAAAACTTGTCAATGCATGTAAAGTGGAGCGGGGGTTGCTGGGTGATGGTGCCTCTCGGACTGCGGAACTGCAAGGACTGCGGGACTGCGGAGCTGCGGAACTGCGGAGCTGCGGGACTGGGGGCCAACGAAGCGTGTCGAGTATGCAAAATAGGATGGGTTGCAAGGACAGCGACAAATGTCCAACATTAGCCGGAGAGCGGACCAAAAAACCTGCCAAGTGCCCAACGATTTTCGACCACTACTTATTACGACTCTGAGATATCGCGTAAGCAAGCCTTGAATTAAACGTCACCAAACAGAATTTTCTCCTCCAATCGTTTTCATCATGTGACAACAGGCGAGAGCTACCAGAGCCGGAGATCTGGGTGGTCTTCGGCTTTGTTCGTGTCCATGTACCCAAAAGTTCTTATGATCTACCCAAACCCAATACACCCTTAAACGCTACCGGAAAACAGGGTATAGAACGAAAAAAAAGAACGCAGAAACGCAGGGCTGGGCAGGGCAGGGCAGGGCAGGGCGAGAACTTGGGCAGGACAAAGTAGAGGAACAAGTTCGCTGGCGGTAACCTCGTTTATTATGTCATCGTCATCGTCGTACAGCGAACGGGGAAACCATTTTGCACAGCCAGCGGGTGGTTGTTGCCACACAGGTGATTGGACAGCGGGTAGCAAGAAGTGGCGAGCGGGGAGCGGGAAAGCCCATTGCGTCCTTTTTGAGAACGTGCCCCGGTACGGTAGGGAGGAGGCATAAAACTATGCGCACGACCAAACCGCGTGGGTGAAAAGTTTTCCAAGGAAAATGTACTCGAAGGAGACCTGCTGGAATGCATTGCGAGTGGAGATCGGGTGGTGTGGTGTGGTGTGGGGTGGTGTGAGGTGGGGTGTGGTGTAGTGTAGCGGAGTTGTAACTGTAAACTTATGCAACTGGCCACCAACTGAGCTTGTTTAGATTTATAAGCTGGCCGCTGTCCTTGCGATGGGCGCTGGGCGCTGGGTGGTGGACGGTGGGTTGTACGTAAAAGGCATTCAAGTCAAAAGTTGTGCACAGAATGGACGTTCCTTATCAACGAAGAGCAGCCATTGAAGTTGGGGTGCTTTTGCAGGGAAATAAACGGGAAAATAGAGTACAATGCGACCCCTGATTTGTGTCATCCAAAAATGAATGAAAAGGGTAGAAAAAGGACAGCAGACCGACCTTTGCCAGAAAACTCAAAATTGAACATTCTATGACAAGACACGTCATCAACTATTTAGAAGTGTGGGAAATTGCTAAGCATCGGTTCAGAATGCCCAATTCGGTGAGAAACCTTGGTGATAATTATTTTATCGCGGTCCACCACACCATTCTGGATGTTAACGAGGACTGCACTGACCCACCGGAGACATCGGAGCCCCGTGCTCGTTGGTGGTCCGGTGGGGTGGCCTCCACGTGCGTTGCTTGCTTCGTGGCCCCCATAGATCTGATCAAGTCGCACATGCAGACCCAAACGAACAAGAAGGGGATGCTGGAGACGGCCAAGAAGGTGATCCGCCTTCGAGGTAAGTTGCGACGACTGCGATGGTCTGCGACTATGGGGGGGGGCTCCGACTAACGATTCAGGGATTCTTCGACAGGATTTATGGGTTTCTACGACGGCTTCTCGGCGGCTGCACTGCGCCAGCTGACTTGCACCAATATACGATTCTGTATATACGAGGCAGGCCGCTATGCAGATTCTGTACGTGACAACAATTTCGCCAAATTGGGCCTGGCTGGCTTTGCCGGGGCGGTGGCATCGATCAGTGGCATACCCACGGATCTCATCAATGTTCGGATGCAGAACGACATGAAGAAGAAGCCTGGGGAGCGCCGCAAGTAATTTCTAACCTTCTAATTGGACTCTGGGCAGCGGCAATCTCAGCGGTTTCTCCTTTTCCCGATACCAGCTATAAGAACACCTTCGACGCCCTCATCCGCATCCCCAAGGAAGAGGGCTGGCGCGCCTTTTACACCGGTGGCACACCAGCTGTTTTGAAGGCCTCTGTGAGCACCTGTGGACAGATAGCTCTCTACGATATTGTGAGTACGCCACTCCATTCGAATATATGACAGAAGATCAACCCTCCCCACCCTTCCCCACTCCTCGTCAAGGTCAAAACTGAGCTCAGCAAGAACTTCAATTTGCAAGACGACATTGTATTGCACTTCCACAGCTCGCTGATATCGTCGGTCTTCTCTTCGATCATGTCGCATCCGTTCGACGTACTCAAGACCCTAATGATGAACGCCCGCCCCGGAGAGTTTCCCACCGTCTTTCACGCCCTCATGCATATGATGCGCTTTGGCGTCCTTAGTCCTTTCCGTGGCCTGGCACCGACCATTTTGCGTAAAGGTCCGGCCACCGTAAGCCTATTTATTATCTATGAACAGCTGAGGCTTCGTTTTGGCCATATGGAAAAATCGCAATAAACCGTGAAACAATATCCACAGCGAAAGCAGAGTTATACTTTCCTTGCAGCAATTTCTACCAAAAGATCATTGACCCAGAAAGGGACTCAGACTCAGACTCAGGCTCAGGCTCAGCAGTCTGGTCCCATCCCTTCCTATCAGGCCCGCTGGCCCGCTGGCCCACTGAAAACATCAACCGCAACTGCTCACATTATAAATTGATTACCACTCGCAACGTGACTAATGAACATTAGTTTGTCCAACTCGTTGGCGCTGCTGAGGACGCAGTTGTGTGCCACCAAAGTTGGGGGCCAAATGCCAGCACGTGTCCCATGCATAGTTTTGCCAGGATGGATGCCAGGCGGCAAGGCTGCGGGTGCTGGAGGGGGGCTGGAGCTCTGATGATGACAACTAGGCGTATGAGCAACAATGCCCACACAGCGAGTCAGCGACGATAGGGAGAGTTCCCTTGTTCGAGTAGTCTCCGCATCTGACAGCGTTTTGTGTGGAGTGTCGTGTCACGTATGCGAGGTAAATGTTGCACGTATGGAGGGAGATAGATGGATGGATGGTTGGATGGTTGGATGGGTGAAGGACCACGACAACATATGGAGGACACACCACTACACACGAGTCTCTCCCTCCGCCTCTGCCTTCAGCTAGTCGTTGCCGTAGTCCTAGTACTTCACTCCACCCTTTAATCGTGATTGCAATCATTGTGGAAATTGAATTTGTAAGTAGGCAATTTTAGGGGTAGGACGGAAAGGGGTGCACGCGGAAAAATAAGAATAATGCGACGCAATGAAACCAAATTAGTGGAATGGCGGAATATCCTATGGAGCGCCAACTAAGCGGGGTTCCCTTCTAGGGATGGCAATCAGGGGCGATATCTAAGCGATATATCATGGAATTTAGCAAGCAGAGGCGGCACTCGGTCCTCTGGCCTTCGATATTTGCATTCATGCTCATCCTTGAACACCCGCTCGCTCTCACCTCCAGCCATCGGTGCGTACCATCCAGCAACAACATATTGCAAGGCAACGACACAGCACACAAACTCGCACTTAGACACCCCGCGTGCTCTCTCTCTCTCACCACTCTCTCTCCATCTCTCCCTCTCTCTCTCTCTCGCTTTATTTGCATAAATGCTCTCAGCCAAGTTTATGACTGACTTGCGATTGCATCCACAATGAGGTTTTGCCTCAGCTGGCGGATATACGAAAGATATGGCGATGGGGGTCGGGTCGGGTCGGGTCTGGTCTGGTCTGGTGTTTTCTGTGTCGGTTGGCAGGTTATTAGGCGCTAGGCTTGCACATTTTGTTTGCCATTAAAATAATTTGCATAGTTTGTATTTATGCAGGCGGTTTGTCCCGAGCACGGGACCGGGCGTACTGGCTCGGTTATACGGCGCCCACATCGTTTTGCATTATTAAATAATATGCATACGCACCGTTGACCCGTTTTCGGTTGGAGCCCCCACCGTGAGAGCTCGGTTGGTGGTGTGTGTGTGTGTGTGTGTGTTATGGTGTTAGGGGGAGTCGCTGTGCAATCAATGGAGAATTGAATGCTTTATAGAGGTGCATGCGCCGTATATTTGAGGTTGCTTTGGCCGAGATTGTTTTGCAAATAAATACGTACGTGGCTGAAGTCAGTCAGTTCGTGGCAGAGGCCACGAATGCCACTAAATGTTTGACTTACGAGTGCGCTCTCTACCGCCGGACGCTGCAGTTTTGAGGTTAAGCTAACATTTAGAAGGTGTTCAGAGTTAAGAGTTCAGAGCTTCCCCACGAATGGGAAATCTTAGTGGCTCCAGAGCATTTGTCTCGTTGCGTATTTTATTCAGTCACCGCGTGGGGGGACAGCTTCGTAATAACCGAAATACAATCGAAACTGTTCGAATAAAACAAACGTAATAATCGTGTTTGGCACCATTCGCATCAGATTGGGTACAACTCCGCGAAAGACCCCCAGCGGCCCGAAGCGCAGCATGTAGCTCAATAACTTCTCCTGCTTGCCCCCGTCCGGGGCCCGGGTGGTCATGCTGAGCGTTTTCAAGATCTCGATGGGCTGGCACAGGGGACCGCAGAGGAGGGCCGCCGTCAGCGAGCTGATCACGTGCAGCACTTTGCTGTCGTCCTTAAGCTCGAAGTAGGCCATGTAGTTCATCTTTGCCTGTGGGGGGAGAGAAGGGATCAAAAGGATCGAATATGAGAGTGGACCAGAGGTTAGAGAATGTTCGCATCACCTGATCGTAGACGGCATTCTGGCCAATGGTGAGGAGGGCCGCCCGGGCGCATGAATAGGTTCCGCCCGTGTAGAGCGACGTCCAGCCTTCATCGCGAATCACGCTGTACAGGCCATGGAAGACGTGACGGTAGTTGCGTCTCTTCCTCTCGGGCACAGCCCGGTCCATGTGCATCCTGGTGTTAACCAGCTCCATCGGTATGCCCACACATCCCGCCGTAATCCCCGCCACGGTGGCCACACCGACCTTGTGCAGGAAGTTGTACTCGTCCACGTACCTCTTGCCAGTCTCGTACAGGTGAAAGCGAAGGGCCATATAGGTCATCTGGCGCAGCAGCTGGGCGCTCAGTCCATCATAAAGGGAAAAGAAACCTACATATGTGCGCAGCGGCTTGAGATTGCGATCGTCTAGGGATACGAGTATTACGTATGTGCGACTTACCATCTGTTTTGATGGCCGAACGCCCAAGCTGCAACAATGTTTTGTTCTTCTTGATTATCATCATGCGCGTCTCCAGAAGGTCGAGGGGTGATGTAATTATCTGCGTGGTGGCCCCCGCCAAGCCACCGGCCCACCACCGCGGATATAGCCTGCAATCACACACAGAGATGATCAGTAATTGTAATCGAAGTGGAGACACATGCCGCACCTTCGATCCTCCTGCAGGGCTTCGCAGTAGTTGTTTAGACACGCCAGCTTGTGGCAGCTTAAAGTCGTTTCTGAGTTTGAGAGTTCTGAGTCCACATCACTCTTCCCTGACAGTTAAACAAAAGCCATCCATCAGCCATGCTCTAACTATGTAGTTTTCCTCACATGTTTGCTCATCGATACTGTCTAATTGTCAATTACTTGATATCGATATTTCATCTGTCAGTGAGGTGTAGTTTGAGATGTGATACGATAGTAAATATTGCATAAATATATACTTAAAACATCAGCAATTATGTTTCTATTTTCGGGCCACACAAATTTGCATTTACAAATCATTTTTAAAATCGCAATGGCTGCTTCACTGCTGTTGCTGCTCGACCGAATGTGGAGCTGTTGAGTGTAGCCAGGACTTGTGCGCTCTAACCCTCTCTGTCTCTGGGCTTCCGTCGTGTGTCATCTCTGCCTCCGGCCATTAACATGAGCACTCGACTGCGTTGTCTAATTGCTGCTGGTGCAAGTTCGAACTAATTGAGCCATCTATGTAGCTCTCTTATCCCCCCTCGTAGACTTGCCCGCCCGCCTGCAGGTGGCCAACTTTCCGGTGTCTTCCCCTCCCCTCCCTCACACAACCCAAAGAAGTTATTGCCACGCCACGCAGGTGTTGCAAGGCTTTTCAGTAATTTGGCATAGTTTGGTGGCTACGACAGGCACCCCCACCCCCACCCTCTCCTGTCCCTCTCCCTAGCGAAGTTTCGAGTGTGCTCTGCTCTGCTCTGCTCTCCTGTTCTGTTCTGTTCACACAGTTGTCGTGGTATTATCATCGCCCATTAGGCATCACCAATGCGAGAATGTGCAGTCCCAAATTGGTTACAAGTTTGGTCAGATTACGGGGCAGCTGAAAGTTATTTTGAAGGAGTGGGCTGGCAGGAAAGTTAAGAGCTTAGCTGCTCAAATTGTGGGGGGGGGGGGGAAGATACATTTGAACGTATGTACATAGGTGGATTGTCAATTAAAAGAAGTACTTTTGGGAGCTAGCTTGGGGAGGAACTCTTAAGCTGGCTAATAAAGTGGATAATAATACTTTAAACAGTGCAGCGACAAACCCCGTAAATTGTCCTTGAATCCATTGGCTACTATTCTATTATCGATTATGCACTAAAGCCGTTATTAGCCGTTGTGAGGCAACGCGGCAAGGACCGCGGCTCTAATTGCATCAGTTAGTATCAGTGCCCTCCGGCAGAGGGCGCACACTTCACACGGAATAGTGTGTGTGGGTGTAAGAGAGAGAGAGAGGAAATGCACTTGCATTTGTTCCCTGTGGCTATAATAATGATCCGATCTAATTTCGATTTGCCAAAATCCACCACAAAACTAATACGCACATACGAGTGTACGATTATACGCGTATCGGGCATAAACAGTTTATTGGGGCTCAAATTGAGTGAACTGGGGGCCAACTACTTCCCGTGCCGCACGGCCATGGCCCGAACCGAAATGTACTACAAGTTCCGTTGGATTTATGGCATTTCCAGTGCAGCGAATCCGCTGCCTTTCCTCATTAAAAGTGCATTTATTTTTGTTTTTTGCAAAAAGCCCCGCTGGCAACCCGCACCATCAATCAAGCGCTCAATCAATCAATTCCGCATTTATTTTATTGCCTTCAATTTCAAGTATTGTAAAAATGCAATAGCAATAGCAACAGTGGCAGCAGCAGCAGCAGCAGCGGCAGCAGCAGCGAAATTATTTACTATATGTAGACACACGTAAATATATATAGTTATGGCCGTATATTTTTTATTGTTGGCGCACTAAAAAATGATGGCTAGGAGACCATAAATGTAACAGCAGCACTCCCCGTATTTACTGACTCTATCTGTCTCTTTCACTGTCGCTTTTACAGTTAGTCATAACTGCATTCGATTGGTGGGAGGAGCAGAGCAGAGCGGAGCGGACCGGGTGGAAATGCGTAAGCTCTTAAGATCCCCTTACCCTCCACCCCCCACCCCACTGGAAGTGGATGCGAAATTACTCTTTTTCGATTTGGTATTTTATTTCTCTTTGGAGCTGCTCTTTTCTTTTCTTTTCTTTCGTTTTGCTTCTCTTTTCTTTTCTTTTCTCAATTGCTTCTTTCACAGCTAGCTTTTCAATTTGCCCTTAATGTAAGATAATATATCACGTATCGGTATGCCCCCCGCCCCCTGCCATCGGCCTAGCTCTGCTCTGCTCTGCTCTAGCCTGAGTACTGGGTACTGGCCAAACGAGACAGCAGCCCCAGAGCCCCAGAGCCCCATAGCCCCATTGTGTTCTTGATCGGTTCCCAAGAACAACAATATCTATGGCATTTTCAAGAGATAACTTAGGATAATTGTGATACATATTTGATTTTATGATGATATCTTTAGGATGTCTATTAGTAAAGCACCTTTGACCTTGTTTAGACAGTATTCGATGCTCCATCTCTTGGCCAATTTACTTTTGCAAATTTAATGCTCGCTTTCTCTGTCTGTCTCTGTCTCTGTCTCACACTCCCCCTCTCCCCCCTCCCTCTCTCTCTGTCGCTCTTTTTTCTCTTTGAAAGTTTTCGAAATAACACGTCAATTTGATATGCCTCCATCTATCTGATGGCCTTTGTGTGTCCTGTTGTTGTATCGCCATGCTGTTCGCTCTCTCCCTCTCTCTCTTTCTCTCTTTGTTGTATGCCCTGCAATTTTTTCGGTAGCACACACACATACATACATATGTACATGCATACATGTTTGTATTATTCCACTCCCCGAGAATGTTTCCCCGTCGCAGGAGTCTGCGGTTATGTGTGGTCGTGTCTGTTTGCCAGTATCTTAGGTTATTAGAAAAGTTTGCGGCCTTCCTTGGTGGGGGAGGAGGGGTAGGCTAGGGAGGTAGGACAACAAAAAGTTGGCACTCGAAGAAAATTGCATATTGGAGTTGTTTAGGCCATTTCGGACACCCGATGAAAGCCCTCGCAGGGAGATCTCCACTCCATCAGATCTGCGAGCCGGGGAATGCCCTATAGGGTCCTGGCCCTAAGGCTTTCTGTTCAAATATTATGTAACAATATACATTTCTGGCCAAAAACGAACAGACTATGGCCACATCTAATGTAATCCTCAAACCTAAATTCAGCTTGAAAGTATATCCCCTCATTGGAAGCCATCGATTTCGGGATAATCCCATGACTCCCCAAAAGTAAGCCTTAAACTTTAGATAAATGTATACAACCTTTTGATGTATCCACGGAAATTCGCACCATATTTTTGCGCCGCCTTCCGGTTGCAGCGCATGCAACAGTCTGTCAGGGTGCCACTCGTACTATATATACATATGTATGTATGTATATCCCCAGATATTGCCACCGCATCGCCCATCGCCATTCCGCGTCTGCTGGCAAACTTTCGACAAGTACAACAAACAAGAGCCTTGCAACGGCTGTGCTGTGCTGTGCTGTCGATGCCTCCAGCCACATGTACTGCAGCTGCAAGCCGACAAACTTGGCAACTCAACCAAGTAGCGACCAGGACAAGCTGTGGCGCTCTGGAGCTGTGGAGTTGTGGAGCGGCAATAGGACAAGAAGATTCTATCAAGTTTTTCCCAGCACACTTTTCTTTTTTCCTCCTTTTTGCGGCCTGTCGGGTTGACTCCTCTACTCTCTCACTCTCTCTCTCTTTTGCCCCTCCATCAGAGGCAATTTTCGTGTTGAACTTTTTTGAAAAATGTTTTTGGGCAAAATATCAACACTGGAACAACTGCAGACGGGGGGGGGCTGTCGGTCACCAGCCGACAGGGATCAGGTGGCAAGTGTAAATGAACCAACAGGCGAGGTGAGACGAGGTGAGGCGAGGCGAGGCGAAGCGTGGGGTGTGAAGTCGAAAGGGTGTTAAAGGTATCCGATGGTGCAACAATCAAATGGTCAAAGCTGTGGCAAAAGTCACTCAAAGGCCGGGCCCAGTCACGAATCGGCCGGAGGTGCTACGAAAATTCCATTTTATGATAATGCAACTTGGCAGCTGGCCAAAAAACCAAAAAAAAATAAAGCCAAAGCAAAAAAATAACCCAGAGAAAGATTGATAGTGGCTGGAAACCAAGTTGGCCCTTGCCCTGGCCCGGGTCGAGTCATGTGCTGGCCTTATAGTGGCCATTCCTGGCCAGGCTACGCCAATGTGGGCAACATGTGCTGTAATAATAATAACAATACAGAAATACCCAATCCAAACAGCTGCGAATTCGGGGATTGCAGCACTTTTTCGGCCAAGAGAAATTGCCCGAATGCAGACAAGTAGTCAGAGTACTCAGAGCAGCAGAAACCCAATACGACACACAGCCACCCTTTAAAACCAGAAGATACTCTTGGAAGGGAAGCAGAATAAATGGCATTCGAGATTGGTGTTTATTTCTGGGAGGTATTAGCTTTCAATACTCTCACTTAACCAGCTTTTCCCCCATCGATCTAGGCGGCCCAAATCGATCAGGGTATACCTTAAACCGAGTTTAAAATGCAGTCCACGGACCGCAAGATTCGCAGCTATTCCAGAAATGCCTAGCCGCAGCCCTCAGTCCCCCCCAGCACGACCCTGTGGCAGCTACGGCAACGTGGCGTATGCGCAATTATCAGGCAACCGCATCGGGCACCGACCGACCAGGAGAGACCTGCAGGCGAGGCAGGACTTGACTTAAGTTCTGCTGGGTTATTTAAAGTTCGCGTTATTAATAAATGCCTCGATGTTGGAAGGGAGTCTCCGGCTCTGTTTTACGCCTCTGCCACTGCCACTGCAACTGCCTTTGCCTTTGCCTCAGGGCCTGGTCTGGTCTGGTCTGGCATGCTCTGGCATGGTCTGGCATGCTCTGGTCTTCTGTTCTGTTCTGTTCTGTGTGCTGGTATGCAACGCTTGATTAGTGCAGCGCCTAACTTATGGCCAGGCAGGGCCCTTCTCGCTTTGGTTGGGAATTTGGTGTCGGGGATGGCAAAGGGAATGGGAATGGGAATGGGGAGGGGATGAGGATGAGGATTGGCGGAAGGTCGGTCGACTTCCTGCAAATTACTGAGAGTTTTGCTGGGCGCAAAGTTTGGCGCGTTATCGTCGAAAGTTTAATGGAACTATGTCGTGTCGTGCATCGAAAAGCCAGGCCCCAATGGGGGGTCCAAGTCAGACAGCAGACCCACCCCACCAGGGGGCAATGTCTCTGAAATGGGGTTAGCGGGGAAAGCGAGGAAAGCGAGGAAAGGGTTTTCGTTCGGCATCCGTGTTGAGCCTAGCCGGGTCTGACTTAGGGATTGGCTAATTGTTGGTGACTCCGTCTGACTCCCCCATCTCCCATCCCCCACTCATACAATTCAGGGATTCTTGAACTGAAAAGCGAATGGAAGAAAACGGGAAATTAAAACAAAATGAAATAATTATTCGGGCAGAGAGGAAAGAAACTGGAAATTATGGTGATAGGATCAGTATGTTAGGCATTAAGTTTGGTCAGTGGGTTACGAGTTTACAAGCTTAGAGTTTAGTGTAGGTCTTCTCTAAAGGTCTAAAAGTATCAAAGAAAGTAAAGTTGAATGAGGCATGAAGGGGAATCAAAGGGAACAAAATGATGTATCAAGGGGCTGTTGTGTAATTATATTACGACTCCCCAGATAGTTCGATTAGCCTCGGGGCAATCCAGCTGAAACGGCAATCCATGCAAACGTATGTATGTACTTTACATGCGAGTATCCAACCTTAATGACAATTATGCAGACTCTGGCTCTGCTCTGCTCTGCTCTGTTGTTGACTGCCATTCACCATTCACCATCTACCATTACCATCTACCATCCCTCGATGGCAGGAGTAGGCCCAACAACACATCGCATCGAATCGCATCGCATCGAATATTAACGCAATTTGAACCACAATCGATGATGGACTTGTGGCCTGTGGTTAGCCCCAGGGCTTGGACCGATTGTCATCGATTGATGTCTGACGAAGACTCGCACTCCACCCCAACCCCGCCTGCCGTCTGTTTGTAATTATCAAAGGAATATCTGAAACGATTTCCTGTTGCTGCCTGCAGTTAATGGGCCTTAAATTTGTTCGAGGCTCGAGGGCAGCCACAGACATGGCAGGAGCCTGCTCAAAAAGCATTTAAAATGTTGCACAATATTTGCCCTTATTCGTTCTTTGCTTTAATTGCGAGTGAGTACGAGAGTTTGTTTCCTGTTTGCTGTTTGCTGGCATTTAGCAACAAAGTTTCCACCCCCACCCCCGATGTGCAGCTTAATTACTCTGCGATTTTCACATTTGTTTTTCCTTTGCCGCGCTGTATGCAAATAGGAAAAACTGCAACAATTAATGCTACCATCGCGTTTTTCTCTTAATTTTATTTGTATACACATATACACATACATATATGTATGCATTCACAGTATGTACTTAGTGTGAATTCCCCCCCATTTGTGGTGAGGGTTCGCTGGTTCTCTGGGGGGGACTCCCAGGATGGCTGCAGGAATGCAGGAATGGAGAGGCACTTGTTGGATTGAATGACATTACAGTGCCTTTCAGAGACATACATATGTACATATGTATGTACAGATGGGAGAACTTTTAATTGAAGAAAACAATTACCACAAGTGTTAACAAGTGCCACGTTTTAAGGCTTCAATCATTTGATAGTTCTCATGATTAAATGATTAACACTTTATTGGAATCGAATCGAATTCGAAATTAATAAATACCATACATATACGAGTCATTTCTTACGTAGAGCCGCCCTTTGTTCACCCCTCTGGGATCTCAGTTAATATGGAATTTCTGGGGAACTCCTTAATCGCTTCTCATATCCTTGTCGTACATGAAAATTACCCCACACACACAAGGAAGTATGTAATTTAATTCCAGGAAGGAGAAATCCTTAAAAAATAGGAACTTCCTTGTCTTTCACCTGCTACCTACCTACACTATCGCTGCATATCGCATTGCCAGTTAATTTGATTGACATTTATCCGTTGTTTTTTTTTCGTTCGCTTTTGTCGTTTTTTACCGGTATGTTCGTCCCACGAAAGGCGACCCGGTTAGGGGGGGCGTGGACGTGCGCCTGGGTCTGGGCCTGGGCCTGGGCTTGGGCTTGGGCGTCCATATCAATGGCCCGTTCCCGTGTGTCTTTAGCCGTGTCTGGGACCCCCCCCCCCCCCCTGTCTGCCGCCCGGACCCGACTCGGTCTACACTCCAAAGTCTCTACACTTGACACAGTGTTTGCACTTTGCGCTGATTTAATCTTTTCGTTGCCTTTGGCTGAGTGTCTGGTAAGGGGAGATGGTCTCAGTTCTGTTCCTGGGTCTGGGTCTGGGACTGAGACTGGGTCTGGGACTTGGTCTGGATCCTGATTGCGCTGCCCTGCCTTCTGCCCGCTGTCTCCCCTGGTGCCACAGTTGGCGCGTGATAAAGAGCAAGAAACGCGATGGGAAAACGAACAAAAAATAAGGGCGAAAGAAATCCGGCTGTTTGCCTTTGGTTTTTAGGTGTCGCCTCCTCATCGACGGCATCTTCATGGCGAAGGATTCCGATTCCTATTCCTATTGCTATTCCGATTCCGATGCCGTTTGAAGAGTGCAAGCAAAGAGGGAATCAAGAAAAACGCTGGAATTATTGAACATCTGATGCAGTTATGATAATGTCAAAGCATTTCCACTCAAGTGGCAGTTTGGCTGGATGCCGATTATGACAGGCAAATGGAAGAGTTATTGGAAATTAATGCAAGCCAGCCCACCTCCCACCCTCCCTCCATCCCTCCTCCTCCTCAGACAGATGACATCGATTTGGGTCAATAATGGTTCAATGAATAGACCAAGTTGCACTCTTAAATACTTATAAATGCTCCCCCCCCCCCCCCCCCCCCCCCCCTCCCTCTTCGTGGGCTATTTTCGATTAAGTTTCAAACTTTTTATGACATTGATGCATATCAAATCCATGGGCAAGGGAATTAGAGCCACAAAACAGCAAAATTTATGGATAATGCCAAGTTTTGTTAAATCCATAAATAAAAAAACAAACCGCGCCCCTATATGCATGTACACTAATACATATTTACACATACATATGTATGTAGGAATGTTATATAAATTCTTTTTGTTGGTCCCTCCCCACAAGCGGTCCAAGTGGTCCAAAAAATATTTATAATAATTTACAAAATTTATGTAAAAACTTTTGTTGTTGCTGTTGTTGGGACGCACAGACGCAGTTAATTTGGCCAAGTTTTTGCGGCCTGTTTGGCGGTCAATTGTGTAATTTGTGTGCTATATATATGTACATACATACGTACAAATGTAAATACATACATATATACTTGAAGAAATACTATACTTAGAAGTCGTCTATTGGTTGAGTGTTGTAGTTTTACTGTATGCCTCTGCTGTACAAATCTGAAATCTATTATTAAATAATATTTGGATTGGTTAAATGCAATTCTAGCAACGATCTCTTCACTTCAACTTAAATCTTCACTGTAATCTGGCAGTAATCGTTGATTAGTTTGCATATTTACTTCTCTCAGCGCTCCATTGTCTGGGCACCACGAGCAGGCACCGTTCCTTCCCGTTCCAATCCAATCCATTCCGTTCCGTTCCCTCAGGCATGTGGCCGGCCGTTCTCTGGTAATAGCTGCACTTTGCTTTTGCTTTTGTTTTTGTTTGCTCTTCTTTTGTGTGGGCGTGGCTGTGGCCATAACGGGCCTCAGCTATAATTTAAGCCCGCAACGTGTTATCAGACTTAATATGTAATACATTCTCTGGTGGCCAGTGGGGAGGAGGATGGGTGTCCAGTTTCCAGCTCCTACGCAAAGTTGGTCAAAACAATGGAAGCCTAGCCCTCACCCTCTATTGTTTCTCTCCCTCCCTATCTCTCTCTCTCTCTCTTTCTCTCTCTCTCTCTCTATGTGTGTGTGTATTTGGACGATTTGGCCCTTTTGTTTTGGTTTATTGTTTTTGAAATGCACATAAAATGCGTTTTTCTTCTGTCCTTTGTGTTCGAATGCAAGCGTTTGAGACTCATATATTATTGATGGCTCTGGATAACAGTGGAATGGTTAAAACGTATTGTGGATGCCACACACAGCACGCAGCACAAAGCACGCAGCGGGCTCTATTTTGTGGAACAGCAAAAATGCAATATCAGCCGCACACGATTTACGTATTTAAAATCTAGTTTTTGCATTCGAAATTGGATCGATAAAGTTATTTGCCCAATTGATTGTTTCTATGCCCGAGATACTCGTACAGAAAGTGCAAACATTTCCGTTTCAATATTATTATTCGGTGCTCAGGCCATGAGTTCTCTGGGTGTATTTAGCTCTCTATTAAAAATCATCAAGGTCATTTAATTAGAACATTTATACCTACAATATTATTACTTACAGTCAGAATATCAAATAACATTTGCCTCAAGTGTTGTTGTTGTTGTTGTTGTTGTTGATGTTTTGTTTGTTGATTACCGTTTACCGTAAGCACTCGTACTATGGCAAAGATCGAAGCTTTCGAGTCGAATTCCCACTTGAGAGAGATAGCAAAGCAAAACACACCACATAGAGCTTTTTCGTCAGCAAATGGTTTTAATACCATTGCGAAATAAGTCGGAAAGCTTACCACGAAAGCTCGTCAACTTGTTTGGCTGCCACTTGGCTGCTGCTATCAGTTCAAATATTTTTTCACCGAGAGATTGAAGTCATGATACGTCGTACAGTGCATCAGGGCATCATCAGGGCCAAGTCCAGCCTAGCTGAGGTCCAGGTCACCTCCAGGAAGACTCTAGATCCGGCACCTGCCACCTCCTCGTACATGGAGCAGCTGGAGGGGGAGTGGAAAACTGCAAAACCCTTTGAAGCGATCCCCGGCCCGACCCGATGGCAATTGTGGCGAGGCTTCCAGAAGGGCGGGGAGTTCCATCACCTGGATATGGCCGAATTAATGGACCTTTATCGGTCGCGATTCGGCGACATGTGTAGGGTGCCCGGTCTGTTCGGCATGCCCACCACTGTGTTCACTTTTAAGGTGGAGAATTTCGAGCGGATCTACCGTACCGAGGGACAGTGGCCAGTGAGGGGGGGAGCCGACCCGGTGCTGCACTATCGTGCGAATCGCAAGGACGGATTCTTCAAGGACTGCGTTGGACTTTTTAGCAAGTGAGTAGGAGGCTTTCATCGAATATCGCAGAGTTCCCAGTTGTTGTCTCCATTTCCAGTGGTCCCGAGTGGGGCCGTCTGCGCAGTGCGGCGAACCCTGTGCTGATGCAGCATCGCAATGCTGACCTCTACCTGGAGCCGATGCAACGGGTGAACAACCAGTTCATAGATCGCATTAGGGCCATACGGGACAAGGAATCACTAGAGGTTCCTGGCGATTTTCTCGATACCATTAACACCCTGACCTTTGAGTCTGTGGCTGTGGTGGCCTTGGACCGAGAGCTCGGCCTCTTGCGGGACTCCGACCAAAAACCAGAGGCCCAAGAGCTCTTCAGGAACATCAAGGTCTTCCTGCAATCGTTCTTCGAACTTGGCATGAAGCCGTCGGTGTACAAGTACATCAGCACGCCCACGTATCGAAAATTCAGTCGGGCTTCGGATGTGATCTTTGACACCTGCTCGATGTACGTGAACGAGGCTGTGGCGCGAATCGAGGGCCAGTCGGCTGCAGAGCGGGAGGGCCGAAGGAGCATCTTGGAGCAGCTGCTGCAAATCAATCGGAAGTTCGCTGTAGTCATGGCCATGGACATGCTGATGGGCGCTGTGGACACCACCACCTCAGCCTTAACTGGAATCCTTCTGAGCCTGGCGAAGAACACCGAGCAGCAACAGAAGTTGCGCGACGAGATAGTGTCGAGGCTGCCCCAACCGGACCGCCAGTTCACGCTGACCGAGATGAAATCGCTTCCATACCTGCGTGCCTGCATTAAGGAATCAATGCGCTTGTTCCCCGTCACCTTCGGCAATATCCGATCTGCGGGAACAGATGTCGTGCTGGATGGCTATCGCATACCCCAGGGCACGAATCTCCTGATGCTCGCCACCAATATGCTGCGTGACGAACGCTTTTATCCGCGGCCCAACGAATTTCGGCCAGAGCGCTGGGTACGACCCCATGGCGACGATACCGCCGAGTCGCTTCTCCGGAATAATGTGAATCCATTCGTCTACCTACCGTTTGGCTTTGGGCCCCGCATGTGTGTGGGAAAGCGGATAGTAGACCTCGAAATGGAGCTGACCGTGGCCAATCTGGTCCGGAACTTTCACATAGAGTTCAACTACCCCACAGAGAATGCTTTCAATCGCTCGTTCCTAAACATGCCAAACATCCCACTGAGATTTAAATTTACCGATGTGAAATATTCGTAAATAAATATTTCAATAAATACAACACTATTAAAAATAACTACCATATTTCAATCTGCGCTTTACAACACTTGTTTAAATAGAGGGCCTTAAGTAGCCTAAGTTCGTATATGGATCATCATTACATATAGCCTATTTACACTACATATACATAAATTTCACGGCTGCAATTGCAAATATGTTGTATTTCAGTTGTACATATGTATATGTACCGAACAATGTTTCCGACCGAATTTTAGAAATCGACCACATTGTTAGTAGGGATTTTATACCCGGTACTCGAAGAGTATAGGGGTACATATGTATGTATGTATGTATATTAGATTTGTGGTGATAACGGATGTGTGTAACGCCCAGAAGCAAGCGTTTCCGACCCCATAAAGTATATATATTCCTGATCAGCATCAATAGACGAGTCGATATAGCCATGTCTGTTTGTCCGTCCGTCCGTCCAAGAATTGGTAAGAGAATCTTGCCCGTGGAATGACTAAGAGGCGTGGCAAGTAATTAAGCAATTAAACGAATGATTTGTACACAAAACGCAATACTCCTACAGATACGCTTATCATTTCTGCAGAACTCCAGTTCCGGTTTTATTGCAAGGGGTGTTGGCAATAGGGGGTTTCCCGCAATCGTTTTTTAGCATGCCAATGTTAAATGAAAATGTTGGCTGACAGAGGTGTTCTATAGAAAGTTTTCGTCAAGTTATTTATTTATTATTTTACATTTATTTCAAGCTAGTTAGCAGGACATATGGTATAGAGGAACATTTTCATCAGTAAAAGTCATCGGATGAAATTGAAGAAATTGAAGGGTGTTTTGGACCCCTATGGATATTAAACCTTGAGACTGTGACTCTGCTGTTATAAATATTTAATTTATTGGAAATATTTGTTAATAAGGTGTACAAATATAAAAACAAGTAACTTTACAAAAAAATACAATAACTTAATGGGATCCTCATTTGTTCCCAATTCCAGAGCCCGGCTATCTATATCCTTCAGCTGCTCATTGTTCGGTATCCATATGATTCGATTTACTATTTTTTTTCCGTTAGTTCTTTCTTTTCCCTGCGCAGAGCCTTGATCTGTTCCTGGATGTCCTTAAGGATTCTGGCGTGTCGATTCATAGCATCGGCCCGAACGCATGCACTCATTGGGCTTCTGGTCCCCAAAAAACAAAGAGTGTTGGAAAATTGCGTTTGCATCTCCAAGCCCTTTTCAAGCTCAGCAATTTTGGCGTCAATTTCCTTGGACCTCTCCATATTATTATCCATAGATTATCAGAGTGAAGTTTCTCGAGTAGATATTCCTCAATTCAATGACTCGACCGTTCTGTGTGCCAGAAAAATGTACACTGAACATGCATGAGGAATTGTTTCAGCTCTTCAGTTATTTGCCGGTAATTGATAAGAGTACGGTGACTAAGTCGTGTGCAAGCAGAGCTTGCAAATAACCGTCAACCGATTTTCCAACGCAGCTTGCACACAGCCAAAAACAAAAACATTTGGCACACACACGATCTCCCTCTCTCTCTCTCCCTCTCTCTCTCTCTCTGAGTGAAACACTTTTTCGTTTTGCTTATCTTTATTTGGCTCAACCGATGAAACGAATCGGTGTATCAGTAACAACAGAGAGAGAGAGAGAAAGACACTTTTGAGTGGGTGAGTTTACAGCGCAATAAGTGTGCTTTTCTTGCTGTGTGCGAGAGAGAGAGAGAAAAGGAGATGCCTGACCTGACACAATACAAAAGGACTGTTCTGCCGAAGGTGTCGTGTCCGATCAAAGTAGTCACCGAGAGAGCGAACCAAAGAGAACAAAAAAAAAGAGTGTCTTGCTCTGAGAAGAACAGCTGTTGAGAGAAAACACTTTTGAATGTGTTTGTTCGCTCGACGTTCTCATAGATTGCGAGCTCTGTGTGCAAATTTATGAATGATTTGAACACAAAGAGTTCCACTCATACTGATACGCTTATCTCTTCTGCAGAAATTCGTAATCGTTTTTGTTTAGTCTAATTTATCCGATGAACCAAGAATATATGTTTATAGGTGTGGATATATGTATGTATGTATATTATATTTGTTGGGATAGTCGTTGTGTGCAACACCCAGAGGGAAGTAATCCCATAAACTATATATGTATTTATGTATGTATAAATAGCCGTATAAATAAATGCTCAGTATTAATAGCCGAGTCGAACAAGGAGCAGCTGAAGGATATGGATAACCGAATCCTTGAATTGGGAACAAATGAGGATCCCTTTAGGTTTATTAACCCTTGTGTACCCATACATATTTACATATGCATGTATTATCAATACATTAAAGCTGTATACATCAGAGTCACAGTCAGGGGAAACAGTCCGCTAACAGGGGGGAATTTCTTCAAAGCCGTACTATAAAAAAGGAACTGTTAAATGCATTCGATTCACTTTTGGGGAACACAAAAATGTTCCCAATTTAACAGATGGACAGCTTAAGTAAGGCTTTCCGACTGGGGTACTTATCCGCGGAAGATGAGTGCCTGAGGGTTGTGACAATCTTCTCTTTGCCCTTCAGCATCTCTAAACTTGATTTGGTATACGATCAGCGTTCGTTTTTTTGAGCTTAGCATCTGTTAATGCCTTCCAATGGGGCTAATTTTATTATTACAATTTAAACGATAATAAAATTGCACAGTTTTCTGTGATAAACAGTATCAGTATGAGTTTAACTTTTATTTGGCATCACACACATTTATATATGTAAATATGTATGTATAATCGTTTGGTTTAATCAGACTTCAGATAAGACATTATTATCAATTGCCATTGAATTGATGACTAAACTCACTCAATTTTCTTTATTTAGTTAACATTTTTCTGCCGCAAAGAACGGTCATAACTTTTACAAACAACCCCAGAAATTTCAAGCGACATTCAGCAACTCCTACAAAAGATCGCTGATCTTAAAATGAATCTAAAAACGGAAATAAGTTCAAGCTCAAATATGCTGAAAGACAAAGATCCATTGGAGTGCAAAAAAGAGATCCCCAGTCGGGCAGTCATCCCAGATGGATATAAAGAGGAACAATTCACTGAACTGAAGTTGAAGATCAGATCTCGGCAAGGTTTCATAGTGGGAATGGAGGAAAGGCTAGACAGACTGGAAACCAAACACACCCCTTTCTCATTTAGAGAAAGACATAGTCTTAAGCTAGCACTTGCAGAGGAACAAATATATTTGCAAGCAGACATTCAAAAAATTGCCAAATGGGTCGACAATGCTCCAAATGAGTATCAGGAGCAGATCAGCCACCAAGCAGCGATTATAAAGGATCTGGAGGAGAAATTGGCCAAGCTGGAAACGGAAACAAAATCCAACAACAAAATATTAGAGAAGTTAGCCAAGCTGGAACTGGAATCCCAATTAAATAAGTCCTTGATTGAAGAACAACAAAGGAACACCACCAAGCAGCGCTCTGATCTTGGATCCATAAAAGAGGATACGAGTGCCAACAAGGCCAGCATCGAAGGACTTCATTTGAAACTTCAAGCGTATCGGGACAAACAGGAGGAAAGTGATAAGCTTTTAAGTTCATTCAAGACACTGCTGAAAGAGAGAGATGACCAAATAGTCCTGCTGGAATTGGGAAGCATTCTGGATTCAAGTAAGGTTAAAGAAAAAGATGATCTTTTGATGGCGGCATATGTATACCGACCTTCTGCATCGAGTACTGGGTCTCAGGTGGCTTTGAGGGCGGCAAGCTTCAAATACGAATTTTCGTTACAATATCTAATTAAATTAAAAGTCAATTTGGTATGTTTATTAATTAGTAGAAAAATATAAAGAAAAAGAATCTATAAGTCAGAATCTTGTTTGAGATCAGATTCCTTAGGTGCATGAACCGGCTTCAGCTTTTTGAAGAGGGATAGTATTGTAGTTCGGAGTTCAATGGAAAAATCCGTCGAGATTTGATCTTTCATGGCCAGAATCTCCTCCATAATCCCCATGGCTCGAATAGTGTCCGCATTTTTAACATCAATGTACGATAGCATTGAACGGAGCTCGACTAAATCGGAAGATTTCACCAAAGGCAGATTCTCGATCTTGGCCATGGCTTCTTCAAGAACATCATCTAATAGATCATTAAAGTTCTCGTGCACAATGCGTTCGGTTTCATCTTTCCAGCGCTGTCCGGGAACTGCCTGGCGGATAAGTTTGCGTATTATAGCCTCGGCCTCGCAGCTCGATGTTTTTCGCGGTGTCTCGCTCTCGCTGTCCGTGGAGAAGAGATAGAGATCGTTGTCGATGAGGCGATCAATGAAGTCGCTAGTCAGGGTGGTGGATATGTCGAAGGGTTCTAGCTTTTCCCACACTCTGCCAAATATCACGTCCTCAAGAATGTAATTCGCGATGAGAGAGTTCTCATGACGATTGAGAGCAGCACTCATGTCTGGGGAGACCATGTCACGTAGCATGAGACGCAGTGGGGCATAGGTGAGTGGGGTCTGGATGAGCTTGAAGCTCTCCAGCCATCGCTGGATGTCTGAATCGATTTGCTTGGCCTGTCCTCTCACCGTTTCAGCGGCATCGCTCTCTGCTATCTGGCTCATATCAGTTGTTAGAAGAGCGCTGAGGTATTTATTGCTGACCGGATTGTGGGCCCCAATACTCTTCTGGAACAACTGTTCGTACAGCTTTCTCAAATCATTTTCCTTCTGCCGCAGTCCTGCTTCACTCGCTTCGCGTCGCCATCTCTCCTTCTGGGCCACAATGGTAACGAAGTGGAGTTTTCGCTGTTCCTTCAACCGCCCCATTTCCTCAGAGAGGAACTGCATGATCCACCCAATAGCGGTGCCTTCGTACGTTTTGAGTAAATTCTCAAACTCTTCGTTTCTTCTCTGAGCCTCCAAATCCTTGGCCTTAAATGTGGGCCTTCTCGTGGGTGGACGAAGAGCTTTCGTGGGCGTCGGCTCTGGCGGTTCAATTGGTCTTGGCGCTGCCTGATAGAATTCAATGTCAGAGTAGCTTGGATACTTCTCGTATGTCTCAGAGCCCAAGTGCTTCTTTTTCTGCAAGCACTTCGGCTCCGTCCGGTTTGCCAAAGCCGACTGCGTCCTCAGTCCCTTTAAAGAGTCGTAGAGCTTTTGCAAATGTTTATCATTGCAAAAATTATGCTCATACTCCTTAACATACTCTTTGGGTTTGGACCACTCCTTGAGTTTGCGGAATGGACACATTAGGTTATACATGTTGACCCGCTTTTCCAGATCATCCATTCTCAAATCGAACGCCTTGCGGTAAGTGCCTAAGAAGCTTCGACGGGCCGGGTCAACACCGTGTCGGTTGAGGGGCCCATAGAACTCAGAGCATGGAGATCCCAAGGAATATAACGGACTCTGTTTCTGCCATTTATGGGACGACTTTGCGAGACGGCGTTGGCCACGCTGAAACTCGATCTCATTCTTGTTCAGACCATCCTGACGGCGCTTCTCGATGCGTTCGCAAGCCATTTCGAAGCGCTTGTTGGATGCCAAGTGCATCTCCCTCTCGCGCTTGTCGAACATCTTTATAACGATCTCGAGACGCATCCTCTGGCACTCTTGTATGTCCTCCTCCCGCTCGATCCAGCTCTCCCATTCAAAAGCTTCCAGTATTTCCCTGTATTTTGTTTCCATTGACAACTCCCGAGCCTCTTGAAACTGTTTCATAGAGTTTGTCTTCACTGCCTTATTGAAGGCCCAACGTTTGCGGGCACGCTCAAGGATCTCGACCTCACGGAGTCCCGGTGGCTTATCCCCAGGCAGCAACAGCGGTAGGGTAAACAGCTCTAGATGCTCATGCATCTCCTTGTCCATGATGTCTGGCAAGTGGGCTACCGTTTGCGCAGAGGATTCCCTGCGAAATCAGAAATAATGATTTGGACTTTAGACCTCCGGAGCCTTGGGCTTACCTATAGAGGGATTGTGTTCCCTGCTCCCTGTTCCTTGGTCGCTTGTCCACGTTTTTCGGGAAGAAGTCGCATTTGGTGGTATAATTCTTCAACGAAGTCACCGAAGGACGCATTTTGACCTCATGGGTTGTTATACGTGTGTCCCGTTCAGTTAAAAACTCGATTCCCGGTGCCTTGAACTGACATTCGCTGTCTGTACGAGGCAATCGTCCTGCCGACCGTTCAGCAGGGTTATTGGCACCTGCATATTGAGGGTTGATGAAAGAATGAAAGATAAAATGATCTTACATGTTCCCACCGGCTGGTAGTCGTGTGTCCATTGCTGACACCGAGATCAGACATGATCCGAGGTCCTTTTCAGCTTGCATGCAACATTTGTTGGCCTTCGGTGTTTGGCCATCAACTTCATTGCTCCGCTGTCTCCCAGATGCGACCTGTTTGGTCTGACTGGGCAATGGCACCTTTTGACGAAAAGATGCATTTTGTGCAGTTGGCAAATGAGTTGGTCCGGTCTGGTGATTGTCATGCCCCCGACGCTGCGTTGTGGGCCGCTTATCCTGTGCTGGCATTTCTGTGCAGTTCCCCGAAATTAATGTTAAAATTTGTTATGGGAAATATGTATTCTGTGACTGTTTAGTTTTTAAGTTTTTTAGTTGTTTAGTTGTTTAGATGTTTAGTTGTTCTGAGGATTGGGATGTCTTACTCGTGTCTGAGTTGAAAGTGTTCATCTAGCATACTAGGTAGAATTTCCTTTGCAGCTGGTATACCGACCTTCTGCATCGAGTACTGGGTCTCAGGTGGCTCTGAGGGCGGCAAACTTCAAATACGAATTTTCGTTACAACATTTAATGAAAAAAACATCTCTGAACAATTAAAAGTCAATTTTATATGTTTAATAATTAGTATTATAATAATTAAACATATATTCGAATTGTAAAATAGTAAAATATGAATTAAGATTTACCAACTTATGAAGTTATTTCAAATCTGTTCTTTTTATACCGGGTACTCGAAGAGTATAGGGGTACATACATATGTTAGATTTGTGGTGATAACGGATGTGTGTAACGCCCAGAAGAAAGCGTTTCCGACCCCATAAGGTGTATATATTTTTGATCAGCATCAATAGCTGAGTCGATATAGCCATGTCTGTCTGTCCGTCTGTCCGTGTTTATTAGCGCCTATATCTCAGAGACTATAAGAACTAGAGCAACCAAAGCAACCAACCATCCAAGCTCTTGTGATATCAATTCAGCACAAGTTTATTTCAAAATTTTGCCAAACCCCCTGCTGCCCCCACAAAAGACGATAATCTGTGGAATCCACAATTTTAAAGGTACGCGAAAACCAAAAACGCAGAATCATGGAAAATGACCGTGTCTAACAGATTGCCGAATCTGGATCAGGTCGGATCAATTTTATGAACAGAAGGAAAAAATTAAGATTCCGTGGCTACGCAACGCCTGCCAAACGCTTACTCTTGTATGTAGTTATACATGTGTATGTAGAAATGTAGAAACTGATATAAAAATTATATGTTAACAAAAATTGAAACAGATAACTTTTTATATATAAAAATCTAGCATAAGGTTCGACCTAATTTTTCGAAATTTTCCATTTGGGCCAAAATTTAATTCGTCCGTTTTGCGAATCATATAATAAATTACATAATTCATAAGATAACAAATATACATTCTGACTAAGTACCGGGTATAAAGTAGAGCCGCGGTCTTTGCCGCGGCTCAAGACGTTCCCCCTCGTTTAATAATAAAATTAGTTTAAAGTATTGGTTTTAACGATTGTATTGTATGTATATTTGCACCTTTTTCCCCAGCCATATTTTTTACGCGCCAAAACTTAAATTTTGAGCAGCCAATTTTTGTTGTGATTAGTGGTGATAATTCCACGACATGCAGATCAGGGTCGAAATATTCGTAAAATCGGAAAAACTCAACTAAACGCAACCAAAACTTAACTTTTTTGCCACCTCAAGGTCCCTTATGCTTCCCGATGTAAACGAAACTCGAGTTTTGCCTGAAACTCAATAATTCAATCGTATGGTAAACAGGCTATTAGGCCTCAAAGCAGCTAGGAAATCAGTATTTTAACATTTATTCAAAAATAGGGAATGCGATAGGCCCATACACCGTAAATAAGTTGCCGATGTGTAGTTACTGTGTAGTTGCCATGTAAAAATAGGGACTTATTTGCTGACCTATCTCGTTTAAGCCTTATATTAGACAGAATAAAATAAATAGAGTTATTAAAATTGGTCAATCATATAGAAAATTGTTCCATCTATCAGTTAAAATTATTCGTTCAGTATTCTGAGTCCTATTGAGCTAGTTATATTAAACATAATATCAAAATCGAAGAATGTGATTCAGTCGGTATTTTTGCGGTATATTTTTAAAGTGAGACCGCTCTTTTTGGTATATTTCTGACGGTCGGACGGTATGTTTTATCGATAATTCCGCGGCCACACTGGAAAACAAAGTGATTCATCGCCAATAAAACGTAAATTCCACAAAAACAAAATTTTGTAGTTGAGCCCAACTGCACAAGCCTTTTTACCTCATTTGAAATAGTAAA
Source organism: Drosophila azteca (assembly GCA_005876895.1). Taxonomy (NCBI): domain Eukaryota; kingdom Metazoa; phylum Arthropoda; class Insecta; order Diptera; family Drosophilidae; genus Drosophila; species Drosophila azteca. The sequence goes on from VCKU01000016.1 coordinate 974,809, forward strand.
TTCATCAAGCTGGGTAACGACATGTCCACCTCATCAATGGAAAGTAAGTAATTCAGTGCGATGACGCCATAGAGCACCCCACCAGACAGCCAGACAAAGAATCTTTCTCACCCATCCCCTCCCCCAACAGAACACCTCTTTAATCTAAAATTTGCGGTGAAGGAGCTGGAGCGCAACTCCAAGAAATGCGAGAAGGAGGAGAAGACGGAGAAGGCCAAAGCGAAGAAAGCCATCCAAAAGGGCAATATGGATGTGGCCCGCATTCATGCCGAGAACGCCATTCGCCAGAAGAACCAGGCCGTCAACTACTTGCGCATGAGCGCTCGCGTGGATGCTGTTGCCAGTCGGGTGCAGTCCGCCCTGACTACACGGAAAGTCACTGGCTCTATGGCTGGCGTGGTCAAAGCCATGGATGCGGCCATGAAAGGGATGAATTTGGAGAAAATCTCGTCGCTAATGGAAAAGTTTGAGTCGCAGTTCGAGGACTTGGACGTGCAGAGCTCCGTGATGGAGGGCACCATGTCTGATACTGTGACCACCTCGGTGCCCCAGGGCGATGTCGACAGTCTGTTGCAGCAAGTGGCCGACGAGGCTGGTCTCGAGCTGAACATGGAGCTACCGAGCGGCGTGCAGAGCCAGACTATTGGTGCCTCCACCGCGCAGGTCTCGCAGGAGCAGGATGAACTCACGCAGCGTCTGGCACGCCTAAGGCAGGCTGAATAAAACGAGCGGGACGCACTATAAGGAACTCCCTGCCAGCATTCGACGCCGTTGAATTTTTGTTTTAGCATTTAAGTACCGCAAAATATAAATAAGAACTATGTATTAGCCTTGTCTCCTAAATATATAAAATATTGCAAGAATCTATTAATGTCAGCATATTGCAGAGTGCGGCTGCTGGTGCTGCTGCGTTGTGGGACTGAGATTGGATTGCGGCTGTTTTGCACTTGCACGCTGCTTCCGGGGCTTGCGGGCGGGTGTCGCTGGTGGTACTGTTCCTCCATCTGGAGTTTGTTTGTTCTTCGGTTTCGGGCCTCGTCGCTTTTGCTCTGTTTTCCCCTTGGGATGTTGCGCCACCATGGGCACTGAACGCCAATTATCACCATGTTTGTCCAGCCGACGCTTTAACATCTCCACATCGAAATTTCGCCGTCTCAATGTCTTTTTTATAGCATTTACTCTGAAAAGAACTCAACAATATTGAAATTACCTTGAGAGAGTTGGATATGCTTACCTCATAACACAGCGCTCATTGTCCGCCTGTATCTTCTGGCATTTATCAAAGAGCCTTTCGACTAAATTTTGGTATATGTGGGACTTTTTGCTAAGCAACATTTTATAATTTCTTTGCGGTCCGAGAAATATTGTGAGTTGGACAGCGGAAATATTGTTTATTCCTCGATGTTGATATTCGGTTTAGATTGGCTAATTACCTAGGACCCTCAGCACTGAAGGAATTATTTATTACGATAAATTATTCCGTTTCCTACAATATTGGCCAATTTTGAGGTACTGTACTCACTTTTCTTTCATTCTTTTTAAAATATCTTAAAACAAAAAAGGTTTTTTTTTTTTTTTTTTTTTTTTGTGGATTTAAGTTACCAGACTACCCGTAAGTAGTGTGGAATTATTTGGCCGCCCGCCTATGTGAAGGTGGAAATTGCCAAGTCCAAGAGTATTGGGTTATGAAAAGATTACTTATAGTTTGACGTCGATTTTGTCAATAAAGTCAATTAATGTTTGGTACGAGCCGATGTTTTCTTTTTCAAAGAATTTGTGATGGGAAGTTTTGTCTTGTTGAGTTGTACTTTGTACACTTAAATATTATATGCGGGGCGTTATCGATACTATCGCATCTATCACAGATGTTATTAGGAACTACGTGCATTTTGGAAGGGTTACCACTAAGCAGTCTGTTGATTCTTTTAGCGTCAATGGCTTTCAGTTTGTGTTTGTTCATATACCATGGTTTGGATGAGGTTGAAGGAAATAGAGAACAGTATCCTCTGGGTTTGGCGCTTGCAAACTCGGCGTATTCTCTTTCCCATTCGGCTTTTAGACTTCTTTGAATCTCACATATTGCGTCTTTTAGGTTCCATTTTACCACTGTGTATTTACCCCGTCTATGGGCTTCTTTGGCAGCTGAGTCAACTGACGTGTTCTGAGGAATGTTTGTGTGTCCGGGTATGTAATGCACCTCTACCATTTTTAAGGATGTACTGTGGTTGATCTTCTCTCTGATTTTGTAGGCGATGGAGTTGTCTTGAATGGTCTTGGCCAGGATAAGAGCTCCGTTTCTGCTGTCCGTCAGGAACGCGACACGAGGGAAGCCGCTCGAGACAGCGTGATCCAGGGCCTTCTCAATGGCAAGCAGCTCGGCGGACAATGATGATAGAGTTTTGTGCGTGTAATAGCTGTCCACGAAGCCTGAACCGTCATGCAAAAACGCGGCATTTGAATGCCCCTCTGCCACTGACCCGTCAGTGTAGTAGACCTCGAAGCCTTCCCTATCCAAAAGCACCCTTTTTTCCCTGTGAAGAATTAATATACTGGCCTGGTCTATTGTATGTTTGTTATCCGCTGTTCCCTTGAAAAAGTCTATATCCGACTTAATTTTTTTGCAGTGCGAAGATCTGCTCTCGAATACCTCAACTCTTTCTAGTATGCTGCCAAACTCCCGATACGCCTTAGCATAGCCTGTGTTTATGTCCCTGTTTGCTGAGACTGTTTCACTCGCTGGGAGATTAAACGCAAACGCCTTGGCCAGCTCCTTCGCCGCCAGGAATCTCATTCTGTATTCTGGTGGGAGTTCTCCTGCCATGTGATATATGATCGGGACCGGGGTGCAGACTATCAAACCTAATGACTTCCTAAGGTGGTGATTGCAGTGGGATTTGATCTTTGCCAAGGCAGACTTGGACAGGTTGCAGAAAGACGAGCACGCGTATTCTAGTCTGCTTCTGACGAAGGCCTTGTGAAAAGTAAGCCCTCTCTTTGGGCTGACGCCATAGTGACATCCACTAAGCAACCTGAGAAATGCGCAGTTCCTGTTTGAATCCGATATGGCCTTCTCAATGTGACTGGAGGCTGAGTTGTTCGCTGAGATTGTTCTGCCTAAGTATTTCATCTGGTCTACTTGCCTGATTTCAACCCCTTGGTGCAAGATGTTCAGTGCCGTTTTACGGTTGTTAAAGTGAATCACCTTAGATTTCGATGGATTAAATGACAGGTTCAGTCTATTGCCTTTCGCTTCGAATATGTCTATGCTATCTTCCAGGAAGCGTTTCGCGATGGCCACGTCTTTGTGGAAGCAGACAATGAAGAAGTCGTCAGCGTATTGAAAAAGAAGGCAATTGTGATTGTTGATCACGTGAAGTTCGGCGGTGTATAGGTTGAATAGGGTTGGGCTTAGACAGCTTCCCTGGCTAACACCTCTGTCTACCTCTACCTCGCTCTTGCCCTTGATCAGAATTCGCCTGCTGAGAAAACTGGTGATCCATGCCGAGACACCTGGGTTGAACTGCATATCCCTCAACTTGCTCTCGAGTGTGTCCACTCTTACGCAGTCGAAGGCCCTCTGCAGATGCAGACAGGCCGCCACCACCTGATAGCCTTCTGCTTTCAGCGCAAGAACCTTGTTGATGAGATCGTTAATGCACAGAGCCGTGGATCGGTTCCTCCTAAAGGCATAGGACCTGACCGGCAGCAGATCATAGTTGGCTATGTGTTCATCCATTTTCAGCTTTATTAGTCCCTCTATGGATTTGAAGAGCGTGTTAATGAGACAGATGGGTCGGTGGTTTTGAATTGCGGTAGGGTCTGTATTCTTCTTGGGGATGGGAACTACCCTAATCCTACGCCATACTTCTGGAATAACTCCACTCAGCCAAGCCCTATTCATAATTTCAAAAACAACCCTTTTTTTCTGCACGGGGAGCTTCTGAAGCATCCTGAATGAGATACCGTCCGGACCCCTCGCCGAATTAGGATTCCTAGATTTTAGGAAGACGAGAAAATCTTCCAGTTCCAAGGGAACAGGATCCCCTGGGTCGAGCGGGGGGGGAATGGGGTTCGGCGGGGGACTGCTATTTGCCGTGGATGGAGTCTCTTTGACCAGTGTGAGGAAGCATTTATCGTCATCGTCCGTCCATTTGTTACCTACGTTTTTCACCTGCCCAAATTTCCTAAGATTCCTCACCCTACTCCACATTGAGGGCGACGTAGAGACCTCCTCAATGAATTCGGAAAAGTTCCGCCTTCTGCGCCCTTTGATATGCGTTTGTAGTGCTCGATCAGCTTCAACAGTAGCTCTAGCATCGTCTAACTTTTTGGTAAAATAAAATTTTTGTCTACAGGCGTTTCTTATTCGAAATAGTTTTTCTGTTTCCTTGTCCCACCATTTCTTGGCAACATATTTGTTGCTGTTAGAGATGGAGACCGTGTTTTTTTTGGTGAGGGAAACTACTTTCTTGTTGAGCTCCTCCAGTGTAGAGAATTCGCTTTCTCCAAGAACCCTGGAGATTCTGTTGTGCAGAACCTTCTTACCTCGCGTGGAGGCATTAAGCCCATCCGGCGAAATTACGATTGTGAAGTGGTTGCTGTTTGTGAGTTTGGAGCTCAGGACCTTCCAGGAAATACTTCCATTTCTAAAATTAGCAAACGAGAGGTCCAGAACCGAGAAAGCCAGTTGAATTTATTCTTACGTTTCAGACATTTGACATTTATTTTTTTATTTGTTTGATGGTTGTAGAGCTGGAGAAACATCGATGTTAAGGTCCGATAGTTTTTTCAAACACCGATTTCTTTGCCAGACACCCCTAAATGTAATCGATATGATTCCAATCGGCTCTGGCGGAAAATTTTCTCCAATTTGATATTCCGTTTAATATTCGTAGCTAACTAGGACCCTCAGGCTTGAGCACATAATTTTATACAATAGATAAAACAATTTCCTACAAGACTGACTAATTTTAAGGACTCTTTCTTTTTAGATTGTTTCTAAAATGACGTTTAAGCCAAGGTATAAAGCTTAAGTGAGCATGAAATACGACGTAAGAAAACGTAAGTGAGCATGAAATGTCACGTCATTTGGAAACAACTGGTTCTATGGACGTATAGATACCCTTTTTCATTTCATTAATGTTAAAATTATTTTTTCCTAGCTGCTTTCAAACGTAATTAATAGTGCTTTTTGCACATGTCTACATTTTTTGACCCAAAATTGCATTTGATAAATTTATTATTATTAACAAAGCGATCCCGATACCCATTTTCAGTCTTTATAAAAACACCAAAAGCCGTAAAATTTTCTGAGATAGAGACTTACTAGTTTCTGCAAAAATTGGTGGATTCTATAACATCCTTTCGTAGAGGGTATGAGAAATTGTTTGCGGCGAATTACGTAAGTGAGAGTGGCGAATTACGTAAGTGAGAGTGGGCATGACGTAAGGGGCAACGTAAGTGAGAGTGCGTCGAATTCACCACCAGCCAATTCGCTCGCTCGCCGTGACACGGTCTCACTTTAAAAATATACCGCGAAAATACCAAAAATATAACATATTCCTCGATTTTGAGATTCCGTTTAATATAACTAGCTAAATAGGACACTGAACCCTAAACGAACAATTTTATACGATAGATACATCAATTTTCTACAAGATTGACCTATTAAAACAAAATCCGCCTTTTGGATTCGGTCTAGAATAACGAAAACACTCCATGAGCAAACAGCTGATGGTGAGCACAAAGGTACTGAACGATATTTCTAGTCATCCGATACATATCTAATGAAGTGCAAGGAGTGTAACCTAGAAAGGGTGGTATTTTTGTTTTGTTTTCAAGCATCCACGGAAGAGATGCCAGACTAGTAGAATTCGTCAATCAGATTTAGAACGACTGAAACCACCAAAACGAAAGCGACTGTCTGGCAACGCAATGGCATTGTAGATAAATAAAAAAAAACAAATCGAATTATTTAAATAACATTGTGCTGCCAAAGGAATCTTCCATTAAATAATAAACGCAAAGCATGTCTGCGAATCCAAATGCATTGAACATGCCAACGTCAACAGCACCAACGCCGGCAGCAGCTGCTCAAAGCCCAACCACACGCAAAGCGATTGCAAATAACTTTCGCGAACTGACCAAAGACCCAAAAAAACTGGAAGAAGCCGCTAATCAGCTGTATGATTCGCTTCTAGAAGACGCTGTGACCGGTATTTTCATTGAGGTTCATCACTTGCGCAAAACTGGCAATCTGTCGGCCCTGGACGGAGTGCCTGAGGAGTCGTCGCACCGCATTTGCGAAGTTCCAAATTTGGATATATTTGGCGTTTCCACGGCCAAAAAGGCCATTGATTGCACCTGCCCCAACTGTGATCGACTGGTGGCTGCAGCACGCTTTGCCCCACATCTTGAGAAGTGCATGGGAATGGGCCGCATTTCGTCCCGCATTGCATCCCGCCGTCTGGCGACCAAGGAGGGCAGCAATGCCAGCTCAAATTCCTCGTATGTGCATTCTGGAGCCAATGCAGGCGGCACCGACGACGAAGACGATGTCGACTGGTCATCTGATAAACGCAAAAAGAAATCCACACAAAACTCGCGCAACAATGGCTCCAAAAAGAACAATGGCAAAACGTTTTAAACAGCTCCCGGCAAAGTGGCGCAATCATTGAGAAATCTATTAAATTTCCATGCATTGTAAAAAGAAACAATTAGTTTCCGTCTTTGTCTATTGCGTAAACGTGAACATAGTCAATCTCCAGCGAGGTCTTCTCCCAAGTATCTTTTTTAATCAGCTCCTTAAACTTGGTAGCAGCTTTTGGCATGCTGTTTGAAATTATTTCTTCTTTGTGTGCAGGCATTAGAACATCATCGTCGAAGTTCATGTCACCGCCAGCAGTGAGGCCCAGGACCAGATAGCACTGTTTGTTGAACGGAACATAAAGGTTTGTTAGGATGTATCAGATGATAAAATATCAAAATTAAAGATCTTCCCTCTCATCACCTCACCTCGTCATTATTGAACCTAGAGAGAATTGTCGAATCGGTTATTGAGCCAAAGAACTCGCCATCCACCTTAAAACCGATCATTTTCTTCGTCCAAATTATCGTATAGTTATGAAAATCATTAAAATAATGATCATCTTTGGTTTTTACAACCCAATTGTCCTTATGTCGGATACGAGGTTTGGCGTTCCAGATTAAAGCACTTCCGAATAACGATCTTCCATCGAAATTATAACGACCTTTATCCTGAAGAAGAGCGTTACCCCTAGCGTAGAGCCGAATTTGATCTGCGAAACTTTCAGTAAAGTCGAACTTCTTCGGCTGCAAAGCCAGGTCTGCAAGGAAAAGTAAGCGATTGCATAATTATACCTCATATTCGATTGATTCACTTACATGGGAATAGCCAGTTGCCTTTGGCCATTCGGGCACTGATCTCAACTCTTCCGAATTTGAAGGAGAACTTTTTCGAGTGTATCTTAGCAGACCGCACAGGGGGAATGTCTGACAGAGGGTTGATTTGTGTTGGCCCACATGCCAGCTTGCATTTGTACTTATTGCATGTACACTGCTCCAAATAAAAATACTTTTGTTTGCCGTAATTGCCCATGGTCATATTGATCTGCAGGGTGTTGTTGGATATATAGGAATTTTTTGTATCGGATACAAAGGTTACATATTCCTGATACTGTCCACCAGTATAATGCGATTGAACCTCATGTGTCCAATTTTCTTCTATTTTTTGACCATCATTAAAGTTGTCCTCGAAGATAAGGTCCCCGCTCGCAATGTTTTTCCGATACGTTTTCGTAGATTTTGTCAATGTCTCTCCTCTGACTTTCACTGGTTTACATTTCGCGACATCTATATTTTTTTTGTATGATACAGAGGCATCCAAGTGTGCCAGTCCATCCTTATCGATGGTGTATACAGAGCTCACGCTGCTGATCACGTTGTTAGTGCCTTCCATCAGAGTATGCACTCTCAGCTGGGCATTCCTGGTGATATTCTTGGGGAGAATCAACTTTGTTTGCCAGGGTCTCTGAGACGTGTACGAATAGTTGTTGTTCACACATTCATCGTTCAGCACCTCAGCTTGAAAAAGTGTTGACTGGACGCCTTCAAGCCTCCCCGGTAGCGATATGTACACCTCATTGTGTTTTACTTTTACCACAGCGTTCGAAAAAACGAATCCACTCAAGGACCGCACTAGCAGGCTGGTCAGCCAGAAAATCACGTACCTACTCTTCATAACGGACAATGATTAACTGAGACTGCACAGCGATCGGGTCGTTGAGCGCTCCGATAACCTCTTCGAAAACCTCTTGATAATAGCTAGCAAATAAACATAAACATATTGGAAAAGAGATTATACCATGCATTCTTTTTTAAGAAGTACTTGATATTACAACCTATATAGTACAGATCAAAAACAATCATATTCAGATTCATATTCATATTCATATTTTTCATTATTATTCATAATTATTTATTATTTGGGGATCCACCAAAAGCCACCACCACCCATATACAGATGTACTTTAGACCTCTAGTTTAAGACGTAAACATTTATAGCATATTATTAGTCATAGTCGGTAATAGAATAAACTTTGACGGATTTAATGACTAGCTCTGGTTGTTTCCAAATAAAGTTACCTTTTGGAATACGTATGCTATTGATCCGTTTAACGAAAGGTCTTTTCTCAAGTGAAATACGCGATTCGGGAAAATTATACTCTCCTCCGACAGTCACTCCCAGAATGATTTTGCACTGAAACAAAAAATGTTTATAAGATATACTTGTTGTACTAAGCCATATACTAAGCCACACACAGCCGCACCTCTCTAACGCTCTTATTTAACTTATCCAGGATGTGCCTATCGGTTATTTCAGCGTAGGGACGTCCATCCACCTTGAAAATAATAATGTCCTTCTTCCAAATGGCCGTATAAGTGTGAAACTCTTCGCCAAAGTGCTTGTCGTTAAATTGCTGGTGCATAGTCTCATAACTATCGGAGTGGACAGTGACTCCGCCGCAGAGGTTCGTGCCACCGATCTCGGTCCCTGCATTGTCCTTGAGTCGCTCGTTTCCTCGAACTATGGCAATGCGGATGAAATGGCCCGTGTCGAAATTCAGCGAGAGTACTATATGAAAATGTGAAATATATAGATACCTACTCGTACATATGTAATTATGCATATATGCAGCGCTGTATTATAATTACCTGGGTATAGCCAGTCTCCGATTGGCACTTTGGCTTCTATTTCGATTCGACCATACTTGAAAGAAGAAATAGACTCAATGCTGGCCGAATTATACTTTGGCTGATGTATTGGACTCTTATAGTTGAGGCTGCCGCAGTATTGTCGAATATTTGCTTCCAATGGTATGGTACAATTTTCAAGATGAAATGGATTTCTTTGGCCATAGGTGTGCCGGGTGACTCGCAGATGTAAGGCATTATCCTTCACATATAAATTGTTAGTATTAGTCACAAAGGCTACAAACTCGTAGTAGGGATCCGGAAGCCGTGACAGCTGCATACGTTTCCAGTTATGTATCCAGCTTTCATTTTCAAATGTTTCACAGAAGATCATTCGTTCACCGCATGTACAAGGCTTTTCATTGAAGTAAGAAGTTGTTGGCATGCAAAGGCTCTGGGGACGGTCGCAATACCAGGGCCGACTTGGTGCGATGGAATATTTCCTCACCGGATTCACTCCACTGGGTGTAATCTGGAACGCCTCGCTAAGAGTCTCGTTTTGATGAGTTTCAACAATGACCGATAGTTTGAGGGTATCATTTAGGTGCTCCTCCGTAGCCCAGGGATGTCCTGAATTTGGGTCGCTTCTATAGTTATAGGTAGGACCCCTGTTTTCATTGTATTCGGTGCAGTAAAACACCGACGAAATATTTTTGTTCTCTATGAAATGGTCCATTTTTTTTACTGATCTATCTCAACAACATCAACACAACGCTCACCTTTCAGCCATACCCAGACCGAGTTGTCGTTTTCCGTATAATTTAGTTGTGGTTGAATCTGAAAAGCCCCTAAACCGAGCACAAGGCCAGCTACCGAGAGCAGAAACAAACCCGGCTTCATCATCTTTCGATGCGCGGCACAACTGAAGTGGGATGAACATTATACTTATAGGGGCTGTCAGAGCTTTATTAGTGATAAGATTCTGACCGTGCATAATGTACACATGTGTAAAATAAAATATTATCAGTTCGCATAGACACGTATATAGTCGACCAATAAGGACGGCTGCTTCCAAGAGGGAAGCCAATGCTCTTTCGCCTCAAAGAAATTCAGCTTAGCCTGCGGATGATAATTCCTCCACGGCTTCTCGTAGGTGGCAGTGCGCAAATTATCCACAAAGTCTCCAAAGCCACCAACAGAAAGTCCCAGAGTGATGTAGAACTAAAATTGTAAATGCATGTATGTACATATGTACGTGTGTGTCTACATCTAAATAAATGTTTTCGAAATTAAAATACGTTACCATTCGATCGAATGGCGCCATGGGTCCACCCCTCTTCCATCTTGTATTCAAGTCCAGCTCCGCAAAGCCACTCAACATCTCGCCATACACCTGTCCGTCCACTGAGAAGCGCAGACGCTCGCTGTTCCAGTCCAGACTGTAGGTATGAAAATCGTCGCCAAAATGTATGTTTCTTCGCTGACTGACCCAGATATCCTCGCGCTGGAGGGCATCCGTGGAGAGGACTGGTCCGGCATACAAAACCCGACCATCAACAAGTTTGCCGTGCGGCATCCGAAGCTTGGAGTTTCCCCTGGCCATGGCCACTCGCAGCTGACCCGACTCGTATCCCGTCTGGCCGTACCATTCTGTCAGGGGTTCCAACAGGAGCAGGGGAACCAGCCAGTCCCCCTTTGGCATTTTGGCCCGAATTTCTATACGTCCGTATTTAATGGCAAATGATTCCTTGGTGCTGACCCGAGGAACCACAATCGGAGGCATGATGGCACTGGGACCGCTACCGCTGGTGTGCAGCATACACTCCTTCTGCCGGTTTTGCGTGCCAGTGCAGCGCTCGGAGAGATCCAGCCGGGAGTTCGATATGGACAAATCTGGGCGATAGCTTGACCACAGAATGGGTTCGATCACAAGGTTGCCATCCTGGACTCTTGCCTTACCGTCGTACAGCACAAACTCGGCGTCTTTGGTGTCCAGGGGTACGCGGACTTCCTGCATCCAACGGGACTCGTTCAGCTGGTCGAAGGCCTCCTGGAACAGCAGCTGCCCCTTGCAAATGGGTGACGATGAAGCTGGTGATATTGTCGTTGAAGATGCTTCGCATGCTCCGGGTTCTGCTCTCTCAGACGATGACGGCGAGTTGGATTCCTCAGTGTTCAGACTGTTGCTCTCTGTTGGATACTCCTGCTCGGGAGAAGAGCAATCCTTGGGCAGATTCGCACCGGACAATGTGCAAACATAAATGGGCTGCTCTAGGTCCTGGAAAATTGCCCTTTCATGCTGCACACTCGTCCAAATGTACAAAACATCATGAGCCCTCAATGGGACAGAAAGAAAATCATGTGACCAGCGATTGTTATGCGGTTCCACCAGCCGGGTGCTGTACTGACCCTGAGTAAACGAAGTGAAATTCCGATTGCGATTCACATTGAAAGCCACCAGCCTCACGCCAGTCTCATCTGTCAATAGAGAGAAAGATATGAGCACTCTTCAATGAACCACAAGATACTCGTACTGATCTGGTTTATTACCTGGAATTGACACCCGAAAGCCATTCTCCAACACCTCCACCTTGGCCGTGGGCACCTTATAGCCTTCGCTGTGGCCAATTCGGGTCCAGATCAGCAGGAATATGCCAATTGTTGCTATTCCATGCATTCTCAGGCTTCTTCTCATACACTTTGTTCCTACCCAGCGTTGATCTGACTCAACCTGAGCCAGCAAGGTGACGGTGGCAGTGGCGGCTGCTGTCTGTCTTCCAGACCGGTTCTCGTGTATTGCGGTATTGCGATTATTTGCCAAGACTCAGTTTGGTGCATTAAAATCTACATAGGCACATATCGGCTCTAGCTCTGAAGAGGTTCTCTGCAAACATTTTCTACAGATCCAGTGTTAGACGCCAAAAAATATCAGTTCCAGCGTTCTAGGGAACTCAGATTAGTGCACGAGAGCGAGATGATTGAACTATGGCTCAAAGCTTTGCTGTGTGGCGATAACGCAAGCTTGTTCGATCTGAGATTAATGTGAGCTTGTAATCGAAATAGCTCAAGCTTTTGAATCAAGATTTTTTTCACCAGTTACATCTCGACTTCTAAGAATTGTACGCTAAACGGATGAATAATCTAAACGCTACTTGAATAATCTGAAAGCAATTAAAACTGCGTCATGCGCTGGAAAAGTGTTTTCTGTTGCAGCCTGTGGCTTCTGTTGCTGCAAAGTTATGAAAATGTGGCTTTTAAAATACCCAGCATTGACTTTGAAATGCTAAATGAACTCGGCTTTGAAGTGTCCATCCCAGGTAATGTCCAGTGGCAAGGTCAGGTTGATAAACTTCATGATGGAAAACCGTGGGAAACTGTTTTTCAGATGAGCCTGGCATGCAACGGGTCTTCTATATGCTCCAAATAGATGACAACTGTCCGGCTCTGATGGACTACATCACGGAGTCCAACAACGGAAGCTGGATCAGCAGGCAAAAGACGAGTCTGCAGAACAATGACAAGCTGCAAATTTCAGTTCTAGTGCAGTTCAACGACGAGATCTACGAGAAAAGCGAGACTCGGGTGATTATTAACACTCGATTGCTGACTACCCGCGACACCCGTTCGCGGAGCATTACCTATCCCAGCGGGGAGGGTGAATGCCAGGCCTATTTGGCGCCACAGAAGCACGCCAAGCGCTGCAAGCCTGCTCAGAGCATCGTCAGCAAGAGCCGGCAGACCTGTCAGGGTGAGCTGCTCTTTGAGGACAACTTCAGTGGGGCGCAGTTGAATCGCAGCACGTGGAAGCATGACATACGCCAGCGCATGTATCATGTGGAGGAGGAGCTGGTGGCCTTCGATGATGCCCCGCAATACTCGTACGTGAAGGAGGGCAATCTGCACATTGTACCCATTGTGGCGAGCGAGGTGGTCGAGGGCAGCTTCAATCTGGGAGATCGCTGCACAGCCGTCGAGAGTCCCGAGCAGGAGTGCAAAATTGCTCAGGGAAGCTTTTACACCATCAAGCCTCCAGTTTTCTCTGCCCAAATCCACACAAGGAACTCGTTCAGCTTTAAATACGGGAAGATCGTGGTACGGGCAAAGCTCCCAAAAGGCGACTGGCTCTTTCCATGTAAGTTCCAATACCAGACACATGTTTTGATATCGGGTACTCGAAGAGTATAGATTCGATTTGTGGTGATAAAGGATGTGTGTAACGCCCAGAAGGAAGCGTTTCCGACCCCATAAAGTATGTATTTTCGGGATCAGCATCAATAGCCGAGTCGATATAGCTATGAAAAATAACCTAGAAATGGCTATTACCAAATTTGGATCAGGTCGAACTACTATTAAAGCCAGAAAGACAAATTAAATTTCAGTCGCTAGGCAACGCCTGCCAAGCGCTTACTCATTCCATCTCTCTCTCTCTCGCACACACTTCCACGTCTCGTATGTGTTATACATGTAGCATAGGGTTCGACCTAATTTTTTGAAGTTTTCCATTTCGGCCAAAATTTAATTCGTCCCTCTTGCGAACATATAATAAATTACATAAATCTAAAGATCGCATACATATATTCTGACTGAGTACCGGGTATAAAGTACACAACGTTCCCTCTCGTTCTTATTTAAAATCTGTGTACCTCCCCTCAGACCTGATGCTGCAACCCGTGTCAACATATGCAGAAACACACTATGCCAAGCAACTGCGTAAGTGTGAACGATCCTAAAGGTGCATCCAACGTCTCAGTCGCCGGTTATTCTTAGGTATTGCCTATGCAAGAGGAAACGCTCACCTGCAAAGCAATCAACAGGAGGACATCTCCGGGAGTCATCTGTATGGTGGAATGGTGGTCTGGCATCACGGACGGGCTGTGCAGTTCCTCAAGGATCGTTTGAGTAAGGCTCATTACGGGGATAGTTTCCACAACTACACAATGATATGGCAGCAGGACAAGATCACGTTAATGGTGGACGAAGATATCTATGGAGAGCTCTACGATGGTTTGCCCTATTTCAATGAGAAGTGTTTTATCATTTTCGGCGTTACTGTCGGTGGATTTCTCAATTTCGACGACAGCGTACTGGCCAAAGACGTAAAACCATATCACAACCGGGAACCGCGGGCGGCTCTTTCCCTTTGGCAACAGCGCAACACCTGGGCACCCACATGGGGTAAACACAGTGCCATGATTATAGATTATGTGCGTGTCTATGCAGAGTAAAACACTTATTTTATTTTCACTTTCACAAGCAGGCGCTGCAGTTAGAAATTGCTAAATAAATTTGAACTCGGCGATATTTCCCTCCCATCTCTGGCGATGTTTCTATACCATCACTGGCAACAGTGCCTTCGATAATTTTCCAGCAGCTGTCATCGTTTTCGTGCATTTGCTGCCAGTTTTGCTGAGTGTGTTTTTTTTCGAGGAGCAGATAAAATAGCAGGAAAAAAGCAGCTTTTCAACGATCATTCCCATTTTCAAGCAAAAGTAAGCAACCAGAAGAACACAACGGCACACCATGCCTTCGGCTGCTACCACAACTACCAACAACAACAATAGCAAGGAGAAACGCGCCTCGGTCAGCTCCATCGGTGGTGGCGGCGTGGGCGGAATCGGAGGCAGCGGGAACGGTAGCAGCTCGAGCACTACCAATGGGCAGCGGAGCAATAGCCCCAGCCTGACCGATAAGTCGGCACCGGCGGCGGATGGCAGCCAAACCGATTTGACCAACAACAATTCGAGCAATGGAAATGCTGCCAAAGCACTGAAGACGGCCGCATCTGCGACTGCCGTTGCTGCTGCTGCTGTTGCCGAACCGTACAATCCATTGAAGCAAATGCTGGTCATCATTGAGCACAAAATTCGGAACTTGGAGAAGCGCAAGGTCTGTATAAATGGGAAAGCCTACAATGCAAAAAGTCCACCTGCCCAAAAAATTTGGAACAAAGGATTTACAATTTGTTCTTCGCATTGCCCTCCATTTTTATTTTCGTTCTCTTGTGTTGCTTTGTTTCATTTCGCCTTTCCCCCCTCTCGTGGCTGGCAGATTTTTCGCGACGCCATGTTTTATATCGCACAGTGTTGCCAGCCTTGGCTGCTCAATGTTCTGGCCGGGCCGGCATGTCCCATTCGCACATCCAACAGCTGAGAGTCTGCCAGCAGTCTGGCAACACCATAGCCGGTGGGCAAACTACATTTTTGTTTGCCGTTTTTTTCTTCTCTTTTGTTTATATTCAAAGCCATGAGTAATGTCATCTGATTCATAAAATTTTTTGATAAACAGACAAAATTGGAATCTTATCGCGCCATACAAACAGGCGGCAAGGAACTGAGCGCTGACCAAGCATCTGCTGTGGCCAAATACGATGCGGTCCTGGCCAATCTGGAGTTCGCCCGCGAGCTGGCCAAGCAAATGCAACAGCAATCCAAAGAGGCCGAAAAGGAGCAGAAGATAAAGGCACGCAAGGTAAGCCACGTGCTGCATCCTTAGAAAATTCATTGATTATTTGACAAATCTTCTATTTGAAGGACAACCAGGCCAAGGCACTGGCTGAGACAGCCAAGATTCGGGAGGTTTTGATCATTCAGAATGTGCTGAACTGCTTCAATGACGAACAAGTTCGAAACGATTTCCTGGCCGGTGAGAATGGAGCGCAAAAGTTGGAGAGCAGCGAACTGGAGGTTCTGGAGAAATTGTAAGTAGAGCCATACCAAGCAATCTTGAACTAATTCTGTTTTCACTCATAGCTGCAATGAGACCCAAACCCGTCGCCCGGAAACTGCAGAAGACGTAAGCTTCCTAGCCACTGCTCAGAAAGCGGCCGAGCTATTTTCCCTGACGATCAATGCCAAGCCAAAGCTCTACGGTGAAATCACCTTCGAAAAGGTCCGTGCGCTTTTCCAACAGATCCAGGACAGCGGCTATCTGGATAAGTACTATCAAGTGCCGGTTGAAAACGCGGTGGCCAACAGCACGGACAGTGGAACTGGAAGCGGCGAGGGTGATGTTGGGGAGCTGCTGCTGAACGATGGCTCTGGAGAGTTGGATACGGAGATGCCTTCCGAGCCGTCAGCTCGCAACTCTCTGGAGGAGGGTCTTGATAAAGTTCATTTGGGTGGCAATCCTGAAATGGAGCAGCAACAGCTGCAACATGAACGCCCAAATCTCCTTCTGCTTGAGCCTCAGCACCAGCGCGCTCCAGTGGAGCAGCAGCAGCCTCAGCCGCCGCAAAACATGGTAGTGCAGCAGCCTCCGATCTCTCAACCAACGACCACGCCAGTGCATGTTGTGTATGCTTCGCCGCTACCTCCTCAGCAACAACAGCCACAACCGCCTCATCCACACAAGCTGCTGAGCAGCCCCGTGAATCTCCAGGCCTTGCAGACGGGAGCAGCTCCTCCTCCCCCTCAGCAGCAACAACAGCAGCCGCCTCCGCCTCATTTCGCACCCTCAGTTCGTGCCGTGGAGCAGAATTACTTCAAGCAGCCACCGCACCCCCAGGCAGCAGGCTTGCAGGCTCCAACACCACAGCAGCAACAGTTTATGCAACAACTGCGTCCTTTGGCGGAAGTTTTGGGCACAGGAACCTTCCACTTTCTGCAGGACAGCGAACTGGACAATCCTGAGGTCTTGGCTCCTCCGCCACCATCCAATCAGGGATTGATTTTTGAGGCTCGTCCACACTACATTGAAGAGCCTCCACAGGCCATACAAACCCTGACCTTTACAAATCAATCGTTCCCCTCGCAGCCGCAACCGAAGCCCCAACCGCAGGTTCCTCCACCGCAGCAGCAACTCTTCTCGCCAGTTTTAATCCACGAGCAGCGACAGCAGCAGCAACAGCAACCTATGTTAATAATGGCACGTCTACCGCCCCAGCAGCAGCCTCAACCACAAACGCATCTGCCTCCACAGCAGGCTCCTCAAGGCATTGGCATGCAGCCAGGAGACGTGACCTCAGTCTTTCCCTATGATAGTGCTGTTGTGACCTACGAGCAACAAATCCAGCAGCAGCTGAAGGAAAAACAGCAGTTGGAAGAGCCCACTATAGTGAACAAATCGTCTGCCGGAGCTGGGGGCGATGTGGAGAGCAATGATTGGAATGCCCGTAATAACGACACCAATGCCGCCGCCACTGCTGCGCTTACGAATGTCTTGAAAGCCCAGTCCTCGTCGATAGCAGCAGAGTCCACACCGCCAGCACCTCCCAACAAATGGAGTTCGGAAATGAATGCCATGAGCAGTGCCGCCTCGAACGGCAGCAGCAACAACAGCCATAAGCAAGAGTGGGCCACTCCCCGTGACAATAGCAGCGGTAGTGGATATCCGGAGAACGAAGGCAATAACCATTGGAACAGTTCTCAGCAAGATGGACGACGCAATTCCGGTAACTATCAGCGCCGCAGTGGTGGAGGGGATGACAGACGAGATCGGGATCGGGATCGTGACCGCGACCAGGGTGGACGAGGCGATGAGCGTCGTAATGGTGGCGAAAGAGGCAGCTATCGCTCGCGTCAGTACGGAAACTCGACAAACGGGCGCAATCCCGGTGGCAACAGTGGCGTCTACTTCCGCAACAATGAGTCTGGAAACGGAGGCAACAACTACTATCAGAATGGCGGCGGAGTCTACAACAAGGAGTCACGCTATGACTCATCGGGCGGCGGTGGAAGCTATCGCGGTCAGCGGGGTGGAAACCAGCAGAGAAACGGCAACGGATCGTTTGGCGGTGGCAGGCCCTTGGGCGATCGCGGTCGAGGCGGAGCGGGTGGCCAGCAGGGAGCTGGAGGTGGCGAGCGCGGTGGCTACATAAACCAACGTCAGACCCAGCCACAGCGCATGCCAATTGGATTGGAGAACAAAAACTGAGCAAACAATACGTATTATGTACCAATAAACAAAAAGGAAAACTTCATGCAAATCACACAGAACACACACCACACCACACAGATAGCGAACACAGATCATCCACATGCAAGCAAAGGCAACGTAGACGTACAATTACTATTACGACGTTAGACTCCAAACAAGAAAATATGAAGATTAACAAATTCGTCTAGAGCAAATCCCAATTAGGGGCAGGGAAAACGGCGGCGGCAGCAACAGCAGCAGCAGCAAATGAGAAATCCGATTCTTGCGCATTTTTGAAGACCATGTATAATTCTTTCCCTTAATTACGATTCATTTACGTATTAATAAAAACAAAATAGTTGTTAGAAATTCGAAGAAAACTTCAGAAGCATTACAACTATATACAGGAAAGAGAACGCTGTAAGGGTTTCTAAAACTCCCAGACAGGTCAGGACAGGACAAGACAGGAAGAACTTCTATACAACACAAAAGATGAGCAAAGTACATAACTCAGAAAGTCTCTCCCATCCCCTTCTCCTCGAACAACCTTAACAATTATTCTGTTCGGCTGCGCTGAAACTGATCTAATAACGAACAGAGACCGAGTGCGGGGGGAAATAAAAAGTATTTATACGTCTTAGAAATTAAATAACAATTCTGAAATATACAAATTAATTACTATTACCTATATATATAAACGAAGGATAAATATATTTTTAGTTTTTGCTCTTACTGTCATGTTCTATCCCATTTCAACATACTTTTTTTTTTTTTTTGTAGTTTTGCCAAAATTATACACACAAACGAAACGAAAAAAATGCAAAACCACTTATGAAAATAATAGTTGTAATTAACTCTATGCGAAAAAAGAAGAAGCGTGCACACTAGCAGTGCATTATAAATGAAATGAAATGATTTATGTATTTGCAAAATAGTACATACATTAAACAAAATTATGTATATGTAAGCCATTTGTTGATTTTAATTTTTGAGGGAGGTCTGAGGCAGTCTCCTTACACTTTACACTACCCTTACCCTTGCACATCGACCAGGGCTATCGGGTATGGTATTACGGTAAGCATCAATCATAGCTGCTCTGCAAACATACAATTTTGTGTCCATCATATCAAGGATGTTTTTTGCCGATCACAAGAAGCTATGGAACGCCCAGATTGATCCACAAATAGTAGAATGCCAGGATTCGCCCACAAATAAGGGAGAAAACAAATAAACAAAACACATATGTATGTGTTGTTGTACAAAAACTTTCAACTTGCGACCGTTCATACGACAGAAAATGAGAAATTCTGAGCTGGGGATACCAGGCGCATAGAAATCAGCAGAAGGTAACTGGTCTTTTTTTTGTATTGTGCAGTGGCGCCCCTACCGGCGAATTCTTGAACTACTATTGCTTTCTGCTGGTTTCTGTTCGCCTGGTATCCCCAGCTCAGAATTTCTCATTTTCGACCTAAAAAATGTTCCTTGGCTATACATATCTCGGCTATTAATGGGCCGATCAGGGCGTGGCATGCCTTTTCGTGATCAGGAGAGTCCTGCCAACCGATTGGCCAATCGACAGTCTGGATCCCCACGATCCTGGGAAAGTAGGTCCATCGCCGATCTGGCCCTGTTTGGCCGAGATATACATATGTACATAGCCAAAGAAAGTAAATTCAGAGCTTGGATACCAGCGCTATAGCTACGATTTTTCTCGTTCGATCTGAACGATCAGTTGGCGTCAAAGAAAATATAGATATTGCTTTTCTAGAACTCAGACTTTTCCCATCAGATCTGGGCGAGCCACGTCTTCTCGTGAGAGCGAGATCGCTAATGCGCAGACTTCAAGGACGATAAGGATATGCCTTAGACTGTCTTAGCTTTATTTTTTAATCTATTTTAAATTAAGTCGATATAGCTAGTATAAGCTATAGATCCGCCTTTTCTCGTCTCCTCGAGATCGAGGGAATCTCCTTGATGGAGTGCTTATCAAGGATGAATGATATTTTCTTCAGCCATACACACAAATTCAGTTATGACTCCTTTTCTGGCTCCTTTTTCCCGCTATCCACGGCTCCGGAATCGCACAGAAACCAAAGACCAACCAATATTAGTGTAATTCCAATACCAGACAATGCGGTTAGCGGCTCTTGGTATACCAGCGTGCCTAAAAGAAACTATAAACAAAGAATTTAATCATATCCGTAACAATGTTTTGTGGGGAGTACCTACAGATAGCACATAGTTGGACGCGGCAGTCAGCACAACGCAGGTTAGGGTCTGCTCTGTCATTTGTAGCGCTTTAAGGAAACAGCGCAGGTTACAGACATTACAGATCACCATCAGGACCAGTGGTAGCAGACGCAGCAGACCAAATCCTAGAGATCAAAACACAATTAATAATTACTTTTGAGACAAAATCTAAAATATTTACCCAGATACGAGGTATCGGAAAAGTTTACTCCGGCTGAATCTTGAAAATGCAGCAGCTTCTGTGCGGTCAGGTGGCTGGGCAACTTGCCAAAAAAGCTACCGCCGGCAGCACAAGCGCCTGCCACTAGGCTATAGCGGTATTTTGCCAAGGATTCCATTTAATTCCAATTCGTATAAATTATAAAAAAAATAAAATAAACACACAAACTGTGGAATCAGCTGGTTGGCAGAGCTGCCAACTCGTGTGTAGTAAAATTAGTATAGCAAGCAGTAGACACCAGAGGGCGCTGTTCGTTTGGCGCCAAACCTTCCATTCGAATAAACGCGAAACATTTGGTGAAGGTATTTATTTTCTCTTTCATTTGTTTATTTTAGAAAACATTCTGCTAATGCCTTGACAATTAAATCGAACAAAGTCTCATTTGCTAATTGCGCGTTGTATTTTTGTGTTTGTGTTGTGTTTCTCTTTATCTTCTCCTGGAATTCTACATACTATATACATAAATTATACAATTGTTCTTGTATCTCTCCAAAAAACTCAATTCACACGCTTGCTGAACAAAGTAATTGCAATAAAAGGGTACATTTAGAGAAGACAAAGCAAAATCCTAATGCTGGCTGGCTATAATCAATTCAATTCAATACAATACAATTCAAACGTGTACACATTTATTTATTGGTTTGGAAATTGCTTAAGTGTTTTGCATTTCATTTCGTTTTGTTTCGTTTCGTTTCATTGCTTTGCTTTACTTTGCTTTACTTTACTTTATCGTTTTAACTACAATTTTGCTATCGTATATTTAATTAAATATATTTCATACTTTTAGCATAATACTTAGCTTGTCTTGTTCACCCTCGTCTTGTTCTCAGTTCTCACACACTCATACCTCTCGCAATCTCAAACTCTCGCAAACAAATCTAGTGAACAATCAGCAATCAACAAGAGTCCTTAACCATTCTATATAAATAGTTTTGCTGTTCTTTTTGATTTTGATTCTCATTTTACATATGTAATGTATGTATGTATGTATGTAATGTACGTATAGACTAAGGTAAACTGCTCACATTTATTTTGTTGGATAATCTTTAAAATGTTTTCATATTCATATAGATCTCATTCTCTCTATCTCTCCATATATATTTCAATGCACATATATACAGAGAGTTGTGTTGTTGTGTGTATATATATAAATTTGTATCGTATAATTTGTTGTGTTGTATAGTGTAGTGTATGTAGCTTTTTTTATAGGAAAATGCAACGACTTTGAGCCGTTTATGGGGAAGAGCTCACAGAATTGAACTCTTTGTTGGATCAAGTTTTCTGGTTTATACAATTAACAATTCTCAACGAATTTTCTCACTACATTTCTAAAAAAAAAAAAGACACTTTTGTTTGCTTGCCTACACAATCCCCATGTAAAAAATGGTCAAATCTATCTATCTGACAAATCTTTGCGATTCTTCTGGCATTCTTCATTGATAATGCCTGCTTCGCTTCTCTTGGTTAATACCCTGTTATTCAGTTGGAGCGTGGAGCAGTTGAGTGCTGATGCTGATCCTACATGAGGACGCAGCACTTGCGGCTGGAACTGGTGCTATCGCTGACCACGTCGCCCGTGATCCCGCTAAACTTGTTCACCGAATTGCTCGTTGCCGGCGATCCGGCCTCAAAGTCCAGCAGGCTGCCGGGACCGCCACCACCCATGGGGCCCAGTCCCAAAGGTTGTGTGGAAATCGGTGCGCTTACTCCTGATCCTGTTGATGCTGATCCTCCTGCTGCTCCTCCTCCGCCACCGTTGCTGTTGCTGTTGTTGTTGTTGCTGGTGCTGTTGTTATTGTTGTTGTTGGCTCCTAAAACAGAACCATTAGTTGTTGTTGCTGTTGCTGTTGCTACTGCCGCTACAATGGGATTCGATGCTGTGGATGTTGTAGTCGTATTCGTAGTGGTATTTGATGATAATTCAAAATTGTTAAGGACATTCGCAGTGCGTGAGAGGGAGCGCTGTTTCTTCAAGTTCGACAAGGTCGCAGCACTGAAGCCATCCATGTTGGCAGCATGCTGCTGCTGCTGCTGATGCTGATGTTGCTGCAGCAGCATTGCATGTTGTTGGAGCTGCTGCTGATGATGCGTGCTGTTCGTGTCTGTGTGTATTTTTGTTGTGTGTGTGTGTTGTGTGTGTGTGTTGTGTGTGGGTGGTATTTGTGGGTGGTTTTGCGTTGATGATGATGATGAGACAAACAGGCAGGCAGGCAGGCAGGCGGGCAGGCAGGCAGACGACACAGAACGAGCGACAACAACAAACACAAAAAAATAAAAAAAAAAGAATAGAACAGAACAGAAACAAGCAAATGTTATTTAACTTTTCTCTCTTTTCATTTCCTTCTGGGAGTAACGATTTTAATACCCTATAACCATGTGTGCGGAGGAGTTAGTTATAGGTGGATTATGATGCATGCAATTTAAGGGAAGGAGAGAATGACCATTATCTACCAGATTGCCGAATCTGGATCATATCGGATCATTATCATAGCCAGAATGAAGAAAATCATTTACTCATTCTGTCTCCCTCTCGCTCTCTATCTCTCACTCACTCTTAATCATGTTTGAGAAATGTAAGTAATGAAAGAGAGCGAGGGAGGGAGAGAGACAGATGTAGCGGATTGACTAGCAGTAGCGGAAAACGGAATAGAATCCAATAGGTCATTATTAGGTAGAAACGGGGAACAAAGTGCAAGGAGAACGAAGTTTGCCATCAGTTCTGTAGAACCAATGATGACATATTTTCCAGCAACAGGAACTCTCCTCTTACAGGGTATATAACCAGTCATTCTGTTAGTTTTGTTTAGCTGCTTAGCCGGTGGAAGGTGGGAGGTGGGAGTGTGTACTAGATACTCGTATATTCATGTTCATTGTCATTTTAGTAGAGTCGTTAAATACACATTAAACATTGACATTGACACGGGCGGAAGAAGCGCTTAAGCCGAGCATTTGCTTTGGCTTACAGGTGCAGTGGCGGCGGTTGATTGTATGGCTGGATGAATGGCTGGATGGATGGATGGATGGCTGGCTGACTGATGGGGGAGGATGATGTGGAGGTGGAAAAGCATGCGTGGCACGGGGCCATTGATAGAGATGACACCACTCACCCACTAGAACGGTGACCTGGACATTGATTTTGCCATTGGCAGCCTCTTTGGACGACTGAAACTGCACGGCCTCGGCACTGGCCGCCGTACCCTTGTCGGTGAGAATGACGGCCGCCGCTGAGGTGGCGCGCTGCATCTCGCCGACGGCACCGTCCTGGGCACCTTTTAGGCGGAGCAGCTCGTCGTTTTCGCGGCCATCGGGTGGACGACGCGACTGGAAGGAATGTGTTGCGGTTGTTGTGGATGTGGATGAAGTGATCGAAGTGGCGTTGTCCAGCGCATCGGCGGACTTGGAGTGTGGCAGTAGCTGGCCGGGGCCATGGCCATTCTGGCTGGCCGTCGAGGTACGCTTCTCACCGTTTTGGTGGCTGTTGCTGTTGGCGTAGCCATAGCCATTGGCCAGTGGATCCAGGGAGGCAGGAGCCCCCTCTGTGGCTGTCGCCTCCTGGGCCTGCAGCCGTAGGCGAGTCTCCTCGACGGCATCCTTTTTGGTTGTCAGCGTTTTGTCCCGCAAACTGGTCCGACGCACCGATTGCGCTCTGTTCAGATATGGCAGACATATATAGACATAGATTAATCACTGGAGGATCGATTGTGGTGTAAGGTTATGGATTCATGCCTGGTATTGTTGCTCTGGGAGCGGCGAACGCGCCTCCGTTGCGCCTCGGCCAGTCGTTTGCTCTCCTGCTCCGTTTTCAACTGCTCAATACGTTCCCTGATCTCGGGATCCTCACAGATATCTACCAAGAGAACAATAGAAATGAGTTTAACATCGCCAAGCAGGGGAATGTACAGATAGAAGAATAGATAGATAGATAGATACCTGAGGGCGTCTCATCGTCTTTGTTGCGGACATTCAAATCGGCGCCGCATTGGGCGAGCATCTCAAGGACCTCAAGCTAGAACAGAGAGGATCACAAATGGTTTATTAGTATCCTGTTTGGCGTAGGCTTAAGCTTCTGTGTTGCCTTACATGACCCCAGCAGGCGGCCGCATGCACCGGCGTCCACAGATCCTTGTCCATGGCATCCACATTGACGTGCTGCTCCAGCAGGAACTCCACCACGCGTACATATCCATTGGCGGCGGCTATGTGAAGCTGCAAGAGGCAAGAAAAGGCTCAAGTTATTTTCAGAGAATATAACCCGAGGCTCGGGGATTTCAGGGACTCACTGGGGTGGCACACTGATAGTCCGGCTCCTCGAGATCCCCGCCAGTGCGGGCCAGCTCCATGAGATCCCGCAGCATGATCCGTTCTGTGGATGAGCGCGTCTCGTCGATCAGCTCCTGGGTGACGCCACGCTGGGCCATTTCGCCCTCGATAAAGTCGAGGGAGTTCTCGTCGTCGCACAGGTCGTAGGGCATGTTGCCGTCCGTGTTGACGGCCAGCAGGTTAGCACCGTGCCGGATGAGGATGCGCACCAGCTCGAGGTGGCCGCAGGTGGCAGCCGCATGCAGCGGCGTCCATTTATCACTGTCCTGTGCATCCACATCCGCCCCGTACTCGAGCAGCAGCTGCAGCATCTGCACATTGTTGTCGATGCACGCCTGGTGCATGGCCGTCAGTCCGTCCTCATTGGCCGCATCCGGCGTGATGCCATGCTGCAGCAGGGCCGCCACCTCTGGCATATCGTTGCGCGAGGCCGCCTCCAGCAGCACCACGCTGTTCTCGAAGGATATGTGCCGCCTGCCGCTCACCGTGCCCGAGCCGTTGGCGTGCCGAAAGTGATGCGTTGTGTCTCCATTGCCGTTCATCAGACTGTGGCCGTGGCCAGCACCGCTCGCTGCCGCCCCAGCGCTTCCTGTATTGCCCTTGGCTCGCTGCAGCTTTGCCCACTCCTTGTCCTTCTGCCGCGACAGCTTCAGCTGCTGGGCACGCCGTCTAATTGGAAACAAAGGATCACAATTAACAAAGATATCTACAAGATATACAGGATATGGTACTTACAGTCTGGCCAATTGCAGGCGCTCGTGGGTGGGGAGACTCTCCACCGTCTGCATCTCGGCCACCAGATCGGCGTGCTCCATCTTGAGCTGCTTCGCGTAGCTGGCATCCTCCTGGCTCTTGCGCTGAATCAGAATACCCTTAATCATTTTGGACACGACACTCCTTGCGTACTCCTTGCGGATATCTGTGTGTGTGTGTGTGTGTGTGATATGTTTGTGTTTCTTCTCAGTTTCTCAGTTATTCAAACAGATTTAGACCATTTGATGAGAGCAATCCAAGTGGCTGTTTGTATGCAAATTGTAATTTGCATCTTTCAAATTTAATTTGAATTTGATTTAATATGATTTGATTGCAAGTGCGGATACAGGATACGGGAAGCAGGATGCAGGATGCAGGATGCAGGATGCGGATGTCTATTGTGGTTGTGCCTCTCTGTTGCTGTTGCTGTTGCGGTGGCCGGTGCAGCTCCTATCTCCTGCTACTCCAGGACAACACCCGAGGCTGCACTCATGGCAACGAGACAACGTTTATCTTTCCTCCTGCCGCTTCCTCTCTCTCTCTCTTTGTCTCTCCCTCTCCCTCTTTCTGTTTACTTATGATTTGGTTGGTCCTTCGCGCTCCCGTGCTCCTGTTGATGTTTGTCCAAGCTCTCTCTCTCTCATACGCTTTCACAGGAAAATGTTCGTTGTGCTTCTCTGCAAAAGAAAAACAAACGGAAATTCAAATATACTGTATATAATATTCCATAAAATTGCATAGAAAATGCAGCAGCAGCAGCAGCAACAGCAGCTGTAAAAGCGCAAGTCTTAAATCTAGTTCGTGGATAAAAAACATTAACTAAGATAAATGATCCCATTGCCTGCTTTATGGCTTACGGGTTGTACGGGTTTTACGGGTTGTACGGTTGTGAGGGTGTACGGTTGTATGGGTTGTACGGGTGTACAGCTTTGGGTGTGGGTGTGGGTGTGGGTGTTGGTGTGGGTGTGGGTGCAGCGTGGTCAAGGCAATTGTGTTAATGGATCCCCATATCATTGCACAAAAGCCAACTACTCTATTCAGTCCCCTTTTTGTTGTCTTCGCCTTATCCTCTCTATATGTATGTGTAAGCTATGCATACCCTGTATTCGATGAGTACAAGGGGTATATTTAACAGAATCATGTGTTTCCCACATGCTTCTGATCACAGCATCTGTGGGTCTGTCGCATCTCTGTAGTGACAGAGTATCCGTTTATCTGGATGTCGAGCCACGTGAGCCTCCTACACTATTTAAAGAGAGTAACGGCAATTTTCGAGTGGCTCTAAAACAGATTTTGTGTGAAATTTAGATAAAAGCAGTTGGACAACGGAATGACATGAAGATAATCGAAGAATTAGTGGACTTTAAGGAAGTTCCAGGAAAAGGAAAAACTCGTTCGAATTCTATTTGTAACGATTAATCATTTCTAATATGAACAAAATCCCACCACACAAAGTGTATCCCCAACATGGTTACATACTCGTACATACACACCGATGTACATATGTATGTATGTATATCCCCAAAGTGAATGTGCACTTTCTCAAATATTTGTCCGTCTTTTTGGGTTCGTTGAAGTGTAAGAATAATGCTGATGACGCATTGTGTCCTTAGCTTCCCCTTGCCCCCTTTCCCTTTCACTCCTTTGCCAAGGCTGAGACCTGCCATCGATAGCCGCCTGGCGGCCAATGCCTTAAATAAGTTTAAGCCAACGCTCGCTGACTGAAATTGCATGCCAGGAGGCCATCAGACCATCAGTACATCAGACTATGAGACCATCAGACTATGAGATAGACCATCCGACTATAGCTATCAACGACCAGACCATCAACCATCATCGAGTTAAGTTTATTTAACTCGAAGCCCAGCCACTGGAAGACGAAGCCACAAGTCCGAGTCCAATCTCATGTGCAGCCAACTTGATCCTGCCGATGCGGATGGGGAAAGAGGGGATGGGGATGGGGTGGAGATGGTGAACGAACGAAAGGCTTACAAAGAGAATTCCTGAGTGAAGGAAAGTGTACAAGAAATGCCGTTTCCTCGCTTCTCAGATGCACTAAGTCGCTAATTTACTATGCCCTCTATGTGTGCCCCCACTTCTCCTCTCCTCTTGGCCCCGCTTCTCGGGTTCTGGGGCGAAAACATTTAAGAGAAAGGAGAGAAATGCGAAAAGTCCAGAGGATTACCTTGAATGATTTATTATACGAGTAAAGTTCATGCTAAAGAAAAAGAGAGAGAGAGAGAGAGTGCCAGAGAGGAGCGGTGCCAGAGAGAAGCGGTGCCAGAGAGGAGCTCTGCGAGATTAAGGTGCAACAAATGTTTATTTTATTTCATTTTCATTTCATTTGTTTCCACATACTCGTATCTATGCAGGAATGCTTCCTACTTTATCAAACCAAGTCGCATTTGGGGCACCAGAGTGGGGCAGGAATAGAACTTTTGAATGTCAGCTCTACGGCTGGGAAATGAAGAAATCCAAAAGCTCCCAAGAGACATAAGACCCATGACCCTTGCTTGTAGCACTAGGAAAGCCATTAAAATAAATACATATGTATCTAGTGCTCAAACTGTGTTTTCTCTCTCTTTTTTCTTCTGTGCTTCGGTCTCCCTCACTTTGCCTATTCAGTGAGAGCGAGATTAAGAGCGTGTGCTTACTGAGAGACTCGCTCAGAGAGGACGAAAAGCAGAAAGCTTGGAAAGCTTCAACTCAAAGCGCAAGAGCAGCGCTGTGACAGCGACAGTGACGCCAGCAGCGAACACGATCATTCATGTAGAAATGCAATGCGAAGGCGTACCCCCGATGGATGCATTAAACTAGGGGAGAGTACAGTCACAGAAATTCCAAGGAAATCTGAAACCAGACAATGAAATCAATGCAGTTAATGCTACTTCCTTTGTAGGGATGCAATGGAACCCCCACTACTGGTCCTCGAGATTAGTTCTGGCAATGCAATCGGGCGGCAAGGGCCGCGGCTCTACATTTATGCGGTATAATCTGGGTGTTACACAGACCGAATAGGAGCACATTTGTACATGTATAGTGCTCTTTAAGTGTTGGGTATAAAAACTCTATTGTATTTACTTTAGTCATGTAGTATTTACAAACTTTTTTCCCCGAACGTAAACAAATTCTTATAGAAATGCATGCCAAAACACGTTTCAGTAGTTAAGAACTGCAACAAATAAATATATCATTTACAAAATCCAATAACATTTACTCAAAGTGAAGTGCTGTTTGCTTATACATACATGCATGTACATATGTAAGTATTTAGTGTATATTTCTCATTGGAAATTTGTTTCATTTACCTTGAAGGCTTTTGTATTAGTAATAATTCACAAATAATTCCCAAATGCATACAACAATCGACATGTGGCTGAATGTATGTACATATGGGCTTTTATAGAGATTTCTGATAGAATCAATCAATTATTTACCTGCTGTCCACCCACTGCAATCCATAGTCGCTCAATAGATCCCAAAATAGAGGCATTGTTAGCCATTTCATTTGGCTTTTTGGCCAATATGAATATACATTTCCCCAGCATCATTTAGCCCGAGAAGACAAAGAGCTCGAAATACGATTATGCTTGAAATCGAACAATCAATCAATCATCATTCTGGCGTCTCTTGTTTTCCCCATGGAATATGGCTATAACATGCTGTCTTTGGCTTTCATTTGCTGCAGGATAATCTGGAAATAAATTCTCGATTCCCTGGGAAATTGCATTTTCCAATTACTCTCATTTTTCGGCCATGAAATATGGTGCGTGCATCTTCATATTGCAGCCCATAATAGTCATTAAAAGAACAATTTAAATCGAATATCGATTATGGCTTGGCTAACAGCAGCAGCAGCAACAGCAGCAGCAACAGCAGCAGCACACTTTCTGGCATCCGGTTACACTCTGCATAACGCATTCTGGATGGATAGATGCATGCATGCAATGCATGTCCTGGTTTCCTTAACGATGTTGCTGCTGCAGCAGCAGCAGCAGCAGCCGCAGTCAAGTGGATCGAAATGGCAGCGCAGTCATTAAGGAAATGTTCAGTTATGACTTTTTCCTACAGATGCAAATACAAAGGAATTTCCTTCCTTCCTTCCTTTCTTCCGTCCGTCCTTCACATATGTGTGTACATATGTATGTTTCGTCCTGCTTGTGTGACCCGAAAATTGTCAATAATAACAACAGCTTCAGACACGGAAAAGCAAGAAGCAATAACAAATAACAGTCAATGTTGAGTCTTTGGACCATGGAAATACCCACTCAATACGATTTGATGATTTCTTTAAGGATTCTCCCAACTGGAGATGGCAAAGGTAAAGGACCCATTTTCCCGTTAGCAGTAGCATTTTCTAACAACGAGAATGAGAGAGCAAGTCCCATAGACCATAGCCAAGAGGCTCTTGCCGCACCCTTGCGACGCTGTGCACTCAGTAGATCCAACTTCCATCCCAAGGCTTTGAGCGATGTTATTGCTAGCGGCCCTTACCAAACCTAACCTAACCTATGTAATGGGATAAAGACGGCCTAAACTTTGGGCTCCAGGAACTGGGCTGGGTGGCCAGTCCCACTGCTTGGGGGCGCAGCCTGGGACAGTTTCTCCCAGTACTTCCAGCCAAGCGTCTTGAGATTCATCTGTTGGATTGCCTGATCATCAACTTTAGTCTTTAAGGAGGCCCTCGCTTGTCTGTACCGAGCATTTCAGCTCTTCTGAACATCAATCACTCTGTGAACTCCGTGGAGCATGCAGTTTTTTCATGTATTCAAGTATTTTTTGTTGATTCCCAAATATTTAATCGATGTTGACATCATCCATCGATTTTTATTGTAGCTCTACTCCCTTAACACACATGACTATACATATGTACATGAATGGATTCATTGATGAGGCATAGGGGATTTTAGGGGACAAGTAAGAGAAGAGAATGAGAGAGAGTAAATTGAAGAGAGAGTGTGGATATCTGGGAACAACGAGCAAGGGATGATCGTTGATCGAAGAACAGGAAAGAATATCGTGGAAATATCTAATAAATATCTTCAAAAAAAACAGGCAAATGGGCGAAGGGGAGGGGCGGGGGTTGCAATATATGTCCTTGTAGCCCCAATGCCGTTCTTAAACAGCAATGAGAATGAGAAAAGGGAGACTCGGCTCCTGTGGCCGTACATCTAGGCGTATGCGTGTTATCTCTGCGGTCAGTCAAAGGCCATGCGTGGCCTTCTGGTCCCCCTCTAACCCTCCGACTCTTGCGTGCCTCAAGCGTTGGGCTATTCATTTAGCACGCCTCGCGTTAAGCGGGATATTTATGCAAGTATTTAATAAATACAAAACAGAAAACAAAAAAAAAACCGAAATGGAGAGGGAAAAAACAACGCAAACAGCAAATAATTTACAGCCCCCAAAGACGGACGGGGGCGGGGCGGGACGGGACGGGATGGGGCGGCATTAACCGATAGCAGATAAGATAACGAAAGCTCAGCAGAAAAGCGCCAGCCACAAAACGAAAGTCAAAGCACACTACAAGTGCCGTTTTTTTTCACCCGAACATCAAGGCAAGTGACGAGAGCTCAAGTGTAAAAGAGAGAGAGGGAGAGCGAGGGAGAGCGAGGGAGGGTTTACTCTGATGCAAACGCCCATTGTATTACAGGGTACCACAGATCCTAGGAGCAGGGAGAGGGAGAGGCACAGAGGCTACAAATGAATGGCCCTTAGACGGGCGTCATGTGCAACATGAGTCCGACGACCAGCCACAACAGCAGCAGAAGCAACAGCAACGATGCCTTCGAGGCATCTATGTTGCATTGGGGAGAGGGGAGGTGGAGGAGGAGGTCAGGGGTCACTCAGGGGAAGCTGCAGCAACGGACAACGGCCATCACTTCTAATGAGCACCAGGCAACAGCCCTAGAGAGTCGACCAGACCAAGGAGAACCATATGGCGGCCTGGCTTTGCTTGATTGCTACAGTCCTACCTGGCTATAGAGAAAACAGCCGCACAATCAGTACTTTCCACTTGGGTTTGGCCCTGCATTTCGAGAGTTTATTTCTGAATATCACAAATTAATTTATTCAATTTTAAATAGAATATTTTCCGGAGAGGAAATCGCCATTTCCATTTTAATAAAGAAATCACGATTACAATCAACTTTTATGTTTATTTAATTGAAATTTAAACATTTCCTGCTGTTGCGAATTTAAATGTTAATTAATAAATATGGTGCATAACAATATTTGCGTATTTTATGTACTTCATTCGAGTGCGAATTCCGCAAAATACAAGTACGTTTTTCCCTTCTGCAATGGCCCTATCAATATTTATATCCAATTAAGAGCTGCATTTCCCTCAATCGCATTTCCCGTTTCGCTGCTTATTAGACGCCCTGCCCCGACCCGCCCCGACCCACCCCGACCCGCCTCGCCCTGCCCTGTCTTGCCCCGTCCTGCCCTTCAAAGTTTATGGCCATCGAAGCGTCTCGCAATGCCAGTTCTGTTCTACTTAATTAGCACCCACTGTAGGGGCAGCAGCAGCAGCGGCAAAGGTGCACGGCAAGGCAAGGCAAGGGTAGGTGGTGGTGCATCCTCATGAAGTGGGTGTTGGATCGTCCTCCACTTGTGGCGTGGCATGACGCGGGGCTTACGAGTGTCGGTGCCGCCGCTCTCATGTGTGCTCGAGGGCAGCGAATTATGTGCTTGCCACCGGAGTGCAAGTGCATTAGCACCCGTTTCGAGTGCTGGCTTGGGGTGGGGGTAATGGTAATGGCTGAGGGATGCGGATGCGGATAAGATTTTGAGGCTGCAGTGCAAAGAGCGAGAGGGAGAGCGAGAGCAAGAGCGAGAGGAAGCACTGCAGGATGTTTGCCTTAACCGTTGCCCAAGTGTTTCCCTGGCGAGGCCATGGCATCTCTGCCATCTCTGCCACTGATTCTGATTCTGACTAGGCCTCACAGTCAGGATGTGCGCTGGGCCTATGCCCAAAAACTATGCCACAAACACACACAGACACACACACACACAGACAGACACACACAAACATTTCCACAGCTGCGACCATAATAATAAGCAAGAGTCTCTACATCAAAGTTTCTGCATACGAAATGTGGAAGTTCGTGTAGAAGAAAGCGTGGCGCGACCACAGGATATCCACCTATTAAAGATCGGCTTGCTATATGCCCCCAAAATCGACTATATCTATTGTTGAACAGAAAGGAGAGACCAAGGAACGGCTATACCATGGACTTTTGTACTATTCCTAAATATAACTTTCTATTCAATGGGGGAAAAGCCATTAGTACTGCTATTATCTTGACCGCAGCTGTATAAGCACAAGTCGAGGCAACTGAAAATTATAGTTACTGCCTCTGGCAATGGCTCTGGCTCTGACTCTGACTCTGCCCCTCCTTCTGCTCGTTCTGTGCTGTGTTGTTGCCACTGTTGCTGCTGCTGCTTCTCCTTCTGCTGCTGCTTCTGCTGCTGCCTCTGCTGCTGTTGTATGTTGGCCCCAAAAATGAAAATCAAATAAAGCGATTGCACGTGAGAGCCAAGACTCGACTCGAGTCGAAGCTGAGGCTGAAGCTGAGGCAGTAGACCCCCACCCAACGGGGGGGTGGAGAGAGAGAGAGAGAGTGCGGAAAATGCGAATTGGGTTTCCAACTTTGTTGTTGTTTCCGCTTTGTTGACTCTGGGGCCTGGCCGGTCCAACGCCCCGTTCTGGGTGGTGGCAAGGGCATGGTGGATGGTGGATGGTGGATGGGGATAATAGAAGGCCCATGCAAATTAAATTTCAGTGCTGATTTGTCTGCATTGCCTGCCTGCCTGACTGCCTGCCTGCCCGCCTGCTCGCCTGCTCGCCTGCTCGCCTGCTCGCCTGCCTACTGCGCCCCGTACCACTCCTTCACTTCGGAGCTACCCACAGAACGGGGTCACAGGTGTACGAGTATTTTGTGCCAGTTAAAGTTCGTTTTTTGTTGCTGTTTGTGGGCTTTTTCGGGGTCCTCCCCGTGTCCCACCCAGCAGGGTCTCCAAGGAGACGAAGCCAAATGGACATGGCCCATGTGCCTGTCCTGGGACTGTCCTGGGACTGTCCTGGCACTGTCCTGGCAATGCGGCTAACGATAAGCGACAGGAGAAATGCTTACGAGCCAAAACAAAAAACCAACAAAATACCAAAAAAAAAAAAAAAAACACAAACACAAAATAATGAGAGGACTTCACATGAGGTTTCGAATGAGTTTGGGGACATCGTTTTTCTGGTTTTTTTTTGTTTTTGGCAACTGACAGGACAGTTTCTGGCAGCATAAAAAGGAGGATCTGGGGGTCATTAGAGGAGTTTTATGGACACATTCTACATTCCGTTTGAAGCAACACTCAAACTCAAGTTTGGCCATCTAACTGCCTATCTACAAGTATTCCCATTAAGGCAGTAACACAAAAAATGTGTTTTAACGTTAAGCCACACTCAATTATGCATTCGTTTTCCAACACTGGAAATAATTGACAACGCATCATATTTTCAAAATTTGAATTTGATTTCAAGAATGGAATGCAAGCGAACACGTTTACCAACACTGCTTACAGGGCATACATTGATTAAACGTTAATCAACACTGCATTTTGTATTATTTTATTTGGCTGGGTAATCAATTGTGAGCCAACACTATAATATTTGACATAAATGTGATATTTTCACGTTTACCAACACTTTTTATTAAAAATAAACTTAAATCTATTCAATTTCCAGTAGTATTGTATTCCCTAAACCTGAAAGATCAATTGCTTAAGGCCTTTTGCGTGTAAACTTTTAAGTGCAATCGTTGAAATGTTTTGAAATTCCAAAAGAACAGTGTTGACAAACGAAAGTTAAAGAAATACTGAAAGGATAACCCCAGTAAGATACGTTTCAGAATTAATTCCATAAAAATATTGTTGTTAAACCCAGAGATCTCTCAAAATCTCTTTCTCTCTCTCTCTCTCTTTTAAAATAAATACACCAATGCAAATTGTTCAACACAATTTTCATTTACTATGAACCCCCTACGCCCCCATCCCCCTCGCTGTTGCTGTCGAGCTGAGTTTTTTAATCGTATTCCGAAAAGTGGAAGGCGGGGAGGGGGCTGGGCTGCGCTGGGCATGGAAACTCGTTCGAGAGTGCTTTTCCAACTGTAACTTCCTGCTGGGCGCAAAGAGATAATTTGCAACCGAATATGCATAAGCATAAGTGAGTAAACATTACCCTCAGGAAGCTGCTGGTGCTCCTCCTGCTGCTCCTACTGCTGCTGCTCCTACTGCTGTTGTTGTTGGATGAAACTTCTGCACCAGCAACCCCATCCATCCATCCAGCAAGCCAGCCAGCTTCCCCATACCCACAGAGAGTGTCACATGGAATGACCCCCACCTCCAACACAAAGACACACACACACAAAGTGTCCAGAACTGATTAACATGGAGTGGTGTATTTCCCCATTTTCCACTGCCAGTGCCACTGCCAGTGATGTGTTCATTCCGGTCCTCCTTCTGGTCGGCCACGTCCTCCCTCCCCTCTGCTCTCCTGATTCGTTGACCAACTGGCGTTGGAGCAATTTAACAGAAGCTTTGGTCATCTCTCAAAATTTAGCACGTCGTCGTTGACGTCGTTGTCGTCGCTGTCCTCGTCGTTCCCCTCTACTCAATCAAGTTCACACAGATGACACATGTAGAGAAACCCATCCCACCCACGCGCCCACAACCCCCCACACGCCTCCTGTCAGCATGACGTGGCATGTCCTTGCAGTGGGGATCACTGGTGCCTTCCTTTCGCTTCGTTTCGTTTCGTTCCGTTTCCTCTCCTCCAATTTCATTCATTTCATTTTGTCACTTTTTTTGTCGCTGTTGTTTTTTAAGCTTCGTCTGGCAGCATTTCTGTAATTTTTCTTCAACAGCTTAACGATGTGCTGCCTGCGACACGGAGGCAAACAAGAGGTCCATCACAGGACCTGGCAGGACCTCCTCCAAGGGAGCGCATAAACGAAGCAAAAAGCATACTTACTCAAATTTTATTATATTTTCTAAAATGGAAGGAATTTGTGGCTTTTGTGATAAAAGATAACTATTATCTTTTATCTCTCTCTTTTTTCCAAAGGTTTCTTGGGAATTTTCTTGCCTTTCGAATGTTCTTTTCTCGCAGTTTCTCTCAGTGTAGTGGTGCCTGTTCTTAACCCTTGGTAAACACCTTCTGCTTCTGCTTCCTCTCCTCTCTTCACACCTCTCTCTCTCTCTCTCACACATTATTTGCTTCTACGTCTCCTTCTTCATCTACCCATTAAATGCGTCATTTTTTGTTTATTTCATTGTTCGCGTTGTTGTTGTTATTATTGTGTTGTTGTTGTTGTTTTGTTGCTGTTGTTGTGTTGTTGTTGTTGTGTTTTTGTTGTGTTGTTGCTGTGTTTGTGTTGTTGTTTTTTTGTTGTTGTGGTGTTGTTGTTATGTTGTTGTTGTTGTTGTTGTTGTTGTTGTTGTTGTTGTTGTTGTTGTTGTTGTTGTTGTATTTACCGCAAATGACGGTCTCGCTCTCGATGACCTTAAGGCGCCACCTACAGTTCAATTGTTTGCGTATTGGTTTAATTATTTGTCATTCGCACCCTTTCGCACCCGCCACATCCGTTAAAAGCACATTATACTCGCTTGCTCTCTCTTACTCTCCTCTCTCTCCCCCTCACGCTCTGTTTGCGGCAGCTTCTCCCTGCTGCTCCCTCTCCTTCTCACTGTCTCTGTCTCGCTTTGTGGCTTGGCGCCTATGGGCCTGCTGCTGCTCATTTATTTATATTTACGCCAGCGGCTTATTTTCATTTCGCTGACCCACTGCTGGATGTCCCTTTCCCACCGCCCCACAATCCCGCACACTCTGCCCTGCTCCCTTTGCTCCCTGGCCTTTCTTTCGCCTCTTCCCTCGATGCTTTCATCTCCTCTTTCTCTCTCTCTCACCTGCCCCCGCTCCAGCTCCCCCGTATTGCCCATTTGGCACGTGTCTTTGTTGTTAAATTGCTCTTTATGTTGATGCTGATGTTGCTGTTGTTATTTACCTACCCCTTGCCGAGGGTTGTATGATTTGCGAAACGTTTTGCAACAACAAAGAGAACAAAGAGGTTGCCAAAGGCCAGTGGAAAATATCCTAATCATATGTGTGTATATGTCTGTTAAAGACAGATCCTTATCGAAACGCTATCTATCAAATCAGATCTGAACTAATCTCTGAATATAATCCAGATATTCCACTAAAAAAACTGTATGGAATGATCTGTGCTTACGCTAGGCCCATTTCAGGAAATCATTTCATGAAATGGGGAAGAAAGTGTGCGTATAAACACCACACGAAAGTTGACTATGAATTCAGCCTCATTACGTGAAATGGTGGGACAAATTAGGTGGCAACGCCGAGCAAAAAAGGTAAATGAATTGGGCAAAGTGACGACGAAACAAGAAGAATCAAATGGATCTTTTTGGACTGATGCGGAGGGGACTGAGCTTCTGGCTCTGGTGAAGGAGGAAATGGAGATGTATATTGATTTTACTTCAAAATGGTTTCCAATTTTAACGTCTGGCAACTCCTCTGATCTGAGATGATTGCATTAATGCGTCTCCGTCGGATAAACAGGGGCTATTGTAGAATTTTTGCAATTCATAGTATAAACATGGTATCTGAATATAATCCAGATATTTCAATGAAAAAACTGTACGATCTATGACTATACTAAAAAAACCCTCCATAGAAACGGACATTTGTACATTTGCCCAGGGTATTCAATGCTTCCATCATACCTCACTTCCTGCCGCTGCCGCTGCTGCTGTTGCTGTTCTTTTGCCATTTCTGGTGCGTGGTTGCATTTATTTATGTGAGCGCGGAAAGGAGGAAAATTGTGTCGACACCGCCCGCTGCTTTTCGCTTTTATTTTTTTGAGCTTTTGCTTTTGCAGGTGAAATATTTTTAATTAAAAAATCTTTTATTTAAGCGAGTGTCAAGCGTTTCGCATCTTTCCATCCTCCCTCTCGCCTTCTCGCCCTTTCACCATCCTGCTCTCTCGCTCTCTCGCCCTCTCTCCCTTCCCGCTCTCTCGCCTTCTCCCTTCCCGCTCTCTCGCCTTGCCTCTAGCTGTGTTTTTATGTTAATATTTTTAGCATATTAACAAATATTTTCGGGGGACTATTAACTATTAAAAGTATATTAGGATTCAAAGGGGGTGTTTTCTAGGGGGTTTTTGGATGGGCAATAGATCGTGTGGAATATAAATTGTTTGTTTTAGTTATTCTATAGTATATTTATCCTTTTTCATTTACCTTAAAACTTTCAAAATTATTCATTTCATTTTGAAAATACTTTAAATATCGGTTTCATCATCTTACCTAAAATGAAAAAGAATAATTTCAATTTGTTAATATAAAAACAATAAATAAATTACATAATTGTACTACAAAAATATTAAATTGAATGCCAAACCCTGGTGACTCTTTAATTACAATTTAATTGACAATTTAAATGTTCATTAAACATTCCCAACAACAGAAAATTCCAAAGGAAATCATCAGCCATTTCCATTTCAAGAAATCTTTCCACGTGTTTCCACGTGCCTTTCACCTCCCCCCAACATGGAATGACGGATTCTTGTCCTTTTGTGGAGTTGACACAGGAATCCCACCCCTCCCCCCGTCCTCCCCTTTTATCGCACTTACATTACATCCTTGCCATTCACCGACACCGACAGGTGTTAAGCAGGCCCCCACAATGCACTCTCTCTCTCGCTCTATCTGTCTCTCTCTCTCTCTGTCCCACATTTACGACTATACCTACAAAAGGAAAAGCATATATGCTGATTTTTTGTGCCCTGTCTTACCTATAAGGCTTAATGCAGTTTCCCTGTTGCCATTAACAGGATTCATTCAATTTATTCGTTTCGACCAGAAGATACTTACTAACTTACTTACTACTACTCGGATTTGTTTCTAATGTTTCTTAAACTTCTGGCTACATATGTATATACATATAAGAAATTATTTTCCCAGAGAAATGGGTAAGAGATATCTTTAGGACGTTGATATGCAATGACTGCACCATCAAGTGGCCCAAGCGACACCAGCAGAAGGCAAGAACGCAGCCCTACTCCCGACCAACCGACCGAGGGGCGCTGCCGCATAACGCGCGCGACTCGTTAACCGAACCCATCGCAGACCTGCAGGAAAAATAGGTATTAGACTAATGTTCGAGGAAAAGTATAACTAATCTGACTAAATACGGAAAATATATGAGAGTATCAGCAATTTAAGACTAGGAAGGGAGTTAGTAGTAGATTTTATATGGAAGAGGGAAATATAATCGGAGTAGAGGACCCTAAACGGTTCATGCAACGAAAAATTCGATCTACAAAGCGGCAATATGTCTTATATGAGATATGCTCTTTACAGGACCTTCTGTT
The DNA here is from genome assembly GCA_005876895.1 of Drosophila azteca. Classification (NCBI taxonomy): domain Eukaryota; kingdom Metazoa; phylum Arthropoda; class Insecta; order Diptera; family Drosophilidae; genus Drosophila; species Drosophila azteca. Next base: position 1,013,857 of record VCKU01000016.1, read on the forward strand.
TGCCATTCCGGATGTTTCCCATTCCGGAGATGGTTTCAAACAGTTGGGGATTGATGCCTGGTATTTGTACAACTCCACAGATAAATCTTTATAATTTTGGTAGCTTTTTTTCCATTAGTAGGGAGAGAATGGGCGGAGGGGACATCAACATTGTCTCGCCCCAAAAAACATATGCACTCTGACACGGAAATATGGTCTCCAAATGTGGTTGTTGCACTTTTCCCACATACAAATGTAGGTCTGCATGTATAGCTCCCCACCCACCCTCTATACTCTCTTCTTCTTTGAAGACTGCCCCCGAAAGTCCTTTCGAGTGCAGGATATCCCCGAAGAGAAGAAGCCACCTACTTCTATGGCCAGTCGGCCACCCAAAAGTTTTTTCACGTTTTTCAACTTTTGTAATTTGTTGCTTTTCCTGCTTTTCCAGCTTTTCCTGCTTCGGCTTGTGATTGCCTCTCTGCGGGCTCTTCTTCTTGTTGTTGTTGTTGCTGTTATTTTCGATAACTACCCCCAGCACCCAGCACCCACCCCCCTCCGTGCTGCACCATCCCTGACACCAAAAATGAAAACTCTTTGCACCCGCTCGTCAGGTGGGGAATATCTATGCGTCCCAGATTTTTAACAAGGTTAAAAAAAACACACACACAGTCACACACACACACACAGACACACACCTGACCGAAAGTTTTTCCATTTTCCATTTCCCCACACCCCCCACACCCCTCCACCGACTGCTGTTTCGGTTGCTTCCCATTATTTTTCCATTTCGGTCATTTGGTGGGGGCTCTACGTCCCTCCCTGCTCCCTGCTCACCCCTCCTCGCTTCATTCCCTGCTCTCATGCTCTTTGGGGCATTTTGGGGGGTATTCCTATGGGGGGTTCCTATGGGGCGCTTTCGCCATATAGCGAAACGGTGTCAAACGGATATGCATGTTTATTTAATTTGCACCTTCGTTTAAACGCTCTTGTGTCCCCCCACCCTACCCCTACCCTGCCTAATACCCCACCTAATCCTCCCCCCCCCCCCCCTGCCAGTGCAACGTGCAAAAAGTAAATTATTTTTGCGCCCTGCTCGTAAATTAGTCCTACGATAGGAGCTGCAGTCCCTGCGGTGGTACTGCACGGGGTCGGGTACGGGTCGGGGGTTCTATCCGTACTCCTCTGTTCTACTTATCCATAGACGGCCATAACATATACATACGTTATGTGTGTATGGGTGGGCCTTTGTCCTGTGTGTGTGTTTGTGTGTGCAAAAATCAACGCTGGCTAATTGCGCGATTTTTATCACCACAATGCACATATGTATATGGAAATGGGGTCGCCATCACCATCGACAAGGGAAAGGGAAAGGGAAGGGAGGGGAAAGGGAAGGGAAGGGAAAGGGAAGGGAAGGGATAGGTAATTCCCCAGACAAAGTCCACTTTGACATTTTGAATTCTACACAATGAAATGATTTGACAGAAAACTTGGTTGTTTCACTGCAATATGGAAACCAGCCACTCCGATCTGTAAACAGCGAACTACTCCGCGGAATAATGGTAAAGTAAAGATAAGAATGGAAGAGGGGAAGATCTCGTGGTATAGTACAATGGTCCCAGACTGCCCTAAGTGTGACTGGCTCCTGGAAAGCCTAACCTAAGGAAAGAAGGATCATATCGTATCAGATTGTTGGATCTGAATCAGATCGAATCATTATTAGAGCCAGAAGGATCAAACGAAATGTCAGTGGCTACTCATTCGCTTACTCATTCCCTCTCTCATTCACTCTTCTTTGAGCAGTTGCAGAGATGTCAAGATGTAGATGTAGTTGTTGAGATATGGAGAAGAAAGATGTAAAAAACAAATGTAAAGAGAGAAAATACCCCCACTAATCGCTGCAAATCAATGGAAAGCCCGAATCGGTCAAGCGATCTTCATATAATTTGAGAATTTCTTGTGTAAAATATAAAGGGCAGTCTTTGAGACCCCGACAAAGGTCCTGTAGCTCGATTTTCATAGAGAGGTGCCTCCATAGAGGTAACTCCATGCCAAAGATGCCAAAGGTACTCCATAGCCGTTATAGAAATCGAAAGCTACTCACATAAGTACAGAAATGTACTACACACATGGATGACCTATAAAGAACTATAAAGAAAGCTATAAAGAACATTTTGTTGGACTGTAATCTGTATCGTAGTTTTCGTAATCTATTATTATAATCCCCAGTTGGCTAATTTGTTGAAAAAGGTGCTCTTAAGTCTTGTTTAATGGGGAAAACTGAAAACTTGTGTGGGGCACTATTACACGTACTATCGTACTATCTTGTTGTGCGCAGCTGTACCTATTTGCATTAATACAAAGTATTAAACAACTTTATTAGTCATAAAAGTCTTCCTGCAGAGATTCCCCCCCCCACAACCAGTCGTCGCCCAGCCACCCATCGACCCATCCGTCAACAATTACATAGCGTCCATCCATTAGTTATCCACGTGATTAATTAAATGGCCTGGCGGGGACCAGAGACCAGCGCCCAGCGCCAGCGTGGCGTATGAGTAATGTGGCCACTGAATGATATTTTCGTTTATTTGTGCCTCTGCGTGCGTCCGTTCGTCCGTTCGCCCGTTTTGGGGGCAAGTTTGTGTGTGTGGCAAAGACCAGGCCCATAAATGTCATAAAAGAGGCGGTTGGGAGGCGGATGGGAGGCGGAAGGTAGGCCGGATGTGGTAGCCGATTTCGACAGTCAACGGCACGTGTCAGTGGACCGCTATTTATTTATTTAGTGGCTTAATAATTGAGCACGTGATCTTATAAATGTTAGGGCCAGTTTCGGTAGGTCCCCGCCTACCGAGTCGAGTCGAATCCTGCTTCGGGTTACAGTTTGAAGCACGTAATTGGCTTTTGAGAGAGTACTTGCAGCACACACACACACACACACTCGCAAATTCGCACACTGGGGGAAATTTGTATTAAATGGCACGACTACGCACAGAAGAAGGGTTTAAGAGCGGCTTATATGGGCTTAAAACGGACACCGAAGCGACACAGACAGACAGACGGAAAGAGACAGAGGCGACAGCCCGTAGCACGTAGGGGCACGTAGCAAGGGGGCTGGCTGGGGGCTGGCCGGGGGGCTGGCTGGAGGGCTGGCTGTGGGAATGCGACCTAATTGGAAGAGGGATACAAGCAGGAGTCCGGTTATTACCAAAGACTGTGTGTACCGTGTGCCATGAGCCGTGTGCTCTGTGTCACACTCCCCTTGCTGTTGCGGTGGACTGTACTTCCTGCTGCTGATGCTGCTGCTCCTGATGATTATGGGCAGCTGTTTGCTTGGCAGCTGCTTGTGGTCCCCCAGGTAAGTAGAGAATCGAAGTTAAGTACGGAAAAGTCAATAAGGGATTAAATGGACATAATTTTCCATTGTCTCTGCTTTAAAGAGCATCGCAACTCAAACATTTAAAGGCTCTACTAAAAGTCCTTTAGTTGATGGCATTATGGTTTTCCCCTCTGAGTTTTGCATATATTTTCAGCCAACGCATTGTTTTTCCCCCAACATTTACCGAAAATTTGTCAATTTTTGTGTGCGCCACATCGAATACCAGGACAATCTGCCGCAGGATTTTCAGGGCCATCATCATCGTCATCATCATCATCATCATCGTCTCTGGGATCTCCTGCTAGCCGAGAATAATATTCAACAAAAATGAAATCGCTTTCGGGCCTGAATTTGATGGCTACCCCCCTACCCCCCCTCGATTGTTGGCATTTCATTTGGGAAAAGTTCATTAAAACAGGCATCAGTTTTTCATAACAATTTCCACCCATTTTTACGGCTGTTTAAATAACATAATTCCGTAAATATGTAAATTCTCTCTCTGTCTCTCTCTCTGTCACCCTCTCTGTCTATTTACAGATGAAGTGCTGCAGCAGAAATTTGCATAATTTCAATTGATTTACTATAAACGGGAAATCAATGAGCAAACATATTTAGAAACACAAAAACTTTGGCCACAGAGTCGCAGTAATGAACACCAGTCGAGTGCCCACTGTACCTATGCAGTGCACACCCACACACCCACACACACACACATCTTATCTATTCGAATTATCTGCATTTTCCACTCTTATCTATCAGATATCAATACACTTATCTAATGCAATACGAACGCAAACACACACACACACAAGGAACAAGAATCCCATTCGATTATCTTCTTTCTGGCTTTCTATTTAGCTCTAACGAGCTCTAACGCTCTTTATGATACCCTAACCCCGCATGCAGAGGTATCCATGGACATTGATGAGAGCTTTGGCTAAGGGAGGTTACGAGAGGGGTGGAAGATACATATAAGATATCCCTGGACGGGCAGCATTTCGGGGTCACCATTTAGTCTTCCAGATATCCTTATGCCATCAACGAGTTTACACTCTAATGGAGTAAGCTGTAAGCTTTTGGGGTAAAGGAGAGTGTATTCAAATCTCCAGCTATCGACTGGTGGTGCTAGTTTTTCCTACTTTGTATTTTGTGGGGCAGCAACAGCAAAGAAAAAAAAAAGGTGCAGCACAAAAAAGTTGGCCACTACACACACAGAGAGAAGCGAAGCACATGGTGCCCAAGAACCGACGAAAGGAGCAGCATATGGACGCCACTTTAGAGAGGGAGGAAGGTGGGCAGGTAGGAGGGGCCTGGAGAGCGGACACTAAAACGGGAGACCATGTGTGCTCGTGTTTTCCTTTTGCAACCTTCTTGCCATTTTTCTTTCTTTTCTTCTTTTTTCACATTTTTCTTTGGTTTCCTTTATTTTTGTTGTTGTTGTTGGTTTTTGTCAGGATTTCTTTGAAACTTCCTAAATTTACATTTGTGGAAGATACAGGAAGATACATAGGTGGGCCATAATGGTTTCAAAAGTCTGGGAATATCCACAGATTAAGGATTTATTTATGCAATTTGGGATTCAATTACACTGGGCAACAGAATTTAACTTCCTTTTGCGACTTTTTCTGATCAATTTTGGTGTTCTAACACTTTGTTGTACTTTAAGAAGAATAGTCTGTAAACATTCACGGAGATTAACACAAAACCAATCTATTCCAACTAAACATACAACATATTTCTGTCTACTCATTAACACACAATTCATTGATCCCAGAGTCAAGTGCAGTACGCAATTCAGGCCCCAAATTAGTCCGAAAATACTGCTGCTTGCATGCAAATCAGTTGGCCACTCGCAGTACCGATGCACCCGAACAGAATACAAAATTTTATCCCTCATTGTAAAACTACATATAAGGCCCAATTTTCCTGAAATAAAGTCAGTATGAATTTACAACTCTTTTCACAAGTGACTTTTCTTTTAAGGTCTAAACATTTGGGCTTTAAAAATGTTAAGAAGTATTGCTTCTTTTTCCCAAATATCTGAAGTATCTTTTACATATTTATCTTACAGGGGTTCAGATTCTGAAATGCTGATAAATGCAGCTAAAATGCAGTGGACCCAAACCGCTTGTGGCTTCAGCTTACCGTCTGGCAGGAGAGGACAGAGCCAGAGAGCTGCTAAAAGGCAGAGAAGGGCGGGCGCTGGTGTTTACTTTGGGTACATGCCCCAGTAATTACCCCATACTGTTAAGCCACACTGGGAGAGAGTTGGGTGCTGTTTTCTTCGTTCTGGCTTACATACGCGAATCCAATACCCTTCAACGAATTTCATGGGATTTAAAGATCAGAAATTACGTATACTTTATTTTTTTCCAAGTGTACAGTGTGCGCACGTGTGTACGAGTGTGTGCGCGTGTGTGTGCGTGTGTGTGTGTTTGCAAAGTATATTTTAAACACGTACTGCAGGGTGGATACCAATCGCTCCATTTCCTGCCACCAATAATCCCCCCCTTCCTCTTCTTCTGCTGCTCTCCCCTTCGCTCCAGCAACTTCCTTCACTTCCGCCATGACGTACAATGCACTAAAATAACAGTAAATAACAAATTTGCGAAAGTGTGTGTGAAAGTTACACACACACACAGCAACTTGCAACCACCCACGCCCACCCACAATCATATGTACATAAATATCATCATACATGCATGACGGCGCGGCGGTAGAGAGGTAGGGGGCAGAGTGCCAGAGATGGGGTGTGGGGTGTGTGCCTCTGCCAGAGACGGGGGTGTGGGGATGTGTGGCGGTGTACCTCTGCCAGCGGGTGTGTGAGAATGTGCCGATGGGGGTCTATAAATGTTGCAAGGATGCACCAATAAAATGTCGCCACTATAACGGTTAAACAACAACAAAATATGTGGCGGAAAATCAGAAGAAGAAAAAAAAGAAACGGAAAGCGTCCCCGCAGAGCGGCACGCCGACCGCAGGATTGACACCACCAGGACCACGACCACACCAATCCAATTCCCCGCCTCCACCCACACCCACACCTCCGCCCACACCTCCCTTGACATCCAAAGGGGCGACGAAGGCCAAAAGTCCAGCCTTATACGCGGCCGGGGACTTGATTGTTTTTATTGCCGCTTCTGTTCAGTCGCGGCGCCTGCGGGGGGTGGGGGATGGAGGGGTTGGATCGGTTCGGTTCGGTTCGGTTTGGTTGGGGCTTGTTGAGTCGTTACGTTGACAACCAACCAACCTCTCCTCCCCCCTTCTCCCTCCACCACCTTTGAGAGGCTACCGCAGTAAAAAAAAAAAAAAAAAAAAAACAGCCACAATTGCTTGCGTGTGTGTGTGTGTCTCTGTGTGTGTGTGTGTGGTTTGACCCACATTTGAAGGCGTGCCGTCGCCCACGATTGTCCTTAGCCGCCTTGGGGCCCATGCCATGCCTCCAGGCTTTATATTGAAATTGCAAAAATATTTCTTTCCTTTCGCTGTCGTTTTTCAATATGTCAGTGTTGCAGGGCTCCCCCCTCACCCTCTCCCTCCCCACCCCCTCTTACATATTTGTAGTTGGCTTTGGGGGGGTGGGTGATATGGGAATACCTTTTCTGTCATGCCACTGGAGCATTCCTGTCTTGGGAAAACGTTACAAAAGCATTTTATCTGTGAAATATAATTACTTTTGTGTCGATCTGGTAAGCCACCCTTTTGGGTGCAACTGGGTAACTGGGTGGCAACACTGTTTGCCCAAAACTGAACGGTAGAGTCTCGTAATCATTAGGTTATGATAGGTACTTCGGCACGAGCGAAGAACAATGATTTCTATAACCCTCAATCTTCCCCTAGAAACCTACGCGAAGAAAACAAAGGGGTCTACAGCTACAAAGTAAATCATTTCCCCCACAACTTTCCATTTAGGTGGCAACGCTGATTGGCCAAATGTGAACGGTACAGTCTCGTAATCATTAGGTTATGATAGGTACTTCTGCAATGATTCCTATATCTTCCCCTCGAAAACCAACGCGTAGAAAACATATGGAGACAGCCACAAAGTAATTCTGGGGGGGGGGGGGGGGGATGGCGTAGTCCACTCGGCTGACATTTTATGCCCATGGTACAGACATAAGTCCACTCAACTTTCAACGTTTGACATTTTACACTTATCCCCCAGCAGAACATTGGCAATTGTAAATTGTAAACTGTACATTGTACATATTGGTTGTCTCTCTGTGTTTGTGTCCTGTTCCTGTGTTTCTGTGTTCCTGTGTATTCTGGGATGGTATGGGAATGGAACATGGTGTAGCATACATTTGTGGGCTCTGTCGTTGGGCCCCGCATCACGGGGCTTAAGTGGCCTTAAGTGGATTAATTTAAATCATTTGTTTCTTGTTATTGTTGCTTGTTGCCGCATCAAATTGTGCGATGCGTTTGCGGTTTTTTGATAAATGGATTTTCCATGCGATGAATTTTCCATCGCCAAAGCCATCATGGGAAGCGGGAGAGGCGGGGGGCATGGCAATGGCCATGGACTATGGGCTATGGGCTATGGGCCATGCCATCCATTAGGCCAATGTCTCTCTCTCTCCCTCTTCCTCGCCGCACAACTTTTGCCTGACATTTTTACACACGAATGAGTTTTTTGAATCAATTTTTTTTTGTGTTGAATCGTAAAATGTATATGTACGAGTATATTCATAATCCTTGAGATGCCTTCGATGGATAAGCAGCAGCAGCAGCAGAGGCAGCAGCATCGAAGGGGCTGGTGGAAGGCTGGACCTGGGAGACCTGTCAATTGACTGACTTTATTGATCATCCTTTGGAGGATATTCCGCAGTGAATGAGCTGTCAATTTTATGCATCGCCCGCAAATCTCAACCATGAAACTTGAAGAAGCCCCGCCCCCAGCCACCAAAATGCCAAATAACAATAACAAAAGCGCTGGCTTAACTTTAACAACCCGCCAGACAGGCAGACAGAAGAGAGCCAGAGAGCCAGACAGGCAGCTGCATTAACACTTACTTGGCGGCTATTGGGCACCGTCAAGATTGCCAATATTGTTGGGGCCCAAATCGATAAACCATCCGTCCTCTAATCAGGCGAATATTATGGAAATTGTTTGATTTATGTGAGCGGGGGAATGCGCTATGAAAGCCACGGTTTGGTTTATTATACGGCGTACTCCACCTCCCCCCCCCCCCCACTTGTATTAATATTCTGCAACAAGTCTCGAAATTTATGTTAGTTTCATTTCGGTCGCTGGTCGCTGGTTAGCCGTGGATAAAGGAAATTTCCTCATCAAAATGCAGAAAAATGCGGGCAAAAAAAATATGTCCCTGGATGGCACACATACACACACACACACACACACAAAAGACTGAATGCTTTCATAGGACTCGGTTCAGTTCCCATTAAAATCCATTACAAATCCAAAGCTCAACAAAGGATGGAGGCAGAAAAACAGAATAGACCCGGACCCGGACCCGACCCCTGGCATGTTTTAGCTCTCTTTCTATCTGCCTCTGTCTATGGCTGTGCTCTCTCTCTGCTCTGCTCACTCTTCTCTGCTCTACTCTGTCTCCAAAGCGGATAATCTTCCTGAAAACCTAACGAGCTGATCCGTTACAAATCTAAAGCTCAGCTGCAAATCTCGCTTGGCTTTAGCTTGCTTGCTTTCAAAGCTTCTGTTTTCGCTCTCTCTCTCTCTCTCTGTCTGCCCTCGAGTTGAAGAGAGCCACGTGAGAGACTGTTAGCACTCGTATGAAACACATTTGTGGGATCAAGACCACACGAGGGTTTCATTGTAAGCTTTTGGTTTTCCTCTGGTGTGCTTGAACCCTGCACGCATGACTCCTCTTGAAAGCTCTTCGATCATTAGGAGTCCTGTCTTCAGTGAAACATCACGAAACACCACGAAACACCATGAATCACTAGGAATCCCCACGAATTCCCACGAGTCACCACGAATCCCCACGAATACCCACGAATTCCCACGAATCACCACGCACCACCAAGAATAACCAAGAATCACCAGGAATCTCAACGAATTCCCACGAATCACCAAGAATCACTAAAAGCCGAGTGAGAAGCCGTGTGCCCTCGGCTATGCGTATTTGGCTTTTCGGATCGCTTCTGTAATAAAACAGCTGAGACCGAACGAAACGAATACCTTTGAACACACTCTTTGAAGTCGAATCGTGTTAGAACAAGTGGAAAACACAAAAATACCATAGACCGATCTGTTCTATCATTGGCTTCCTTTTAGTTACCATCGTTTACCTCCTACCTGCTTATAACCTTCCAAAAAGTAAAGCAATCAGCCTCACGAGAGTATAAGCTTTAAGCCTGTGCTTTTTCCAGCACAAAATTGTGTCTCCTAATATGGTAAAACAGGTAACAGGAAACCAGCTAAAAGGAAAACCTCTGGAGTGGACTTTCATGTCAAGTAATTTTCCATTCGTTTCATTTCGTCTCCCAGCATTCCATTACTTGTGCATACATTTCTCATTCTTTTGCCATTTCCATCTCTTATGTTTCATCCTTCATTCCATTCGTTACACAACTCTCATTCTTCTACCAATTCCATCTCCCGTTCTATTTCGTTCTGTGCTCGTGGTGTTGTGTTGTGTTTTTTTTGGGGGTTTGTTTTAAAGCTGGGATTAGCTGCATAAATTTTGGCAAAAGCAGGGCTTTCTGGCACGCTTCTAATTAGCGAAGACCAACAGAAAACAGAAAATTACTCTAAAGAACTGAAATACGCTTATGAAATGTAAAAAAAGAAAGCAAAAACGAAAGAAATGCAAAAGTGAAATTTCCCTTTATGAATAAATCCGCAATCCTCAGAGGCAGAGGCAGCAACAGCAGCAGCCTCCACAATTAGCATAATTCGACAGAGCAGGAAGTGGAAGTACAGTGCAGGAGGCCAGGGGGTTGCGGGGGGAGGGGGCCAAAGGGCAAAAGAAAAATCTATGCAAATCCTAAAAGTAAATTCTTAAAGGACTTAAAGCCAAACAAGCAAACAACAACAACAACCTGCCGCAAAAAAAAAGCAACAAATTGGCAAACGATTAGACCGGCGGCCCCGCAAAAACAGTTGGCCATTCTGCGGTGCGGCTACTAAATTGCAAAACGATTGCAACCAAAAAACCCCACCCCCCCAACACCCTCCCGCCCCCGCCCCGTCAATGGTTTTCGACTGGCCCCAAAATGTCACAACAGAGCGGAAAACGGAAACGGCAGAGAGCCAGAGAGCGAGAGTGGGCAGCAGGGAGGAGGAAGTGGGAAGAATACGAAATGAAAATACAATTTCACCCGCAAGAGAGCGGGTTGAGCGGACAAATTATGGCCATAACAGCGGAAAAGCCCGATTAAAGGGCAGGCCCAGGCCCAGACCCAAAAGAGAACTCAATTCATTTGCCATTTCCATTGATCAGAAGGTTCTTTAAAGCAAACAAGAGAGGGGGAAAGAGAGTAAGGGAGGGGGAAAATTGTAGTGGTCTAATCAATAAGTGGCATGCCATAAATTATGGCAACCTGTCAGCGCACAAATTGCGGGGGCGTAAATAAAAAATAGAAGACAAACCCAAGACCAAGACACACCACATATTCCAGTGAATGAACGAATGAATGAATGAATGAATGAATGAACGAATGAATGAATGAATAATTGATTCGGACTGCCATATCTAGCATATCTGTACTATATCTACATATTGCATACACATATGTGCATATATATATAGTAAATCGTGTAAGACCAAAAGCCAATTGAAAAAGTTATTCCAGCTGCTTGTTTTTGTTTCTTCTCTTTTCTTGACTGTTTTTTGTGTGGTGTGTCCCCTGTTTCCTTTTTGGGGTATACTCATTTATCCATTAGTTAGAAGTGGGCGACAGCTTTAAGGATAATAAGAAAACACTTCTGTCGATGGAGAAATTGAAGGTCAGGTCATCCTGGGAAGAGAAGCGAGGGGCAAACCCTTATGACTCCCTATAAAACGTGTCGGAAAGTATTGGGAATAGTTTACACCTTTTGGAAATCTATGGGTTCTATGTTCTATGGGTAGTCTTCTGTCTAGTCTACTGTCTAGTCTTCTGTGTAGTCTTCTGTGTGGTCTCCTGTGGTAGTCTTCTGAGGTAGTCTTCTGTGGTAGACTTCTGAGGTAGTCTTCTGTGGTAGTCTTCTGTGTATTCTTCTCTCTAGTCATCATTCTAGTCTTCTGTCAAGCCTTCAGTCTAGTCTTCTGTCTACCGTTCTGTGTAGTCTTCTGTGGTAGTCTTCTATGGTAGTCTTCTATGGTAGTCTTCTATGGTAGTCTTCTATGGTAGTCTTCTATGGTAGTCTTCTGTGGTAGTCTCCTGTGGTAGTCTCCTGTGGTAGTCTCCTGTGGTAGTCTCCTGTGCCTCTTAAGTTTATCCCTTCCCTAATACATTTACTTCTTTCTTTAACTTTGATTATGCATTTAAATTGTTTAAATTCCAAACTTGATTGTTGGTTCACCCTCTCGAGTCGCCCACTCACAAAAAGGACATCAAAGTCCTGGCCAAAGCCACAATTTCCTGCTCCTTCACATCGTTTAAGGGTATTAAGAGCTTCAGTACTACCAAAATAAAAAAACCTGAGCCTGGGCACCCACAAAAAGTTCTCCTTCGAGGAGGTATGTGTTTTTTTTTTTGGTTTTCTGCTGCTGCTGCTGCCAAACTGGGAGTTTCATTGAGGCCAATTTGGTGGCTAAAAGGACACAAGTTCTTATTGGCACTCTCGGATATGTTTATGGCTGGATTCGCATTCCCATCCGCATACATATGGCAGGGAAACTTTTATCGAAACGAAAAAATTCAAGTTGTTCCAAGTTTTTTGGGTTTTTCCTGCGGTTTAAAGCTGAGAGGAGACGGCGGAGGGGGAGCAGGAGGAGCAGGCGAAGGAGGGGGAGTAGAGGGAGATTGTGGGTGAGCCTACGACTATAAATAAATATTTTAATTAAAAGTTTACAAGGGAATTTGTTAACTGGAAAGATCTTAATGCCTCGCCCTCAAATGCAGAAGTGGTTGGAATAATTTATAGCTGTATTTGGTTTGGGGCATGGGGCATGGGACAGGCATTGAGGGAGGAGTGATAGCAAAATCGAGTCCTTAAATGATTAAATATGGGTTTATCAAAGCCAAACAAGCCAGGAATAGCACACAACACCAATCAAATGTTTCAAAAATCCATTAAAAATATCTACACTCAATTTATTCTAATAAACACAAATAGGACTACTCGATGGTTATTTTGATGCTTAAATCCTGTCATCGACATTCGATTCTGATCGATCCATGACAAAAATTTGGCCAAAAATGACAGAGACAGAGACAGCGACAACGACAGAGATGGAGATTGGAGTTGAATGCGAAACCAGAGATGAAGCTGGAAAATAATATTCGATGGAATTTGAAAATATATAGAAATGTGGCATATGCATATGTGTATGTGTGTGTGTGTGTGTGTGGCTATGACATGTGTCAAATGTGAAATTTGCATTTTTTTGACTGAATTGTGAAATACAGAAGAGAAATTTCATTGGAATCGCTGAAAATGTGTGAGAAATTGATGGAAAATTTCAAGTTCACAAAATTCGCAATAAGAAAAATAATTTTCTATGTTTTAATTCGAAGTTTTAAAACCAATATATTTACATTTAGCTGTTGATGGGGTTTATTGAATTGTTTGTTGATACTCACGAATTCCGCTAGCCAGCTTCCTATTTATTTTATTCTCCTTAATTTCTTGTGAATATTTACCTGGTTTTTAGTTGTTGTTTTTACGTTCTTCGGGTGTTCTGCTTGAACAAACTCCATCACAAGATTGCAATTAATACGCTCAATGTTTGATTATTTTATTGTTTTATTGCAGTGCTAATATTTGTATTGCATTTTCTGCAGAAACCGAAACAAAAAGGGAAACACACACCATAAAAAAAACACACACACACACACAAAGAAAGAAAATACAAGATGTAAAGGGGAGAGATCAGAATTGTATGGAATGTAAGGGCTAGGGAGGGGCAGCAGTAGGGGGAGGACTCTATTGTTCTGTTCCGTCTGTTTATTTGTCTATCTGTATGTGTGTGTGTGTGTGTGTGTGCCCCCGGCTCCCCACTTAACATATTCGTACATCGGAATGGAATCGAATCGGAATCGCATCGCATCGCATGCCATCGAAATCGAGGAATAATTTACCCCGTGAAAGTAAATAAAACCCGTATGACATTTACATTTACATTTAAATTTACGTTTACTGGGAATTCCAGGTGGAGGGATTCGAGGGAACCAACAACCAGACCTTGTAATGGACACTGTTTTACCTTGAAATTAAGTTTCTTTCAGCTGTTTGCCACACTTTCCACCTGAAAAGAATGAAATTGTAACTTTCTGGCTACCAAACGCTACCAAGGCGGCAATAACAAGTTAACAAGTTGGTTCTGGGTTTCTTGGTTTCTTAGTTTCACTGGAAGTTTCAAGAAACTTCCATCTGCCACTTGATTTTCTATAGACCTTAAGGTGGGTAGGGTCTGTTTCTGGGAAACGCAAGTCTTGAATGACCGAAAAGACGTTCATTATTCCAGGAATCACCAAGGAGAACGCAACACTTTTACAGTTCCTTTCGTTTGTTCCATGAAAATTCAATTATAATATTTCCAATGAAAATTGATCATCTTAAGAATGCACATTAACGGGTACATCAGTACTCCCCTCTCGTTAAGTGAATGTCATACGGTTGTGACTGGCAATCATGCATACAATCTATCCATCTATCCATCTATCTATCTATCTATCGCCTTTTTTTATATACCGTTGCTTATCTTAGCCCGCCATGCGATACGACACGATGCGACGACACATCACGTGAAAAGGTAAATATAGAAAAAGGCAGAGGGGTGAGTGGCACAGGGAGAGGGTGAGGGGTGAGTGGGTGATTGGGTGAGGGTACGAAATTACAATTTCCGTTTTCTTTGGCGCACACTTTTTTGGTGGGGGGGAGGCGGGAGGTTGCCACACACACTTTTCTATCAGAATGTTGTCTTTTTTTTTTTTGCCGCCTTATCGACACATTGATTTCGACCAGTTCTTGTTCTTGTGTCAAGTATTCCGTATTCCGCATTCCGTAGTCTGTAGTCTGTAGTCCGTATTGCTCTGTGTGTTTGTTATCTGCTTTGTTCTGGAATCATTTTCATTTACATTTTGATTTCGCATTTGCAATGCCGTTCCACGTGTGTGTGCGTGTGTGTGTGACACACAAACAACGGTTAACTGGCGGCACACGGCCCACAGCACACGGCACACGGCGGATAGCGGCGGCAGCACGCGGCACCGTACCGTATACGTAATAAACGGCTAGAGCTAGAGCCCGTATCGAGTATCCGCGTGCGGAAAGCGAAGTGGAAAGCGAACTGCTGCTGCTGCTGGTGGCTAGTGGCTGGTGGCTAGTGTTGCCGCTGCAGCCACAGAATTGCGACTGAGCGACGGCGGACGAAAACGAAACCGAGAAACCGTTTGAAATATGGCCAGGCCAGGCCAAGCCAGACCAAGCCAAGCGCCAAAGCGTGCCCAAAATGCCGCATCGTCGTCGTTCGCCCCTTCGTGGCAGGGCACGAAGCACTCCACACCACGCCATGCCACTCCTCCCCTCACAGTCTCTCCGCTCTGCCAATAGGCGCAGCAGACATGGCGGCGGGGAATGGGCCTGGTGGGGGGGGCGGGGACGGGGAGCAGTCTGGCCATGAATGAGTGAGTGCCGTTTGATAAGTGGGCGGTGGGTGAGCGCATACCCAGAGACACAGAGAGTGAGAGAGGGCAAGCAAGCAAGCAAGGAAGGAAGAAAGAGAGAGAGAGAGAGAGATGGAGAGAGAGAGAGCGCGTGCAAGTCACGAACAAATGACAGTTGGTTCCCCAAATATTTGGTACATCCGCAGGTCGAGGTTTCTGGCAAGGCCCCACCCGGCCATAAATGTACCCTGCGATGGCCATCAACCAACCGGCAGAGAGCGTAAAACAATGTTATGCTCTCTCGCATTCGCTTGCTCTCTCTCTTGCTCTCTCTCTCTTGCTTTCGCTCTCTCTCTCACTCTTTCTCTCTGTGGCGGCGCCACAAACAGCTGCTCGATGTTTATTTGTTTATTTTCGCCCGCCGCCCGTCACCGCCGCCTAATCCCCCCGCCAAAGTTCGTAGGGGTTCCTGTGGGGCTTCCCGGATCCTGCTTCCGCATCTTGACTGCTGCTGTCGCAGTTTTCACCTAACTTTTGCCTCGTCCCCGCCGCCTGCCGATTGAATCGGCCTGGAGCTGATGCCGTCGCCTCCTTTATGACAGCCGCCGCCGCCGCCACATCAACTTTTATGGCCATCAAATTGTTTCCGAAACGTTGCGCCATTGAAGGCAATGTCTTACGCAGGGGCGGGGGGCAGGCGTACGGCCAAGTAGGGCGGAGATCGGAGCTGGCTGGGAGGAACTTTCGGGCTGGGTTGGGTTCTTCCTTCCTTGGAACTTTTATCGCTTCTCTATCTTGGCCGGGTTTGTCAATTGCCAACCCCCACTGCTCCCTTCTCCCTTCTGGAGTGTTTGCTCAAAGATTTGCTCCATTTAACTCTCCCTCCCCCCCCCTTGAACCGCCCCATACATGCATATATTTGCTTGCCGCCCGCCCATTTGGCATTTGTTGCATCATTGCTTATACAGAGGGTACGAGAGGGCGAGAGTACCCCCCATACTTTATTCGATCGGTCTCGGATCATAAAGGTTGAGTAGATATTTGGGAATTTCTTTAGCTCTTCAATGACTTTGGGTCCATTCGATTTTCATATTAGATATTTGGTTATAAAAGACGACGTTAAACGGGTGTACCTATAGGTATACAAATATTGGTATAGAAGGTACGAGTATACCTTCATTTTGGGTATCTTTTATAATAATACTAGCATTAATGCCCATTCTGGCAGATATCAAATGCTCTATAGAATGCTCTCTATAGAATCAATAAAGTTTACCATTGAGTATAACAATTCTGTTAAGGATGACAACGAGCCGATACCCCCTCCACCCCCCCGATACCCTTTGCAGCTCTGACAATGCAGTTTTTTGTTTGCAGACTTTTGCTATTCGATCCCCCATCTTCGTTATGTCCCAGCGTCGTCTCCTTGCCCCATCTTCGGTATGTCCTAACGTCGTATCCTTCCACCACCTTCGTTATGTCCCCAGTGCCGTCTCCTTGTCCCACCTTCGTCTCCTTCTTCGTTTTACCTTGCTCATTAGGCGACCATTACCATCACCAGACCAGACTACATTTCCTCTGCTTTTCCTCTGCTTTTCCCCTGCTCTTGCTCTGCTTTTGCTCTGCTATTATTTTGCTGAAATATTTCGCATAACGGAACCAAGAACAAAGCAGAATAGGAGCGAGTCGAATGGAGTTGAATGCGGCGGAGTCTCCAGTCAGTTTCCCAAAAAAAAATTCAACTTGAACTTCATTTGAGGCTGGCATTTGTTTTGTGCCTTTTCCCTTGTGTTCCCCCCCGTGTTCCCCCCATGTTCCTTCGTGTTCTTGTTGTTCTTGAGGCTGGGGCCTTGCCTGCCCTGCCTTCGGTTCCCCTCGCTTCGTCTCTGCTCCGATGCTGGGGCTGTGCATCGCATCGCATCGCGTCTCGTCTCGCTTGCATTGTTTACAATTCTCTCTCCCTGACTCTGCCTCTGCCTCTCCCTCTCTCTTGCTCTCCTTCTGTACGGTTATTTATTTGCCTTTTGATACCCTGGTGTGTTCTGAAGCCAATGGGGTATATTTGTTTTCAGAGTGCCAGAAGAAAATGTTTCTTGATGGAGCGAAATCTAAGTCTGTTCTCATTTTTTTTTGATTTTGGAAACTAGAAATTTTACTGTGATTATTTACTGTAATTATTATTATTATTTACTGTAATTACTATTATTATATACTGTAATTATTATATGTTATTATTTAGAAATATTATTACAGTTATTATTGCATTTATTACAGCCAGAAAAAAAAAAAATATAATTTCTACAGAATTTGCTCCTCTCTTGCCGCTTGC
Organism: Drosophila azteca; assembly: GCA_005876895.1. Lineage (NCBI taxonomy): Eukaryota > Metazoa > Arthropoda > Insecta > Diptera > Drosophilidae > Drosophila > Drosophila azteca. The sequence goes on from VCKU01000016.1 coordinate 1,031,274, forward strand.
TCTCTGCTCTCTGATTAATGGGTATCCTATTAGTCGTCATCCTGCGCTGCAGTGATCGCAGTTGTATGGAAACAACGGGAAATTCGCCAAAGCAGAGAAGTGCAGAGCAGCGGCAGCGGCAGCAGCAGCGCTGCCAGATGTCTGCGATATCTTGTTCTTGGTTCTTTGGTTCTTTGCTTCTTGGCTGTTGCTCTTTTGTTAGTCTTCTTCTTCTTTTGCCCTTTTACTTTGCTTGGGTCCCATCGTTTCTTGGTACATTTTCTCTCCCTCTCTCTCTCTCTGTGTGCCTGTGTGTGTGTTTTTGCTTCATTTTTGGCGAATGTTTTTTATGGGGTGTTGAAAACCACTTTGTTAAACAAACTGGCTGCTATTTTCCTTCCCTGCTTTCGCCTTCCCCCTCCCCCCCGCATAACGAGCAATTTCTATATCATTTCTATTGGCATTCTGTGTTTGTGGGTGGCGGGGGGTGGGCGGGTGTTTGTGCCTGTTTTACCTTTTCTAATTATTTGATTGGCGATAAGCGAGCCAGGCCCTAAAGTCTAGGCCAAATTGTGCAATATTTCGACCAGGTTAATGGATAATGGATGGCGATGACGATGACAATGGCGGCATGGCCCCTGGCCCCTAGCCCCTAGCTCGTAGTCCCTTTGCCCTTTAAGTATGGTTTAAGCTTTTTGGTCGCTCCATTGGTTTGCTGCCATCTACTTTTGGTGGCCAGTGTGTGCGTGTGTGTGTGTGTGTGTGTGTGTGTGTGTGTGTGTGTGGGCTTCTAAGTGCCCTGAATTTCAAATGGTCTCCGTTCTCTAATCTAATCAAAGTGGAAGTGGAAGGAAAGTGCTCTTGGTGCTCAGTTCTGTTGCTGCTGCTGATTCGTTTTTGTTTTTGTTGTGGGGTAAAACAGCTGGTCTTTGGTTTAGTCACCAAACAGATTTAAACGGGGGGCAATAGAGGGGCGAAAGCGGGGGGTTAAGAGATTGGGAGATTGTTACTAAAGTTCCTGTAAAGTTTGCAGTTTAAACTTTTAAGGAAACTTTGAAACAAAGGCTACGGAATCTCGACAAATATTCAATAATAAAAGTCTGTGATTGATTCTTCAAATATTCGAATTGTTTTTAGTTTTCAACAAGTGTTTTTTCTTTCTTTCAAGATTCTTATCTTTTATCTATTTGCCAGCCATTGTTTATAGACTTTTGAAGGTTATCAGACATGTGTTATATAGTGATAGAACATTTATTATCTTTAGATTCAATGCGAAACATTATTTTGGGAGATTAGGTTCCAGATATTCCAGTTACAGTTTCAGTTTACGAATAGTCCTTTGAGTAATCAATGGAATACGTAATCCGATTTTACTTTAATCTTAGATTAAGCTTATTTTTTGTACCTTTCCCAATGATGTCTTTTATAAGGAGAAATCGCTCCTTTGGGTGATCATATTTCATAGTTTTCTCAAGCGAGAATCATCGCTTTCGCTTTGGACGGCCGATTCGTCCTTTCTATTATCCATTTCCAAATAGAAATTCATACATATGTAAATATGAAGTAGCCAAATAATCTTTTAACCTTGAATCTTATTTACTGTCCCACCGCCGAACTCTCTCCACTCTCCTGAACACTCCCGAACTTCCCCCGAACTCTCTGTATCTACTCCTCTACTCCTGCTGCCAAAAATGCCGCAATAAGCAAGCAAATACGAGCAAAACTTCAACCAAGTTCAGGCAACCGCATCCTTCTTCATTCAGGAATGGGGGACACCCCTGCTCCCCTCCCCCTTGAAATCCGACACCACGTGCTACTTCCAGTTAAGGTCAATCTCTGTCCTGAGTCCTGTGTTCAGAGCCCCGAGTCCTTGTCTCTGTGGCTCTCATCCCCCCCCCCCCAAAAAAAAATGAAGAAGAGAACTTTTCAAACGCAACATGTCGCTGCGCTGCTTCCGCTTTTCTTCTGTATCGTTTGATACCCTTTCCGGTGCTGCCAGAGAAACGTTTGGAACGTTTGGAACATTGAAACGGCAGCCCTAAGACAATGGATACTCGCAGTCTTCGTCTGTTGTCGTTGCCAGCGTCTGTTGGTGACTGCCAAAGCTCCTCCAGCCAGCATCATGAACCTCAATCCTCCTTGTCCTTTTCCGTCTCCCTCCTCTCTTGCAACTCTCGCTCTTTTGTCTGTGGCATGCCTCAACTTTGTTGCTATTGTTGCTGCTGGCCCTACATTGTTTACATTTTGTTTTAGCGGTAGTTAGGTGTTGGCCCCCAACCCCCAACCCCAACCCCAGTGGCTCATCCTCTTCTTTGTCTCTGCTGAACTCCTTTGCCCCTCTGCGGAGAATGCAGCTGCGGACAAGGAAACATTTTTAACAGAATTACCCTACGGGGAATAGGGTATAACAATTTCGAAATAAACTCTACTAACAAGCCAACGGGAGGCAAGGGGAGCCAACGGGAGCCAGCGGTAATCCAACATTCAAATAAAAGAGAAAGCCAACCAAAGGATACCATGGAAACATGGAGTAAACTCTTTGGCATTTCCAACTTAAGTTAACAAAAAATGAAATACAGAACTTACAGAAATATCACATATGGAAATATCTTGAAGTTTAGGCACAAATCATATCCATTACCTTTCCATTCATTTATGATTTATATATAAATAAACGAGTATACATTTTGGGTTGTTTGACCAATGAATCAGAACTGTTATTACCTAGAAAGAAAAGAAGAAAAAACACATGTTTATATTAAATATTCAAGAATGAGGCAGAACAAAGGGTATCCTGCAGTCTGTAAACCGATTAAAGACAAGATAAACAAAATGTTAAGTTCTGTAGCCCAGCTGTCTGGCCGTTAAACCATAATCTCCGATCATCTACAACAGATGCCGGCAGCGTCCTATGCACTCTGCACTGGAAAAGGCCACGGGAGCAGCGCAGTCGGCACACGCACAGTGTAAAAACTTCGTGTAGCTTCGGCCCTGCGCACATGCAGCTTCGTTATTCTGATCGGCAGAGAAAATGAATCGTGTGACTTCCTGTCTGCACTAAGAACATGTCAGGGCCTGTGTGCCGACCCCTGATCTACAAACTTTTAGTTCTTGAGGAATTGGAAGCTCTGGCTATACATGTATTACCCCTGGATGCACCTACGAACTTCCAAACCAGAAACAGTACTACGTATTATCGTTCTCTTTGCTGAAAACCACTCGAGATCATTGATAAAGTGTTTGGATACCTGCAAGGATACCTGCAAGTGGCCCAAAGTCAACGAGCAGCTTGGCCGCGCATTCGATGAGACCTCTACTGTACCCTGTAGCCTGTACTCATGCACCTCGCTATACGGAGAACGAATCGAGGGTTATTCTATCGTTTGTCCATATTTCAATGCCATCTCTTGTGTAATGGTTCAAATTGGAGAACTCCCCGAAAAGTGTTACCATTTTCAAGATTACAAATCGAAACCTAAATCGCAAATTCTAGCTATCGGAAACCCAACCCGTGTCCCACCCTTAGGAGGCAATCCAGAAGAGCTTCAGTAATAATCCAATAGTTCCAAGGAACTGTCAGGCAGAAGGGAAGAGCATGCAACATTCGTCCTTTTGCCCCATCCAACACTTTCGTGTTGTGTTATTGTTTATTTTGGGGCCAAAAAGTTAGTTCTGGCAACAATGTTGCACCGTTGTTGCACCGCTGTTGCACCGTTGCCAGAGCAAAGTGGAAGTGGGAAAAGCTGTTACATGCGAAATATTTGTACGACAGGAAATGCGAAAATATTGCAGCACAGAACCAAGGGGAAAAGCGTACCCAGAGACAGGTACAAAGCGAGAGAGCGAGCAAGCAAGAGAGAGAGAGTGAAAGAGAGAGAGAAATATGTATGAATTTCCATTTTGTGAAAACTTTTGTCTATTTCTCAGTTTTGGGTGGAAAATTGTTGTTTGTGCAGTGGCACGCGCTACTCTCAGGGAAATGGTTTTAGTTTTGTTTCAGCTTCAGTTTAACCACCCCCCAACACCCCTCTACCACCACCCCCCCTCTCTCTCCCTGGGATACTTTGTGTTTTTTGCGAGTATCTGCATCTGTGTGTCAAGGTACAGTAGTTAAATGGGTTAGTTTTTTGGCCCCTAAAACTCGCTTGAGTGTTTTTAATGGCACCACCAACCCACCTCCCCTTCCCCTACCCCGCCCTGGCTGGCTGGCTGCCACACCTCACCTCTTGACCAGTAATTAATATAATATTCTGCGGCTATCGGAGTTTCGTGTTTATTTTGCGGCCAGCCAACAGCGACCGACGACCAGCGACCAGCGACCAGCGGGTTCATTAAAATGCCAAACAAAGTAAATAAAACCCTGCGAAAAAAACACAAAAACAAACAATACAATAAACACTAAGCCCCGACTAAAGGATACCTCCTAAGGAGGCGGAGGATACGCCCCCCTGTATGGGCAAAGATAATCCTCTTACTATACATCTAATGGCCACAATTTCTTCTTGTATGTCTTGTAGATCAACTAGAAGCCCCCATCCGACGAGCCCTGGCCGAAAGATTCCTGCCGTGCTTGCCAAGATCTCATAGAAGTGTTGACTGGTTTGTGGTAGGTGTTTAGGCAGAACACCAGAACCCCAGGACCCATTACATCTATAAGGAAAATCATAGTCAAAGAAAAAACTGCACTCCTGCTGGGACATTGATTGATGAATCGAGTTTACTGATTCGGTTAAGGAATATCATAGTATATGCAATTCTATCGCTAAGATTTTACCCCTTAGAATTCACAATTACAGGGTATACCTATACAGGGCGTATACAGGGCATAAAAGGAAGAAAAAACTGTCTACCTGCTGGGACATTGATTAATGAATCGATTTACTTAAGGAATCGATTCGGTTAAGGAATATACTATCGCTATAGGTATGTCTATCGCTTATATTATACCCCTTGGACTGCAAAATTAGAGGGTATTACTTATAGGTGAAAAAGTTACCGAGAGCTGCCCCCCCGTAGCCTCAATTTTACATTATTTTCTGCTGTCGATGGATCTCTTAATGATTCGCCTTTTTTTTTTGGTTCCAGATTTTTGTGTGTTTTGGTTTTTTTTTGTTTTTTTTCTTTTTTTTTTGGTTTTTTTTGTTTTGCTGGCACAAATTTCATTTTAATTGAATTTTCCTCTTTGGTTTTTATTGAAATTACATTTTTAATGGCATAAATATTTGAGCAGTTTTTGTTTTTGTTGTTCTTGTTGTGTGTGTATGTGTGTGTGTGTGTGTGTGTGTGTGTGTGTTTTTTTTTTTTATAGTCTTGTCAATTGTCGCTCAGCAAATTGTTAATAATATATGTGCGTATAAAAATACTTTAATGGTTTCCATATTGCCTCTGAAAATAACAAGAGAGATAGAGAGAGAGAGGGAGAGAGAGGGAGAGAGAGAGACAATGGGAATGCAATTTCTATTCAAAAAATATCCCAAAAAGAGTTCTTCATTTCAGAAATGTTTTCGGGCATCTTGGAGGCAAACAAAAACAAAATTGAAACTGTCTATTGGGGTCACCAATCATCTTGGGTCACCAACTTCTGTTAAAGCACTAAAGTGACACCAAGATAGAGAGATTCACATGCCATAACGCTGGGTAAATGTTATTCAATTGGTTAGTTTTTTCCTCATTCCTCGTTGAAGAACATTTCATACATTTTGTGGCCTTTAATCACATTAAGTTTTCAGCCTTAATTGTATTTTCCACACTGCTGATGTATTTATCGCTATATTTGTTTGTTGCTTCTCATTTGCCACAATTGCAATTTGCAGACACAATATTCCATTGGATTGCTATCAATTTTATTTGTATTTTCATTGTATTTATAAATAATTACGTTTTCTTTTGTGCCAGAACGCGATTGCGAGTGCCAGCGCCAGTGCCAGTACGAGAATATCATTTATGATTTATTGCCAGTCGAAGGAGCATTCAATTATCAGCATGGTCAGCACTTTATATCAGCTTTAAAGCTTATCAAACAAAAGTTGTGGAGACAAGAAAACAGTAATCAGAAAATGGTGCGAAGCGGCGACTAAAAGAAACGACTACAAGGGTGCCCTGTACGATTTGGCCAAAGAATGGAACTAGATATGACGTAGGCCTTAAGCTGATGGGCAGCACTTGGCCGCACAACTGATGGGCAGCACTGGCAGGCACTCTGTCTAGACTGCATATAGAGTGCTCTGTTCCACCCTTAAATGATTTTGCATTCCGTAAAAATGTTGTCCTGAATCCTAGTCTCAATTTCGTTTGCAATTTTCATCACCCAGTTTCCATAAATAGAGCCCCCCCGCCAACAAACAAATTCCACAAACTACATTTTCTAGGGCACCACCACCAAATATTGACCCATGCCACATTTTGAGGTGACTAATTGGCAACGTAAGCGATGGGGAAAAACCGACAGACCCGACGCATGAAATTTATAACATTTTATGGCCAATTAGTGGGCATCCCATAAACTGTTTTTACCTCTTCCTCTCCCTCTCTTGCCATAAAATGTGGCCTAGAAGCCAAATAACAACAACAAAATATATACACAGACATATACTATATATAGTATATATATATGTATGTTGTGACAGACAGAGAGAGACGGGGGAGGGGAGGGGGCGAGAGAGAGAGAGAAGTGAAAACCAAAGAGAATTCTCTTTGAAATGCGTTTCAATTTCAAATTGAAACCAATTACGGGCCCGACCGGCAAATAATTCTCAAAGCAATTCTCATTCGACGAGTTTCAAGCAGAGGAATTGCCTTCTCTCTCTCTCCCTCTCCTTCGCTCTCTCCCTCTTTCTCTCTCTCCCTCTCTGTCTTTTTTTGTTAAATGACCAACAATTTTCAAGAGTTTTTTTCCTCGATTTTGTACTTCCTTTTCTAGCCGAGATTTCTAGGTTTCTCCTTCCCCTTGGCCCCGGCACTCTTTGGCACTCGTTTAAGGCTATTAACAGCTTGTCAAAGCCATGGCCAAAGTCGTGAGTTATTAAAGAAAAAGAGGGAACAAAAAAAAAACAAGAAGAAAGAGAAAAAAATCAGTGAATGGTCTTGAGAGCACCTGGCCAGCTCTGCGAGGCAGCAGCACAGGAGAAGGGAAGAGCTGGGGGTTGGGGGTTGGAGGATGGCGATGGTGAATGAAAATGCCTCTCCCTCTCTCTCGCACAGCCATGAATTCCTCTCTTGCTCTCTCTTGTTCTTTATGGGGGCCCGAAATAAGTTTTAACTTTTGCATCGCGTTTTGCCTGTCGCTTTCTCGCTTCCTTTTGGCTTCCTTACTTTTTATATCTTTCTTTGCCACCCCATCCCACCCCACCCCATCTTTATGGCTTTCCACACTCCACACTGGTCCCCCCCCCCCCCCCCTTCCCACTCTATTGCTGCAGCTTCTTGGCATTTTTATAACTAGCTTTTGGGTGCACTTGGAAATGCGATTGCAGCTCAAGTACGTAAAAGCGTCACAAAACCATACAAAAACAGACACAAATAAGAGCGTACAGTGCGCGACAAAGCAATAGGGCATACAGCAAATAGCTGTTGTACTCCTTTTTCTTCATTGTAAAAATGTTCCATAAGCAAATAGACACATTCGTTGCGAGCTTCCAGAATTGTCTGGAACGATCAGAGATCATTCGGAATTTCTTACGATAAAATCCCAAAAATTTACAAAGTTCAACTTTTCAAAATTCAGTAAAATCTTAAAAACTTTAAACTTTCCAGAAATTAAAGCCGTTCTTTTCGATTCTATTGTATTACAAATATTTTAAAAATTATGAAAGAATATATTTAGATAAATATTTATGGTGATTAGCTTAAACATCCCTTAAATATTAACGAATATTTCACTGAAAATCAGCTGATTCTTCTCCCAAAATAAACGGTGAACATTTCCATTCACATGTTAACATTTTTTGCTGCTAATGAAACTGTGGAACTCTGGTCTTAACATCAATATCCACTCTAATCAATCAATATTGGTTAAAGTTTACAAGAGTTTCCACACTTTAGTTCAATCGCAGCCAACACTTCCATTATGAAACGTACTGTACTTACGCACGCGTATGTATATCTATGTAGAATTTCTTGTATCTGGCGGTGGGTTGGCTGGGTGGCTGACTGACAGTCACGGGTCTATTTCAGTTAATTATCGCACACAAGCAGCAGCAGCCGCAGTCGCAGTCGCAGCAACAGCAGCAGCAGCGCCCAACAGCAGCAGGTTAAACCCCGCTGGAGGGGGGTGTACCACCCCTTCATTGACTGACATTTCACCTCGATAAATGATCTAATGAAAAAACAAGTTGAATTTGAATTGTTGTTTCTGTTGGCTTTTGGCTTTTGCCTTTGCTTTTTGCCTTTGTTATTGCTTTTGTTGGCTTCGAATCCCATGGTGGGGGGGGCGGGGGGTACAGAGGTGCGAAGAGATAGAGCCATATTATGACAACGACAGAGTCTATATATAGAGTCTGTCTAGTACCAACCCAAAAAATCTGATCATATGCGCTTTATAGGATTTCCATTCCATTTTGCCTTCTCTCTCTCTTTCTCTCTCTATACGTTTCATATTTGTTTTCCTTTCAAGTTGTCATCGAATTGGGTTTTTGGGGGATACTTGGGGGGAGGGAAACTGGCGGAGGTATCTGTAATTTCTAGGTGTGGCAGAACTCTCTATGCATCATTTAATATAAGAAATATCTATAGTATCTCTTTATTAACTCTATTATCGAGTGAGCAGGGGATTGTCCGACAACTAAAGCGCGTGAGCAGGGGTCTACTCTGAAAAATAAGCCTGGATTTTGGTAGGGAAAAAAGCAATGCTTATCCTGCAAGGAATCTATCTTACAAATAATAATATTATTGGTATTTATTTCTCATTTTTCCTATATTTAATCTCTTTAATCTCCTCTCTCTCTCTCTATCTCTCTCTTGTAAGCAATATTCATGTGCAGGCATGTAATTTTGTGCACAGCAAAAACCCTGAATATTCCTCTGGTCCCTCTCCCCTTCCCACCCCCCTGATCCCTGATAGCGCGCGGACTGGTCACTGGTCACTGGTCGATATGAAATATCATTAAACTAGAAATCCCGTGACCACATAAAAAATTGTTACAAATATGCGAATGCCAAGCGAATGCCAGTCGAACGATACGACACGACGATTCTTTTTTTTTTTATAATTTGTTTGCCTTTTCAAGTGGCGTTGAGGAGGGGTGGGGCCTGGAGGGGGGGCTGGGGGCCAAGCTAATCATATCTCGGGTAACATACTAAACATATGACTGGTGGAATGCCAGAGACAAGCCTTTGTTTTAGCATGCCACATGCCGTTAAATAATCACGAAACAAAAGTGGCAACAACACAAATATATGTACAAAACATATGTCTATACATGTATGTACATATGTATGTACGATAGAAAGAATTCATTCGCTTTATTCAATTCTGGCTCTTTATCTGCGTTGACATTTTTTTTTCTGTTTTTGTTTCTTCTTTTTTTTTATTTTGTTAACTATCGCAAAAATCAGCAAAATAAATGTAAAAAAATGGGGGAAAAAAATGTGAAAAAAATATAACAAAAGTCGGTTAAAAAATGAGCAAAGAAAAAGCATGAAATATGCCTCGTACACGAAGAGTTGGGGAAGAGACAGGGGGGAAGCATTGCGTGGCCTGACGACGGGGTCATCAACTGTTGGAGAGACCCCCCTCCTCCTCCCCCCTCCCCTAAAATAAATAGCAACAACAATAATAAATTTGTAAGCCCCCAAAAAGAAAAAAAAAAAGGCAGTAACAAAAAAAATAATAGATAAACAACAAGAAGAACCTCAAGAGAGAGAGAGAAAAGAGATAGGGGAGGGGGATGGGGGGGATTGAACAAAAGACCAGAAGTTTGATTAATGGGGATTAAAGGGGTGTACCTACAAGTGGGTAGGAGGGGGAGCGGAACCAGTGAAGAGTAAAGAAAAGAAGAGAAGAAGTAAAGCCGGCTTTCAGTTCTATGGCCTCTCCACTCATCCTCTCCAGAGGTCGAACAAAACGAAAGCAAAAACAAAGCAAAACAACAACAAAATGAAAAATGAATGAAAAGTTATGGAAAACTTTATGCTGCAGCTCGAAACAAGGAAATTGTTAGCCTCTAGAAGGCTAATTGCCCCTGAGCCTGTCTCTCTCTCCCCCAACCCCTCTCTTTCGCTCTCTCTCTTGGCCCAAGACTTACTCTCGCTGGGGAATCGAGGTTACAGAAGATGAAATTGTATCCGGCAGTTAAAGATAGATAGATGGATAGATAGATTGATTCTTTGACTCTAGGCCTGGGGGGAATTACTAATCGAAATGGAAGCCGAAAGCAGAGAAAGTGGTAATTATAGAACTACAGTAGACAGATTCTTGATGGGAATAAACGATATTATGATATACATAACAGATATGTGCATTTAGCTATCTATCTATCTATCTATCAATCTATCTATCGATCGATCTATCTATCTATCCATCTATCTATTGATCTATCTATCTACCATAATATTTCCACAATTATTAACTGAAAGAAGTCTCCACTGAATCTATTTCTGAAGATGTCCCAATCTCAACTCGCAATAATACTTCTAGATGGCTGACTTTACCAATAGCTAGGGGTACTATTTCTATGAGATTATATTTCCTAATTCTGTGATTTCGATCCCAAAATGTTGCATGAGAGGGGAGAGGGGCCACAAAGCTGTTCCACAGCCCCCGTTGCAGCTTCTGGGCAGCTGAGTCGGTCCCAGAATCCTCCACTGCGAGAGGACGAGCAACAATCGATCGGTCCCCTTGCAGCAACAAACACAAATTGCATGTCTTGAGCATGACGACTGCGTCTCGCCAAAGACGGTGCTGTTTTTGTTGTAGGATTATGGCATTGATGAACAGACGAAGCCGCCGGTCAGAACCAAAGGCATGTCTTGGAGTGGAATGGAACTTGTGCAACTTCCTGTTGCAATATCTTCCTATAGAGGCTATAAATCTCCCATATAATACGATTGTGGAGCACCTATGGTATGACTCTCACTTGTAACACAACCCTTACCAGAGACACCCAAGCATTAGCGCCCCGACACTTGGGAGACACACAGAAACCAAGGATCCCTACATATGTACACAATATTTGGTATTCAGGGACAGGGACCCTATCGAATGACCAGAATCCCATACCAACCAAATGTCGAATGTTATTTGAACAAATTACTAAACTCAAAGGTCAGAGGTCTCTCTACCCTTCTGAACCCCCCGCCCTCGCTCTCTCTCTCCATTCGCATAACTTTTGCCATTCACCCAAAAGAAAAAAGGAAAGAAAACATTTAAAAGACAAGAATCAAATAAAACAAAGACAGAAAGAGAATCAGAAACAGAGAGAAGTGAAGTGGAGTGGAGGCAATAAAATAAAAATACGAACAACTTTTGGGTAGCTTTCGAGCTATTAGCCGGCAATTAAAACGGCAAATGAACTTTCAACTCGCCAAAAAAACAAAAACAAACAACAAAAACCCTTAAAAACAAAAACAAATCAAGAAACCAACGAAAAAAGAGGAAGCAGAAGCCAACGAAAAAGGAGAAAAACTAAACCAAGCCAAAGAAAGTCAATAAAACAAAAGTCAAACAAAAAGCAAAAGCAAAAACAAAAGCAAAACAAAGCCACACAAACAAAAAGCCAACTTACAGGCACCACAAATTAGTAAACAAAAGCACAATTGTTTGTCAAGTCTGTTTAAAGGCGTGGCAGAGGCGGGAACGGAACGGTACGGTACGGGAGGGAACGAAACGGGGCCGAGTGGCGGTTCAAATTTCAGATGCGTGGGCGTGGGAGGCACGCAAAAATATCAAACTAGAAAAGTTTTTTGTCAATTGTTCTTCTCGGCTGTTGGGCAATTTTCGGGCGCTGCGAAACTCCCAAGGCGAAGCCACACACGACTATGAGGATACCCTATAAAATAATTGTTCAAGATGTATACACATCTCGGGTATTTCTGCACCTTCTGAAGATCTGAAGAATCTTATGTTGAAGATCCAAATTCTGTTCTTGGCATCCTTTGGTTTGGACATCATATCCTCTACCCCCGTTGGTACTCTTTTTGATTACAGGGTATAAACAGAATAGAACACAGAGATAGAGAGAGCAAACAGAGCGAAAGAGATGCCCAGTGAGATGGAGATGGAGCCGCTGGAGAGAGAGAGAAAGAGATGCCGAAATGGAAAACTGGTTCAAAAGTTGTACTCTTTTCGGTGGCAGTAGACCCGCCGCCGCTTTCGAGCCAGGCCAACAACCAGGCCCGGCCCGTCCCGGCCCCGAGACCACCAGAACAAGTCCATTTTTGTTTTTGTTGTTCTACTTTTCTTTTGTTGTTGTTTTTATTGCTGAGGGGCTGGCGGGGCTAATTCGCATAGAAATTTAATATGGCTAAATTAGAGGCCATCGAGACGGGCAGAAGTTCGGAAGAAGGTCAACAGAGAGATGAGAGAGATGAGAGAAATGATGCCGAATTTGGCAAAACAGATGAAAATTTAATAGAAACTTAAACCAGAGACTGCGGTGGATGGAATGAATTTCAATTGGCAAACAATTTGTGTATCCTTTTTTTATTAGCCATATCTACATATAGCTTACGAATAACTAAGGGCCATACTGGTCTATGAGGGGCCCCCCATGAGGACTGACCGGGTTCACCTAACCTATATCCATATCTATAGCTAAAGCTACTAACTGGATATAGAATAGTCTTGGAAACTCCGCCCCAATCGGATCTCAATACCATAGAGAATTTGTGAAGGGCACAAAACCTCCCCAAGGCAACCCACCCATGAAAGCATTAGCAAAATTATAAAACATATACCAAAACGACTGAAAGATACTAAACGAAATAATGGATATCATACGAAATATTTGGTTTAGTTTTTTCTCAAGATAAAATAGGTATTTTTTAGATATATGTATAAGGAAAAACCGAATACTAAAGTAGTGCAAACTTTTAGTACATCTTTGAAAAAGGTAATTAAACAAGCTTTAACATACTATTTTGTACAATTGTTTTCCTCGCAGTACCGTTGCACCCGTTCCATGATTCTAGCGATAAGAATAGAATACAAAATTGTCCACATCCCTCATTGTAAAACTACATACATACATATAAGGCCCGACGTTTCTTAAATAAACTCAGTATGAATTTACAACTCTGCTCACAAGTGTCTAGACTTTTCTTTTAGGGTCTAAACAGAAAAAGACTGGGAAAATGTCGGAAAATTTCTAAAGAAAAGAGCTTTGCGCATATCTGCATAAACTAGAGTAAAAACGAGTTTAAAAGAGGAGACATGCAGCCCTGATATTTCCAAGAACGAAAATTTCAAACAAATTTCGTGACCTGAAGAGAAGTTTCAACCATTGTGGGATTCTTAACAAAACAAAGATCATTTCAGTTTCAATTCCAATTTCAATTGTGTGCATATAATATTCCCCGCAACAATAGCCTAGGGGGTGAGGGTGGTGGTGGTGGTGGTGGGGTGAGATGGGATAGATAGATAGGGGGGAAACCTTATCTAATCAAAATGTATTCTTTAGAGTACGATTCCACGAATTGTTCAAATTTGTATGCGATATGAATTCCTGTTGCTTTCTGAATTCACCCACTTTTTCCCCGAGGGGCAATCATCATCATCATCTGCACAATGGAGAGACAGACAGAGAGAGAGAGAGAGAGAGAAAAAGACTGAGAAAAGAAAAGAGGAGACTGACAAAAGTCTTTTGTGTCCAGTTATTCCTCCGCCCCCATCCCCGCCATCCCACTTGTTCTCTTTTTTACTGTCTCTCTCTCTCCTCTCTCTTTGCATTCGGCCAGGCCAATTCGCACGGCACTAATTGAATTAGTTAACTGACTTTTGAGTCAGTTTTCATCATCTTCATCTTGCTCGAAATGGGTACCGTTAAACGGGCAAGAACTTGCAATAGAATGCAAAGTGCGCAATTAACAAGTTTGCAGCTACCAAAGCCTGTAGCGAAGGGGGGAGGAGAGAGTAAAGGGTAGGGTAGGGTAGAGTAGGGTACATAACGGGTTAATAAGCCAACGCCATCCGATGAAAAGTCGATCATTGTATGCCCTTTCAAACTGTAACGAGGATATGCTTCCCAATGTCCCCTGAGAGTCATCACAGTAGTAGTCGGGTAGGTAGGGTATATACCCTCTGAGAAAGGGTATCATGCCAGACAGACTGAAGGGTCTCCTCCAGTGGGGCCTGTCTGGTTGGTTCTGGTCAGGTCTGGTTTTAGTTACTGGGTTTCTGGTGCGCCAGCCAGCCAGCAGCTGCCGCGTCGCATCGGGTTGTGCACACAAATTGAACAGCTGTGTTTATAGAGTCAAGGAGGGAGGGGATGGGGAAGTGTCGGTGCCAGTGGCAGGGGCAGACTTCCTCAATGTCAAATTTCCCAGCAAGGCATTGAATTTCAAACAAAATGTCAAGTATTTACCCCCCACGAACAGATGTCTTAAGAAGAAGACCAGACCAGACAAAAATAAATAAATTCCCAAAGAGAAAAAGTCCTTGACCAATAAATTCCCTTATCATTATGCCGCGGCGCTCACTTAATAAATTAAAGTCAAACCAAAAGACCGTCGCTGATTAGTTAGTTATTGCTCTTCCCCCCCTCACCTTCTGTCTCCCCCTCTCTCTCGCTCTCTCCCACTTGCTTGTCAGGTAAATAACAAAGTTGAACAAATTACGTCAGGCTCGGAATCGAATCGGAATGGGCCAATAAAAAAAATTTGCAAATCAATGCAAATGACGGGGCAAACACAGCATTCGTGATGGAAGGGGAAGGAGACGGGACGGGATCGGAGGAGGGGAACCAACCGAAAGCAAAATTAATTAACTAAAGTGAGAGCTAGAGCGACAGGCAGCGAGTGAGAGAGAGAGAGAGCGAGCGCAAAAGAACCGCAAAAGATGTCAGTGTGTCACAAGGATGCCAATAAAACGGGTTCCGTTCCGTTTCGTTTCGTTCCGTTCCCTCGTTCTCGATTCTCGTTTCTCTTCTTTCGATTTTGAATATTAGACAAATTGATGTTTGTTTGGGTGCGAGTGAAACAGGAAAAACAAGAAAGAGTAGAACAAGCAGAAAGGCCAGAACGACCCAAGGATACTCTACGTTTTGAAAACATAAGTTGTAGTTGTGGCGAAACATACACAAATTATCTGTGTAATATTATATAATGCAACCACTAGAGATAAATGGGCTACAAATAGATCTATGATTCACTTGAACGCTGCTGTGGGGGAATACTAAGAACAAAAGGAAATGATTCAAACGATGATTGGAATGATTCAAAGTCTTACACATGGATGTAAAGCTCCTATTGGATAGAATGATTCAAGAATCATTTATATATGTATTCCTTTATCTATGTACTCTGTGAATATCTAGAGACCCTTTCTATACTCTTTCCCCATCTATTAAAACATATGTGTGAAGTTTGCCTATCCTCTTTTTAATGAAAGTGCAGCAGTGGCAGCAGCAGTGGCAGCAGTGGCAACAGGCAGCAAACAGCGGCAGCAACAAGTTGCAACTTGCAACACGGCAGCCTGTGCAGTGAGGCATGCAAGATATGAAGAGCGCGCGGGGTGCGAGAGAGGGCGAGATGGAGTAGGGGGGGAGCGGCATACCTAGGTACTTGTATAGGGTATAGCCATGCTTTAGAATCTTTAGTTTAATGATTTGTAACCGGTTTTCGAGAGTCGACTCCCATGAGAGGCTGCCGCTGCCGCTGCAGTTGCTGTTGCAGAGGGTTTTTTTTTGTGCCATACTCTTTGTCTGCTGTCCGCCTCTGTTTAATTACACTTTTTTTTTTCAGTGAACAAATAAAAAATAATAATAATAGTAGCGGAAGTTATACAAAAGCCGCAGAACCGGCTATAAAACACAGAAAAAAAACACACACACAAAAAAACACCAACAACAAGGGTTGAGATAAGCCAAAGAACGTATGGGGAAAAGGGAGGGGCGAACGACAGAGGAGAAGGGGAAGTGAAGCCGCCGCATATGACATGTGACACAAGCAGACGAGACCACGGGTTTAATAACATATAACGGCTCTCTTAACACTGTTCTGTTCCTTCGCCTGAACCGTTATATGTGCATGATGGCACGGCTGGTTATGTATACAAGTTAAAATAAGAAAAATAGACATGCATACACACATATGTATGTACATAAATGTTTACCCAATGCAGCAACAACAGCAACAGCAATGTCCCCTCAAGAAATGGGGAGAGACGGATAGCAAATTTCCCCCCTAAGCCACCACACATGCAAAATCATCAAAAATTCCCTGCAGGGACTTTTGTCCGACAATAAAAGATCGCTTCAATTGTTTACTTCTATTGCCTGCAGAGAGAACCTAACCTTATCTAATCAAATTGTTCTTTCGAATATTCCAAGCATACATACATATATTTGCTTTGGAATATGTACATATGTTGTTTACACCGCACATCCTTCTTGGCTAGATGCTTTCATTACTACTCAGATTTCACCATCACACAGGTTGCCTAGAATCCGCGTGTGCATGTGTATGTGTGAGAGCATGTAACTCCCGAATGTAAACACAAAATGAGAGCAGGCTTACCTTCAAAATGAACGAAGATCGTGAAGAAGACGAAAGGCCGACAACTGCCATTCAGTTCCAATTGCAATCTCCTTAGTTAATATATTTTGTTGTTGTTGTTTTTTTTTTTTTGTTGCAGCACAAGTGGCAAGTGGGCTGCCTTCAATCAAATTGAATCAAATCACACAAAAAACAAAACTGCAAATTGTAAAAAAAAAAATTGTATTTATTATAGACATTGAGACTTGGCACACACTTTCTTCACAGCACAGATAGAGCACAGAGCACAAAAAATAATTGGCTAGATTTTTCTCTTTCTTTCGTTTCTTCCAACGGTGGATGGTGGACGGTGGATGGTGGAACAGCTGGCCCCCGGACTTGAACACACATTTTGCACAGTGGACACCAGGCCAGGCCCGTAAAAAACTTTCGCTCAAAAACGGATGCAGCCGCCCAGTCGCTCCACCAATAAGAAATGCTAGTTGCGGGGGGGATCGGGGAGGCGGGGGGTGACGCTCAGTCGGGGGCGATGCCGCCTAACTGGTTTCTTGCTTGTAACAGGAATTTTGGCGTAGAAGAGGGATAGTAGGTGGTCAAAAAGCGTCAGGGACGGGGGAACGGGGAGACAGAGACGGGGGGGACATGGCCGTGTTGAATTTTCATTAATTTGCACATTTCCGCCTTTTATTTTATTGGAATTCTCCTCCACCTGACTTATTTACGAGTTGTTCTAATTTATTTACTTGGCCCACAAACAAACAAATTTATTTTTCTCCGCACTTTCTTTTGGCATTTATTTACGGTGATCTTCCTCTTCGTTTCCTCTTCTCTTTTGCTATTTATAACAGAACACACGCACACCGCCACCACACACACACACTCTCTCACACACACACACACCACACTCAAGCACCTACACGAACACAGGAACACCCACTGCACTGGCTGCGCTCAGGTGAAAATTTGTGCAGAGATCTTTTGTATTGTATTGCCTGCTGATCGTACAAATAACTTTTTTGGAACTTTGGTTTCTTTCGCATGCGCGTACCGCAAATTCGTGTTCAAAGCCGCGCACTAGGGCTGGAGAAAGTCGAAACTGCAGACATCGATATTTTTTCAAAACATCGATTTTTTTGCCAGACACCCCTAAATTTAATCGATATGATTTTAATCGGCTCTGGTGGAAAATTGTTTTCAATTTGATATTCCGTTTAATGTTACTGGCTAACTAGGATCTTCAGGCCTGAAAACATAATTTTATACAATAGATAAAACAATTTTCTACAAGACTAGCTAATTTTAAGGACTCCGTTTGATTGGATTGTTTATAAAATAACGTTTATAAAACTTGAGTTAGCACGACATGCGACGTAAGAAAGCATAATATTGCAGTTTATGGCTGCAAATAATAGATTTAACAATTTTACAATGGCTGGTGGGCAACGCTCTGTAACGCTCGTGTCGAAGTTAGTTGTTTTGGGGGCTATTGTTTTATTTGTTCACTATAATTTGGGCTATAAAGTGTTGGGGCTACTGCTTGGCAGGAAACCCATAAATTATAGAAAAAAGATAACATAATCGAATAACTGATCTCCCATGAAACAGTTTACTTTGATTTCAGCAATTTATCCATTATTTTAGTAAATCCCTTGCTCATTTCAAATCCGCCCGCTCTAAAAAATCCTCGCCGTCCTGGGAAGTTTATAATATTTTTCCCTGGGAAATTGCTGAGGCTCTTCGGAAAAAATCGGGAAATTCGCGGCAGTCGGGGAAACAACGTAAGCAGAAACGTAAAACGTAAGCAGAAACGTAAGGAAACTTAACAGTCAGTGCGACGTAAACGAGAGTGGACATTTTTAAATAATTTCTGTGACCAAAAATCCCTCCGATACGTAATATTTCCCCTCTTGGGAATTGCTTGGGAAAAGAGGGTATGGAAAACAGGAAAAACGGCTCAGCACATACATACCTTACCTAACATACCATACCACATTTCAAATTTCCTCGTCATAGCATATCGTTTGAGGTGAGGTTCGTACGAGCCTTGCAATTTCCCATGGCATTTTTTGTCTGTTAACCATACCTTTTCAGCCGAGTGTGACCAGTTGTGCATGCCTTGCGGCAGCACTGTTAAGAAATAAAATCTGTTAAATATTCAAATTTGGTTTCAAAGCAAGCAGGAATGTCGCTGGAGACGACAATGTAACAACTGCAATATTGGATAAATCCAATTTTGCTGAACAGAAATATTTTTTATTCCATATTTATCCCCCGACAGTCTTTATTAGTTTCATTATATCGTCGTCGCCAAATTCTCCTTATAGTTTGTTTTTGTTTTTTGCACTGTGTTGTTATCGTACTTACACACATTCACGCACACAACCTCAGTTTTAAATCTATTTGAAATACCATGAAATATGTACATTTCCAACATAGAACATTTTGCAAGAAAATTGTTCTTATCGGCTTCATACGAAGATCAACCATGATTCTGTTCGCTAGCACATTTTGGAATCTGAGTACAAGGTTTTAGGTGTAAAACGGATAAACCGAGTGCAAGAATTGACATTCCTCTCTTTCTCTCTCGTGTAGAGATCCCTCCCCCTCCTCACCTAAAAAAAATCAGCTCGACCATTTTTCTAATTGTTTCATAGCAGTAAGCTCTGGTAATTGCCTAGCAGTTAGTTGCATAGCAGCCAGCTTTGGTGAGCCCATGTTCCCGCCGCCACACCATTTTTGAAATTTGCTGCCTAATTTTTGTTCTTTTTATTACAACTTTGTCTAGAAGCGAATATGGCATACAAAGTTTATTTAATTTATGCTACAACCTACACAATGACACAATGAATTAACTCTATAAATACAAAAAAATAAACTATTTGGCAAATTCATGAATGGGGTGTGACATAAACAAGTGATTAATTTGAGCTTAACACGTTTGAGTATTAAAAAAAAAGGAAACAAAAAACATAGAACTAAAGATAAGGCCCTAATATCGGTGGGTTACATTGCAATCATTAAGCGAGTCTTCCTCTATAGCCTGGGAAGATGAGTTATTGCGTTAAAATAGTTTCTACTGCAGCTGAAATGTGCAACTGCTGGCGGTGTCAGGGGCGCGTGGAGGGCGTCGAGCAGCAGGCCATGGAGATGTCCTGGGAGCAGGCGAAGGTCGATGTGCTGGACGTCTCGTTGAATCCACTGTCTGCCCGATAGAGGCCAATGCGCTGCGCCGGCGGATTGACCACAGGCGGAGCCGTCTCCACCTGCTGGGGCTCCGCTTCATCCAAATTGGCACTAAAGGATTGCGAGAGGTTTTTGCGATTGGCCGAACGGTGGCGGCGGTGTCCGCGCGGTGTGTCAGAGTTGGACGAGCTGCAGTTGAAGCTGAGCGTGGACAGCTGCAGGACCGCCTCCTCTTCCTCCGACTCCGGTTCAGCCTCGGGCTCGTCTGTGTCGTCCGCTTCTGCCTCCTCGAACAGAACCTGGTCCATAGCCTCCACGAACGACTGGCTGGGCAACTGCCTCGTGCTGTTCACCCTCAGCCGGCTCACCCGCTGGTTGATGCTGCAGTCGGACTGCTCGAGTGCCTGCATCGGCGACGAGCTGCGATCCGGAGTGAATCGGCAGGCAGGCCGTCCCGTTCCCGTCAGCTCCGACAACGTATCGTGCTGCTCATTGCTGCTGTTGCTGACCTCCACCTTTGAGTGCACCAAACGACGACTGAGATGCTCAGACGGTGCTATCGGCGAGGGAAGCTCTAGCTCGTTTACGAGCAGCAGCTTACGCTTGGAGGAGCGATTTCCGTCGTCTGGGGTCCCCGAATTCAGGCCGCATAGGTTCCTGATTGGCGAGAGGGACCCGAAGCTGCCCTCACCCGACGCAGAGTCCGAGAGTCTGCCGGCGAACATAGTTTGCTTGCCCTGCGGACTGGAGCCCACCATCTGGGGCGACTGCGCTGCCTCCTGCTCGCCCAGCACAATCACATTGTGCAGATCGAACAACTTGCGCCGCATGGAGCTGTTGAAGATGTCGCTGCCGCTGGAGCGGGACTTGGCCCGTCCTGAGGTGCTGCCAGCCAGATGGGGCTGAAAGTAGGGGCGCAGCGCCTCTTCTAGGGCTTTGGGCAGGATGGGGGGCAGGGTCAGTTCGGTCTGGACACTGCAGTCCCTTCGCCGTCGCCCGCTCGAGGACTTGTTCGAGATGGGCGTATTGTCCTCGTTGAGTTCGTTAAGAATGATGCGGTTCTTGCGCAGCGGACAGTCCACTGGGCTGGGCACTATGAGAGATTCCTTGAAGAAGGCACTGATCGCCATCTGGGCCTTGCTCTCCTGCTCGGGGTCGGGCGAGTCGTGGAACTGCGTTTCGTGGGGCTCCACATCGGCGGGCTTCAGCTGGGACACCTCGTCGATGTTCCACTCAAACTGCGTGGACGACAGCTGTGGTGTGCGCGAGCGGAACAGCGAAGGACTGCAACAGAAAATAGAAATGTTCTATGAAGAGCCGCGGGGAGGGGGCAGGACGAACAGGATGTACACACTCACCTGGCAATCAGGGGCAGGTGCAAACGATCCGTCAGGGCGCCTTCGAAGGGATTCCGAATCTTGTGGAAGCGCTTGGGCGGTGGCGTACACACCAGCGTGGACATTTTTGGACTACATTTCGTATTTTGCTTGCCGCCATTAGTTGGCGTTGCGGCAGACGCCACGGAATTGTTGCCCGAGGCGCTGTTCCTGCGCGCCCGGCATTTCAGCTCACTCAGATTAGTGAAGTATCGACTCTTGAGCGCCTGCGGTGTTCGCACCTCATCTGTGTACATGTTTTTTAACGCAGAATTTTGTTAATTTTCTAGATGACAGCCAAAAATGCGCCCGGCCTGCTTCTACTGCAGGCAGATGTCAGTATTTTCAAATGCATCAGTGTTGAAAAATGTCGCTGGCGACCTATCGAGTACGTTGCTGTTTGAATATGAAAAGCTGCAAATATAGATATTAAAGACGAATCCACAGATTTGTGGTTCTTTTAAATGTTTTATTATTGTCTTTCATCTATTTATTTCGAATATTTTTCTGCGAGTCTCTGCTTATCCAATACCTTGGTATTTTTGCAATGCGCGCCATTCAATCGATAGCATATCAGCTGTCACAGCAACCCTGTTCTGCAAGAGTGTCGATTCAGCTGTCGCTGGCGCTTTGCTCTGCTCTGCTCTGCTTTTCGCGTACACATACGTTAAAACAAGGCCGTGTGTGTTTGGTATGTGCGTGAGTGAGTGAGTGTGTGAGTGTGTGTGTGTGCTTGCTGCAGAAACAGAAACTAAGCGAAAAATCAAAAAATTAAAATTAAACAAACGCGAAATTTAGTGAAACCGAGTTCCTATATTACAGCACTTGTGTGTGTTCATAGCAAAAGTGGCCAAAATTCGGCGAAAACAGCGAAAGTGTGACAAAGCATTCGTGCCGCAGCCGTGTTCCAAACGAACGAAAACAAAAGAGAATAGTGTTGATAGTACAACAAGCGTAATTAGTAGCAGCAGCAGCAGCACCCACAGCGGCAGTGTCGTCGTTGCCGGCGGCCTAAACAGCAGCAGAAGCAACAACAAACAATTCTTCCCAGGGACGGGAGCGGGCCGGGGAACGGCCGAAAACGAAACAGAGGAAGCAGCAGTAGCAGCAACAACAGCAACAAAAACAGCAAGGGCATCTGCAGAGTCAGCTGCCGGCCGGTGTGGCGCGACAGAGGAAAACGAAACTGTTGCTAGAAGTGGGCGTGGCGGAGGTGTTGCGGGAGGGAAAGGCGACAACGACGAAGCCGGCAGCGACAGCGGGGCAAAGCTAACAAAGGGCCCACTGAATGCGGCGCATTTGTCGGCCTGTTTGCGCACACTGCAAAAGCTTGCTATTGAACTTGACGTCAGCGTCGACGGCAAGAGCGTCGCCAGCAGGGAGAGGGAGGCGAGCGGTGTCATGTCGGAGACGGGCTGCCGGCATTATCAGAGCTACTTGAAGGAGCACGGATATGATACATATCGGGTCATCGATGCTTACTTTTCTGCCTGCGTGAACAAAGATGCGCGTTTGAAGAAGGTGAGGGGAAGAGACAGAGAGAGAGAGAGTGTAAGCGAGAGTAAGCAAAAGAGAGAGAGAGCGTTACGGTTATGTTCGGGGTTCACTGACACAATCCACCAAGAGGGGGGAAAGAAGAAGATCAGTGCTGGCAATAAAGTGATTACCAAACCATTTTTGATTGGTGTGTTTTTAAACACTGCCAGCCGTTACTACTCAAATATTGGCCATCCCTAGCGCACCTTCCACCTTGACTGACATTTAACCCTTTTCGTCCCCCGCCAGGCCATACACTGCTACTGCTTCGAGTGCGGCAGCGCCAGCATCCAGCTGTACGCCTGCCTGCACTGCAGCTACTTTGGCTGCCGGGGCTCACACATCCACAGCCATCTGAGGGCCAAGAAACACCATGTGGCCCTGGAGCTGTCCCATGGAACGCTCTACTGCCATGCGTGTCGGGACTTTATCTACGACTCCCGCAGCCGGGAGTACGCGCTGATCAACCGGAAGCTGGAGGCCAAGGATCTGCAAAAGAGCCTGGGCTGGCAGCCATGGGTACCCACGGCCAAGGAGTCTAACCTGCTGTTGGCCAATCCACGGCGCCGGCTAGTGCGGCCCAATCAGACGATCGGACTGAGAGGACTCCTCAATCTGGGGGCCACCTGCTTCATGAACTGCATCGTTCAGGTGAGTGGTGAATGCAGGAATGATATTCCTCCATGACCCCCCATTGTCATCCCCCCAGGCCCTGGTACACACTCCACTGCTGAGCGACTACTTTATGTCGGACCGGCATGACTGCGGCAAGTCCTCGCACAAGTGTCTGGTCTGCGAAGTGTCGCGTCTCTTCCAGGTGATACACAATCTTCCCGTTGCCACTATCCACTAATATCCGACTATTTTCCCCCAGGAGTTCTATTCGGGCTCCCGTTCGCCGCTGTCGCTGCATCGCCTATTGCATTTAATCTGGAACCATGCCAAGCACCTGGCCGGGTACGAGCAGCAGGACGCGCACGAGTTCTTCATTGCCACGCTGGATGTGCTGCATCGGCATTGCGTCAAGGCCAAGGCGGATCACGAGAGCAAGAGCAGTAGCTCCAGCTCGGGTAGCGGCACCAATTCCACGAGCTCCACGACTTCCAGCTACGGTCAGTGCAACTGCATCATCGACCAGATCTTTACGGGCATGCTGCAGAGCGACGTGGTGTGCCAGGCCTGCAAGGGCGTGTCCACCACGTTTGATCCTTTCTGGGACATTTCGCTGGACTTGGGCGAGACGACGTCGCACGGCGGCGTAACGCCCAAGACGCTGATCGACTGCCTGGAGCGGTACACGCGGGCCGAGCACCTGGGCTCCGCGGCCAAGATAAAATGCTCCACCTGCAAGTCCTACCAGGAGTCCACCAAGCAGTTCAGCCTGCGGACTCTGCCCAGCGTGGTCTCCTTTCACCTGAAGCGCTTCGAACACTCGGCGCTGATTGATCGCAAGATCTCCTCGTTCATCCAGTTCCCCGTCGAGTTCGATATGACGCCCTTCATGTCCGAAAAGAAGAATGCCTACGGCGACTTTCGCTTCTCGCTCTACGCGGTGGTCAATCACGTGGGCACCATCGACACTGGCCACTACACGGCGTATGTGCGACATCAGAAGGACACGTGGGTGAAGTGCGATGATCATGTGATAACAATGGCATCGCTCAAACAGGTGCTGGACAGCGAGGGGTAAGTGTAATATACATATGTATATGATGAAGTATATGATGCAAAATGTGTCATTGTCATCTGTCATCTTCTCTCTTTCAGCTATTTATTGTTTTACCATAAAAACGTGCTGGAATACGAGTAAAGAGGGCATCCAATAGAGACTGCATCCCCCGGAAAACACACACAACACACCCATAGGCACATACAATTAGTATAACGAATACACACACAACGCCACACCACACACAAAACAAAACCGACAAGGCCGCGGCAGCGCTAACAATTTAAGAAATAATTTAACGAAAAAGAAAAACCATTTCTAAGTAAGCCCGCGATTGAACAATAGGTGGGAAAAAATCAAAACCTTTGTGCGCCCAAAACTCTTTAATGTTTAATCAGAATCAATCCTGGCAATACCCTTATTGTTCTAAGTATTTCAAAATCCATAATACTAAAAACTAAACAAATGCTAAACAACATTTTGCTTAAATATGTACAAACATACCATACAAACGAGATATCGAAGCAGAGATTTCGATGCCACTCGCAAGTTCAGTAGTTTCCGCTTATATTTGATCTCTGGGAATAAGATCTTGCATCGCAATCAACAAAACAAACAAGAAAACACTGATAAACGAACAAAAGCGGCTTAGGTTTGTTTAATAATGCTCGCTAAAAGTACAGTATAATAGTGCAAAATCAGCAACAAATTTGAAGATTAGACCGAAAAAAAAATTTAATTTACTTCCATCTTGGGCTCGTCCGGGAATTGAACCCGGGACCTCTCGCACCCGAAGCGAGAATCATACCTCTAGACCAACGAGCCGGTTGAACATGAAGCGTCCTATTCTGGATTTAATGCACGGCCTGGTGCATGCTATGTTCGTATGTCAGCAGTCGAGTGTGAAAGAGATGACTATAGTATGCAACGTGTGCTCTCTTTCTACATTCAAAATTTGACGATACACAGCACTGTTCGTGCGGTAAGGTAAGTGTTGGAAATCGCATTTGGGTTTTTGTCCGTGCTATCTTAGCTGAAACACAAACCTTTCAGTGTTGCAAGGGTCAAAATTTTGGATTTTCCGTTTTGCATTCAAACTTAATTCAATATACAGCCGAACTACTGTATTACTACCTTTCGTACAACGAAATTTTCTATATAACGAATTTATTTCGAAAAGGCTGAGTTTTCCTTCAATTGTATTTTTCATCTTTTTACGAATTTTATGTCACGAAGTTTTCGTAGAACGAAATCCCCCTTGAGATTCGCTATATGGAAGTTCGACTGTACAATAAAATATTTCAATTGTACAAATGTGCTCGATAAAAAAAACTTTTTAAAAGAGGTAATTACAAAAATTATATTAAACAAATTTGCGGATTGCGATTTTGAATTTTTCTATAGATTTAATAATTTGTTTATGCAACATAGATACAATTTTCGATATCTGCCGGAGTAATCATTTATTGGTAATTTCGTGTGGGTATCGAAAGTTTCAAGACTAAAATAATCTAGACATGGCTGTACCAGAGACTGGGATCAAATAGTGCCTGCACCTTTCAAATACTCGGTGAAATAAGGTAGTATAGAAAGTATATTTAACTAGTGAAAAAATAAAAGAATATTTAGAATTAAATTTAAATAGTTCATATGTATACACATGTGCTATCTAAAAATATTAATAAATTAAATTATTTCGAAATCCTAAACAATTCTAAATGTACTAAATGTAATTGATTAAATGCACATATATTGCATATATGTACATATGTACTTTGTATGTACTTTGGTAATTTAGGTTCAAATTGATTCAACACTTTACCATTTGGGATTTTTTTACCTGAAATAAACTTAGTGTACATTTCAAAACGTAGAACTGCGCTTTGTTTCGTGAATCATTTTTGCACAACCACAACCCATACATACATATATGTTATGGCGGTCTATGGAATGGTAGAACAGGGGGTACACCACCGATCATGTCGAATCGATCGCGAGTGGCGAGCATTCCCCTCCCTGCTCACACACATTGCATGCTCTGCCTTAAGAAGGTAGATTTTTATTCTCAAATATGTTGTCAAATACTCAGTATACTCGCGACCGATTTGAAATGAATTGAACCGCGAAAAATAAAAAAAAGAGTGATCGAGTGTAGTGCAATACAACGATTATTCATTGCGATTTAATACATTCGATAGGTAATTAATACAGCTTATGCGCTTCACAGCACTTGTGAGCACCGTTACTTTAAACAAAACATGTGCGAATGTGTGTGGCTTATTTTACTTAAAATTGCGGTCTGGTCAGAAGAAAATGCAGGTCAAAATAATAATCTGGACGATGGAAAATCGGACATGTGCACATCAGCATTTCCATGGATGCATTGCCGCAATATGCGAGAAGCATACAGCTGTAAGTTCTTGCATTGGTCTTTCTCTATTGTTGTTTATTGGTCGGTCTGTGCCCATAGGAGGCTTTCCTCCTATGACCTGGGATAAGATCAGTGAGATCGAGAATGTGAACTACCCGATGATGATCTGCAAATCGAGATTGATACTCGCCATCAGCATAATTAGATGTCTCAATCGTGTTTAAATTACATACGAATAATTGATGTTCTTGCTGTATATATTGCCGTATATTACTAGTTCTCGACACCCACGGACACACATGCCCAGGGCTTCTCCTTTCATAGCGACATTTATGAAGTGCTCAAGTGTCGTCGTTGGCCGCTCACATTAGCTGGGGCAAAAAAGGAAATGCAGCACGGGCACGGGCACGGGCACGGGCATGACTGCTATAAACCCTTATGGCCTAGTCACACCAGCTTGACACTGCAGCACCGCACGGGAAGCATCAGGAACACCCCGGCGGAGTGACTTAACGCTAAGTGCATTGAATTGAAGTGCTGCAAACGTTTTAATGCTGGCTTCCTTTTTTTTTTGCAGAGTGGAATTATAAACGCCTTTTGCACCTTTTGACGGAACGAGCGGTGCAGGATGAGATCAGCAAAAGCTTTGTTAGCGCACTGACACTGGGCTGTGGGTACTTCCAGCTGAGTCATACCGGGCTATTCTATAATATTTCCAGTTTGTGCACTTGCATTAACCTATCTATCATCTCAATTGCAGTGCAGATTCAATTCTCAGCTCCCAGCGGCATCGCCCCCCATTCAAATCAGCGAACAAATTCATGTCACCGATAACAATTCAATCACTTAAGAGTTCAACACATTTTGGAATCGCTTTACAATGCCCCAAGAGCATCCCATGGGTCCAACTGGGAAGTTGCACCCGCCGGACACATTGTGGTGTCCTCCTTAGCTCCTTCTCGGCACAACTCCTGCTGGTAAGTGCAGACGCTTTAGATTGCATTTGCTTCTGCTTATTTTCTTTTTTCCCTTTGCTGCAGTTTTCTCAACAACTTGCAAATCCATTCAATGGATTCACTTCTGCTCCTGCTTCAACTTTTACAACTTCTTGGAGATCCGCATTCTGGTGCTTCAACAGGCGGCTCTTGGCTCCTGATAAATCAATGCTGCAGCGGATGGGACGAAGCGAAGCCTCTGGCCTGGCTGACGCTCTGCTACACTCGACTTCGTTTTGCCTGCGACTTGAATAGGGTCGCAAGCGCTGCTATTAAGTCAGCCGAGGACTTTATTTGGCCTGCACTTGAGCGTAAGTTATAATGATCTGCATATGTGTTATAAGTCGGACGGCTCAAGATCTGTGCTTTACAAGACAGGAAATCATGGCAAATGTACATGCAGTAAAGGACCTGTAAGAGATATGTATGTAAGTGCCAAACTCTTTATATTTAATAGCAAACTTTTTATTCATTAATGAAGTTGAACTCCCTTAAAATACTCTCAATTTGTGTGCTCGTCAAGTTTGTAATGCGCTTTATTTCTGTCAGCTAATCCACGCCTTTGCCAACAACAGCTGCAGCTCTTAGTTGTTAATGCTTAACTATAGATGGATATACATAGATATAAGAAAACAACATCTCCAGCCCTTCCTCGACGCCAACATCCGTCCATTCCTTCCTTTGTATCTCGTTTCAAAAACAGTTGCCCCTCCCGACCTACACCAACGCTTGCAGCGTTGACAGCAGCAACAACTCACCAACTGGACACCAGTTCAGACTCGGTCTAGGACTCGACCTCGACTGCCTGTCTGTCTGCCTGCCTGTCTGTCTGCCTGCTGTCCTGGCCGTCCCCTCTTTGGCCTTTGGGCACTTTGGAATAACTTGGACAATTGCTTTCATGCTGATTTCGTTTCGTTTCGTTTCGCTTCGAGCCTCTCTCACTCTCGGGCTAAAAAAAGTTGTTTTTAAACTCATTTAAAGTTCCTCATGATGGCGGCAGCTTAACCATGTATTAGCACTATTTTATAGGATGGCCATGCCACGACATTTGTTGGGGTTGGGGTTCGGCTTGGGGTTGGGGCAGGGGTAAATATTCCAATTAGTGTTACTGTCAGAGATTTTGTTTCCTCATTGTTGTAGTTTTGTGAATAATGAAATTGTTTCAAATATTCATGGAAGTCTGGTGCCCTCTTTTAAGTAGAGATGCGAGCAATATTTCACTAGATATCGGGTAAGGGATTATAGAAGAGTCACTTATTTATAGATATTTGCCATTTATGCGGCATTTTCTTTGGCATAATAATGAAAAATGTGATAGTTTTTCTACCTTACTTATTCTTTTGTAATATCCCTTGGTTTCTCCTTAGTTCAGAGCCGGCTTCCTCCTTTAGATCAGATGGTTGCACCCTTTATGCTACTCCCGGCTAAAGAATTGACAGAGATGAGACTTGAGTACCCCTGAGCCTGGTCATTGTGCTCCGTGCTTGGGTGTCCTCCATGCTCCTTGCTTGACTGCAGTTGCCCTCTTTCCATTATTGAAGTGTGCACTTCCGCTAAATGGTATTTGGGGCAAGCACATAAGCTTACCCTCTGCCCAACCCCACTCTTGTGTCCTCCTGCCTCTCCTCTCGGCCAATAATGGCGTTGAATTTAGTGGCACTTGCAATTTTTATGGCAAACAATGCTAAGGGAGACACCAGACTGAGCACAAAATGTGTGCCAGCTGCGAGAGGGCAACCCCCCTCATACCCATATACATTGACATTGTTCCCCTTGTGGCAGGCTTGGATGGGAAGATTTGCATTTATTTGCATGCCATCCTAATGGAGGCGCGAATAAAGAGATACATTCCAGAACTATGCCAGACAGGGCTTCTTCAACATTTGCTGCTGTTCGTTAATCCATTTGTAAATTGCTTTAAAATATAATGCAATCAAATGATGTTATTCGATATTATCTTTGCAGATTAGGATTCTGAACTTACTCCAACGGGAACCCACAACAACAGGGCAAACTGCGTGTTTTGAAAGCTTCTCGGGATCGCCAGCATCGTTCAGGTTGTACCAGATTACAGCATTCCCTTGTTTGGGCTCTACCGAGATCTTTAATTTGGGAAAAACCAGGGCTCCCCCCAGCCGAACGTCGCTTGCCTAAAAGGGATGGGTAAAACAGCTCTAGAAAATGCACAGTTCGCTCACATTTGGATCACTTACATGGAGCAGGACTGTGGCCAAGACATCGCCTCCCCCTTCGGTGAAGAAGTTTGCCTGCAAAGAAGGATCCACATGGATGAAATTGCCTTGCTAAGCGGGATCTAACTAACTGGACGCTTGGATAGGTCCACATAGTCATAATGGGCATTAAAGTATCCACCCAGGCCATAGTTGGACAAGTGCAAGGCCGTGTTCCCCTGCATCTCCAGCCCGGTCATGTCCGCTATGCGGCGATTGATGCTTGGCGAGAACGACTCGGAAATGCCCGGGAAGACGTGCAGCTTTAACACCCGATCCTCACGCTTCGGCCTGATCCGCTGATCAAAGTACCGGCGAGTCCAGCCATCCTCCATGGTGGTACTATTGTTGGCTATGTCCCGCATTGATTTCACTTCTTTCTCGTAGAGTACCTCGTGGTAGAGAACTATCGGCGGTTGCAGGTTGAGGACTTCCATTTTGAGTGGAGCTAGTAGAAGAAAGGCAGAGTACTCCCGGTTATATCTGCAGGCTAGTGGAGGGGAGGACTTCCTCTCCCAATTTCCACGACAGCCGCGCTCTAGTCTGGTGGGCTTGGGCTTGTGTTTAGCAGCCTCCTGATGTGCGAATTCCGCATCCCCTGCAAGGTATTCGTCTATGGCGTCTTTTGTGACGGCATAATTGGCCTCGGCCGCCACTTCATTGGACAGTTTTTCCCATTCGGGATTTACCTCATTTGGCATAGCCGAACTGAGGGCTAAGAGGAGAGGTTCGAATAACTGTAGCAATTCTATAAGCAACCTGAAAGCTCACCCTCCATAACCAAGGCCTTGGCATACTTCTTGTAGATCTTTTTCCTCTTCAGCCCCAATACCTTCTCATAGAGTCGCCCTTC
The DNA here is from genome assembly GCA_005876895.1 of Drosophila azteca. Lineage (NCBI taxonomy): Eukaryota > Metazoa > Arthropoda > Insecta > Diptera > Drosophilidae > Drosophila > Drosophila azteca. The sequence continues at coordinate 1,062,114 of VCKU01000016.1, forward strand.
GGCACCCTGGTGTAGTCTGAGGGCCATGCGACACCAGGGCGTGCATCGTGAGAACTGCGTTTGATTGTAGTGAAAGTCGGCCAGAGCAAAGCAATCGGGAGCGGTCAACTGAGAGCTGAAAGAACAGATCATTGAGGCTTTTATTTGGAGGGAAATTATGGTAGGTTCAACCCACTCGAAGTGCTGTCCCAATAGATAACCCTTGGCCATGTCTGCTGCCTCCTGATCGTAGAAGCTTTCGATGCGTGCGAAACCCTTGAGTGCCACTTGAAGATCCTCATTACTTGGTCCTGATTTCAAAGTTTCTTCGATTGCCTTTGTGGTCTTGGAGGCTATGGCCGTCCTTAAATATTTCAGCCACTTGGGCCAATCCTGATTGAGGCGTCGCAGCAGGGGAAATGCATTTAGCGGATTTCCCATAAATTCCTCCCTTTGCTCTAGAGTCTCCATGGGTTTCCTCTGCAGCATCTGTTGAAAACTGCAAATGGAAAGGTAAATGAGTGGTAAATGATATTTGAAATAGTGCGTACCAAGACTTACAGTTTTAAAGCATCCAATTTTGTTTGCATAACTTTTACATAAGACTCCAATTGGTCTTTCAAAGCATCTTCCATTTCCAACAGCTTGACCATGCTCAGCACAGATGAGCTGTGAATCATCTGAGTATCTTCCTCGTCTGGCTCTTCTATGGCGAGATTTGTATGTAGAAGCATAACTAACAGATTGAGTTGGAACAGGAGCCTCATCTTCATCGTGACTTTGGTGTAGACCAAACTTTGTAGAACTGCCACATTTTCGCTTTAACTTATTCATACTTAGCATCTGAAATCTCAATTTCCATGGTTTGTTAGTTAGACTTTGGTTGCATTTCCTTGTTCCTCGAACACTTTGGGTTTCAGGGTTATCTACGAAAAGATTTACTTTGTCTGTTAGTAAAGTTATTTAAATTTGTTTATATTTTGTCCCCCTAAGAAGGTACTTGTTATATTTATGTATTTGCTGAGCTTGATCTGATATATATTTGGTACATTTTCAGATTATTCCAACCACACAAAACATCATGTAATATTCATTATATTATGGACTTTTGACGGCATTTTCTTATGACTTCTTTCTCGGCTTGCAAGGCATGACAAACATTTGAGGATAAATATGCAGCCATTTGGTGAGAGCTGGAAAAATGTGTGTATTATATATGTAGCGTAAGTATATCAATAATATAATAGACCTACTCCATCTATCCCCTACGATTACAGGGCATACCGAATGCCGACTACGAGTGTCTGGCCGGCCATCGTCGTATAAATTATACCAGAACACGCTGCTACCCTTTCGGGGGAAAATTGAGACACGACTGCGTGGAAAGACGGTGGCACCACCTTGCGCCACATCGCTAGCCTGTGGAGGATAGAAGCGGAACTGTAGAAGTCTTCACATACGGACGGCAGCGACTTACATAGAAGATAATGCTGCCCAATCGATCGCCCAAGGTTAGAACATCCGGCGTCACGTAGCCATCGGAAGTGTAGTCGTAGTGGGGCTTGAAGTAGGTGCCCAGGCCGAAGTTGGCCACCTGCAGATCCTCCTTCAGTGGGAAACCGAAGCCCGTCATATCTGTTATACGTCGATTTATGCGCTCCCTGATGGCCGACTGTTCCGACCACCAGGCATGACGACATACGAGCTCCCTGATCTTTGTACTGTTCGCCTCCTTTCGGTCTGCCCAGCCATTGCTCATCTGCTCCGATTGCCTCTTCATTTCCTCAATTTCTCTGTCCGATAGAACTTCGTGGTACATAACGATGTAGGGATCGTGGTTAACTTCCTCCATTTTAAGGGGTGCCAGTCTCAGGAATGGTGTCGTCGTGAAGTTGTATCGACAGACGAGATTCGGGCGATTTGGAAAGAGTCCGCGACACCCGATTTCGTAGGGGCTGAGGGAAGGCTCAGAGGCAGACATTTCCCTCGCCATTTCATCATCTGTTTGATTCAGCAACTCCGCTATAAGTTCCTCCAGATCTGCTGGACGAGATTTGTGTATCGCTTCCTCTGTTAGGTCCACAGCCTGTTGGGCATATATAGATGGATTTCTTGCGCTTAGTCCTGGAATTGAAAGGGGTGCATCAGTGAATAGCCGTAAGCTTCTTCAAGCATATACCATGTATAATGGTGGCTTTGGCATATTTCAGCTTCAAGTCCTTCAGTGGATCCCCCAGAACCTCATTGAATGCCTCAGCATTCGGTTCGGGTTGGCGTTTGATGGCCATTCGATACCACATAGAGGCACGGAAGTAGTCGCCTTCCTGGAAATTGTGCTGCCCAAGGGCCACGCAGTCCCGCACAGATAGTTGAATGCTGAAATGGGTATGGGTTTAGATTTTCTATGGTGCTCTTATTTATGAGATATTCACTCGTATTGCTTGTCCAGCAGACGACCCTTGGACAGGTCTTTGACTTCTAGACCATAGGTTCTTTCTATCCGATTCATACCCGCCAGGGCCTCCTTCATGTCCTGACTATCCGGTGCCTTGGTCAGAATATCATCTAGTGATTGCAGCTCGTCTATTTGGAATGCATTATTAGAGCTTCACTGGCAGTCCTGAAATTATTTCTTACCCCTTCCCACAGTATTATTTATGTAGTTGTGCCATTTGGGCCAATCCTGATGCGTACGCCTCATCAGTCCAAAGGCATTCAAGGGATTGGATACGAATTTCTCGCGTTCATCTAGGCTTGCCTCCGTTCCCTGGTCCACGGAATCGATTAAACTTCCAAGTGTGTGGATTTCATTAACAACGGAACCACATTCTTCAACCACATTTACTTACTCTTGCAAAGTAGCAGCTTTAACGGAGAGTAGATCTGTGTAGGTCTTTAGCTTCTCTATAAACTGCATCTCCAATTCCAACAGCTTTAGCAATCCCACTGTGGAGGTGCTATACCGTTCCCTATTCTCATTGTATGGCCTCTCTTCAACGTCCTCTCCAATACTGGGACTTGAAAGGAGTAGAGCTATGAGCAAAGCTAGACACTGTTTCATTGTTACTGACTAAACGGACTACTGACTGACTCTTTCTATCAGAAGGCAGGAAAATGTCTAGAAAATTGATTGCACATGCATCACAGGAGAGGTTACTTTCGTAGGAATTACGAAGAACCAGAACCGTTCTGCTTAATTTGTTTATATATTTGTATTTTCCGTAGATGATGAATACGACTTTATTGATATATTATGATGGTTATAGTTCTTGTTGCTTCTATTCTAAGAGTTGTTTTGGATGCGCGAGTTTTAGGCAGCGCTTACATAGACAGAGCTATGAGTCATAGGAATCAGCTAAGATTAGATTTGATTGGTCATCTGACATTTAAAACTTTATTTAAATGCCACAGAAAATTGCAATTTAAGATTTCCGTTCCACTGCCCGCGGAGTACAGGGCTTCAGAAACATTTGTGGCCATTGGTGGAGCCATTTGGTGACCGCTGTAAGAAGGCAATCGAATGAGATACTCCCTGTACACTGGAGGTAGCCACTTACTCCATCTGGATCCGGCTATGACCGGGCATACGGCATGCAGGGATCGCGGATCTTTGGTCGAGTCATCGAATGTGTTAAACCAGAACAAACTGTTTCCCTTCTGAGGTGTGACCGTCACCTGAATGTCGGGGAACATCGTGGCGCCACCTTGTGGCACTTCGCCGGCCTGCAAGGGAATTAAGGTGTGAATTTATGTGCGGCAGGGAAGGGGCTTCGACTGACATAGAAGATGATGCTGCCTGTGCGATCGCCCAACACTGATACGCCCAAGTCATCGATGCGATCGGTGAGATAGTCGTAGTGCGGCTTGAAGTAGGAGCCCACGCCAAAGTTGGCCAATTGGAGGGCTTTGAAGTCACTCACATCAAAGCCCGTCATGTCGCCGATGCGGAGGTTGAGCCGCTCCCTGAAGGGCGACGGATCAGTCAGCCATGCGACGCGTGCCACAACTTCGAGGGGCTCCGACAAGTTCCCCTTGTCGGACCCCGACAATCCATTGCCCATTGGCCATGCCAGCTGCTTCATTTCCTCAATTTCTCGGTCCGATAGAACCTGGTGGTACATAACGATATAAGGATCGTGATTCACCTCCTCCATTTTCAGGGGGGCCAGTCGTAGGAAAGGTGTCGTGGTGCTGTTGTAGCGACAGACGAGATTCGTGCGCTTCGGAAAAAGTCCACGACATCCGAACTCGTGGGAAGTTGGCGGCGTCTGGACGACACCCATATTAATGGCTATTTGCTCATCGCTATGTCTGAGGTAGCGGCCGATGAACTTCTTCACTTGTCGTGGATTAGACTGGTTCAAGAAGTCGTTGGCTATTGCGTAAATTCTTTTCCTGCTCATCGTATGATCCGATAAACCAAGGCCTGTCAAATGAAAGCCTAAGGATCTTTGGCTCAAATATTGCTTCCCTCCGACACTCACTGCGTATCACAAGGGTTCGGGCAAACTGAAGATCCACACCTTCGAGTGGATTGCCCAGAACGTTGTCGATTATCTCGGCGTTAGGCTCTGCCTTGTGGCGGAGGGCCTCGCGATACCACATGGAGGCACGTATATAGTCACCGGTTTCGTATTTGTGCTGTGCCAAGGCCAAGCAGTCCCGGACTGATAGTTGAGAGCTGTTCGAAAGGGATCTATTGTTTTAGGGGCATATTTTGCATCAATCACTCACTCGTATTGTTTGTTCTGCAGCCGGCCCCTGGCTATGTGGCTGGCTGGGAGGTCGTAGGTTCTCTCAATCCGATCCATTGACTTCAGGGACTCTGTCATGTCGTAGTGGTCAGGAGCTTTCGACAGTAGTTCTTCCATTGCGGTTAGCTGCGTCGTGCCCAGGGGCTTCTTGGTGTAGTTCTGCCATTTGGGCCACTCCTGCTGCAGGCGCCGGATCAGTGCAAAGGCGTTGAGTGGATTGGAGACAAAGCCCTCCCTTTCCTTGTGGCTTTCATGCTTAGCACGATCCAAAGAATCGATGTACCTAAAAGAAACGGAAATGTTTGTTGGTCCACCGGGGCTTTCACCGCACTCACATTTTCAGGTTGTCAACTTTCTCTTGCAGGACATCTGCATAGACTGTGAAATTTTCCATAAATTCCCGCTCGAGCTCAACAAGATTTAGCAATCCCAAAACCGAAGAACTGTAGTAATCTTTATTATAGTTTTCTGGATCAATAGAGTGGCTCTCTGGGACTAAAACAAAAACGCAAATTAAGGTGAAAATTCTGATCATTTTACTGTGTTTTTAACGGGCCAAGAAACAAACTTAAACTGGCTAAAAGAAAAGGAACCCATTAAGAGGCTGAAAGCGTTGAAGAATTAACCATTTCACGCTATGATTTGTTGACTTGGTCACGTGGCTTTTACAAGGTCTGTGCAAACTTTAGTTTTCCTCACGCAGCCACTTGATTAGAGCTGAAAATTAAGTAACGAGTTAAATTGTATTCTAGAGCACAAACCCGCACTGAACTTACTCCATTTGGAGCCCACTATGACAGGGCATGAGATGTGTGCCACACGTAAATCAGGCTCCATATTACTATTCAGATTGTGCCACACCAGAGCACTGCCCTTTCGAGGCGGGACCGTGAAGTGCAGTTTTGGAAATGATATGGCACCACCATGCGGTACTTCATTCAACTAAAGTAGGGATTCATTTGGTTTAAAGACAGAAAAGGAAATGTTTCCAATACTTACAAAAAACATAATTGTTGTCTGGTAGTCCCCAAGGCCTGGCTGAAGGATATGAATATTATAAGAAAATTCTTTTCTTGTGTGTTTCAAGTATTAGCATACCTGATGATCCTCTTTTGCCAAGTTATCCACATGGTATCGTATGTAGCCACCAATTCCAGTATTGTAGATACGAAAATCATTGTCCTTGTCGCCCGCCATATCCCTTGTACGTTGATTCAGTTGGCTGTTCGCATCCTCGTACACCGTGGCAGACTTTAGATTGTGTTCCCGCCGCTCACTGTAGCGGCCAGGACCAATGAGTGAAGAGAGTGCTAGCGTCATGACACGAGAGATCTCCGTATTGTAAATGGCATCGTGATATAGGGCTATATAGGGATCGAGGCTAAGCATCTCAACTTTGAGCGGGGCAAGCCGAAGGAAGGCTGTTCCAGTAGCCTCGTAGTGGCAGCTAAGATTCCCGACAGCTGGTAATAGACCAAGACAACTAAGCGATTCGGTATCTGGATCATTTTTGATATACTGAAAGGAAAAGCCATAGAAATTATAAAAATGTGTAACTTTGGTATTTTTTAGACCTACTGTATCGTGGCGTTCAAACAGGTCCAGTTGATTCTTGAGCAGACGCCGCAGTAGCCAGAGATCCGCATGCAGGTCGGACACATTCTGAAGTAGAGTCAATGCGGCTTTCCCCGAACCTGTTGAGTGGCACAAAAACCAATTGAAAGACAATGGAACCATGCCGTAAACCTAACCCACCTATCGAGGCCAAAGAACGAGCATAACGATCATACAGCTCGGATAATTTAAAGTTGAAAACTTCTCTGTAGAGATGACCATCTCTGGCCTCATCGTAGCGCTGCAGTGCTGCCTGATACCATTCAATTGTCGAATGTATCTTGTTTGGTTGGTTACTTTCGTGAATAACTTTCGCCATGGCCAGGCACTCGAGAGTCGTCAGGTTAGTGCTAAATGGAACCGTATACATATATGAATGAGAATAGTCATTTAACCCACTTGTATTGTCGTCCATTCAGCAGTCCATTGGCTATATCCGTTGGCTTTAGGTCATAGTAATTCTGGATGGCGTCTATGCCGCTGATGGCATCATGAAGGTCCTGTTCCGTGGGCTTGGCCGCATCTAGTATTCTCTGAATGGTGTTGAGAGAATCCAAGCCCACACGCTCTGACATATATATCTCCATATAGCTCCAATCCTCGTGTAGGCGTCGTATAAGTGAGAAACTGGTCAACGGATGAGCAACGAACTCGTCTGGTGTATGCTTCCAAGGGTCCCTTTTACGCTGCACTTCATCGAGAAAACTGAGAGGGAGAAGATCGATTAAAACTCTTTAAAAATTTCTAAAAACAACCTCTCTATGGTGTTGATTTTCCGCTCCAAGTCATCCGAGTATCCGTCTAGCTGTTTAATGAACAAACTTTCCATCTCCACTAGACTTTTCATGGCAGCTATGGACAGGGCATGGTCTGTTATGTATTCCATTTGTGCTCGCGGCAGATTGAAGCAGAGGAAGCACAATAAGCTATGCCACATGTTGTAGCTTTGGAAATCTGCCCATCAACTGTTTACAGAACTCTTTTTAGACTGAAGTTAAAGATTTTGCCATGGCAAATGCTTTCGTCGAGGTAATTTGTTTCGTTTAAGAGCCTTTTTAGGTAGGTAAGTAGTAACAACACAACCTATGCAGTCAGAGCAATGGTCAGGTTTGCTTACTTCTTGCTTTTCTTGTTTTCAGCCCTGGATACCTGCATCAACGCTGAGCGATATGTACCAACGTTTGGATTTTCTGTATCTCTAGAGGCCCTGCTGCCGCTTTTGAAACTGCAGGAAAAAACTGTGACCAACCTTCGGAGCTATGCCCAAACATTGGAAAAGCAAATGGCAGATGTCCAACTGTGAGTCGATTATGCAGTTTAATATGAAATAAAAAAGTAATTTCCAGAGCCATTCGAATGTTTGAGGATCTGCAAAGGAACGCGAGCTTTAAGACTGGGAATGCAATGCATCAGTTCTCTGTGATACGTCACATGCATCTGGATTGGGCCAAGTGGCTTGGTGTTATGCGTCCCCCCACGGAACATACGGAAATACAGATACTCAGGGAACTGCAGCCGCAAATGCCCACAAATATGGATCTTGTGGAGGCTCTCAAAGGACTCCAGCGCATACAGTACACTTGGGATTTGGTACCCGCGGACATGGCCAGAGGATACCTACACGGCAGACAGTACAAGTGCGTTGCTGGATAGTTTTCAGAGCTTACAGACATACCATAATGTATACTTTGACAGGGTTAAGCGGCTGGGAGCCTTTGATACATTCGTGCTGGGAGTTCTTTGCCAACTTGAAGAGTACTACAAGGACGCTGACGCTTGGTTGAAACTGACGCAGGACAGCTACAAGCGACATCCCAATCCCAGACAGCTAGAATTTCGACACTGGACCTATAACCATGTCTTGGAGTACTTAATGCATGCCAATATAGGCTTGGGTAAGATATATTTCCATCAAGAAAGAGATTTCCCATTTAAAGATAACCTTTTGCAGGCAAATTTCAGACTGCTTTGGAATATGCCAAAGAACTGTTGTTACTGCAGCCCAACGATAAATTCATCCAAGCCAAGGTACAAGAACTCGGTACGAAACCAGATGAGCTAAAACCCCATCCACCATTACCCATAGATGGAGATGCGGAGCTACTCAAGAGATTGTGCCGCCAGCATCAGTCGGAACCTGCTGGCAGGCTCCACTGTCGGTATATGAGCGGAGAGGACTTTCTCCGCTTAGCCCCACTTAAAATGGAAGAACTTTCCCTTAGGCCACTCATCACTTTATATCATGATATCCTCAGGGATGAAGAGCTGGCTATGGTTAAGCTTTTGGCAAGACCGCTTTTAAAACGGAACAAAATAACAGACAGGGAAATAGACAGTTTCACGGATTATATGGCCACACGCTCCTGGCAATCAGCAGGACTACGCAGCTCAATGCATAAGATAATTCGCTCCTTGAATCGAAGGATACACCACGCCAGCGGCGCCATTTCGCCTGGATCCGAGGATCTGCAAGTCAGGAACTTTGGGATTGGCGGACACGTCTTAGAGCCTCCCCCAGAGGATAAAGATGTCGTCAGTGTCTTGATATATGTGAGTACATACACAGTTGATGGATATATGAAACCATCTACAATAACTGCTCCAACATATCAGCTGAGTAATGTCGAGCGAGGAGGTGAAACACATTTTCCCTCTCTAAATCTGCGGGTCACCCCACAAAAGGGTTCGCTCCTGGCGTGGCCTAGGACGGGCGACTACCACATTGAGTGTCCCGTCATTGTGGGGAATAAGTGGGGTAAGTCTGAAATATTCTTTCCATGATATCGTCTACCCTTTGATTCGTCTCGTTTTAGTTGCTACGAAACAGATGATTGGATGATCCCACAACTAAAAGAATTTTATTAAAACAAAAAGGTTGAAAGTTAAGCCACATATTCACCGGTTGTATGTGATGGACACTGATTTACCTCTTATCATTAAAGCATGACTAACTTCTTAAGTAATTTCCTTTCACCTGCTTGGCATACCTTTCTTGAGGCTTTTGTGGCAACTGAAGAAAACATCGGTCAAAGTCTTGAAAATACCATCTAGGCGAATTAACATGAACATGAATGGGAGTCCGGTGATTGCGTCATTGCACCATTGATCTATATAAGATATTTAAACCATATGCATTATCGATTATCATGCAACTTACCTACCGATCAGCGATGCGGAGCAGGGCAGCCGTTCTCTTCTTGTAATCTCTCAAGGTTAACACAAAGCATAAAGCATACAAAAATGGATGGCGTGAGCAAGATTCGCTGGTTAAGCTAGAAGTAATTATGGCGCAGCGAAGATCTGGGAAATAATCAACCATCAAGCATAAAGAAATCACATTAGCCAAGCTTCTCAGGAAACGTTTCTTTCAGACAGGTTTTCAAATCAGTTTCAATTGGTCATTGCCATGGTTAACTTGTGCCTATTCCTTCTGCTTCTACTGGCGGCTCTCCAAGCCGGGGCACAGATTCCTTATGAACCCACATCTCACGACATTACCATATCCTTGGAATCTCTGCTGCCCTTGTTAGAGCTAAAAGAAGCATATGTGAATAATTTGAAAAGCTATAAGGAAGCGTTAATGCTTCAACAGCAGCAGGTGCATATGTATGTAAATACAACCGACATGTAGTTGAATCAACCAAAAACTGAATCGTCAAACATTTCACAGAGTCATTAAGAATGGTGAGGATTTGCTGAGAGCAACGGCAACAGCAAAGTCTGGGCACAATTTGTGGCATCAATACAGGCTCATACGTCACATGCACTGGGATTGGCCGCAATATTTGAAGCTGATGCAAAAAGTTGTGGGCTCCAAAGAGATTGATATGTCACAGAGTCGACTACACGAGCAACCCACTGGCATTGACTTCGAGGAAGCTCTAGGAGCCATCTTTAGACTCCAAATCGTTTATGACTTGGATCCTGGGGACTTGGCAGGCGGAATATTGCGTGGCAAACGCTATAGGTATGATACGAAAACTATGGTTTCTGATTTCAATCTATTGCACTTTCAGTCGTAAGAATTGGGGACCGGACGAGTGTTTCATGTTAGGTCTGGTTTATCTGTACATCAAATATTACGAGACATCCGAATATTGGCTGGAATTGGCCCTCTATTACTATGATGCACATCGCAATCCAAAGCAGTTCGACACAATGGTCATGAAGTATATCACCATTTTGGAAATGCTCGTTGAGGCCACAAAGGGATTTGGTTAGTTGAACACTTTATAGAAATTCGTTTGAATACTCATTTGATTTTCTTCCCGTATCGTAGGACGTTTTTCCGTAGCTATTGAGCATGCCCAAGAAGTACTCTCCATTCAGCCCGATCACCCCTATATGCTGAGGCTGTTGCCCAGGCTGCAGCTGATGAAAAGTCAGCCCTTTAAACGCTCCGAGCCAGAGGATGATTTTGTGCACCTACAAAAACTAAAAACCTTGTGTGCAATGTCGTATCGTCGAAAAGCAAATGATGTCCACTGTGGCTACCTACGATCCACGCCGTTTCTTCAACTGGCCCCCATCAGACTGGAGAATTTGAGTTACGAGCCGCACGTCGATATATATCATGATCTCTTCAGCCATGAGGAAATCGAGGCATTGAAGAGCTTGGCTAGACCCAAACTGCAACGCCAAAAAATATCCAGCAATTGCACCTGCAAGACAGCCCGCTTGTCGGACTCTGGCCAAGACATCATCCGCACTGTGAACCGACGCATTCAGGATGTCAGTGGAATGGCTCTGAACGAAGAAGAAACTCTGGAAGTTATCAATTATGGGATTGCTGGCCAATACGATCTCGATAACAGTGCGGGCTCTGCAGCTACAGCATTGATTTTTGTATAAATCTTTTCCATTTTCCGTTTTTTGCTTTGGCATTCAATTACTAATCTTAACTTTTTGTTACAGATGAGCAATGTGCAGCAAGGCGGAGAGACAGTCTTTCCCTTTCTCAGCTTACGCGTGGAACCGCAGAAGGGTTCTCTGCTGCTCTGGCGGAACACCGATTGGAGTGCCTTGCACAACTCCTGCCCTCTTATAATGGGTAATATGTGGGGTGAGCCTATAAAGTCTACATGTATCCATCGTTTGGCTGTGCTAAAGCTTAAATTTAAATAATTTCAGTTGCAACAAAGAAGTTGAATTGAGCACATGGCAGTTCTGCTTTAATTCCTGCAACGTTTTATCGTTAAAATGTATGTTTTGAATACTAAAATGAAACTTTTTTCGGTTTACATCTTCGATCGAATCTCCGTCTGTTTAGCATTAAATCCATATAAGTTTTCGTTAATCAGATAATTCCGTAGTTTTGTCCATGCCATTTGAAAGCACTTTATCAACTGCGTCAGATGTTTTTCATGCTATCTTGATTGCCTTCTGGGGGTGATATATATTTCTAAAACAAATATGTGCAGGGAGAACTTTTAATGTGTCTCCCATAAACCATTCGAATGGCCCGAATGCCATGCATTCCAACTGAATTATAATGACGCGACACTTAAACCATAAAAATGGCAAATTCACACTTGCCGAAGTCTGGGTGTGTGTGTGTTGTGGGTCGATTAGATGGATGGATTTATACATATACAAACCGCCCCCAGGGGCGTGTATATTGGTGACTGTCTGGGTGCTGTTGCTGACTCGGATTCGGATTCAGGTTCATATGCCACAGCTGGCTGGCTGCCTTTGTCTCTGCCTTGTCTGAATGTATGTATGTATGTCTGTCTGTCTCGGCTTTCGTTGCAATCAATTCCTCTTGAACAAACAAATCACTTAAGGGTTCTCTGGTCCGCTTGTCTGAGCCGAGAGCCGAGACCTGAAATATCGCTGCCAGACTGGCGTTGAAAATGAAATGCAGAAGGAGCATAAGGAGCATGTGATAATCGTAGGCGTATTGTAATGCTTTCGCCAAACAATTTTCGACATTAAAAAGCAATTTATGCTAATCAGCTCCATTTGACAGGACGTCAATTTGACAATTGATTGTTAACATGATTGTGCAGCATGAGGCATGAGGCAGCAGCAGCAGCAGCAGCGGCAGCAGCTCTCAATTCCAGATGATACTCCATCCGAGCATCATCGTAGATGAAGGCTAAAGCCCTGTCGAAATTAATATCCCTTTTGTCTTCTTGATTGCCTCTCGCGAGCTTTGAGTTTTTTTTTCGTTCATTTTGATTACCATTCATATGGGTATTAAAATGTCATGTATGAATGGATTTCTCTATCCCCCCGTACCCGTACCCGTACCGGTACCCGCACCCGTACCGGTACCATTAACCGTACCCGTACCCGTACCCGTACCCGTACCCGTACCCGTACACGTAATCGTACCCATTCGCGTGTGCGTCACTGCACGCAATCTGTATTCATGGCACTGATGCTGGAGTATTGAAATGGTTGGACGGGTTCATTGTCTATTAGGCTGTGGATTGGAATGGGTTTCGTTTTTACTCCAAGGAACTCATAGTCTGTTCTGTCTGTCTATTAAATGGGGAAAAGTAATCAGAGTGATGAATCGGCTGGACATGTGTTTCATATTTTTTTCAATTTTTGCCCATACGCTCCAATTCATTTGTTTTTCCTTTGGTTTCCTTCAATGATTATTCATCTCCCACACAATTGTCGCATCGATTTCTCTATTTTGGCTTCAAGGTATTCAATTCCATAAATACTTATGTATCTTGCAACATCACCATCCACCACAATTTTGTCACATTGAGAATTCACTTGCTCGCTTGTCATGTCGTAGCCAGACACAATAACCATTCCGGTGTTCATGCATTTCAAGGTTAAGCTTTCTAAGGAGTGTCTGTCAAGCAGCCTCCGGATTGATGTTAGACCTTATCTTGACAACTTGCCAGTTGCCAGTCAGTCATACAATTTACTCAAGCAATCACATGTAGCCGTCAGTCGTCAGTAGTCGGTAGTCAGGAGTCCATTGTTCTCCATTGCTGCTGTCAGGCAAGCGCCGGATTGAGTCCTGGGATCTTGCTTAAATGATTATTTTTATATTAAAGCTCCCGAATGCTGCACAGACTTACGTATGTACATATGTGTATGTGTATTACTATATGCTCGCATTTATTGTGCAGGAAAAACTGTTTTCATTGTGTGTAACAATTGATTTGGATTTCGTCTTTGAATGGCAACTGAGTTACGAGAATGTGCAAATGGAAATAGAATGAAAATACTCGTCACATCGTCTGGTAGTGTAGTGGCATGGCGTGGCTGCTGGGAGGAGTTCTACCAGCAGCATACATATGTACATATGTACATACTTACGTACATACATACTCATCTTGTCTGCATTTTCTGTGGCGCTTCATTTACTTTATGTCTTTTGTCTGCTCTTTATGTGAACATGGCTACAATTTGAATGAGCTCCAGCTCTATACACACACACACAGACGATTGTGGAGTTGGTATGGGTCTCCTCTTTGGTTCATTCGGCACTTTTATGGATGCTCTGTCAAACGCTTCTGACTATTATATTATTTATTGTATTGCTACTTGATGGGCATTCGCCAAAAGCGTTTTATGGGCTCTCTTCCGTGTCGTGTCTGGTCTGGTCGGTCTGTCGATTGGTGCGTAGGCGCCTCACTGGACTATCAATCATTCTGGCATTCCGGCGCGTAACATTTCCAACGAAATGATCATTTAATAACTTTCCCCTAGACATTTATGAAGTGCCTACAAATTGGACCGCCGAATCCACTTGTCACAACCTGTTGGTCGGTCCATCGTTTATCACACAATGTGCCGCCGCCCAGCTCAAAATGGCGGAACTAATGTGTCCGTACTCCGGAATATTTGAATTATTATTACAACGCATTAGGATTACCACCGCCGCGCCGTGACGGCCATAATGAGGCGCTGCAACTAAGTGTCAAAATTCCACCCAATTCACTGCCAAGCACAGCGCAGGGCCACATTGACGAGGGGCGACATGTCATTTCGCTGGTTTGTAATTTATAGCCGAAAAAAAGAATAACCGAGAAGAAAAAATCGATTTGCGATATACGATCTGACAGCCTGGCCTGCGCCTGGGTCTGAGCCCGGGCCTGGGTCTGGGCCTGAGAAATGGCTTTAAACTTAAAGCTACAATGGATGGCTGGCCATTTTTCGCACTTGTTGTCGTCTGACCAGTGGCTGCTGCGACTCTTTTCTCAGAGACGTTTGGCGGATACTCTTATATTACCATATACCAACAGAGATATTGAATTATTTTTTGTATTTTTCACAAACCTTTTGTTGTTATAATACCATATCGTGATGGTGTTTTGTAGAGAGTTGCAAGCTTAAGGAGTGCTTGGAATTTCCTTGCGCCCTTGGTTTTGCTTACCTTGGCTATCTGGTCCCTTTTGCAAGAGTCCTTGAGCACTCCATGTCTTTGTGCCTTTGCTGGCCATCTTCTGAAGAGCTCAAGTCAGAGGTTCTTCTTTAAGACTCGAAATTTCCAAGAATTTCTTGGATAATTTAGTTGAGACAACTTTCGCCATCTCTGCTTCGGTGCTCACTGAATTATGGATGCCTTTGTTTGGCATTCCACAGGCAGTACTTCGCCAGGACATCGTTTTGTTGAATTTTAAATTTGTTCACATTCCTCAAATGCCCTCGTTTTGTGCCTCGTTAGTTACCCAATCGACATGCTGCGCTGTTACTGCCGCTGCTCCTCCTCCTGGATCTGTCTGTGCTGCGAGTGTTTGCAGTCCAATTTTCTGTTCTTTCCTCCGTCTTCCATTGTGCACACGCCCCGCTCTAATAATCCAATTTTCACGTGTTGACTTACGTGTTGTGACACTTGGAGCTGGTAGCAGCCCCCCCGAGAAGGAGTTGGCTTGACTATTAAATATTCTTGAAATATTTTCTCTTCACACATAGTTAGACACGAAAGTATCTCCATTAAATGCAATTAAATCAATGAATCTTCAATGATATCCACTGGCCAATTTGCTCGCAGACCGCTGGGTAATTAGCAAGTGGCCAGAAGAGGAATTGCTGTTATTTTGAACATCTCTGTCTGTCCATCTGGCTTTTGGCTTAGTGCCACACCAAGCGGAACCGCAATAAATGGCTTGTGGCGGTGGAATGTCGGTGGGGGGTGGGTGATGGGTGTTGCATCGTTATAGCGAATACTACTTGATTGTTGGGTCGTGGCTGCAATGCGAAATTGTTTGGCTTTCGGATGGTTCTCTTTTTTTTCTGGCTACTTTCATGGGGAGCACCCTCCAATTTAATTGTAAATGATTGCCAATGGCCTTTCCTCTCAGATAACTCTATTCCGTGTTTATTCCTGGTTGATAGCCATTTCGCGGGGTGGAGCAGTGAACGGCTGTGGGTGATTGCAAAAGTAATGCGAAGGAGCGGGTGGCACTTTAAATGTTTTGGACTGCTTTTCTGTGTCAGTCAATCAGCAGAGCATTTAAATGTATGCTTGTATGCTTGGTCCTCAGTGATTTAAGGTTGATTTGAGAGAGTGAGAACCAAATAACTCAGATAAGTGCCTCTAAGAGCCAGAAGAGTCTTCAAGCTGCTTTATAAACAAGTAACTATGAAAAGAGTCTTAGTATAGACTCTAATTAGTATATATCTTTTACCTAAAACTCCATCGATGGAGCATCGTTGTGGAGGAAGCGAGTCCTTGCTGTCTTATGCAAAGCCTTTTATATAGTCCCACCAAACCAGTGCCAAACAAATGAAACCCAATCGATTTTTGCCTTAAGATACATGATTTATTTACAAATATTTATAGGGACTGCTGTGTTGAGCATTGCTGATGACTACGCACGGTCCGTGCTGGACTTTCACCGAGCTCTCACTGCGCCAATCGCACTCGATTGGCACAAACTGGCCCTTCCGCATGACCGTCTTGGGCTTGGTGATGCCATAGCAGGCGTATTGAAAGACATTCCGAGAAATGGGCAGACACTGTTCGTAGATCTCGACAATGTCCGCGTGCATGCTGTCCACGGAGAAGTCCTGGCCGCAGTGCAGCTGCTGGTGAATGTGCAACTTGCTGCGGCGCGTAAAATGAGTGCGACACCGACGACAGTGCAGGGGACGTGCTGGCGAGGTCGGTGATGTGGATGGTGGTGGCAACGATGCTGATGCGGAGCCCATAATGGGAGTTGGCAGCTCGTGCAGCCGCTGGAACTGGCCCATGATGTTGTTCAGAATGAGGAAATTCTTGTTGGGCAGCTGTTGCAGCGTTTCGCTGATGTGATACGGTACCACGTAGAGCTCCTTGGTGGTCTTGCACTGCTGCAGGCCATGTAGATTGACGCGCATGTTGGGCGGAAAGTAGCCGAGGCACTCGCGATAGTGCTTCAGGTAGGCGGCCTTGAGGCTGGTCAGCTCGGCTTCGGTGGTAGTGCTGGAACTAGAACTGGAACAGGACTCTTCCTCCTGCCTCAGCTGGAGGGGCAGGGCAAACGATGACTCCATGGCTGGGGACTCGCTATCCTGCCGGTGTCTCTTCACTTGCACCCGTATTCTGGTAATACTACACTCGTCCAGCCCATACTCACTGTTGCAGCTCAGGTAATTCTCGATCCTTTGCATTATCATCTCGTAGACCACACTGACACACTCTTCTATGTCGTAGTGATGATCCACCCTGAGGTTGCCGCTCTGGAAGATCAGCACCTGGTTCATAACGTTCACGTAGCAGGCCAGATTGAACTCCACGCTGAACGTATTGTTGTGGAACATCCAGCGCAGCAAGTCGGGCACTCCTCGGGCACAGGTTTCGCCCATAAAGTGATCCAGCTTGTCCTTGGCGCTCTCATCGCACAGGAAGAAGGTGTCTATTTGGCGCGCCTCGATGATGTCGAGCACGGCCTGCTGTTGTTTGCTCAGCTTGAGGCCCTGGGAGTTCTCGCCCCCACGTACCCAGTGCTGACTGGGTGGCTCATCGGCGTCAATGCAACTGTAGCAGGTGGCACACTCGTGCATCTGCCCCTGGGCATACCAGCGATGATGGAATGTTTGTGTCGTTGACTCATTGGTGAACACAAAGCTCGAAATGGGCTCGTCGTCGTACATAATGTCGAATGGCATAATGGAGTATGGAAATTCGGAATGGAAACTGCTGCTAATGCTTCTCTGCTAAGATTCAGTTGATGACTGATGTGCTTTGCTTTCGGTGCGCTGCACTTTATATGCGCACCACCCACCCACCAGCCTAACCACAGAGGTTAACAGGTAGTCGGAGCCTTTACCTGTGTAACAGGTAAGCCCCGTCGGCTTATAGCTAACCATCTGTTGTTTGGAATTTCTTTGCCTAATCTCTGATCGATTTATTATGGGCTTTTATGATTTCCAGATGCCACCAGATGCCATCCCATGGGAGAGGTAAGTATATGTCGTACCTGTCGCTACTTTAAGTTCATCTTCCCCCGTAATTCTAGGATTGAGCCATTAAAGCCGCAGCCATTCGAGCACAAGGACTGTCGCCGCAACCCACCAAGTGACAGAAGGCAAAAAGATCATCCAAAGGAAAATAAACTAGCGACGCTTCGGCTTCCCTGTGCAATTTGCAATAGTCGAGCAGAGCAGAGGAGAGCAGAGAAGAGGCAAGGATAGACAAACCGCCATCATCCGCCTCCTCAAGCATTGTCTCCTCTCCACGCAAACGAAGTGGACAATGGCCACCGCAGCATGGCAAGTGACGCGACAATGGCGCTGGGAGGTCTGGAGCTGTGGAGCTCCGGTCATTCTCTCGGCGAGAGTCGGTCGCACTGCAGTCACTTAATTTCCGTTTCCTTTTTTCACGCTTCATTGTCTGCCTTTTGCGCTGTTCTCCGCTCTGCTCTGCTCTATCTTCTCCGGTTTAGGTTTTCGGTTTTGGTTTTGGTTTTCCCTTGCACTTCCTCTCACCCGCCCTTCTCGACCGACTGCTATTTAAAGCTTTCATTCCAGTGAAATATGCTCGAAAATTAACAAAGCCAATTAGAAGGTGCTTAAAGTAGACAATAATTATCTTAGCAAGTTGCCTGCTCGCATGTCCATTCATCTGGCTTGTGTTGCCCCAGAGGGTGTGTTAATAAAATAATGGGGATGCGTTCCACTAACGAGGCAGTTTATTAAGTCTCCAGCAAGGCAATCCCTAGTTTTCATTTTCCACACTCACATCTTTCCGCTTTAACTATATGTGTGTATATGTTGCACAATCTGTACAATTTACTACCGCAGTGGCACATGCGAGAGGACCAAAACTTAATTAACTCCGATGTCCATGCGGAGGGAGAGGGTGCTGTGGCAAGGCCATATACGACGAGTCCTATGCAAACGCGAATCAAATTATACTGGACCCCAAAAGCAGATTTGAAGTCTAGCAAGGTTAAAAGATTGCCAGAGGAAATGGTACTGCTACGGCAGGGAAACAGGCGTTGACTGCCGCAAAGTTGCAGATTAAATCGGGAACTAAAACAGACACCAGTTCAATACCCTATTCCCAGGGGGATTGCAGTCCGCATCCATCAACCTCCAGCACTCAAAATCGAACTGTAAAAGTGTTATTTGCAGTGTGCTGTGTGAAACCGAATATCAAACGCCCCGTCAAGCAAAGCGATGCAATCAAGCGGACGCACATAAGCCCAACGGATAGATAGATAGATAGATGGATAGACGAGTCCAGCCAAGGGATGGGGAAAGGGTAGGACACTCTGTCAGTGGGAACCGGCCACGAATATCGACCGAGTCACACCTTTTGGCCATTCCGTAGCTCGTCATAAAATTGTGAAACGCCAGTGGAGTCAACCGTTCGAGGACAGTCCGTCCTCTGGTGCCAGCCGCCTGAGGCAGGCTGCTTAAAAGCTTAGCAAAGGGTCGTCTAATGGATGCTGCAACGGAGCACACTGCACACCTGGCCGGGCTCTGTTTGAGGTTGGGGCGGGGTGTCATGTCCCGGCAATCCTGCAGAATTGAGCTGCATAAAATCTGTGCGCATTCGGTCTGTGCTCCTCCTTCGACATCTCAGAGTTTTGACATTTTCTGTGTGTGTTTACTTATATTTTTTTTTGTATTTCCCTCCATTTTACAGATTACTTTCGACAATACCCGGACGGTGTGAAAGAGAGCCAGGTCCTGGACACGGACCGAACTTTTGATAGTTTGTTTTCCTGGGTAATTTGCGATGGAGCAAGCACTGGGCTCTGAAGAATGCTAATTGTTTGAACCCAAATTGGTAGCTCAAGTGTCATAATTGCTATGAATTAAATTTCCTGGAACCGAAACCGAAAGTTTCCCATGAAAACTTTTCGCAAGAATCCCTGATCAACTGCAGTCCAGCAAGGACTTGAAGCGTTTCTTGATTTGTTTTGCAAATGTAATTTGCTCCGACTTAAGATGCAGTTTACCCGTAAGTTGAAGAAGCTTCTTTTCCCTGCCATTTTGGATATTATTTTTGAACAAAAAACTTTTCCACTTTATTTCCAGGCCAGTCCCAAGCCAGTCCCAGGCCCAGGCCTATGCGGAAAATGCGGGTGAAAAGAACTTGTAACTCGGTTGCAATTTATGCTACAATTTTCATATTCATGCAACTAACAACTACAACAAGGACAACCACTTCAAGTGTCTGGCTCTGGCGAAAATTGCCATAAAAACTTTGGCCGTCTCAATGGCAAAAGTCGTCAACATCCACCGTCGTCGTCGTCGTTGGCGTTAGCGTTAGCGTCGTTGTCCTCTTCCTCCTCCTTTATGGCGCAGACGTCTTACAGACTGTGGAGCTCTGCTGGTCTGGCCTGGCCTGGTCCTGGTCTAGGTCTGGTCTGGGATTTAAGGTGTTGACTCTCCCCCGTTAGCCGGGACCACAATTTGTCAGCAAGTTTTCCTAACAACTAAATTCTATGCTCGGTTTGAGTGCAATTGCATCTCCCCCAACCCACACCATCCCACCCCACCGCGCGGCCTGCTGCTGCTGCATGCAAATTATGCAAATTTGCCTTTCAACGAAAGCCCCTTTCGCTTTCTAACTGACTGGCTGCAAGGTCAACATATTTATGTCCTTTCAACCTCCTTCTGCTTCTGCTTCTCCTCCTCCTCCTCCTCTTACTCAACCCCAATCCCAATCCACTCACCCATTTCATTTTGTATGCAACGAACTAAAGACCCCTCCCCGGGGCACCGAGACAGCAATTAAAATGCTTTAGAATTTGGTTCGCTGTCAGTCAAAGATTTAGTCACTTGTCGACGCCATCGTAGCAGTCGCTAGTCTTGTTCGACAGCTGCTGGATGACTGCCTGATGGATGTCATTAGATGGTGGCCGCCAATGAGCCACTTATATTCAGAACTCCTTAGCACAAGCAAGAGCCTTGTAAGCAAACTGCTTTGTGGCTAAGACACGGTACCAATAGGGTTGTATGGGCACGGGGATCACAAATCTCTTTAACAGGTATCTGCTTCATGTCTTATACACACGCGCACATCAGCGCTTAACAGAGGGAACTGTTGAACGAGTCCTAACATGGAGTATAAGACTGTTATCGAAATAAGCCCAGCCAATGGGGAGTGAGAGACTGCATTTATAAGAGACATCTTCGAATGATTCTATTAAAGTTAAGAAGAGACCACTTTCCTGAAATAGCACTAATTAGTGAATAGCATATATCATTACTAAGATTTATACCTTAAGCATTAGCCTCTCGCTGGGGTGTCTGCTATTCAGTCACCATCAACTAAAACCTCTTCTCAATGGTGGTTCTCTTGTGGTGCCATCTTATATTCTGCATAGTTTGCAATATTTGTAAGCAAACGAATGTGTTCCACTCTCAATGACCTTGTCATCCCACTACGCCACATGCTTGGCTAATTAATTATGCAACACTCTGAGGGGTGGGAGGTCATGCGGCGAGTGGCTCTGGAATATGTGAAATTAGACCAAATGATTAGCTAGAATTCTATTCAATTTATTGCATTTAATTGAAATGTATTTCGTATGGGTTTGGGGAGCATCTGTCCGTCCGCTCTGTTGCCTGTTTGAGATTATAAAGTTGTCGACACTACTGACTGTTTGGCTAGTAAATTATTCACCAGCTGGTTGGTTGTGGATGTTGCATTGTAATAAAATATTTGTAATACAAATGCATGCAACTACAGCTCTGCTTTCATTTAAATGTAATTCGTGCACCTACACTATCCTATAACTGTTCCATACTCATCTTACACATTTATTCCGGGAAATATGTACTTTTGCATTTCGATACGCATTTCCAGGAATAACCTTTTTTGCTCTAAATTGGAAAAGTAAACTTATTCCTTAAATTCAAACGAAACACTACTCCCTGTGTTTTCACTCTTCATCATCATCATCAGCATCGGCATCATCTTCATTTCTTGGTTCATTGTAAGACACTCGTCTAGCTTTTTTCTCAAGAAAATCGTTGATTACTTTATCCTGAGTTCCTTTTCATTTGCTTAACTGTTCGTGCAGGGCAGGGCAGGGCAGGGTAGGGCAGCTTAACCCCCCTGCTTCCGACATCTTCGAAGAGCTCTCAGTCCAATGCATTTCTTAATAAATCCCCCAATCCGTCGAAGACCTGGCTTCCTTTCCACCGGCTCCTTCATTAATACCATCTATCTTTTCTTTCTCCGCTTGTAGCTTTTTGTATATTTTATTCTCTCGACCATTTAAGGGGCAAATTCGATCAAACGTTAAATTCATTTACGATTTACACGTTGAGCAGCTCCACAGACAGAAATTGTTTGAATTTAATTCCCTTTGATGTGAGCCGTGGCCCACGCTTTGCAATAACTTTAAATATTTGGTCACAAGGCTTTAAATTTATCATGGATTAGCAATGGCAATAACTACCTCGAGGTGACACTGAATGGGTCGCGGGTCCTATCTGAAATCACTGCCATAAGTCAACCCCACCACGCGGGATCAATGAAATTACTCGTCACTGGGCTGACAGGTGCTTAAACCAGGCGCCGAGCTCTCCCCTCCCACCCACTCGGCGCAGCTGCAAAATGCAGCAAATGAAAACAATGGCACGTAAATGGCTTAATAATTCTTTCTGTTTCCGGGCTACTCCCCCGGTCCTCCCTGTCCTCCCTGTCCCAAAGCAGCTCCCACACGGAGCCGTGGCCCGGGCCGTGTCAGACCAGAGACCTGCCAACACGGCATTAAAACGGTTGACGTTTCACTTTTATTTATTTTTTGCGTAATTTCATAATTTATGCATAATAAAATGGGACCTGTGGTGGGGTGGGGTGTGGTGGCATGTTGGCTGTATAGGATGTGGGAGGGGGGAGGACTTCCAGGTCCTGTGCTGGTTGTTGGGGGACTCCCTACTCCCACCATATTGCTACACCTTCCTCATGACAGTCCCGGAAGTAGTCTGCCCTTAGCCCCCAGCTACCGTCCCGTGTTGGCTGCCATCCAACTGACATTTTTCATAAATGCTATAAGGAGGAGGGGCTACATATATTTTTCTGGCATTTTTTCTTGGCCACCGCCCTCCCTCCCTCTGCTAGTGTTCCGCTTTGCTTTTTACTAATTTAACATTTCAGCGTCCAATTAACATTTTAAGCCAAAAAGCTTTGGGGAGTTCGGTTCTACGCAGGGGAACCATGAGCGAGGGGCAGGAGGACTAACAGAGAGACGGACAGAGAAAGTGTCTGTGTATGTGTGTGTGTGCTGGTACTGGAAGAGAAAAAATGTTGATTATGAAATTTTTGTATTCCCTGAATATAGTTAAGGTATAGAAAGTTTAGTGACTGGAGGAGAGAAGGCGGGGCAGTTGATTGGAATTTCATTTGTATGGGATTTTATTAAATTTTTTCGAAAATTGAATTCCTATGAGATTTTAAATTCCCCTGTGTTTATTTAATCATTTTGTGAATATGCTTTAGATCCAATTTTGTATACAATTTTAATAGAAAGCCAGACGGGCGCCCTAAATGGTTATATGCTTTTGAAGTTAGACAACGATTATATCTTAATGAACAAATATCTTAAACAGGTAGAATATCGGTAGATGGACCCTCCATCCATTTAAATGACGTCACGGAAAGCTACCTGCCTAGTACAGAGCCATGTTCATTTAACAGCGAGTTAACAGCGAATTATCATAAGAACGTGAGCTAACAGAAAAAAGAACAAATACTCTGGTGTCGTTACAGAGCCATGTTAATTTAGCAGCGTGAAGCGTAATGTAAAAGAAACCCACAGGTGACAGAGCCCTTGACGTACACTCCTACTTTGGGACCACCCACACATACATACATATGCTGTACGAGGTAATTTGCCCATTAACTTTCGCTCTCGTTCTTGTGGGAGAGGAAGAAATACTTTGACTGCTCTCCTCGCACCATCCTCTTTGAGCGCCGGCACTGTTAATTCCAGGTTTAGTCTTGTGATCTAGTCCTACATACATATGCATACATATGTACACTACGCTTTCGGTAGAGATAAGTAGAGCAGGCCGATTTCTAAGTAGAGCTTTTTGCCTGTTTGCGCATGCACTCTTATCGCAGCTTTCTCAGTTCCCTCCGGCTCCCCCATTCGAAGCGTTAAAGCTGTTCTCTACTGCGGTTGCGCGCCTATGCCGATGTGTATGTGTATGCGTTTGTGCACTATGCCGTGTGGGATAAATAAATTGTGTAATGTTTTGTTTTTATTGTGTGTTGGTGTGGAAAGCAGCATTCAAAAACAATACAACGCAAAAAACGAAAATAATATTGAAGAAGGAGACCGCTACAGCAGCAGTACAAAAACAGGTGAAACTCTCTGCTTTAAGCTGTATTTTTTCGAAATTAATTTAAATATATTTGGTATAATCATATTTGCTGTGTTATCTACTTATTTGGATATATTCGCATCTCCTTCTTTCCCTCCTCTTTCGTTCATGGGGTTTCTTTTTATGTTCTCGATCAGTGAAGTTCTTCTGTGGAATGCCAGAGAGAAAGAGAGAGAGAGAGAGGAGTAACGGCTTGCTGGTATGATGGCTTGGATTCAAATTTCTAAAATTTATAAGCATTTAATGGTGGAATTAGTAGAAGTGACCAAGTGACACACAATCCAACACAAATTGTATCCGACGGATACTGAAAATGAAATGGCAGGATATGCCTTGAAAGCAAGGAGTTTCTGTAGAACAGAAGCCTTCGAAGAGTCAATGAACTCGTTGGTTAAATCAAGAACCAAATGAGTAATAATGAATGATGTGGCAGGTGGGTGGGTTGCGGGTGTTTGCATAGGCTCCAGCAGTAGTCGACTGCCGTCTCCAGTCCACATTTCTGCCCATTCATTCTCGTTATTTCTTATTCAGCAGCCATCAGCATGCACTTAGGGCTCGTTTTAATGCAAAATTGTAAATGGAAATGGGAATGGGAATGGAAGTGCATTCAGGCTACATTCCAGCCTGCACATGTGCCACGTGATGTGGAAATGTTGGCCAAATCCATTTACCACTTAACCGCCTCGAAGGGCAATTGCAACTGCATTCCAAGAAAATAATACAAATTCAGTTGGAAATGCAACGAATAATTTCTCCGCTGCAAGGGAAATGCCAACTACCAGAGTATGTTGCTCATTAAAATTGAAATTATATGCATTTTTGTACATATATTTTTTAATTTTACTTCCCCTTTTTCTACACTCCGTGTGTGTGTGTGTGTGTGTGTGTGTGCCTTAACCCTTTGTCGTTTGTGATTTCGTCGTCGCGGTCCTGGATGGCAAAAAGTTCCAGTTTGCCAGCGTGTTAATTTGTGCGTAAACGTTCCACTAACGAAGCGGAAGAGGGAAGGGAATGGAAGGGAAGGGGCATGGAAGGTCTGGAAGCCTTTGGCTTCTGAATAATACAGCAGCGTGTGAGGTGAGGTGGGGAGGTGAGGTGGGGGGCATGCAGACGGATGGAACGTGTAATTGAAATGGCATTTAAATGTTTTGGGGGGGACGGGCCTGTGTGACGTGGCATCAAGCGTGCATTTTCCATGTGAGAGAATGTCATACAAAATTATGGAGCTTGATTAAAGAGCCCTTTGATAGAGGGTGAACATCTGCAAAGACAAAGGTCAAAGGGAGCATAGATTATCTACTAAAGGCAAAGCTGTTTAAGAGGATTGCCTAAATGTATGCAGAATGCAATTTCTGTTGGCCTAAGAACAAGAACCTGCCCTTAAATCAGAAGAAATTAAAGAACTCCATTTAAGATTGCATTAGAACTTCCAGGAATGGAAAACTATTTAACACAGCAGAAAATGTAGGGGTGGGGGAAAGCAATTTTCTTTTTCTCTCTCAACCAGAACTGCAGTTTGTCCTACGAAATTCATTGAACTGAATTCATTTCAATGAAATCGTCTCTAGATATGGTGTGTACATATGTGTGTACACTTAAAGAACGTCATGTTTCTTAATGGCTCAATCTAAAGTTTATTTCAAATTGAATTTTGCTAATTGGCAAATCGTGTAGCAGGCTACCACCTGCAGGTGAACCGACCGCAAAACCAATTACAATCTAGTGGGCGGGAGCTCAAGTGTCGGGCTTCAATCTTGAGCCACGTGGTGCGGATGGCATTCGCCAGAATTTCCCCCGGGAAACCGCAAACTTTTCCACACTGTCCAACACTGAGCAGAGCGAGAGCGAGTGCGAGTGCAAGAACGAGAGCGAGAACGAGAGCACCATTAGAAAGTTCAAACCACACATATCAATTACTCAAGTTTTCGTCGGTTGGTTGGTTGTCCTCGCATCGCCTTGGTATCGCCGTGTATTGTTGTCCTGTGTTTGCATGGAAAATGCTCTGAAAACAAGCAACAAACGAAAGTTTTTGGCCAGGATTCGTAATTTGCATTTTATTGCGACCAGTGCTGGACAGTGGCTGCGTCTGCGTCTGCGACTGCGGCTCATAACTTGACGGTCCGTCCTGACAGACATTTCCGCCTGCAGACCGGAATCTATTTGTTCTTCTTTCGGTTTTCCCTTAAAGTTTCGTCTCACTGTTTGCTTGACATTTTATTTGTTTAAGTAGAGAAAACAAATTCGCTTATTGTTATGCCATTCCCCAGTCCCTAGTCGCCCCCCCCGTGCCCGCATTGTGCCTTGTACTATTTGTTTCTTCTACTTTTCCGACTTTAATGCGTAAATATTTTTACGCTTTTGGCATGGAAAGCAGCAACAGCAGCAGCAGCAGCAGCGGCAGCGGCACCAGCCAAAAGGCAAGGCAACAAGCGAACAAATTTCATAAAAAATTCACAACAGGCGAAAAAATAAGATAAAATAAAATAAAATACATCCCCAGCCCAACGACCACCCACCCCCTGCTGTGAGGTGGAGGTGGGCAGAAAGTTTTTCTCGTCGTTTTTTTGTTGCTCTCTGTTTTGTTTTGTATGTGTGTGTGTGTGTGTGTGTCTCTCAGTCGATATTAAATGAAGCTGTAAGAACTTTTCCCTTTGTAGTTGTTTTTTCTGGTGCTATTTCGGCTCTGGGTTTTTCCAAAGTTCCCATTGAATTTATCTCCCAGCGAGTAGTGTCGGAAAAAGAGGAGTAAAATGGTTGAAAAACGGTTCTTGGATTCTCATGTGCGAGAGCGTGAGCCCCCCGTGGTGGGGCGAGGGTAGCGGGGGGGTCTGGACCCAGGAATATTTTGTTAGCCGATAGCTTCAGCCCCAGGTGCAGTTTGCAGCTCAGTGGCTACGCAGGTATTTTGTTGCTCGTTTGTTTTTCCATGGCAGCCTGAAGGCATCTTGGGATATATTTGACATAAATCAAAGAAATACTCTCTCATAAATTGATTGTAAAGTGTTTCGTCTCTCTGCGGGGGGAGAGAGAGTCCCCTGTGAACTATTATTCAATATTATTGATATTTATTCTAAGAATTTATAATCATTTATTGGAGGACTTTCATGAATGCCCCATAGCTTGTGCTGGTTTCAGGCCACCTGAAAGGAAAGATCTCATTAATGAGAGGATGATTTAAGATGTGTTGCATATCCGACTCCATTAAGCCCAGACTCCTGGACGGACGGTCTCTCATTCGCTTCGGGGACATTGACTTTAAGCCGGGGAGGACCATTTGCACTTAAGTGGTGGATCCCAGCAGCGAAATGCATTTACAGCGTAATCCAATCTCGGCCATAATGAAATGCTAAGTGCCGGGACACACACAGGGATTCCCAATTGGAGTTGCACGCAGAGGAGGCCGGAAGTAGCCGAGCACTCCGGTTGGCACCCGCCTCCGAAAACTGCAACAGACTCCTGGAGGAAGTCGCCTCTGCCTCTGTCGCTGCCTCTGATTCTGCTACTGCTTCTGCCTCCGCCTCTGTCCTGGGTCACGTTTTGTATTTTGCGCTTCGTTCTTTGTGGCTCCCAATGTGTCTGTGTGTGTCTGCTGTTGGTGCAGCAGGATTTTTAATAACCCACGTTCCAGATTGCTTTCAAGCCATACTTGTGCTCAATCGTTTTGACCAGCAATCGGGTGTTGTTAACGACGGATGAAAACGATGTTGGCCTGGAGATGGTGCTCAAGCATTGTCTTGGCGATGGCTCTTTCAGGACCTGACACTGACATCTTCGAACGGCCCCAAAAGATAGCTTCAGTTCATTTTTGTCTACTCGACTGGTGGCAGGAGAAAATCGATTCATTCCACTCATAAATGAGTTCTGGCCAGACCGCAAATTCGATTTTTCAATGACCACACACACGCACACCCACACACAGTGCTAAGACCACAAAGAAAGGTGTGTGTGACAGGGCAAGCCACACATACACACACACACAGGACATAGGACACAGGCCACTCAAATACCACAAACTAATCAACTAATAAGGCTCGAAGCTTCTGCCGGTCAATAGAGAAATTTTGCGGAATCAAGCCATTGCCACAACTCTGCCCATAAATCAGATTGAAGCAGCACACATACACACATACATACATACATACATAAATCCTTATGGGAAAGGGAAACACCCAGCAGAGTGCCAGAAGTGCCAGGGCAGCATTCAAAAGTCAAAACTAATAATGATACTGAAGCTGTAGGGATAGCTGCAGCAAAGGGAAGAAAGCGCGGTGAAAATTCCACAAATTTGCACTCGAAAAAGTTGCCAAGCTTCTCTCCGACTTACGCAAATCCCCCACCCGTTCAGCGAATACAACCAGACCAACAAACCAACAAACCAACAAACAGCTCTCAGCAGCTTTGAGTTTTTGCCATTTATTTTTATTTTTATATTTATTTCTTTCCCTTTCGCCCCCATATTTGAGTTAACATTTTCACTTTTCACCTTCCGGCCGTCGCTGCCGTCGCCTGCAGGTAAAAGTATTTCGCCCAACTCTTTATTCTGGGGCGCTGAAACGCATAAATCAATGGGGGAAAAAAAAATCAAGTAAGCCAGCCACCAGGTAAGCAACAGCCCAAGAGCATGGCCTGAAGAGGAAGGGCAGGAGGAACAGGAGGAAGATGGCAGCAAGCCAAGTTCCTAAACTTGATTTAATGCCGGTGTTGCAGCAGCATCAGGGAGCAGCAAGGAGCTGGGGCAGCGGCAACGAGAATACAATATATTGGCAGGTTGTCCTCCAAAGTGTTGCTGGCTTAAAAGCTCTTAACCTGACTTGAATCGCATCGATATAAATCAGCAATCGGCAGCAGAGAAATACTCGCAAAGAACTTGAGATTTGTTGTTTGACAAATTAATGCTATGCTATGCTGCTGGCCTGCCTGAAAGCCGATGTCAGTCTTGAAAACTTTACATCCTGGGATTGGATTTCAAGGAAGCGAAAAACAGTTGTAAATATTTTATAAAATTGCATTTTATTAACGCACTTTCAAGCACATTTACGTACATAAAGTATACTATATAAGGATAGCCTAAACTATAGCCCCATCCCAGCGCACCGATGTTTGGTAAACTAATTGAATTAATTTATATGCACTTTGCCTGTTGCCAGGAAACACTTACATCGGCATGTAACCAACTGGCAGCTGAATAATTTATTAAGTATTCCATTTCCCTCAGACACATTAAATATTTTTAGGGGCAAACTTGTCCGAGAGACTGCCGATCCGATTCATCGAAGGCAATGCCATTTTCCTAGACTTTCTTGTTGAGTTTTCAATTAAAACTTGAGAGAAATCCCAAAAAAAGGTCCCCCCGGAATCTTTACACATAGTTCCATATTCCATTCTCCAGTTTTGCCAAGGACTGTGAGTGGGTTTGGGCTCTGGGGCTGTTCTCTTAAAAAGTTTTTCATTTCTTATTTTATGAGAGAGAAAAAAAAAACTGAAGAGTCCTGGTTGACTCTGGCGCTCTAAGCAGCTTATTCTATGCAAATCTGTCTTATACTTTTTTAATTGCAAAAACCATTGTCCATAATTAACCTAAACGGCTGAATGGAAACATTTGAATGCCAGAAAAGAATTAAGATTTAAGAATAAAGTCGTAAAGTTTTTATTGCGAAATGGGGAGCACTGGCAGCATGTAAATTTGTGGCTGAAAAATAATCTTTGAAATGAAATACAGACCGTTATATGATTTACATTCTAGCATACTATATAAATCTATCTATTTTACGAAAAAAAAACATTTAAAAAGATTTCTCTTTTCTTATTTCTTACAAAAAAAAATATTATAATAATTTCAGAATTATACAAGATTACACCTGGAATACTTTTCCACTTTAAGTACTGTTTATTATAGAAGTTGCTTGGTAATATCATAGGGCATTTAAATATATATACTTACACTTATTTTAAATTTAATTTTTAATCTGGGAAGAGAAAAAAAATGAGATGAAATTAACTAGATGGTGTCTCTCTCTGTCTCTCTCTCTCTCTTTCACCCATTAAAATATTTCAGTTCCATTTTCTTGCCATTACTCGTTGTCGGTTAGATTCCCTCTTAAGATCTTAAGATCTGTATAGATCATTCTATATATAGTTCATTATTAATACTGCCAAAGATTCACACGATTTTTAGGTAGAAAATAAAAAAAAAATATGCCTTTCGATCGATTGGTTAGATATATCTTAGAGCTAGTTACAAATCCGTTTGCTGCATCGCCCCGGAACCCCTCCTGGCCATGGTGCAGAAGGGCTCCCCCTGCTGCTCCCCCAGGCAGATGATTAGATTCTCGGGATCCTTGGGGGGTGCTGCAGCAGGGGCTCTGGCTACTTTGCCATTGGAATTGCTGGACTTCCCCTGCGCCCCTGTGGATGCCGTCTTCTCGGCTGTCGTGGTGGAGGAGGTGGCCGTCGAGGAGTTGTTGTTGCCCGCATTGTTGGGCTGCAGCTGCGGCACCTGGGGACTGGCGGTGAGGAGCCGCTTGGAGCCGCCACGACGACGACTGTTCTGCTTGGTAAACACACTCGGCTCCAGGTGCAGCTGGGCGTTGATGTCCTGCTGGGTCATGCAGGTGAAGGCCTTGAAGAAGCTCTTGCGGAAGTTCTCGCTGAGGAAGGCGTACAGTATGGGGTTGACGGCCGAGTTGGAGTAGACTAGGGCGCCCAGCAGCAGGAAGATGAGTATCTCCAGGCGCGACAGGTCGCGCTGGGCCGGATTCGAGTTGATCAGCGCCAGCTGGGACATCCAGTGCGGCAGCCAGCAGCAGATGTACACCGTGATGACGGTCAGCACCAGTCGTGTGACCTTGCGATGGGCCCGCCGCTTCTCCTTGGACTTGGTCGCCTGTTTCGGCCCCACGGACTTCAGTTTCCGTATGACCAGATAGTAGAAGCTGAGGATGAAGCAGAGCGGTGTAGCGAAGCCCAGGAAGAAGGTGTACAGAATGAAGGTGGTGCCCGAGTGTTTCTTGTACGCATCCGGCCACATTATGTTGCACGAGTAGTTGATGCCATCCTCCTGCTCCACGGTGCTGGCGTACAGGATCACCGGCAGCATCAGCACTGCGGACGTGGACCAGGCCACGGCGGACACGATCTTGGCAATGTGCAGGGTGCGATAGCGGGGCGACGATATCGGATGGCAGACAGCTATGTACCGGTCCGCCGACATGATGAGCAGGAAGATCGACGAAGTGAACGACGTGATGGAGGTGCTCACCATGTACGCCTTGCACATGAACTCCCCGAAGCGCCAGCTGCAAATGCGCATCGTGTAGAGCAGGAAGGGTATGCCGATCAGGAAGCACTCGTCGGCTATGGCCAGGTTCAGGATGTAGATGTTGGTCACCGTCTGCATCTTGGAGAACCGCAGCACCACGTAGATCACGAGGGTGTTGCCGAACAGCCCCACGATGCACACCAGTCCGTACAGCACCACCGTGAAGAGATCCGCCAGGGAGTTCCTGGTGGCAATGCAGTGCTCGTAGGTGGGCAAATCCGTGCTATAGAGTGGTGGTTCCTCCGGGTGGATCGTTGGGCTGTCCCCCCAGCCGCGTTGGCTCAGCTCCGTGGTGACGAGACTCTCGTTCCAGGCCGTGGTTGTGTTTGGGTAGGAATCGGTTGACGACAAACCTCCGTCCCCCCGGACCGAATGCAGCAGCCTCATCATTATTAGCCAGGTCAACATGGTCTGGCCGGTCTCTCTCTCTCTCTCTCTCGCTCTCTGTTTCCTTTGTGGTTTTGGGCGTTCGAAATTTAATTATATTGTTCCGGTGATTGCTGACCCTCGGTTATGTCCATCATTTGGTTTACCTGCAAAACAAATTTCATTATCCCATTAAATATTTTATGCGCTCGTTATGCTGCGTGTTTGTGTATCATTTGTAAGCGAAATATGAATATTTTTGGCTGCTAATTAAAATAGTTTTTGCTTGCTATTCGGAAACCACGGGGAATTTAGATGGGGGCAGAAATTTCGTTGTTTGCCAGAGGTAAAATGTACATTCATCTTAATTATCCCCCAATCAATGCTCTCTCTTACTCTCTTTGAGAACTTTCCAACAAACATCTTCAACTGGCACTTGTTAACAAATTATTGAATCTCAAGTTAAAAGTTAACACTGACAAATTATACGTACAGTAAGAAAACAAATAGCATCCTCCGACTTCGACTTCACCACCAGACACTTGTAGTAGAAGTTTTTTTGGGGCGGCGGAGGGGGCTGGGGCGAAACTTTTGTGCCGACTTTTCTGAAAAATTACCCCCAAAAATCTGTAACTTTTTCTGGCAAGTTGTAGAACAAGAAATTCTGAAGGTAGCTGAATGTATATTTATGTACATAAATCATATGGTTTTCGGCCAATTTATTTAAACGTTAAAGCGGCCAATTCCATTTCGCAATGGGGAAAAGTTCTTGATTTATGAAAAGTCAGTTGATTTGTAGGTGGGGCGGGGCGCGCGGTATGTGTGGGAGGTGGAAAATTAACATTTAAATTGAAATCAAATTACACACAATTTGTCAGGGCAAACAACAACAAACAGAGCTGGCAGCCAGGCGGCGAGGCAGGAACTTTGCGGCATTTCTACCTTCAATAAATAAATAAAGCAAATGAAGTGGAATCCTGGGGCTCAAGTCACGCAAATGTGAATCGGCAGAGTATGTGGCGAGAATGTATATGCATATCTACATATTTGCTTAATCAAAATTTGGTTATTTTCCAGGAAGCTGCAGGGCGGGGTAGGGCGGTGTAGAGTTGGTCATCTGATGATCCTACTCGTTCTGACACGCCTAGAGAAAAGTCAATCCTCTTAGTCTATGACTATGTTTGAGGGGATTCCCCGATGCAATGCATAGATTAAAATTGCAATCCATATAAGTTAGTTAATAGCAATAAATCCGAATTTTAATTGGACGATAAGCCAGGAATGTCCTGAAATGGTTACAAATATTGTTGGACTTTAAGGCCGCCAATTAAAGAATGGCAAAAATATAACAAAATATTGTGTTTACTTATTGAAATATTCAGGCAGTTCCACTTCATTTGAATGCCATTCTGATGGAGTTTGAGGGGTGAATATCTCTGGAATTCCTTCAACCGAATGCTACCTTTAATTCGCAGCTAATTGCCTGGCTAACGGCTACGCCTACGGCTCCGGCTGCCCAAAGGGCCCATTCAGTGCCACAGATTGCCTCCACGGGCAGAGCAATCAAACGGGGATCAAGGCCTGATGATTCGCCTGGTGGCACGCCACGGCACGGCATGGCATGGCATGGCAGCCTGCAATGTTCTCTGAATGGGATTACGGGGTTGCAATCAATTAGAGAAGTATTTGATGTTGTTATGTGTGTAATTAACATGTGATCAGGTGTGAGAAGTGGGGTGGGTAAGAGATGCGTAATGATATCGGGAGTTAAGCTACTGAAGGGATTTGTTGTGGATGCAACACCATTTAAGCTGTAATTTAAGCTGCAATTGCAATTGCAGTGGCAGTTGCAGTTGCAGTGGCAGCTTATATCGCATTTCCATGACGAAACTCAGCTTCGGGTCAAGGAAACTTCCTTAATGCCTGAGCCTGAGCACTGAATCCGATCTAAATTGTTTGTTGAGATTGCATTTGATAGTTTTCGTAGACTTCCTACACGGGAAAACAGTCACAGAATCGGCAAATAGAGCCCAACTTTATTCCCTTATTCATTTCAATTTCTTTTTCGGATGGAGGATTCTTTTGTATCCATTATTGGCCTGTCACACATCCCTTGAATTGTGTGTGAGGTAGTCACTCTTTTCCATCAGTGGCCACAATCCGTAGGGGTCCCTTATCCCTCCCCCTCCACCACCATTTAGGTGTGTTTTGTCGTTTGTTTGCTTGGAGATTTAACTTTCAACTCGTCGACAGGTGTAAAACGCATTGCCCCGCGCCCACCGTCCACCGCCCTCCGCTAGCATCAGCCACCAGCTTTGACTCTGCAGAATTGTTGTTCGACATTTATTTTTCGTTGTGGCTCTGTGGCTGCTGCTGCTGCTGCATTTATTGTTGTGGCAAGTGTAACTGTTATCGGTAAACCGCAATGGAGGCACAAATCGGCAGCAAGGCAACCAGGCACCAAGGCAGCTGATTGCCTCGAAGGGGACGGGGGGGGAGAAGGATGGGACCCAGCACGTGGTGCACTTCTATTGTCTGCAATTCCTCCATTGACGACGACAAGCAACAGACGGCGGAGACTATTCGCAAGAAAGCCACTGACGAAGCATCTGTATGGGAAAGGAGATAGAGCCAGATAGAGGCGGTAAGAGAGGGAGAGAGTGAGGGCAGTAGTAGATGCCAAGGGAAGCTGTCGTTTCATCTGTGCCAAGCAGCAACACCCAAAGGAAGGTGACGGAGCCATCATCATCATCTGCTCATCGCACCCTTGACCACATTTTTTTCCTTCCTCTTACTCTGTCTCTGTCTCTCTATCTCTCTTTCCTTTTCTCCTTCTCATTCGCTCAGTGTGCACGTATGCTCGTCGTGTCTTTGTGTATGTTCTGTTCTGCAGCATTTATTAAAAATTTATGCATTTTATGAGACCCTCAAGAGTGGCTCCTCAAATGCATTTCCCTCACAGCTTTTGTTGATGTCTCTGCTCCTCCTGCTCCTCTTCATCACACACTTCTCACTTTCGTTCTATCCATCTCCCTTTTGGTCTCTGGCTCTTGATGATGTGACGAAAGGCCATAAAAATCAGCATTTTCAGCTTAGAGGGAGCTTATTTGGTCTCTGGGTTCGACCATAAAGCTTAGGAGTTCTATAAAAATGAAGAGTATCGAAGGCAGAAAGGACAAAGGACACAGGACACAGGGCACAGCATCCCAGTCCGATACAGAGTTGCATTTAATGTTTTTCGGGGATTTTCATAATGTTTTTAGAAGCTTTAATAAAGTGAATGTTTTTGTGTGGAGTGGGGGAAAAATACGGCATTACGGTATAACGAATATTGATTGCCAAAGTTTTGGCTCTTTATTTTGTGGGTTAGTAAATGTTGATTTTAAATATATGAAATTTTAATGAGGCAATAAGCCCCACACAAAAAAACCCTCAAGTCTATTCAGTGGAGCAGAGAGTACATCTACGTGGTGTACAAATATATTTATACAGTTTTAATATTAAAATTTAGAATATTCGAGTGAAATATACAATGCACTATTGCTTTTTTGTGAAACTTCTGGCTTAGTCAATGAACTGCTTGAAGCACAGATTCAGGTTTCAGCTGACCCCTGCTTGAACGAGCCACAGCTTCAGGTTTCAGTCGAGCACTGCTTGAACGAGCCACAGCTTCAGGTTTCAACGACATACGTACTGCTTGAACGAAACCTTCAGGTTTAGTCAAGGAACTGCTTGAACTGGTTCAGGTTTCAGCCGAGCACTGCTTAAACGGACCACAGCTTCAGGTGCTGTTTGAACGAAGCCTTCAGGTTTAGTCAATGATCTGCTTGCGGGCACTTTTGAGGGCGAAAAAGAAACCAAACCTTCAGGTTTCACAGCGTTGCCAGGTTTACTCGCATGGCTTTAATGGCTTTAACAAAATGCAGATAATTAATTTTAAAAGCCAATTTAACCAGCAAATCGTTCTTCACTCCATCGGACTCCTCCGAACGCTTCAAAAGTTTTAATTTCCTGGTTCCTTCTGGTTCTGTGCCCCAGTAATTTGACAACTCTTTGGCAATCTTCTGGGCGATTCTTGCCGCTTAAAATGAAAAACGCTTGCATTATTTATAAGAACCGAAAACTTTAAGCTGTGCTGATGCGCGCTTAATTAATTAAAACTTTATCAAAAGACCCTCGAAAATTGCAAGCATGTGGGTGGGCATGTGTGTGTGTGTGCGTGTGTGTATATGGATTATGTTACCAAAAATCCAGTTAGGCGCCCTCACAGCAGCAAAAACCGGGCGCGGGGTGGAAATATTGTTTATGAATCAAAAAAAAAAAAGGGGAGATTTGCTAGGAGCGGGAGAGCTGGAGAGAGGCAACAGCTTGGTATCAAAGTGCAATGGAAACGAGGTGATGCATTCCCCGAAATGCGAAGCGGCAAGCGGTAAGGCCCAACCTTGTGTAAATATACCTTGGCCCCCCCTTGGTAAATGTTTATCCACTCGCTTTGGTTTTGGCAAGCAGCAGCAGCAGCAGCTTTCGTATCGCCGACGTATTTGATACCCTTTACGGAATCAGAAGGATATTGACTGCAAACTTGTGCCAAAATGAATCATACCCTTCGGAAGGGTAGGCTACGAAAGTGGGCGAGAGGGAGAGAGGCGGGCATATGCAAAGAGCATAATTTTATGGATAAACACACACCAGTACATAGAAAACACACACACAGGCACATAGAGGCAGACATGTAAGCCTATACTCCCATGTTTCCTATGTTTCCTACGTTTCCAATGTGTGTCTTAGGAGCAGTGGCAGTGGCATGCAAATATGACTACAAAATTTGCATGTATACACAACACAAACACACACAAACACACACACACATAAACACAGAAATGTGTCGCCCAGCCTGGTGGCCAGAGTGCACTTGGGTTTGGGGTGGGGGGGTGTACGGTACGCTTGTTTATACCCAAGCATAAAGTGCAACATAAACAAAACTCAGTCACCAACACCACACCACACTCCCAGAGAGAGAGTGCCGCAACATCCTTCCCCCCACTTAACCCCCTTTCTGTCCATAGGAGGGTGGGGGTATTTTTTTTGTTTTTTTTTTGGTTTAGTTGGTGGCAAACGCACTTAATCTTTGGGACACATTTTTGGGTGTTTCGGCCACAGGTTGCCACTCACCCTCACTCTCTGACCCTCTGGCTCTCTGGCTCTCTGACCTTTGATAAAAACACTCAAAACATGTGTTGCACAACACATAAAAACAACAACAACAACAACAAAAACAACAACAACGACAACAAGGTAGGACAACAACAATGACGTCGGACGACCTGTACAACAAGTGCAATTATAATCCCAAAGGGCTTTGTGCTTCGAGCCTTTTGTTTCATTTCAGAATTGAGTTTTCCAGAAAGGGCAAAAAGATAAAAAGTTGTGTCCACTCATCGGGCCGATCAAAATGTTTGGGATTATGTTCCTTTGTGTGCATTTTCATATATGCATGTAGTACTTTTGCCGGGAAATTGTACCGATTTATGCACTTATTTCATCCAATTAAGCATTCGAATTGGCAGGAAGATTATCCATATGTACTGTAGCCTGAGCTCTGGCTTATAATCAAATTTGAATGAACGGGACAGCCTACATATGTAGTCCTTCATCTGCTTTAAAGTCTGACCTACCACAAGCATACATCCATATGTATGTATGTACTCCATGGCACTCGTACATTATCCCCCACTTTGAAAGAGTTGGTTCGGCTTTTTGCTCATTGTCTGGTTGGTGTCTCCCCCCCCCGTTTTTGCGGTCAGTTGTCTCTCGAGTGTCCCCCTGCTTAGCATCCAAATGGGATGCCAGGGAGTGCCAAGTGTGGCAAGTTGACCTCTCTCTCCCACTCTCTCTCACACACTGTAGGCTCAATTATGGCTGTGGTGTTCATTGTTAACTCGTCTAGGTGACTAGGAGTCTGGGAGTCTAGAGGGAGAGATCCTGGGAGACCATAATATCTGGCACCTAAGCTGGACTCCTGGAGCGATTGTTCCTTTCTCCTCCTGCCGTATGGTCTGTAGGTGTTCCTTTTTATTTATGGTAGCAGTCATGGGGGTCTGGTTCTGGTTCTGGGTCTGGGGCTCCCACTAGGAAAGGGCACACTCTGGTGCTGCCTTTTAGCACACATATTTGCACCTTATATACATAGACCATGGTAGAAGGCAGGGGGAGCGTGGAAGCAGAGTCCTTCCGTGTTTGTGGGTCCTTTGATGTGGTCCCTTGTTTGTTGTTTTATGTGGCTGCTCCTGTTCCAGCTCCCGTTCCCGTTGCCGTTGGTTTGTGGTCTCAACGGCAGAGCAGGGCAGGCCGTTTGCCCAAAACTGAAATCTGCCATCGGTTTTCCACTCTGTTTTCACGGCCCCATCCCCATCCCCATCCCCAACCCCAACCTCATCCCCAATCCCAACCTCCTCACATCTGTCTTTGAAGCTTTGTTCATTGTTCAGCCACACCCTCATCGGTTCCATAGCTGTTTCCGATTTGGTTCATAGTCGTTGTTCTTTTTTTTTCCCCCTGTGTGTGTTTGTTTTTCCACCGTTCAATTCAGTGGCGCGTTTTTTTGAGAAATGTTTGTCAATTGCATGCTAAACGTTTTTAGTGATTGGTGGCAGGAAATACAAAGGGACAAAAACAAAGGAACTAAAAGCAGATCCGTGGATAATATTTGCAGGATGTGACACGGTCTCTGGTCTGGTAGCTCTTTAAGCATTTAAAGCACCCAAAACGGAGCACGTTAAGTCTTTTTTTCAAATCCGATTGGCAGTAAGCTTCACACATTTCCCCAGACCCCCCAGCGACCCCCCGACCCCCCGACCTACAGTTACCCGTTTCGGAAATTGTTGAAAATTTTGCCCCTTAAATGCTGTTGCCATGGACACTTTTCCCCTAAGCGGTTTAGGCTTAAGCCCTTTTAATTTTCCCCCAAATGTGGGGCACATTCATATATACATAAGTAGATGATAGAAAAATACAGCGATTTCAAGAGTTTCAAGCGAAAAAGGAAAAAATCGTTTTATTTAATAGAATTTCCGGGCTAATCCCCTGCTGGTAGCCCAATTAGATCGAGGACTCCCTTACAAACAATTTAGTTGGAGTTCAAATATCATTGCCATTGGCTTACGGGCGCTTAACACTCTCGACTCCGTTCACGCGCCTCACTTCTCGCGCCTCGCGCATCCACGAGTGCAATTTATGGGCAGCATTCCCCCACCCCCCTACACCCCAAAGCCCCATAGCCCCCCACACTCTCGACAATTTGCATAAATTAGCACCGAAATATATACATATTACTCCCTCGGCTACACCCTGCTCCTCCCCCTGTTCACTGCTCACTGCTCACTCTTCTACAGCGATGTGTTTATTATTGTTCGCCTGTGTAAATGTGAATGTGGATGCGCTCGTGTGTGTGTGTGCGTGTTGGATGCTTCGATAGTTCCGCCGGCAAATTTAACATAATTTTCCGAGCACCCATTGACAATAATTGAACTGCTCCTCCCCTATAGAGGGGAGGGATAGGGTAGAATGGGTAGACGGGGCAGCCTGGGCAGAGGATTATGTTGCATACATATGTTGCAGGTCAACGAATCCATGCCCATGTAAATGCTGCACCCAAGGATTGTCACTAATTGCGTGGCAAATCGAAAATCCTTTGTTGGTCGAGCGGTTTGGCTTTTACGTGCATTATGGATGCAGCCCCAAAAATGTGTGGTAAAATAGTGATGTAGCCTTAAAGTTTTCGATGCTATGTGTATAGTCGGTTGCTCTTCGTTGTTGTTGGTGTGGTGAAACAATAGGATCCATCCAGCTCTCTGTTGTGGAAACTCAAGCAGCATTTTAATTTAATTATTTCCAGCCAATCAACATCGTTCATACGCCCTGTTTGCACTTCAATTGAACGTGGGGGTGAACGGGAACGAGCTCTCTCACTCTCTTCTTGGCTTGGCTATTTGCTTAACACTTGATAAGAGGCAGCCAGCCAGAGAGACCGCCAGCCAGAAAGCCCGCCAGCCAGCCAGTCAGTCGTGGCCCTACTCCGACTTCAATCGGAGTTCTTTTTTGCCGCTTTGCCGCTTTGTCGCTTTGGCAGCCCCGGAGTTAATCACACAAACTGCTGCCAGCTGCCATCTGCCATCAGCCATGAGCAAATGCCATTACCGAGGTAAATAATCAGGAAACAGCAAAGGATTTCGTTCCAGGCACTTGCCACTTTTGATGTGGCAGACGTGTTGATGGGGCTGCCAACTTGCTGCTGCTGCTGCTGCTGCTGACCATCCATAAAAAATAAATAAATAAAATGCTCAAGAAATGAATGGCACAAAAATGGATAAATCTGGAAAATGGCAGAACAGCAAAAGGGAAAACAAATCAAGCTGATTGGAAGAAGGAAAAAAAAAGGCAAACGTTCGCTCGACCGACCGACCTATTCTCAGATACTATTAGAACTGTTTGTGGCTCGGTTCCGCAATGCAATTAGGCAACATGAATGGCCAATTGATTTGCTGACAAACTGACTCCCCGCCCCCGCCCTCCACTTGCCATGACATTCTGTCATCATCGACAATTTTCATTCAGTTGGTCAATCATTCTTGTTTTTGTTTTATTATTCGATAATGGCAAAGGGAAAATACACAAGAGGACTGGCAGAATGGAGGAATTGTTTGTATTTTTTGCGGGGTATTTTGGGCTAGGGTATCTACTGGTCGTATTGCGACCAGCCGCACAACTGGCATTTAATTTTTGTTTACAAAATTTGCCAATTCTGCATTTTAGTGCGTCTTTCAATGTAATTATTGTTGTTTTTGGTAGCTCGATAGCTCATCTGCTCATCTGCTGCCCCTTCTGGCCTCCCCCTGGCCTCCCCCTGGCCTCCTTCTGGCCTCCTCTTGGCCTCCTGTTGGCCTTCCTGCCTCATTCGATTGGAGTGCGATTCTCAATGTGTGTGTTTTGCAGCAGGCCATGGCCAAATAACGGAATTGCTGTTGCCGTTGCTGTTGCCGTTGTTTTGTTGGTTATTTTCCCATTTTATGGGTTCAATTAACCAGAAGCCATGAAAATCATAAAAATGATGAACTTTTTATCCCCGCATTTAAATTGATTGCTTTATAACAGATTCGTAGGGGCAAAGCGGGGTGGGACGGGGCAGTCTGCCTCTCTGGAATACTTGACAGCTGTTTGGCCCAGAAAATGCCCTCAATAAACCATTTGTATACCAATACACACCGCATCTATTGTCTGCGAATAGACTGGACTGGACTCGCTCTCTCTCCAATTAACACTAAATCATTATCTTCATTAAATACATTTTCCAACAGCACGTCACTGAATAGAGTGCGCGGTTTGCTCTCTTTTGTATTATCAGTTTCCCATGGAAATTCAATCAATAATGCACCTGGGGGCAGCCTCGATAAAGTTGTGGCATTTGCCAGCAAATCGGTTGCTAATTGAATGGCGAAATCGAGTATCGGGTTGCATCACGAAATCGATCGACATGTGACACAAAATATTGCAGCTGGTAAGAGTAGATATTTTGGTGTTGGTTTTGGTTTTGGCTCTGATCCTCATGGGGATTCTTGATTGATTCGATTTGATTAGCTTTGCATTTCACATATTTTGATGGCCCCCCCAGAGATACGACATTGAGTGCGAGAGCCCTGCCCACCACCCACCCACCAGTCTAATCATTTGTTGACTACATATCCCACATATCACATTATCTTTTTGTTATCTGCTGCTACTCTTTTTGTCGTCATTAACGTCATTGCGTCCTTGTTTAATTTGAACATTAATCATGGTCGTTGCCCGACGCTTCGGTGGGTGGGGTGGTGGGTGTGTGTGGTGGGGTGGTGTGTGGTGGGTGCCAGAAACAGTAGATGTAGATGTAGAACAAAAACCCGACAAAGGAAGTTGCAACCAATATTGCAACAGTGGAAAAGTTGCG
Source organism: Drosophila azteca (assembly GCA_005876895.1). NCBI lineage: Eukaryota > Metazoa > Arthropoda > Insecta > Diptera > Drosophilidae > Drosophila > Drosophila azteca. The sequence goes on from VCKU01000016.1 coordinate 1,103,872, forward strand.
GCAGGTTCTCGTTGTGTGTCCCTAATGAAGACGGGCAGGTCTTATTATTAGTTTTCTATAAGCATCAGGACTCATGCTGCACATGCGCATCGTTTCAATGTTTCCTGGGGCAAAAAGCATTCTGAAACTCTGTGCCAGTGGCATCTGCTGCTACCCAACTTTCACTCAACATTCTGGACGGTTTTGCCAAGAACTTTGGTCTCAGTTTTGGCCTTTTTGTACCCACAATTATTTCGTGAACCTTCTCTTTGTGTGAGACCCTTTTCTTTGGACTTTGGACTTTGTTCTTTGGACCCGCTGGACTTTAATGGAGCACCTTAACACATAGTTTACTCTGGCATACCCGCATCCGCATCATCTCTTTCTTTCTCTCTCTCTCTCTTTACCTCTCTCTCTGTCTTTTATTTCCATTCCATGGCTAATCATTACAGCCAACTGTTGGCTCACATTAATTGACAGTTTGCCATCAGTTGGCCCAGATGGAGCCATGGCTAAGTCCTCATTAACTCATCTATCATTGTGTGGTGTGGTGTGGTGTGGTGTGGTGTGGTGCGGTGTGGTGCGATGTGCTCCATCTCCATCTCTCTCATCTCTCATTTCCATGGCCCTCGACGCACTCATTTATTCTCTTTATGTGGGCCAATTCAGAGGGCACGCGGGAGCGGGGGCGGGGACGGGGGCGTGACACAGTTGGATATGATATCTGCAGTAGTTCTCGCTATCTCTATCTTTCTCTCCCGCACGCAGCTTATCTTATCTCCCGCGCTTAGGTTTCGTTCCTTTTTTTTTTATTATTTTAATTTTTTTATAGGTTAAGTTTAACGTCTGTGGCCTGCCCCCCGTCACCCTGGCCCCCCTCTGTCTGTTTAAGATTCTTGTCCGTAATTAATTGCAAAAGTTCCCTTCATGTTCTATTCTCTCTCTGTCTCTCTCTCTCTCTCGTCTGATGCTGCAAAAAAGTTCAAAGTTGATGTGGACGCTGGGAAATGGAGGGGGGAAAACTCTTCACCCTCCGCAAGTGATGAGTGGCTAAAGCCAGAGAATTGTCAATTATGATGAATAATTATACGACATTCTCTAATTAGCAGCAAACGGAGAAAACTTCATCGATGACGAGAGTGACGTTGGCTCTAAAATTTCTAAAATTTAATTAATTATTAATTGATTGTTTGGGATAAGTTTTACCATCGAAATTCGTGACACAATTGTTTCCTCGAACAAAGGGAATGTTTTACAATAAATGAATAATGTTTGAATATGTTTTTGGCTTAATCACTAGAGACATTACAGTTTAGAGAGCGAGTGAGCCGGGGGCTGACACTAGTAATCTCTATTTCTTCTCATTTGATCCTATCTTGAAGTATCAAAAAGCAATTTGATGCTTCTTTCGCCATCAATTACCAGGGAAGCGTCAGCCAGCAGCAACTCAAGAGGTGGAGGAGCATCTCTGGCACTTGTTCCACCATTTGAATCGTTGGGGGTCTCTGGCCCCCCACCCCGTAATGGCCCACCACTTGCTCTTTCTTATTCCTGGACTTCCTTTGAGATGGAAGGAAATGCCATCATTCTTGTTGTTGTCTGTTTGCCCGACGCCGAGACGAAAGGTTAAGGCATGCATCGCTTCCATCAAATTAGACGCATTTTCAACGCGCTTTGTCTGTGTTTCCCCTCCTCTCAGTCTCCTTTCTCCACTCTCTCCTCCGTCAGTGTCGTATTGCCTTTGGCTATTTCTTCCATCTCTGTCTCTCCCTCTCTCTCTCTATCTCTCTCTGTTAGCTCACCTCTTCTTCTAGCCCCTTCTCTGTTGGTTTTTTTCCTTTTGCCTTGGCAATTTTCGAGCTGACGCCGCTTTGCCTTTACTTTTTATCACTTCATTTGCACTGAAATGTCAATGTCTGTTGCTTTTTCATCTCTTCTCACTTTCTCCCCTCTTCTTCTCCCGCTCTCGTCCCCCTCTCTGTCTTCTCACACACATTCCCTCTTCCATCTCCGGACTCAAACAGCATTTGCCGAATGCCAGGAAGGAAGCAGTTTTGCTGCAATGATGTGGGCCGGGACGGTCCCGGGGTTGGCTGTGGGGTTGGGGTCTTTTTTTGGGTGGTCCTGGCGCTAGAAAGAAATCTGTCTGACAAATTACATGCCCTGCGAAGTCGCCACACCAGCAGCAGCACCAGCAGCAGCTGCTCCTCCGCCAGTTCTTCCTCCTCCATGACTGGCGGCCCTTCCTTCCTTCTTCCACCCATGCCCATTGTTGTCTCTGGCTGCTTGCCCCACATTTGGACTCAACCCATCAAGCCATCAAGCGAATGAACGGACGCACGTCATTCAGTTAGTCGCAGAGTGCAACGGCCTTTTGATTGGGCGCTAGGTGGCTTTGCTTTTGCTTTGCTTTGCTTGGGTTTTGCTTGGGTTTTGCTTGGGTTTTGCTAGGATGGGGTTTGGTTTTGGTTTTCTAGGTTGGGGTTGGGTCTGGTGGATGAGCTCATTTCATCTCTTTTGGTTTTGGTTCTTTTCTTTTTCTTTATGTATAGTAACTCGTTGCTCGGAAAATCAGTTCTTGATTGAAACTCTTCTGCTTTGGGTTATTTATTATTTTTGAGAAATTATTTAGAACAATTATATTAAATTATATTTAATTAGTATTTCTGAATAAAAATTGCCAACTATTATCTAAAACTTATAACAGTTACGGTTCCTGCTATTTTCCATTTTAAATGTTAGGATAAACATCTTTTAAGAATTCATGAGTCCATTATCAGGGGTTAAACTCTACCAGTACGGGTCCAAAACAATCCCAAGTTTCGTACAAGTTTCCCTTTCAGGCCGTTACTCTTGCCGTAATTTGTCAAATCTCATTTCATTTGCCAGAAATCTTTTCGGGCTTCCTCTGGCCAGGATTCCTGCCCTCAGTTTCCCAGTTTCCACATCATCGGGCAAAACAATTCCTCATTCCGACGGGGGAGAGTCCTCTCTTCCCCCCAGGAACATTCAAACACAACATTCAACAGTTACAAATGGCCATTCACACAACATTTTGGGTTTATCTAACAAATTCGGCCACACACAAAAAAAAAAAATAAATTCTGGAAGGGCGAACCCGTTTTGGAAAGGGAAAATTTTGGGGGGGAGTGAAGGGGGGTATCCGTTTGCTTACCCGTTTTGATATCATCCCATCATACTCCTGGTGGGATGGATGGACGGATGGTAGATCTGTCCCAGCAGAAAGCCCCACAAAATGGCACACGACGATGCACTTTTTGAGGTTCTCAAAATATTTGGCAAACGTTTCTGCAATTTCTCGGGATTTCTCAAATGTTTTTATTTCACTTTTGGCCTTCCTTCCTCTTGCCGGATTTATTTGTGATGTTCTTCGGATGCGGATTTGGATTTGGATGCGGGTTCGGATTCTGTTGCAGAATTCTATCTGGGGATGCTGCTGCGGCTGCCACTTATTTTGTGTATTTTCTTTTGCCGTTCTGGCTGCTAATTTGCATTTGCCCCAAGAGGCACATCCAGAGGCGAGTCGAAGATCAGGAGGGGCGGAGCACGGAGCATGGAGCAGAGAGCCTCCCGCCCGCAGCTATGGTGTGTGGTTTTCGCGCGCGTATTTCTATATTTTTGGTGGGATTTACCGTTGGCTTCAGTAGTGTCGCTTCTGTAGTTTTCTGTCGTTGCCGCTGCCGCTGCCGTTGCCACTGCTGCACGTTTCGGCTTTGTTTTGCATACTGTGGCGCCGCACTTGCCGGCGAATTTCGTTGCGGTGCAATGCGAGAGACGAGTGCAGAGTCGTCAGAGTCGTCGGTCGGCTATACGGTTACACGCTCGCCCTCTCGTCTCGTTTCGTCTCGTCTCGTTTCCTTCGGGTTTCAGGTTCGTCGCCCGATTGGCCTGATGCGTGTTGCGGTTCGGCGATGCTTTTGTCGCTGTTGTCGCTGTTGTTGCATGGCATGGCATCGCATCGCATGGCTCGCATTGCAATTTCCTTCAATTAACAGCTTTCGCTCGTTCCTTTCTGTCGCTCTTTCTCTCTCTATCCTACACTATCGCGCGGGAACTTTCTCTCTCTTATACGAGTACGAGAACGAACTCTCACTTTCGTTGGCTGTTAGCGCGTGTTAACAGTGCCCTGTTAAACGATGAAGCTCTGTTAGCTTTTGGGGGGCGGTCTCTGGTCTCTGGTCTGTGGGCCTGCTTGTTGATTGAACTTTGATTAGGTCTAGAACTGCGATAGAAATGATTAGATTTGATTGCGAATTAGACAGGGCAATTCGGAAGGGACGTCACTCGATATCTGATTGATTATTTTGTGCCTAATTGGATGCATTTTCTACGTAAATATATCAATACATAAATACATATGTACATACATATATGTACCGCATCTATACGTTCTAAACGTTCTCTAATGAAATTTCTTGGTGCCAGAATGAAAATTCTCAAACATAATTGAGTTTCCGATTTAAATCTCTCTCTTTCCCTCTTTGTGAATTAAGAATCCTCTTAAGTTTATGAACCAAATAAATCATTTCCAAGAACTTGAACCATTTGTCTTCTCTCGGATTTTCAGAGCTTTTCCTGCCTCTAGCATTGAAATCTAATTGCTCTGGACTTTCTGGGTGGCAGTGGGCAGGGGCAGTGGGCAGTGGGAGTCCACCTGGTGCAGAAACTTGGGGGAATATATACACTCTGTCCGAGTCATTAGGAGAATATCAAATTATCAGTTTTTCTTAGCACCGAAAGTTCTGGGAAAAACTGCTGAAATTATTTCCATGTGGAGCCGGTTTAAGTTTCTTGGCTTCAAGCTAAAAAGTTGGCCGAAAAAAACCATATTCAATCATAGTCCAAAAGAGAAACACAGAGAGGGAGACAGAGATAGAGGGAAAAACTGGAAAAGCGATAGAAAGGGAGAAATACGGCAACTGTCGTCTCCTTTTGAGCCAGGCTTTAGTTTCGCCTTTTGAGCAAAACTTTTAATCCCGTCCCTGGTTGAACTTCCGTCACTTGTCTTCTTGTTGTTGTTGTTGTTGTCCCAAAGCCCCCGTCTTTCCGTTTCCGTTGACACTGAAAAGTGCTTAAAATCCGTCCGTAAAAGGAAGCTGTTTATTGTTTACCATTTCTCAAATCCCGAAAGTTGTGCCCCCCAACCATCCCCCCATTCCCCTTCCAAAAAAAACTTTATATTAAATGATCAACCACAAGAACGCAAAGTTCCCTCTCTGGTCTCTGGTTTCTGGTTTCGTCAAATGTCTTTATTTATGCAGCCAGCAGCCATCAGCCAAAAGGAATTTTAGAGCCTAAACTAATGTCCTTAATTGAATTACGGCCAGGCATTTGCAGGCATCTCCAGAGCATGTCCAGAGCAATTAGTGCCGTCGGCAGATTGTTAAAGTTTGCCTTTAAACATATCTCGCCACCGAGGAATATTAAATCAACATCGACTTTGGGCCGTGTCTCGCCCGATTGAATTAAGAAAGCATTTAGAAACAGGCGGGGAAAGTTTTCCGTGGTTTTTCCCAGCCAAGGCGTCTGGGAATGCAGACACACACACACCCAGGGACACACAGGGACACACACAAGGACACACAGCAGCTTGCATGAAGGTCAGTTTATCATTTTCGAACCATCCCCGCGCTGCCCATGGATTGTCGTGGCTGTCTTTTTTGTGGCTGTCTGTTGTGGGGTTGTGGGAAAGTTTTGTCGGTGGCAAAAACTTTTCTTATAAATTCTATTAATTTGTATACCCCCAAATACCCTTTCGAAGGGTAGTAAGGCAGCATATAAAAAGTGTAATTATATTTTATTTATTTACAAAAATTCTAATACTAAAACATACAAATTTCTATGTTATTTTTTCTAAAAGATTGCCTTATGGTGCTCATAATAATTGTAACTTAACATCATTTTATATTCTATATAGTTTTTATATATATTTATTACTAATGTGTGTATAGAATTCAAATGAACTTAGTCTTAGTGCACAAAAAGGTTCAGTGTAGGCCGAATATGTTTTTCTATCAATTTTCCATAAAAATAAATTCAATTTTCCCCGAAAATGGACTTTTAGCAACTCAATAAACTCGCTGGATAATAATCAGAGTTGAAAAAGTCGCGAGTCCGAATGAATTTATAATGAACTTCTCCTGTTTTGCGTTCGTGTTTGCACATAAATATGCATATAGAGAGAGACCGAGAGAGAGATCCCTATCGAAGGGCTAATAATTTGATGTAATTAAGGAATTATAAAAGCCACTCCCACCGGCTAATTAATAGCGAAGGTCATAAATGCACCAAATGGTAATTTTTTGTGTAATTCACGCGTTCAGCAATATCGCAAGCCAGGGGAAACATTATGCAAATTAAATGACTTCCAAATGATTGTAGAGAGAGAGGGAGGGAGGGAGAGAAATGATTACGCTGGGAAATGGAATTCATATTCTATAATGAATTAGTTGATTATCGACTGGCAAAACATAATTGCGCACAAAATATATGAATGCATATAAATTGATTGCATTTGGGGAATATTATGCATACATACATATGTATATCCAAAGGTATTTCCATTAAATACTGCTGGCTACAAAATGCTCTCGTTTGGCAGTTATTTTCAGGCCTAATTAGGCCACCGAAAATGTGTGTAAATCAATTTCATATAACACTTGTAAAGGTATTTTCCGTAAACTATAATAAGGATAGAGTTCGATAGTTCGCTGGAGTGCGTTAGTCCGTTACTCTCGCAGAGACCCTTATGGCTTGTAGATTTCCATAAAGAACAATATTTGCGTCTAGGCAACAGCTCGAGCCCCCGAGAAAGACGAAATTTCTGTCCACTCTTTTGGCCAGCCGAAAAGATAGACACATTTGGACACTTGAAATGAATGTTAGATTAAATTTGTGCCCCATTCTTGCCAGCATGGATTATGGCAAATGCAAATGCAAATGCAAATGATCTGAGCGCAGAGACCAGAATAAATGCATGGCATTAAAAATAATAATAATCACGCACACAGAACATTAATTAATAGTTTGGACAGACATTTCTGCACATTTATGTGCCAGACATGGGCGACTCGGTCTCTCGGTGGGGGACTCGGAGGGGGACTCGGTGGGTCTGGAGCGGTGGAACTGACATGAAATATGCATTTGGCATATTTAGTAGGTGTTTAGTCCGGGTATTTCTAGAATTTAATGACGCCAATTAATAATTAAGTCATTAATTTGGTGCTTTACTTTTTTCTTTTAATTGCGCATAAATAATTGAGAATTCTGCTAAATTTAATTATCAAGAAATAAACTATATACATATACATATGTACATATGTGTGTGTGTATGTGTGGTCTAGTATTTCGGTCTTTCATTGCGTTTGTAGCAGACGTTGGACAGTGCGGAGAGCGTTTTAGCCTGTCAATCAAATGTGGGAATGTTTGTCTCATCGTCGCATCGTTGGCAGCCAGATGAGGAGGAGGATGAGAATGAGGATGGATGGATAGATGGATGGATGGTCGTACTACGTGTGCTATATGCCTCTGCCGCTGCCCATGCCTCTGCTCTGCCTCTGCTCTGCCGTTTGCCTGTCAGAGAGTCGGAGAATGATTGACAGGCACAAGTGAATGGGGTCCCCCCCACGCCCCCTTTCCACCCGATCTCTGTGTGACCGAAATACGAGTACGCCAGCCCGCACTCATATGCGTACTCATATCTGGCCAAAAGAAAAAAAAAACAAGTACAAGTGAACGCAAAGCAAAACAGCAAATCTGTGGACCACCCACCCACCCACCCGCCCACTCATTTGCATTCGCTTTATGGGGCGGAGGGAATTACGATACTTGTATATGCATTTCTCTTCATTTTTTGAGCTATTTTTTTTCCTTCTTTTCGAGGGTTCAACGTACCCTCTCGGGTGCTGCGGCACTTTCGCCCATATTATATTCTATGAATGGGCCAAGTGCCTGCAGAATATTGGCATCCACATCCACATCGACATCCACTGCCCTGCCAGTGCCAGTGCCAGAGCGAGTGCGGTACAAAAAGTTTTCAATTTTTCTTTTGGCTTGTTTGCCCTCGTGTCTGGGAATTGTCGTGGAACGGACAGACAGACAGATCGGTCAGCCCTGGCATCGAATAAATCCAGACTGGTCTCGGTCTCTGTCTCAGTCTCAGTTCCAGTTACACTTTCACGCTCATGAGTCATGCCACATAAATCAACCGACAGCCGCCGACTCTCTCGCCTGTCAATATTTATTTTATTTCACATTTTTCGCCAGAAATGCCACAAATTTCGCTGCAGATTCGCAGGCAGGGCAGCCGGCAGGAGTGGGGTGGGGCAGAGGATTGTCCGGCCACCGAAGAGCTGTCTGTTAATTGCACACTCAACTTTTTGGGGGCTTAGCCGTGTGAGGTAACAAAATATAATATTTGATTTGTTTGGTTTTTAATTGAGTCCCTCAACTCGAGTTGTTACTGTCTGTCAAACAGAAGAGCTCTATGCGCTCTAGAGACCAGATTTGGGTGTTGCAATTGGAAATAAGTACGAAAAAGTGGCTTGAACTCCTAGGAGGATTCGGAAGAAGGGCTTCATGAATAGTTTCTACCAATTTATGGCATACTTACCCACTAAGTGGATCAGCCATGGCGCTGGCTGTGGTTCATCATATATGAACGAAAGCTTTATTCTGTCTATGGCTTTGACCTTTTTTTGGTGGATCCATTTCCCTTATGGATTGGCAATGACGCTGTGGTGGCCTCGGGAGTAGGTGCCTTGCCCCCCGCGGCAAGGGCTGCGGCTCGACTTTTATACTCGTTACTCTATAAGAAAGAGAGACAGAGAGAGAAGTAGTTAGCGCTTGGGAGGGCTATTCTGGATATATTATCAGATATCAGTCTCTTCGGATATGATTCCAGGCTCTGCGTATTCCTTGGTTTTGAGTTCATGATGATCTCAACTGAACTTCAAACGTAAAACTTGTGTTCGAACGTCAATTTGTCATGCATTTCCGGTATGGGCGAACATAATTTGTACCTTCTGGGTCCTTGGATATAGTGTGGAATGAGTTGCCTCTGAAGAAGTCTTGGGTACTAAAGATTTAATGAGATCTTCTGCTTGTATGAAGCATCCAACGTCCTGTTGGGAATCCCCTTTAATCTTCCATCAGAAGGCGCTGTTCCATCCCAGATAGTTGCACTTTTGTGTGCAGAACATCCCCCAAACATCTCATTTCCCAAGATGCTGCTGCCACTTACCAACTTGTCCAACTCGCATTCCCGTGCAGCACAGTCCTCGGGGGCACAGCTACAGCGACAGCCACTACCACTGCCGCAGTCACAGTCACAGCCCTCTTATCTGGGGCAGTGTGTGGCATAAGTTGCAAGTTGCAAGCAGCAAGCAGCACTCTTGAAAAATTCCAAAAAATGCAAGCCAAGCAGAGGAGCTGATATGACGGCGGGCACTACTCCCCTCAAGCGCCGCCAGTGGAGGGAAGGGGAGGGCCCATAAAAAATTCATTTCCCAAAAGTTGTCCTCGAGATGTGCACGCACAGCAGAGGGGGGTGCGAGAAGGTGCGCGGGTAAGTTTTCATTTCATAATTTTCAGATCTGCATTTCCACTGCCACTTGGAGGTGGCAGATTGCTTTTGTCTGTTGTTGAATGGTATTTTGGTGCCTCATATGTCATTGATTATTCACGCGCGCCGGGTGAAAGCTTTTCAGCGTTTTTGCTTTTCACTTTTCCTTCACTTTTCCTTCACTTTCCCCCAGCGCATTTTCCCTTTGCATACTTTTCGGGATGTGATGCGAACAGATCTTTGAACCCTTGAACTTTTCGGGTCTGGACTTGGCCTTTACCTTATTGTTAATTGCTTTCTATGTGGGTCTGGATGGCATGTCAAATATTTAAGATAATGGCTTTTTGCGGCTACCTTCTAGCCATAATATTTGAGCGGTTTTTGGCCCAGTCGCCTCGCCATTCGAAAGCCAGTTCATTTGCCTGCTGCTGGCTCTCCACTCTCGACACTCAGCTCTCTAGGTTTTGGTGCTCTTTTGCGGCTTTCAGCTGCCTTCGACATAATGGCCATTACTTTATAATATTTGTGCCTTTCGTTGGGGGTTTCGCCTGGATTTGGCCTCAGACATTTCTGTGACAGACTGTGGTTTACACAACTCATTGAATCCCAGGCTCTGATGTCAAAGCAAAAGCAAACCTCTTCCAAGCAATTAATTTATCTGCTAAAAGCACAAAATGTGTCTTTTCTATAAGAATTGTAAATAGCGAACCAGTAAACAGTAAACATCTCCTAGTACTTACGGTATTCCCTGGGAGATTCTTATATAAACCAAAAAAATATCGAAAGCACCACAAAAGAAAAAATAAAAAGGGGAAAAGGGAAGCCGCACCACATTGCATTGGGAATTGCATCTCCGTCGACAATCTACGGGGCAATCATCAGGGCAATTAGATGGCAAAGAACAGCATCAATTAAACGATTGAATGCATTCAAAGTCGGCCCTCAATGAGAGGAGCAAATTTCAAAGGCGTTTAATTAGAGGGCAGCAAGGCAGCAAGGCAGCAGCTGGGCTCCCGCTGCCACTGCGGTTAGTTATGCCACCAGGAGCGGCAGGGGCAAGGGCCAGTGGCAGGAGCAACTCTCAATGTGCTGCATAATAAAAACGATGCGACGATGCCCAGAAGTTCAGTTCGGGGAACCACACCATACTGGAGGAGCAGTATATTCCAATGGTGGCCCACAAAAGCAGTTGGTTGGTAGGTCGGTGGGTCTCAGGGCACAGCAGACAGTTGGACAGGTGGCAGATGTGTATAAATTTTATGCAATGCCATGGAAATCCAGCAATTCGCAGGACTTACGCGAGCCAAACATGCCACAGGAGTATACGGATATGGATATGGAGATGGAGCATATGGAGGTTGCGTGTGCTCAGCGCCCAGGGCGCGGACGACATTGACAAATGATGCCCGGCAAATCCGCACCATTCCCCCAACTCCGACCCCGACTACGTATACGACCCGAACAATGTGCTGATTCGGTGTGCAGGGGCAGGATGTGGTGCGAATATTTGTGAACTCACTGGGTCACCACATCGCTCAGATCGCTTTGAAAGTGGCAGTGGAAAGGGCAACGACCAGGGCTGACCAGGGCAAGAATAACAATGGCAGCACAAAGTTCTTTGTTGCAGTCGCAGCCTTGCCACAGTTGCAGCTGCATTTTATGTCCAAGGCAACTACATACTACTCAGAGCTGTGTGTAAACTTTCGCCTTAAAAACAGGGTTTCCCTGTGAAGTTTCTGAGAAGAATGCCACTTAGGGGTTTTTCAAACCTGTAAGCTTTAAATTGCAGCTTATTTTCTTTAAAACTCACCCTGTATGCCATGCACATTCAATGCCTCGCATATTCCATACACTCGTATAGGAACTTTTTCTATGGCGGCAGTTTTATATTGAAAAAGTGGCCAAAGACGTGACACAGCCAATTCAATTTGCAATAAAAGTGTACAAGAATCGTTTGTAGAAACGAAAAAGGGAGCGAGAACGTTGTGAGCCGCGGCAAGGGCTGCGGCTCTACTTTTATACACGTTATTCTATTAGAGAGAGAGAGAGAGAGAGAGAGAGAAGTAGATTGCGATTGGGAAGGCTCCGCTTCAGATTTGGCAATCTTAAAGATATGGCTAGGATTATGCCCTTCTGGGTCTTACACACACACCCACATCCACCACAAATCAAATATACCCCACAACTCTTTGAGTAATGAGTACGAATAAAACAGAAAAGAAAGTACAGGAAATGCCAAGAAGTAGAGCTCTAAATAGGTGGCAATCTGCCGATAGCTGGCTGCTTGGCGACGGATGAGTTAACCTAATCCAAAGACCAACAACTCCATTGAGGACCATTACACATGTGGGACACAAGTTCATCTCTTGAGTTCTAGAACTTAAACTTGTACTTCTTCTGTCCCGCGCTAATTTGTCAAGGAAACTATCTTCGTACTTCCTTTACTTTTCTTCTTTTTCTATTTTGGATGGATGCAACTTTTCGTTGCGTTTCCTTGGCACTGAGGAGTGCCAGGCATAATCCGACTTGTCTGCAAGTGACAAAGTTGCCAGACTTTGAAATCTCACCAGCAAAACGGAGCAGGGCGGAAGGGAGCAGAGCGGAGAGGGAGGGCATTATGCAAATGAAAAATTGTCTAACATTTGCATTGGAAAGCAGCAGGTAAATGCCAGGGTTAAAGGAACCATCTACTACCTCTCCATCCTTCAGCGTTCAGCGTTCATCGTTCATCTCTCCCTCCTGTGGATGCAACACTCTTTGAGCTGCAAGCAAAATGCCATTCCAAATATGAATCAGAGGCACAAAGTTGCTCTTGTGCGTCAGCGAAAAAGAATCAAAGTAAAATTTGCATTTCACTTGGCATTTCCTCATATACATATATTTATTTCCACTTTTCCATCTCTGCAATCTGCAGCATACATATATATGTTCCGCATATCTCTGATATCCGCTGCTGCTGCTGCTTCTGCTGCTGCTGCTCTGCTGACTGAATGGATGGATGATTGCTCGCGACTGTGGGCTGGGTTTTTAATAAGCGCCCTGCCCTGGGACTGGCTTTGCCAGCAGTGACCCGACCTCGCAAAAGGTTAATGCGGATTGAGGCGCTGAGGTGTTGATGCAAGTGTGTGGTGTTGCCATAGGTAAAGAAAGGGAGAGCTGCAGCTGTATAGAATGGGTGGGTACAGGAAGGATGAGCGGCAGGTGTGGATAGACCAGATGTGACTGCGATGGGCCCAACTCCAGGAAGTAAAGTTGGATGAAATGGGGTAAAAGTGTGAGGTTCAAGGCCGTAATATTACTTAACTCTCGTTAGAGATGATGGAGCGAAAAACAGACTGAAGCCTCTACTCGAAAAAAAAGACAAGCTGAAACGCATGAAAAGTTGAACGGGGAAATGTGGAAATGTGGTTTTCAGGTGAAAAAGCCTGACATTGACCTTGACATCAGACATCAAGGCCCAACCGTAAAAGTTGGTGCCAAAGTTACCCTAAATATTCATGAGGCAGCCAGTCTATCATCTCAATGTCAGAACAGATGGAGGGTATAGGGTTGGGGGGAGGGGGGGTACTGGATTTAAGGCAGGTAAAACGTGTTCATTTCGAGCCTGCAAGCATCCTCAAATCACTTCCGCTGTGCGCACAGGAAATGAGCAGGCAGCCATATTGGCTGCCTACACTGACAAATGCAGGCATTCCTCGCACTCCCCCAGACTCCACTCTCCACACTCCACTCTCCAGACTCTCTTTACGCCTTACCCTTACGTCATACGCACAAGTGCTGTTGTTGCATGCCACACACACACACATTGTTGCTGCCGCTGCTGCTGCTGCTGCTTTACTCTGTTGTTGGCGGATGTTGGCAATTTCATTGCAACTTCCGTCAAATGTCGACCGGAGAGGAGAATGGGCGGAAGAGTTAAGTTTCTTTTAATTCTCAACATAAGCGATGCGCGTCCGCAGGCAACAATTTTCGTATAAACCTAAGGGGAGGTGGCGGGAGGGGTATTTCAACCGCTAAAGAAAGTGGATAAAAGATGGTAAGTAAGAGACAGACAGACAGACAGACAGGCAGACAGCAATGGCATACACTCTGTGCTCATTTCCGTTGCATAATAAATGGCGGATGCGTGGAGTGGAGTTCGTCGATAGCAGTGCCAAAAGGATGTACGAATGTACGAACGTATGCATGCCCTTGCAAGGCAGAGGCAGCCTTAGGGCCTATTTTGAACTCCATTTTGATGGTCTCGAAGGGGTATAGCAAAGAGGGGATAGCTCTAACTCATATTGATGCACTTTGGGATGTGAAGTTTTGAATTGGTGGGCACAGGAGGGTGAAGAGAACCTTTCACTGAAGTTTTCCACAGTTGGTGGGTATCTATCGGAATCTATTAGATACTCAGGGATTTTTTCTATTGGATGGTTATTGAGATCTACTTTTCGTATGACGTAGAGGATATTCATTCGCTTTTCCACCAGTCCCCGTTCTTCTAATATGTCTCCACTCTTTTCTAATGGCAAACTTATGATAATAGGTTCTTTTATTATTTTTCTGTTATTTTCTCGTTCCTTAGGGTATTCAAAAGTCGACTCTGCTCGACTCCAAAGCATTTCCATTCTTTCATTTTGTTCTTTATCTTTATTCCTTTTTTGTAATGTCAAATTGATTGGCTGCCGCTGTTGTACGAGAAGCCATGCCCCGCGTGTGCCCCCAAGTTAACATGTGTTGCAGGCAAACTGTTTGCAGATTCTTCAATCTTTCGGTCGGTGCCTCGTATCTTCTTCTTTGCTCCACGCAGACTGTGCGCGGAAATGAAAACGAAATGAAACTGAAAATTTAACGTATACATCTCTGTATCTCAGTATCTGTGTGCATGTGTGTGTGTGTGTGTGTGCTTCCGCCAGGATTGCCATCATGTTGCAAGCGCAATTAAATGAAAAGGAAACGCGCATTGCCCCCGTCCGCATAAGCCTCGAGGATAAGTGCAATTGTATTTGTTTTCCGTGGTCCGTATTCCATAGTCTGTAGTCTGTATGCCGCATTCTGTGTATATTGTATCTGCGTTGCCTTTGTATGCCGCGTCTGCATCTGCATCTGCAACAGCGTCTGTAAATGTATCTGTATCTGTATCTTTATATGGTGCATGTGCAGTTTATATTTACAGATAAACAGTTCGGTTTAACATGCTGAGTGGCCCTCTGGTTCTCTGGTCCCCTGGTCCTCTTGTCCTCTGACTGGGTTGTACGTCTACCAGTATGTGGAGAGGTCGTGGGTCACCAACGACTTGATTGTTTTTACGCGTGCTGCTTCCCCTGGTGCTGCGCTTGACTCTCATCTCTCGTCACCCCAGCCAACTCATCCCCTCCTGCTGCTGCTCCTGCTGCTGCTCCTGCTGCTGCTGGGGCTACGTCCAAAAAGGAAGTTGAAAGCAAACACGTGCGTGCCCCTAGCACTGCCATTGTCTTTGGGCTCCACTCTGTTGATTTTAATTATAGAAAAATGTTTATTCTAAAAATTGTACAAATACATTTGGTTTCAAGTGAAGACCGAGTATCTCACAGATACATTGTGTGAATTTTATGGGGGCAAGGCAGCTGCGTTGACCTCCCAAACAATATCCGTATAATTGTTGGCCCAAGAAAGGTAAAAACGTATCATATTTTGTACAAAATGGTATCTCTCCCTCTTTGGTGACCCCGATCATGGACTATCTATTGTATATTCTTACCTGTGGTTTATTTATGCCAACGCTGGCCAAAACCATTTAATGTATTGCCAAACAATGACATCTCCCTGACAACGCATTCAATGAAAAAATACACTTACACACACACAAACACACACACAAATAAAAGCGAAACCATTTTGCGGTTAACCACGGAACTACATTCCCCATGAAAAAAATACAGTCAACAGAAAGGTCCCTAAATTACTGGCAATTGTTGACTCTGCTCTGTTTTCCCTCCCCCCTCTCCCATCCCCCATCCCCCTGCATCCTGGTTTTCTTTTTTGCTGTTTCTATTTTACATTTGAATGCGTTTAATTGGTTTTTACTTTTGCAACGGAATGCTGCAGAGGCAGCTGCAACGGCAGCAATTTGAAATCGATTCAATAAATAGGTTCGAGCTTTTTTCTACAATTGCTGCAACCGCAAAAATGTTGTTGGCCAGCAAAACACAACGATAGAAGAATTATATAAAGCCAATTAAGGGGATTGTGCAATGCTAACGGAAATTTATATGAATTTCATTTGTTGCCCCTGGAATTTGCACCCCAAGATGCTGCATGGGAGGAGGATCAGTGCAAATGAATGGAAATATATTCCAATTCTGATTGCGATTCCCATTCAGATTCTCAAAATCTAAGATACCTTTCACACACACACACACGCGCACACAAAGGAGTGGCAAGCGCTTTGATAAACACCTTAATGCTGCTCCTGCTGCTGCTCCTGCTGCTGCTCCTGCTGCTGCTGCTACAGCGGCTGTGCCTCAAGGTCACGAGTTCTGTGAAGAGTTTTACACATTGAGATTCGCTCACCAGCAAAAAAAAAGGCAATATCTTTGGGATGCCCAGAGAGCGAAGGCTAGAGCGTTCTACATAAGCAGCTTTTCTTTTGTTATGTGGAACGCCCGCACGTCTTTTCCAAGGGGCACGGCTTTGTCGGGAGCTGGGCTGGGCTGGGCTAGGCTGGGTCGAGGGCGGACGGTTCTAGCGGATGGTAATGTGCTCGTATGAGAGGATGCTGATGCTGCCATGGCAGCCACCAACCACCAAGCACCGATACAACGAAGGATATGAAGGACTCACCTGAGTATAACTTGTTTTCAAAGGAGTCACGTTGGGGTATTTTTTTCTTTACTTCTTTTTTCTAAAAAGCGGATGGAACATTTTTGCATGGCTCAAGTTAAGATTAAATTAAATTCTATGCGCTCTCTGCTATTTTTGGTTTATTAATTTGTGGAAAAACAGTTTTATGTATGTCTTTGAAAATTTGTTGACTACAATTTTTTGCGGTGCGGCAGGTGCCTTTCCCCTTGCTTCTCCCCTTCTCTCGTTCTCCGAATCCGCATCCACATCCAAATCCAGATCCAATCAAATGTAATTCCCTTTTGAGTGACACTCAATTCGGTCTGTCTGCTTTCGTTTGTAATTATTTGGCCCAGAGTGTGTGTTCCCTTTTTTGCTTTTTCGCTTTTTTGCTTTTTTGCTGCCTTCCTTTTCAGTTTGAGAGGCTTACATTGATGGACATTAGGCAATTACAGCGGGGTGGGGGAAGAGCACCCGACAAAGCAATTAAAGTGGAACAGAAACAAGTGATGGGAAAAGATGAAGGTGCTTCTGGGTCCTCCAGGGCTGATGGGAATCAATGAAGGCTTCAGGGGCGGTAGGGGTTGGGCGGTTGGGGTGGTGGCCTGGTGGCCTGGTAGCTGAAGTTCACTACTGATTGACACGAAACTGATTTCATTCGAGGGTTTTTTCTTTTCCTTCTCCTTGGCACAGAAATCGATCTGAAAGTTCTGGAGGTTAACGTGTCTCAGATTCTTGAATTCATTCTTGCAGCATTTACAATTAAATTTCGATTTGTACACCTCGCAGAGATCTCTCCGCTAAATGCCAAATGGAACTTCAAAGAAGAACTTCAAAGCCGCAGTCTTACTTTCCATATTCCAATCCCCGAGTGTCATTTAATGCTGAATTCAATTCGCTGCTTCAATTCGGGCTACCGATTTATCTCTGCCTGTAAAGCCGATTCCTTGGCCCCACTTTCACATATCAGATTTTGAATACGGCCACGCCCACAAACTTTCGGCCAGCCTCCTAATGAATGTGCTCCTCGTTCGCCTGACCGCCGCCGCAGGCTCATTGAACTGTGACGGAGACAGCGGCTGTGGCCACGGCGCCTTGAAGTAAACCGAAGGAGGAGCAAACATTTCAAGTGGTTTAGGGAACCCCTCCTCCTTCTGCTCCTTCTGCTCCTCCTCCTCGTCCTTCTGCTCCTCCTTTTGGGTGTCTGCGTGGTGCCTGGTGGTGTCTTTGTGCACTGTACAGTGAACACACACGCATGGAACGATAATGCGTTTGTTTTGATTAATTAGCAAACAATGTGGTCCTTTGTATTCCTTGAAGATTGGTGCCTGGGGGCGGGTTTGATTTGAGTGTGATTAACAGGCCTTTCATTTCGGTAGTTCGCTCGCTCGGTCGGTCGGTCGGGGGTTGGGGGTTGGGGGTCGGTGGTTGGGGGTCATGAGTGATTATTGTCGGGCATGGCATTGTTTGTGCTTTTTGGAGCTTGTCTTTCACTCAATTTAATGGCCACAACCTTAATGGAACCAAAGGAACTCGCTTTAATGATGGCCGAAGATTGATTTTGAATTGAATTCCCTCATGGAATTTATGGCATTCGTTGGCAATGCTTTTCGATGTTTAATTCTTTAATTTAATTAATTGTAAAACTGCAGTTTTCCTGCTGTCTGTCTTTGGTTTTGTCTTTGGTCATTCCGAGTGCATTCCGAGGTATTTCATATGTGTTTTAATCGACTTTAAGACGTCCTCCCATCAAGTGCTTAAGCTTTGCCAAACATTTGGCTAAGAATAGCCATGACCCAAAATGAAAACTGAGACTGAAAAATACAAAATACAAGCTGTTACCGATACCCTAATTAGGCAAGAATTTTAAATCATTCGGCGCACGTGTGTGTGTGTCCCATAGCCTATGCCTATATTTTCTTTTGAATATTTGGGCAAATTTTCTGCTTCTGCTTCCTCTGTGTCCCGGAAAAAGCAACCCAAAATAGGCCACGAAAACAAACACCAAGAGAGCGAGGGAGAGAGAAAGAGTGGGAGAGTGGAAGAGCAGACAGCAAATGGAGTGCTTCCATCATACGAGTGGGAGTATAAGTGGGCACATCCGTTGCACGTGCGACAGACTCTCAAAGTCCTATGCCGTGACACTCGTCCGCCGACTGAAGAAGAAGATGTCCCCTGCAAAGGAGTTCGAGACGGAGACCGAGACCGAGTCCTAGTGCGAGTCCTGGTGCCAGTCCGAGTACGAATCGAGGGCGTGGGTAGGGTTCGAGGGTGCTTCGGTTGCCAGATGCCCTGGCAACACGACCTTGTTATCATAATCGAGTGATTGCTGCTATTGTTGCTTTTTCTGTTTGCCGGCAACGGCACCCATTCAAGTGTAAACATTTTAATATTTGTAATAAAAGCAAAAAAAAAAAAAAACTCCTCCACGCCTTCGACTTTCGGCTCCGTTCGTTCGTTCGTTGATTTTACAACACGCGCCAGGCCGTGGCCATGCCCCGTACCCCGTGCCACTGTGCCCCGAAAGGTTCGGTGTCTTTCTTTATCGTCTGTTTGAATTCATCTCGATTTCATTTCCGCTCAAATAAATTTGGAGAATTTATTTTTTTCTGCTTTGTTTTGTCATAGCAATGAATGAATGAATGGCGATGATAGGATAGGATGAGATGGTACAATTAACCTGAATGCGAACAAGCCTCCCCCCACTCAAGGGTAATTGGAGAATTATTAAACGAGCGCTGCACACGGAGCTACGGAATGGAATGACGGAATGGAACTCCGAAGGGGATAGGTTAGGATAGGCATGGCGCGTCCATTATGCCTGGCAATTGAACTGTGAAAATGGAACACTGAATAGGGCTTAAAATCACCGGCAACGAAAGTATTCAAATATCTCAGCAGCGAATATCTCTTTCGTGGAGTTACAGATGAATAATATTCATTTAATTAAACGCCAAGGCAGCGATTGGAAAAGACATTCATTCAAAGTTCTCTCTCCTTGATTTCTAAGAGAGAAAAGTGTGGAAGCAATGAATATCCATTCATTTTGGAACACATAATATGTTCACTCGAGTCCACTGTGATTTTTCTCCCCCCATCGCAGCTAAAAATCAAATAAAATTGAATCGAATATATGTATTTTCCAATTTACGAGTATTTCGCATTTACCCACGGGCGACAGAAGAGAGTCAGACAGAACCCATATCATACATTTCCAAATCACTGAATTTGAGCAACGATTGGACTGGACTGGACTGGACTAGAGTGGACTGGAGTGGACTAGAGTGGACAGACGCCCGCCCAAGGGACACACGAAATGGGGCACCTCTTTCCCTCTAATTGCTAATGCATTCATCAAAATTCGGATGGCACCCATGCCATGCCATGCCGTGCCCACACGTACCAAAAACCCGGAGACATTTCACACCTGTTACACATGACAAGGATACCCGAGACAGGGACGACAGAGCGACAGGGACGACAACTGTTGGAAGAAGAACAGAACAGAAGAGAACCTTTCTTTTGGTTAATTAGCAGACGGAGGACGATGTTCTTACCGTTGTCGTCGTTGTCGTTCTCGTCGTTGTCTGGTCTGATGTTGGCTTTGTGTGGTGGGCCACCCAACAACAGATTCAACCCAATTTGCTCCACGTGCTGTCTTCGAAGACGTTTCTTGACAGTTCACTGAACTCGAATTTGAAAATCCATCAAGATTAGGAGGGGGCAGAGGTGTGGATACTTGGAATAACTGACGAGCTAACGAAGTGGCTCGGTCCGTTCCGTCCAGTTTCGGGCAGTTTATTGATCTTGAAGTGTAAATCTGACCACTGGCCATCAATCAGGGGCGACAGGTAAACGCCTGCCAGGAGTCTAAGGTGCGACGGTGGTGGGGATGCCGTGAAGGGCACGACTAAGCCATCAATCAAAGGCTTTGACAATAACCTGAGCCACCACCTACCCACCTGTTCGGCAGGGACGAAGGATGGAATTCAATCAATGTGATACAAGCAATTTTGAAAATTCATATGTAGGTAAGTATGTGCGAAATCCCTGACAAAATTGGAATTTTCTTGTGGAAATTTCGCCTCTAAATTGAAAATTCATCTCAAATGATATGCAAAATAAACAGAAAATGGGGATAGGGGCGTAGGCGTGGGCGTGGGCCCCCACTTATCCAGGGAAACTGCGTGTGGCGTGTGGCAGCAGGAAGAGATGAAGCAAACAGAATCCAAACAAATGAAATGAGTGCGAAAAGTTTTGTGGGGAATCTTTTGTTGCCAAAAACTTGATTAAGTTCGTGGGATTGTGCGACGACTAGTTGACAAAAGGCAGAAGACAGACAGACAGACAGACAGACAGAAGACGCCTTTGCGTTGCCAGGCAATAGATTAAATTGAAAAGGACGACTCCTGCCCAGGGATTTGGGAGGGAGTCAATGAAGGGTGACAGCACTGAGGGAGTGTGAGGTGTATGAAATGAATTAATTGAAGTGCCATCCCGATGATAATTGGCATTGTTTGAATGTAGGCAATAGATACATTTTCTATCTTCTAACAGAAAATAAATAATAATTATATGAGCATCTCTTGTACATCTCTTTATCCACTTCCCTTCTCATCAGTTACCAAGCCACTCAACCCTCCAGAGTTCTCCCCATCTCCCTCTCTCTATTCTGTTAACACCTTGAATGAACCCTGAGTGACTGCAATCAGCATGAGTGTCACGCAAATGCAGTTAGCTTATTTTATTGACCAATTTTCATTTACACATTCGGTGGAGGGACACGGATAGTCCCTCCCCCTGCTTGGCCAGAAAAAACCCAGCCAAATGTTGATTTAAGCAAATTGATATGACAACACGCTACTCCTAATTGCTCCGTCCAGGGCGGGGGTGTATAGCGGGGGCGTAGCCAGTGGCTAAGCGTGGCGGGGCAGGGGGTTTATAAGGACTTAGACTTATGAACTTTTGTCCATCTCAGATTTCATATTCGCAACACGTCCCTGTGCTTGGGGCCTCAAATGACTGGGGAGGATGATCATTTGAATGGCTGTGGCTGGGGCTGGGATGGAGATGGAATGGCTGGGCAGGGAACCGATTCAGATTAGGTTTACAATTTGCAGGCTGAAAGGCGCTGATTTATGGCGCATTCGCTGGCCAAGGCTATTGCCAGTCTGCGGTCATGGGCGTTCATCGTCTCGCGATGTAGACCTGGCCACAATAGCGCAGGCCTTGGCCAAGAAGTGTCTGGGTATCCGTCCCCCCCATCCTAAATGCCGTTTATCTCTAAGGCTAACTACTCCTTTGGGTGTCTGCCGGGAATTAGCGCCTGTTGTTTGTCCCCCCCGTCTTCCTGTTCTTAAAAAAAAAACACACAAAATAGAAAAGAATAGAAAGGACATAGAGAAAAGGGCCAATCATACAACAAAAAAAGGACAAGGCGTCGCATAAAAAATTCATTCATAAAGTGGGTTTATCTTTTTCATTTATATCCATTTCTTCAGACAACCCCACTCCCTGCCGCCTGCCGCTTTCTCTCTCTCTCTCCCTCTCTCTCTCGCTGTTTTTCTCATGCAATTTAAGTTGATGTTTTCCTCACATTTCGGAGGTTTGGCAGGCCGCCGCCTTCAACGCCCTCAAGGCTGTCGCTTAATATTTGTCGAGATTTTTGTGGGTCCTGCGCGTGCTATTGGTTTCTGATTTGTATTCACCCCCCACTCCCCCCAAAAAAGGTTTTCCCTGCCTAATTTCGGTTGATTTTTCAGCAGACGTTTTTCTGCTCTAAGTTAGGACTCGTTTTCCAGGCCGTTTTCCTTTGAACAATTGCATTATTCAACATTTCGAATGCTTCAATTGGAGTGATTTAATCTTTCGATGCATCGCTAATTGATATTGATTTGGCTCGATGTTAATCCTCATAATTCGCTTTGTTCGTGAGAAATGTTTGCTATTGCTGGCTAAAATGAAAATTGCGAACAATCACAGTCTTTGGGGGGGCTTTGCAGATAGCTATAAATATGCATATTTTGAAGATACATTTTAGATATTGTTTTCCATTCAAAGAATACACAAAATACAGGATAAATCGGATAATGCTTAATGCTGCACTTTGTGCAGACCCTTCTTCCTCTTTACTCCCTCCTTCCTGCCCTATTCTATAATTTCTTATGCTTTTCCTCTCTTTTCTCTTGCAGGTATGAGACAGTTTTGAGAGCGACTGCCTGGCTGGTAGAAGGAACCCAGAAAATATTCATGAAATTTCGTGGATTGCTAGACAATCCAAACATAGAAATGAAGAGCACAATCCGTATCCTTCTATCCATTGATTTCCGTATGGAGTTTATCCCAAAAGCTGTCATCATTTTCCGGATCACAAATCGGCAAACAATTGCGTATACGCAAATTGGTCGCTAATTTTTGGCACAGCATGTGGCATTATTAGAAATTGCGATTCGACACACAGGCACAAAGAGAGAGATTTGTTTCGAACAGTGAGATAGACAGACAGACAGACAGAGAGACAGAGAGACAGAGAGACCGATTGACCGACCGACCGTCTGCCTATAATTTGCGGGCATTTTGCAACATTTTTTGGCAGAAAGGCTGTGGAAAGTGGGCCAACTAGCTGTCCAGAGTGAACTCGGCGGCTCGGCCATTTCGCTATGCTTTTCCGCTTTTCTGCTTTTGTGCTTTTCTGGTTTTCTGCTTTCACTTTGCAATTAAAACGCGACACACACAAATGGAAAAACAATGTTCTCGGGATTGCGGGGCATTAAGCGGCGACGATATACGAGCGCGACGAGCATGTGGTATGTAGAGGAGGCACACGGATTGGGACAGGGACTCTGGCACTGTGGCACTGCGATACTTAGTAGGAGTGCGAGAGGCAGTCCTTGGAGTGGGGGTGGGAGTGGGTAGTGTCGGGAAAAGCCGCAAGCATTTTCATTTGCATGCAAAATGGAGCGATGGACATGAGATGAAAACGTTTCGGGGAATCGGAATCCGCAAAAAAAAAGAATTCAAAAACAACAACTACGGAAAAACCACAAAAACAACAACAAGGAACAGGGGGAACGAGAGAGAAAAACAATAAAAATTAATAACTAAAGTTTGGCCGGGCCTCTGTGGAAACAATTAGATTGGGGGAAACCAACAGCTGGGAAAATTCCAGGGAAAATGTTGAGAGGAAAAGCGAATGTTCGTCGATTGTTTCCTTTATGGAATGAGACACTTTTAACCTTTATGGATTGGCAGAAAGAAAGGCAGGGAAGCAAGGAAGGAAGACAGGAACATCCTTCGATGTTTTCCAATAAACATCCACCCAGAACGAGTCTGATCGGGATGTGCCAGGAAAACTCTGGCGATACGAAAAGAGTCTCCCGTAAATGCTGGTCCATTCGCTCGAGTAATCATGCAAAAAGCACCTGTCTCTCTCGGGTGAACAAACTTAAATATCAAGTTTGTTGACAACAATTACTTTTCATAGCAGCTCCATTTTTACCCCACTCTTAATTAAAACTACTTATAGCCCCCCGCCCGCCATAAAAAGACAAACAGCCGCAGAGCGAGAGAAAACTCTACATAAATCAACTTCTGTGGAACAAACACGAAGGCAGAAGCTTAATTTTTGCTGATGTCTTTGCTCTCCTTTTTGTCGGGCCAACTTTTTCCACATGCCGCCAGAAAGAAAGTCAAAATTTATACATGCCAAAAAGCAAATTATGATAATGTGGCTGGCTCTCTCTCTCTCTCCCTCACCGACTGCAGAAACATATTGAAATTCTCAGACAAACCAATTGTCAAATTAGTTGTTCTTGTTCTGAGAGGCGGGACGGGGCAAGGCGAGGCCTGCCAAAGCACAATTTATGTCCCAAAGGACTCTGATAAGCAGCGATAAGATACAAAGGGAGAAAAAATGGTAGGAAAATAAATTGTGAAGGTTTTTGTGATTGCACGCACAAAATTTGAAGATGGGGAAATATTTTAATTGCGCATACGCCATGTGGGCTGGTCCTAGACCACGACCAAGGGGCCCTGAACCTAAATCATTCTATATAGGGATAGGGAATGGGGTTGGTGGATGGGGGAAGGGGGGGATGGATCCTACCATTAAGCAAAAGTGTCAAAGGCTGTGCCAGCGATAAAAACGTTTTTCCCAACAATTTATTTATGTCGATTTCCATTGCCTTTGCCGTTGCCGTTGCCTTTGCCGTTGCCTTTGCCTTTGAGTCGGCCATTTCCATTTCCATTTCCATTTTGTTTTATTTCATTTCATTTTGCGTTTTATTTACTCAGCGGCGGGCCTCGCCCTCGATATGCGATTTGGACACGCACCATTTGCCGGAGTGGACATGAGGCGGTTCCGTTCCCGTTCCCGGCCCCCGTCCCGGTCCCGGTCTGGTCGAAGGCCTCGGTATCGAAGACCCACTCTACAATTCTCGAGCTCAATCGCCATATGGATGGACGCTCCACGGCCTTTAGTTTGTCACATAAATTAAACACAATTAAATTGGTTAAAGCGACTCGGACGCGATAAACGTCAAGAGGAGTGCGTAGGGTGTGGGGGGAGTGGAAAGGGAAAAGGGAAAAGGGGAAGACATACATTCTTACAATATTTGTTATGGCTGGTCATGCTTCCTCCAAGGGGAGGAGGGGGGTGGTTTTAGCAAATTAAAGAACAAGACCAAGTCGCCGAACAGCTGATATTTTGGCGGCTTTTCCAGACAGAGAGACACTGGAATGCCGAATGGGAAGGCAAGAGAGCGGTCGCGAATAACTTTCGGAGTTCGAGAGCAACAGAGCGAGCGGCTCTGTTAACCGCTTAACAGCGGAACTAACAGTCCAACATTCGGACTAAACCAAGACTCGGAATGTTTGTTGTGCGGCATTGGCTTTCAGATGGACACCTCCTTGGGCGGGCTAAAAGCACTCCACTCCAAGTGTGGGCGAGATTTCAGTGGATTTTTATCTCGAAATTTAATTTCTAAAGAGCTACGTTCTCGGCCTAAGCTCCACTTTAAATTCATACAGAATTATGGATCGGATCGACTGGCGAAAAGACTTTTGTGAAATGTTTGACAGACTGTCCGGGCGTTGAAAAGGGTTCGGTTCTGTTCGGTTAGGTTCTGGGACAAATCAGTTGTGTTTTTTTTTCTCTTCCAGAGGTTTTAGGCTAATGGGATTGTAAATACAGAAAACCCCACGAAATGTGAAAGGCAGCAGCTTTGGATGGGGCTCGGGGGTCGGAGGTCGGGGGTTAGATGTTCGTTTTTTAATTAGTTAGTTGTAAACTTGGTCCACAGTGCGATTTAACTTGAATTTCTCTTTAGGGCATCTCGGATCTCTGGCAATTGTTGAATCAGTACAAAAATATAATACTTGTGCGTATTTCCGTCTGCAATCTTGTGGGGGCTTACATCAATAGCCATGCTTTTAGCATCATTCCTGGCCAATCTGACAACATCCGCAGTGCCAATGGCTGCCAATGGCTTCATGTCATATTGTAATAAGTTTATCCCACACTGAAACCAGCAGCTGCCGTGCGGTGCTCCTTGTGCCCCGAGATGATATCTAACAATTAGAAATGCAGTCGGTCGTGGGATGCGGGGGCGGTGGGGGGCTGGCGCTTATGCAAGTGGTCCACACCTCTGCATAATCCGATATAGTACGTACTCATTATGACCGGCCACCTCGATGGGGAAGCACCAATGGGAGCCGGGCAGTTGGACACGTGTCTGTGTGTCTGTGTCCTTTGCCTGTGTTCTATAATTACGCACACAGCTGCAGTTCATGTCTGACGTCTCTCGCAACCGAAAAGTTTACATAAAACTCCCGATGACGTCGACAGGCCATGTCCATGGCTGGTACTGGGAACCGTGTCTGTGTCAGGTGCGTTAGCCCCCTCATAATCAGTACCAGGAACTAAGGCGGGGGCGGGGGCAGCAGTAGAAGGTGCAAAGGAATACGTTGAGGTTGAACCAAGTAACCGAAGGCGGAGGCGGCGCTTACCCTTGCATAAGCAAAAGATGCCGCAAGTAGCAACAGACCAGAGACAATAGGATTTTGCAATACTCTCGACATCTGTCACCCTGTCAGTCAGTCAGTCAAGCAGGCAAGCAGGCAGGCAGGCAGGCAGGCAGGTGGGCGGTCAGGCAGGTGCTGGAATAAGTGTATAATTAATTTCATTGGAACAGGAACAGGAATGCCAACAATTGGTGCACAGAGGAGCTGCGGGTGATGGAGGAGAATAGTGAAGGTAAATATTTTAGCCAGACAAATTGTATCCGAGATGCAATTGTCACCACCAGCCATGCAGGGGGCAAGGAGTCGAGTGTAGTGGAGTGGAGGAATGTTTCCATGGAATGCGATGCCAAATGGAAGAGGTCTTTTGTTTGCATTTGTCCCTGGGACACTTGGAAAAGTATTTTAATTGTGCTGGCCACCTTTTTTTTTGCTGTTGCAGCCACAACAGCAAACCGACCCGACCGAAAATACCCAATTTTTATGACAGGAACAGGAATAATTGAGGGGGCCAGAGAGGAAGGGGGGGGCACTCGTTCATTTGATTACGCCTGGAAAAGTCAAACATGGTGCGGGGCTTTTTTTCAGTCTTATTTATGCAGGTATATTTTCATTGGGAGCCGAATAAATGAATACCGAAATGGAAACAGCATTTAAAATGCTCGCCCGTGCATCCTGCAACTGCAATTGAATTGCATTGAATCGGACACATAAAGAGGCATGCATCTCAATCGATCCCGGGCATCACTTTGCGGGCAGTCAATGCAGTTTAAGGGATCCCATTTAGTGGGTAATTTTAGCCCGAGTTTGAGGCAAATTAAATTTGCACTTTGCTGCATGCAAGTTTTGTGATGTCCTCGCCCAATTTTCGCCGCTGCATAGCTAATGGCAGCAAGGCAGCAGCCTGGACAAGCAAGGACAAGCTAAGACCCACCCAGCCACCCAGCAGCAGCAGCAGCAGCAGCTGCAGTGTCTTGGCTTCCCACTCATTTTCCACCAGGAGGCAGTTGGGGGGCGGGGTTGGGGTTGGGGTTGGGGTTGGGCTGTGCTGCACAAACAGGTTATGAAAGGAATTCCTGAGATCCTGAGACATTGAGACGCGTCTCCAGAGCCAAGGCGAACGCGAAGGATGCTGTGTGGGTCCTCTCTCTAATCGAGTTTTGTGGCTCGGCACCGAGGGAACTAAGGCAACGGAGGGTAAATTAATTTATAATAAGCATACACCCTGATGCCTGATTAAATTGCCTGCTCTACCAGACGATAGACAGAGAGAGAGGAAGAGAGAGAGTGAGCCAAGCATGAGCCACCTGCAGTCTTCCGATTAGCTTCCATACAAAAGGCTTTTGAGAGCTTATGCCAGGAGAGCATTCAACATGGGAATCAGGCATTTGCATTCCAAAAGATGTGGCCTAGCACTTGAAGGAATACCTCAGCCTGCAGTCTGCAGTCTGCATGGAGAGACCTTTGGAAAGTCCTTAGAAAGTGGGTGAGCTAAACACCTTAACGAATCATTTCAGCAATGATTTGCAGCCTCATTTCTTATAAATAATACATATGTACGTACATATCGTATACCCCGATGGCCCTGCTCACAATTTGCCATGAGTTGGCAAATATTTATCGCTTATGGCACCGACAACTGTTGCCCACATACATACATATATATTTTAGCTGTTGTTGCTGTTGTTGTTGTGTGCTATATTTATCAGACGACGCCGCATGACGCTCATTATTTTCCCAGCCACCTCCCACAACCTAAGAAGGTCGGTCCCTGTGCCATGTCCTGCCTGGCTGGCTGGCTGGCTGGCGGGCTGGCTGGCCCTTGGCGCATTTCATGTTCAAAATATAATGAAAATGTGTACAAAAACATTCTGTGTTTAATATATTTTACATGGTGAAAAAACTTGGCCAACATCTATTGTTTTTGTGCAGCACGCAGCACGTGGCAACTTTGTAATTTCACCCTTTTTGTTTTTTGGGACAAGTTTTTGCCTTGATTTTCAGCTCCTTTACATTGTTGCTGCTGGCTGGCTGGCATGGCCGAAAATTCAAATTGTCAACAGCTTTCAAGCGTTTGGCCCAATTGTGTCTTTCATGGGGCTCAGGACTCTCGGCTCTGGGCTCTCGACTTTGGGCTCTCGTGTCCTCTGAAGAGAGAGAGAAAGGAAAAACTACAGTCATCTTTGGATCCCGAAAGTCAGCTGCTGCTTCGCCTGGAAGAAGTTCGTTTTTTGTGTCTTGATTTCATGTTGAGACATTTACAAATTATGCCACCCCCCGACCACCGACACTCGACCCTCGCACTGCCCGAAGGTCCCTACACTGAAGGCCCCTGCAACATACTCATTCTAGTCCTACTGGGGCTCTCGGCTCTCGGCCAAATCGATGGCTGCAGTATTTCTTTTGGGCTGGTCCGAATGTCTGGCCATCCCCCACCGCCGCCCTCCTTCTCCTCCCCCTCCTTCTCCTCCACTGCGGTTCAAGCAGTTCAAATGTCAGAGTCAGACCCGGCAAATTGAGTGACAATGATGCGGTCGATGCCTGGGCCGGCCTTCGGCTTGTTTCCATTTACTTTGTTGCCGTTGCCGTTGCTGTTGCTGTTGCGGTGTTTTTTCTTTGATTCGATTTTACCTTTCAGTGTGATTCATACATGTTTTATATACGAGTTGCACGGACATCACAGTGCGTCCTGTGCGTCCTTTGAGCATGTTTTCGGGTTTATTGATGCAAGCCAATTAAATGTTTTCATTGCAGAGAGTTTTCCCTCTTTTTTTTTTATCGATCGAATGGCCTTCAAAGTATGACAATTACGTACGTAGATATCTCTGCTCAACAGTAGGGGATATTATGATATTCCTTGGCATAATCCCTGCCTAATGAGTCATTGAAACTCTTGTTGGTTACAGCAATCTGTACGTGTTGCTTTTGAGACGTCCTGCGTCCTTGGCAGCCTGTGCACCACCCTAAGTATCTCGTAATCTGTCAATTGCATGGCTGGAGAAAACCTACCAAAAGAGCCAGCCAATTGAGGCCAAGTGGCAGCTACGGTTCCCCCATGGGTGGGGCACCCCACCTCACCCCACCCCACCCATTGCCACTGCCACTGCAATTGTAAAAGTAGGACTCCGCCTCCCCCCCGAGCACATGATGGCAATTTGCTCGACACGGCAGCAGCAGAAACAACAACACCAGGGGGGGGGGGGGGGGGGGGGGGGTGGGCTTACCCCTTCCGTTAATTTCCATAGCAAATGTTATCGCTCTTGGCTGCCAGGAGGAGGAAGAGGAGGCGCAGGGGGAGCTATAAAGCCATCATCATTGTAGGCAACAAAACATTAACACCGCCACGCAAATTGGGTTAATTACCATTGTGTATGACATTTAGCCATTTTGTTGGGCCGAAGCAGAGCGGCGACCGCTTCTCTGCACCTTCAACCGGTGGGGGAGGGGGAGGGGGCAGGGATATGAGACATATAAAAATCGCACGCCATCAAACGCAGCAATTTGCATAAACCTCATCCATGCATCGTCGTCAGCGCCGTCAGCGTCAGCATCTGGAGCCGTAAAAACAAATGCCACGGCAAATTGGTAAATTTATATCCGACCCCTACGCTGCGCTACCCTCCCCTACCCCATCCACCCCTACGAGCACAACCTTGGCTAGAACTTGGGGCGAAAAAGGGGTTAAGTGGGCTTGGCGGAGAGGCAACCAGTCAAGTTATGGCATTTTTATGAACTTCTCCCTCAGACTTCTGGCAATTACTCGAAGTTTGAGTTTTATTGAGGCTCAACGTTGAGACACGACGAGTCCTGCGTCTGGTCTTTGGTCTAAGTCTCGTCTCAGTCTCAGTCTCAATCTCAGTCTCCTCCTGTTGTTCTTGTCTCTTGATTCATGGCCATAGTTAGCATGTCTGTCTCTCTAAAGCCCAAACCCGTAACCCTGAAAAGCCCCCCACACCCACGCCCCCTTGTGGCACTGTAACCCCAAGCTCGCTAAGTGCTTGTCTATGATGTCTGCCCACTGCCCTCTGTCTCTGAGTCTCTGAGTCTCTGCCAATATGTTTGTCTCAACAAAAAGCAGCCAAACTGACAGAAGTTTATGTCTAGGACTCAATGAGGCATCGGACAGGCAGAAAAATGCTGCCCAAGGAGAGAGCTTCGAGAGAAGGATAGGAGATCAAAAAGGATATGTAGGTGGTTGGCGTGGGCAAAAAATAGTTAGTTTATGCCGATGTCTGGCCGCAAAAAAGTCGAGGGACATTCTGTTTATAATAGAGACGAAATTGAACCAAAGGAAATAGTTCTATGGATATAATTCCAGTTTTAGTTTCAGTTCCTAATGGAGATTTAATTCTGAATAATTCTGGGAACTCTGAGCTATGCAGAAAATTACATTTTTCAACCCAACTGGAAATCTGTTTGTGTAGGACAATTTCCATTAGATTTAAATCCTGTTTGGGTTTGTGTTTCTGTTTGTTTTTGCAGGAAACTTCGCCTCGAGGCAGCTTACAAAAACTGTGTGTGTGTGTGTGTTGACCTATTTTGTTGTTGTTGTTGTTTTGTTTTGTTCTTCTACTCTTTTTTTGTTTTACTGGGGATGCTCCATCAAGTTGCTCAATGTTTGTGCACTTTTTGCCAACATCCCTTGACTGATTTGCTTACATACTCGCTTACTATTTGATGCCGGGGCACAAAAAGCATCAGCAGCGGCAGCAGCAGCAGCAGCAGCAGCAGAAGCAAATCGCGTTATGCATGTCACAGCATGACTGCCAGAATGGCAGGACAATGTTGTCCTTCGACACAGCAGCAAAACAAAACAATACCATATCATATTATATCATATCCTATCATATCCATGGACTTACGGTCTGGCACGGGGACTAAATATTTGCATGGGATAATAGTCGGGTGCCACGAACACCCGACGACTCCTCCAGGCTGTTGCTCTGGCACTCCTCGATGGCGCCATTGTTTTTGGGGTTCGAAGCGATTGAAGGTGTCCTCGTATCAGCATCCCTTGTTTGGTTGGCCCAGGGCTGATTTCATTGCCATATTTTCATAGATTATTGTCAGGATCTGTAGGTACGAGTACTCGTATGAGATTTTATTTGCTGCTGCCAAATGGAACACACAGAAAACTCAAAGGAAAGCTTTGCCACGAGCGAGAGAGAGAGAGAAAAAGAGCGCAGAGCTTCTATGGCATGCCTTTCGCCATCCTCTGAAAAGGTTGTGGGTGAAAGGATGTACATGCCACATGACTCTATATATAAACAAAAGTTAATGTTATGCTTGTTGCTAAGACAATATATATATTAAGAGACCCTTGGTGGGTTCTGACTCCTCCTCCTCCTACTCCTCCGCCTCCCACTCCTCCCATGAATACCATTCACCCGCATTCCTTTCTCATTAAGTATGCTTGCCTGCTTGCTGGCAGAGCCCAAAGGGAAACCCAAAGGACCGACCACCACTCTTCCTCCCACTTCAAATGCAGGCTCTCTCTTTTTTATGGTTTTAATTTTTCTGTTGGCCCATCATGAATTTCTATAAAATGCTAAGGGCTGCCGCTGCCGCTGCCGCTGTCCTGTCCCATCCTCCTGCTCCTACTTGGCATCGTCTGACGCTTAGCATCCTCGTTCTATTATGCTATTTGCTGGCTCCTTTAATAGGATCCTGGGCCTGGGCCTGGGCACAAATTGATTTGCGAGTAAGTTGATTTCTATTGATTTGAGTCAATAAGAAATCGAATTGCAAATCAGATCAACAAACCTGAGCAGAGAGCACTGGCCCCAGGCCCTCGGCACTAAATTATTTGATTATTGTACAAGTTCATGCAGATGTAGATGGAGATAGCAATGGAGATGGAGATGGAGATTGGTGGGGCTCTCGGCTGTGTCCACTATTCAAATTAAATTTTGGGCCCAAAGTAAACGGCCAAATGGTGCGTATCATTTGGATGTTTTCACCGCCCGTTCTCACCTCTTGCCATCATCAGGACCGTCATCATCATCATCATCGTGATCATCATCGTTCACTGACTGTAAGTCGCACCACGGCCAAAATAACACGCTTTCAAGGACCGTTCAGCCGTTCTGGCTTCTATTTGAGGAGTACTCTCACGGGCCGCCGGGGCATGACAGCTATGACATATGACAGGGCTACGGAATGGAACTGGATAGAGCATATTGTTGAGAACCGACTGTGAGGCTAATGGAAAACAGCGTGAAGGAAACGAGCTAAAAAGGGTAGTGCAAAATGTATGGGGAGAGCTATCATTGAATGGCTAGTGGCTGAAGAGATCGGTTGGGAAATAGCGGAGGTCTTAGATATGAAATGAGAAAGATCAAAGAGAATCATAGAGAATAACCTTCGAAAAGAAGTTGAATAATAAAGATACGAGTATATTGAGGGGCCACCATATGATGTTTAATCTTCTTTTTAAGTTGTTTTTTTTAACTCATAAAACATTTCCAGCTGCAGCTGTAAGAGCATCAAGTTCTCGTCTTGCCCGAAAGGTAATTTCCGGTTTCCGGAAAAGCAAAATCAACAAAATCATAATAAAAAAAGAGGCCATAACGGACAAAATGGAAAATGGCCATGGCATGGCCATGGGGAGGAGCGAGTGGAGTCGAGAGCAGAGCAGAGCAGAGAGCAGAGTCAGGCAACACAACTGCAGGCAGCGGGGCAGCAGGGGCAGCAGGGGCATCGGGGGCAGCGGGCCAGAAAAAAGAGGGAAGCCAAAGAATATTCCCATTCCCATTCTCGTTTTCCGGCAAAAAAAAAGGGGCGGGAAAAAATTGCCAAAATTGAAATGCAAAAAGAAACGAAAACAAAACAAAACGTTTAGATAACCGCAAGAGCAACAATGATAGCGAAGGAGGTGGCGAGGGGGGAGGAAGGAGGAAAGAATATAGGATGCAGCACAATAATAATGGTGGCGCAGGAACCGGAAATAGACAAGGAATGCCCGACCGCCCGACCGACCAACCGCACGCCCGCCCGCCCGCCCGCACACACAATGCTCCCCGCTCAATGGCCTGAATGGCGGCTTAAATGTGGCATGTGTGTAGTTTGTCCGTGTGTGGCAGGTTCATTGCATATAAAAATAAATATATTTTTATTTTAGTTTATTTTATTTGATTTTATTTGGCCGCATACCCAACCCGGCGTTGCCTTCTTTTCGAATTTATGCAAAAGCCAATGACCAAAGAAATACTCGTATATATCTCGTTGTATCTGTGTATCTGTTGTTGTATCCGAATTGTAAGTTTGATTATTGTGCTGAGCTCAGACTCGGCTGGCCCTGGCCCTGTCCCCGTCCGTGGCCCCCCATTCAGGGTTCATGCATCTGTGGCAAATGTAATGCAAAGTGATATGCGGAGACGGCTGGCTTCGCCTTCTGCCTCTCCCTTTGGCCACATTTGCGTAATTTGAATGGCATTTTAATGCAGGAAAAGCTGGGCAAACAGGAAACCCAATGCGAGTTTGGCCATTGATATGTTTGGCTTACTTCGCTTTGCTTTGCTTTTCTCTGCTTTGGTTTATTTTTGCGATTGAAAAGCGAAGAAAATCGGCATGCGAAACTTCTGTCAAATCATTTTACTTGAATGAGTATGTGAAAAGTTGAGAGCCATCAGTTGTAAGGCCATTATTGGGATAGACATTTGGAGGTGGGTTTCGGTTTCGGCTCGATATTAATGGATTACGAGAGATCTGACTAAGCGCGTGTCCCTCTTCAATCTTTCGTATTTTCATTGATTTGATCAGTTGTCTGTGAGAGGCAGAAGGAGTTAGAGTTTCAGTTCTGTAGATGAACTGCTTGCAGCAGCGATTTCTATGCGAAACGAACCAAGCATTCAGGTTTCAGCTCTGCACTGCTTGATCAGTTGGCTGTGAAGGGAAAACGAACCAAGCCTTCAGGTTTCAGCAGCGCACTGCTTGAACCAAAGCTTCAGGTTTCCGTGCAGCGCTGCTTGATCAGTTGCTTGTGGAGGGAAAACGAACCAAGCCTTCAGGTTTCAGCAACGCACTGCTTGAACCAAACCTTCAGGTTTTGTCGATGAACTGCTTCCAGCAGCAATTTCAATGCGAATCCAACCAAACCTTCAGGTTTAAGCGATGCACTGCTTGAACCAAAGCTTCAGGTTTCCGTGCAGCGCTGCTTGATCAATTGCTTGTGGTGGGAAAACGAACCAAGCCTTCAGGTTTCAGCAACGCACTGCGTGAACCAAACCTTCAGGTTTTGACGATGAACTGCTTCCAGCAGCAATTTCAATGCGAATCCAACCAAACCTTCAGGTTTCAGCGATGCACTGCTTGCACAAAAGCTTCAGGTTTCAGTGGAGCACTGCTTGATCCGTTGCTTGTGGAGGGAAAACGAACCAAGCCTTCAGGTTTTTTCGATGAACTGCTTTCAACATCAAGTGAGAGCGAATCGAACCAAGTCTTCAGGTTTCCGTGCAGCGCTGCTTGATCAGTTGCTTGTGGTGGGCAAACGAACCAAACCTTCAGGTCTGAGCGATAAACTGCTTTAAGTTCTTTTGCTTGTGTCTTGCCACCGTTTGAAATAATAAATATCCAAGCTGTTAATTTATTTATTGATAAACTTTTATTTTAAAAGGTCCCAACAGAATATGTATAACTGGTGCAAACAATTTCGGTAATTTGTTTATTTGTTGAACGAATGCAAAGACCAACCACAATACGAGATGTGTACGCCAGCAAGTGAATCCCCCACTTAGTCCATTCCATTGAAATTACGCTGTAAAGGTTTGTTAATGCTGGAGC
This sequence comes from Drosophila azteca, assembly GCA_005876895.1. Taxonomy (NCBI): domain Eukaryota; kingdom Metazoa; phylum Arthropoda; class Insecta; order Diptera; family Drosophilidae; genus Drosophila; species Drosophila azteca. The sequence goes on from VCKU01000016.1 coordinate 1,139,039, forward strand.
GTGTGGGGCTGTGGATCGCCTGCAAGTCAATCACTTGAGAAATTGTTGAATAAACAAAGAATTCATTGGCCACAAAATCAATTGAATATTCAATGCAGACGGCAGAAGGCAGAGATTCGGAAAGGGAATCGCAATCGGAATCGGGAGGGCACATTGAGAGCCATAAAATATCATAAAAATTCACTGAGAAAATCAGAGAGAGAGAGAGAGACAGATGGAAGAGGGGCGGAGGGGCGGAGGGGGCGTGAGAACGTGAGAAACGTGTGTAAAAGCACCCAAAAACATGTGCCGAATATTTGGTAAAAAGGTTGCTGTGCTTTGGGCCTGGAATCTGGTAAATTAAGCATTTTATTAACGCCACTTGGTTGGTGGGTCTGTCCGTCCGTCCGTCCGTCGGACCGACCCTCCGCTCCAATTTGTATATGTATATTCGTATATACATACATACATAAATATGTATGCATATGTATATCCCTTGTGAATCTTTTACCCTCTCTGGAGCCATCGAATCGGTGGCCAGCATGTGTGAAATATCAGCCACCAATTTATGACGCTTGTGTGGCGCTGACTATTGTTTATAAAATACCCCCCCTCCCCTCTGCTTTCTCCTCTCCCCATAGCATCGATGGTGCAGCAGCAAATGAAATTAAATTTAACGAGCAAAGTGACGCCACAGCAGCATTTGGCCCGCATTCACTTGGCCAACAAGAAATGGTTCGCTTAGCAAATTAATGTGGATGGGAATCGGCAGGGGAAAAAAGGGTTGGATGGGGGCCGAAAAGAGGGAGGCGTGGCATGGCGTGGCGTGCGATGGCGTGGCGTAGCGTGGCGTGGCATGGCTTACATAAATTCCCATAAATTGCTGTAATTCTAACAAGCTGCGACAGCTGCCAAAAAAATTGTGGATAAAGGCCTTTGAAAATTCCACAAGGCAAAGAGTGTTGATTAAATCTCAGAGAAAAAAGGGTCTCCTAGATACTTACCATTCGTCAGCATCATAGATGCTAATTTGCAATCCGCACAAATGAAGGACACACAAATGATATTTAATTAAAGCTGACAGATTTATTTATACACAAATCAGGGAGTGGGAATGGCATCCTCTTTGGCGAATCTCCTTTGGCTTTCACAGGCAAATCACAGTCCCTCTATAAGAACCCACAATCAAGAGTTTATTTTCCATCCTTACCAACTTCATTTATCCATTAATTTTCCATAAAAACCGCACCCATCGAACAAAACAAGAAAGAAAAACATCAAACTACTTTGACCGTCTATTAACCCGAAGAAACATTTGTTAACCCATCAGTCTCTGGTCAGACGCACGGGGGGGAGGCGGACTCCAGGCGGGGAAACTATAAATAATATGTACAAAATATGGCGAGCAGTAAGTAAATGCCCGCCACGCCCACTTTAACCTCTCGCCATCCAGAGAGAGAGAAAGTCATAAATCAAAGTTAATGGAGAGCGATTAATATGTGCCTCGTTCTGGCAGAGAGAACAGAAAGTTTACCGGATCCGATCCACATGTCACGCCCAGAAAAACTTCTATTTTAGGCTGCCTGGGAAATTAGTGAAATTAAAATGATGCTAAAAGGTTCTCTTCCGTAGGTCGTCCGAGGGGGCAGGGCAGTGAATGATGTACGGGATGATGGAAGGCAAACTCGTACATCACACACGCCACGCCCGGACAGCGAGAGAGAGCGGGAGAGAGGTCCGGGATGGAGCGGGAGATGGGGCCTGAAAGTTGAGTGACAGGTGGCTCAGGTGTGAAGATGGGTACCCAAAAAACAGAGAGAGAGAGGGAAACTGAGCTGAGACCCAAAGAAGTGTCTGTCAGGCAATCCCGAAAGTAGGCAACACTTTTGCGCCCCCCCTGCCTCGCTCCTGCCATCCACCATTCGAATGATGATGATGGATGACAGTCAGAGCTCAGCAGAGCGGGTGGGGGACGCATACATGAATATTCATGGGACAGGATCTAAGGGGGATCTATTCCGTCTGAAGCTTACACTAATTCATAACGCAAACTCCAACATGTGTTGCCAGGCGGCAACCCAAGGTTGCCCCCCGTCCCCATCCCGTGATGAAAGCATTTAGCAAAGGACACACAAATTACTTGACTCCATGGCATCCTGAAAGAAGAACGAACGAATTAATTATGTTAGAGGAGTGTAGTCTGACAATAATCGAAGGCAGTTACGGCTGTTTAAGTGCTGCAGCTACTCGCAGCCTGATGGATAGCCCGAAGCTCCTTTTTCGGGATGTGAGGAGAGCACTTCACAGCAATTGTGCTTAATCTAAGGCTTCAAAGCCTTCGCTGGGGTCCCTGAAGCATCGCCTGGAAGGGAAAATTTAATTAAATGATTTCTGCATAAAAAGTTCTAGCCATAAATATGTATTTGCCGAAGCAATTGAAACGCAAACACCGCAATGCATTTCAATTCTGTTTTTATGCATTTATAATTGCGAGCACTGTTTTTTGTTGTACTTGAGAGGAGCCCTTGGGAATGGACAAGAGCTAGGGATGAGAGACTGTTGGAAACGATATTCAAACATTTCAGCATACCCTTAACTAAATTTAAGGGGACTCTAAAGAGGGATAGGGGATATCTCAAGGGTTGTACCTCCTTCTTTTCGGCTTTGATCATTTGATCACGCAAACTGTTATTCGATTTCGATGTATTTTGGCACAGAGACACACAGCAGACACACAGACATACATTTGTTGCATTCGTATTTGAACAGCAATTGAATGTGTGTGTTTTTGCGGGAAATAGTTTTCCTCGCCGTGGGACATCTGGTGCTTGTCTGGCACAAGGCACAAGTCAATCAGCAAATTTGAGTTTTATTCCAGCCCTGGGAAAACTGCGGCATGATGTGTGGACAGAACAATTCGGATGCAAATTGAGCTTGCTCTGGAAATTTAATAACTGAGATGAATATGCAGCAGAGGAGAGCGCAGCGCACAGAGAATTGATCCCCATTGTTGTCCCGTAAACGTCCTGACCAGCCAGCCAAGGGCAAGTGGCCAATAAATGCACTCAAATGATGCCAATCCCCTCGCTCTCTCTCCCTCTTGCTTTATTGCTCTCTATCTTTCGCTCTCTACACTCTAACACTCTGACATTTCAACTACGCTTTTTCTTTTTTCTATATCTTTCTCTCTCTCTCTCTCTCCTGGTTGTTTCTTTTCTTAAAGTCTTGAAACAGGGCTAGGTATCATCTCTAGTTAGTATACTTGGATACTGAAAACGATTTTGGTTTCCAGGGTATAGACAACTCCTTAACCATTGGCCTGGCCATTCGTTCGTTTGTGTTTTACCTTCGCATTATTTGCACTTGAGTGAGACCATAAAAATTCGATGCGATTTGAAAGGAGTAGCAGCCAGAGTCAGTGGTAAACCGTGAAGAAGCGGGGGAGCAGGGGAACGTGGGAAAGGGACAGCAGCGGAGGGGTGGGAGGGTAATTGCAATTTCTGTTGTTCGCTCACGTTCGCCTTTTGCCGAAGCCATGGCTCTATTTGCACTTGAACTTAAAATGATGGCACGCGCAGAGCAGCAACCAACACACAACCAACCAACCACCCACCCACCCACCCACACACACACACACACACGCGCGCGAATATGCAGCACACCAGACAAACGGACAAACAGACAGCAGACATCAGAGAGCGGGGAGAGACAGCGCGCGGAGTTTTTCTGTTTACACGTGCACAGAATTCGCGATGTTCAATGTTCAACACGTTATCGCGGTTAACACGTAAGCCATTTCAGATAGTTAATCAAATATAGGTGAAAAATACTTATTTTAAAGGTCTTGAAACTATTTTGGCATCATTATTTCATGCACTGCATTCATTATTCATGGAATTCGAACTCTGCCCGCCCCCATGTACCGCGTAGCTTATTGCCTGCCAATATCCACCTTTGATTCTCTCCCCCATACTCCGATTCGGTTTCGAACCGGTCAAACGATTTGTAATCATTGAAACGAAGCGCAACACGCCACACCCACACGCCACACAGAAAGACACCCACTACAGGGATACAGGGATACAGATACAGAAGTTTTGCGCGGATATTGCCAAAGATTGACTGCAAAGCCGGAGGGTGGAGCTGCTGAGATTGAACCGAAATCCTTTTGACACACCATTCAGTATTCAGTATTCAGTATTGAGCATTCAGCATTAAGCATTCACCATTCACCAATGACCGTTGGGTATTTAGGCAGAACCCACTCCATATGGCCCTACGGTTGGCACTTTCGCTCCGTTTCCTTTTTGGAGGATACCGATATCAGCAGCAGCACGAGTGATCCCGTTGAGAGCCGATGGAGAGGCTACTCCTTCCCCTTCCCCTCCCTATCCCTCTCCCCCCCAAAAAAAACAAACAAAAACCAATGCGGAAAACATTTTGGCTGGACGGGACGGGACCGGGAGGGACCCTTAAGAGGGGTAACATCAATTACTTTGAGGGTTTTTTACGAGTGGGAGTGCAGTGGGAAGAGGAGGGGGTGTGCCGTCGCTGGTGCGCATAGAAGTTGGAATGCCGTTTTGCCTTTTCAGCGGTCGCCAGCGCAACGCTTTTCAATTTAACAAATACGAGTTCGAGTACGCGTACCCTCACCCACGGAAAATAGCTTAGAGCCCAAAATCGATGCATCTCACAACCAAGTGATACTCATTCATTGGACTTAGAGTTGGGGGAATGAATAAGGCTCGACTTTCTCTTTGAACAGTGCCATGGGAAAGCCATACGAAAGATTCGCCTCGAGCAGTGGGTAATCGGAATACCTTTGCATTGCACGACTGTACAGGGTATGCCAAAAAGAAACCTAAAATTAGGGAATACGAACGAACGAGGCCGGGCACAAAAATGCCCGCCATGTGCGAGGATGTTTGAGGCGGGTCGGGGAACGCTACGGGACGGGACGGTGCGGGGGCGGTGCGGGAAAACATGCGGTTGCGGCCCCTCGGCGGGGCGCATGGAAGAATTCCCGCGTTTGGGGTTCGTTCGCTCTTTTTTTTCGTCCTTTTTATTCACGCCACGTTGGCGCGTCAAAAGGAGTTGGCCAAGCATATAAATTAAATGATGTTCGAGCGTTGGGCGATTGAAATTAGGCGGTCGACAGAGCGATGGATGTAAAAGTTTCGCGAATCAAATTTAAATTCGTTTTTTTCTTACATTTGGAAAGTGGCATGAAGAAGTGGAAACAGGTCACTGCATTCCCGATATATATAGATGGATGCTCTGGCGAGAGTTATATTGGGCACTTGGCACACATTTTCCTGCACATAAATAACTTTGTGCGCCCCAAAGCAGCTGGAGAACGATCTAAGATATCGCCAGGACCATTCATCATCTGGCTGAAATGCAGTTAGGACCATTAGGAGGTAGCAGCACTGCATTCGGGGCACCCAGGCAACCAGGACTTATGGCAGTCATGGGCCATGTGTCAATGCTCAATGCTCAATGGACTTCCAACAAAGGAATTTTGAGGATAGAGAGAGAAAAGGAATAAGGGCAGGGGAGAAAGTGAAATATTGCCACGAATCTGGTAGTGGGTAACACGATGATTATGTGGAAAAAAGAGCAATCCATTCAAGTACTCATAAACTGAATAATGAACGATAGACAAATGTAAACTGTCTGTCTGTCTCGCTGTCTGTATTTAAAAGAAAGAAATAAGTCGGGAGAATACTCCAAGTTTGCTCACCCACAAAGAAGGAGGAGATCTGCTCAGCCATGAACAGATTTGAGCACAAATAAACTTTTAAATTGCTTGCCATCAACAAGTTGCTCCGTTTGTCGACTGCTGCCGTCCCCTGCGAGCCATTAGATGCTCTCTTAGCACTCATTAGGAATTAATTAGCAATTACTTTGCTACATGTGATAACTGAATCATGATTATAATACTCATACTCGCTTAACTATCTGGAATAAGGGTCCTGCTCTGCTTGCTTTACGAGCATGTCCTTGACCCGCAATGGCCTCTCGACCGAGCAAAGGTAAAGGTTTGCCGAGAGCCTCTCAGAGAGCGCACGGCACGTGGCACAGGGCAACCCAACCCCAGAGATGTGTACATAGATGTCCTCTTAATATCGGAAGGATATGGAAATTGTGCATGTCCCATGTGCTGACCCCGGCTCACCGTGCCAGGTGCTGTGTCAATCTTTGTGATGGCAAGCGCCAACAGCCAACAACGAACAACCAACAGCCAGCAGCCATCATCCAGGAGGACCGCGGACAAATGTCAACAGCAGTGTGCATCAGAGGGTCGCCCGCCCGTGTGCAGTGCAGAGCAGAGCGGTGACATGTTCCGATTGCAGCTGTTGGCGGGGCTGTTGTGACATCCAATTTGAGCATTACTGAGGCATCCAACACATCCCGCCCAGAACCCAGAACCCAGAACCAAGACCCTAAAGCCCAGAGTCTCACGAACTTCCAGGCCAAGTCGCTCAACCGCAAGGCAAGGGGAAGTGCTTTCCCGCTTTCCCGCTTTCCTGCTTCTGGTTCTGCTCCTGTTCCTGTTTCCTTAGACTTTTTAGCGGGAAAAGAGCAGCGCAAAGCAAATAAGCAGTGAAGGGAAAAATGAAAAGGAAAGAAAAGAAAACCAAACCCATGCCAACGGAAATTGCTGAACAATAGCAGGAAATGTTGCACACACACACATGCATGCACACACAAACACTCGATTACATACATGCCATACACGCACTCGCACACGCACACGCACACACGTACACACACACTCGAAGGCATGCCGCACCACTCTCGCATTACGTATACGCAGTGGATGCTCGAGTTGACTTGCGGCATGTTGACAACACTTTGCAATTGGGTTAATTGTACATCGACGACGAGCCTTTGCCTCCGCCTCCTCCTCCTCCTCCTCCTCCTCCACTCAAGGAGAAGCCTCTTCAATGTGGGTCAATGCATTGGCCGAGCTGCTGGGAATTGGTTGTGGTTTGAGTGCAGGAGGACGAGGGCGAGAGCGAGGGCCAAGGGGGTTCTATTTGGATTGGTTTGGGCTTCTGTCTGAAATGCTTTAGTTGGCAATATTCGAGAATCTAGCATTTAAATTTCTGTGTGACTTCTTTGTCAGCGTAAAGTAATCCACTAGACAGTCTTCGTGGCAGACAGACACCACTCCTCAATGAATTTTCACTCAAGCAGAAGCGGGGTAGTAACACACCAGACTCCAGGCACCCCACGCACCCCTCTGAGGCTCCATCCAGACATGCCGACAGCAGTCTCAATCGCAGTCGCAGAGAGAACTCCCCACACGTGGGAGCTTAGGTTTTTTTGGGCATCAGCCAGAAGTACCATAAATATGCAAATCTATTACGTGATTTCTTTCACAGATTTCGATCGTAAACCACTGGAATCCACGACAAAACCCAACGAGAAGGTTGCCATGTAAATGCTCTTGGGGGAGGGGGGAATGCTTTAAATGCCTGAATTCACAATCACGATGGGATTGGGTACTAAATGACTTGATTAACTAACTAACTGATAGTTATACGCGTGTACCAGTACTGCATATAGGGTTCGGGATTATCCCAAAGCTTGTGGGGAAACCTTGGGAGTTTTCACTTCATCAACGGATGGCATTTCATACACATATTTGTTCGCACTTTCCCCTTTCCATGTGTTTGCAATTTCCATCATTGCAATACCTTTTTGCCGCCCTCCTTTTTGGTGCTGTTTCTATGTTTTTCCTCGTTTCTCACGTTTCCCATCGTTTGCTAAATTGCTGGCAAATTATTTTGCCGTTTTCTGCTAACAGAAGGGAAGATTGGGTGTAATGGAAATTCCTGGTTTGAGTAGAGAACGTGTTGTACCTTTCTCTCTCTCTCTCGCTCTCTCTCCATCTCTCTTTCTGTATCTTTGAATAACACATTCGACAGCTTCTTTTTTGGTATCCAAGCGACAAATGAAGCAAATAAACTGGCAAATGTTTTACTTAAGGTAATTCGTATGAGGAAGTGCTCTCCATTTCCCATCCTGCACACTGAACACTGTACAGTGCACACACTGTAGCACTGTAGCACTGTACACTGTGTACACCCTCTTTTGATTTATTTAACAATTACATGTGTGCCATTAAACATTTACTTAACCCATTCGAATGCGGATTTCTCTCCCAATTAAATGTTAATTAACATGTTCTTGTTGCCAGAGTTTTTGTTTGACTTTCACGCGAAACAATAATGAATTAAAATTCATTTAATAGGAGGAGGGGCGGCATAATTTGCATAGCAAATACGGCAAAACGGAATACGGGCATGCTGCACATGCTGTATACCCTGTGCTGCAAAGGGAGGCCACTGGCCGCCCCTCGCTTTGTCTCCGCCGAAATCTCCCTCTCGCCTTTTTCAATGCAACGGAAGTCATTTAAAACACATTTAATCGGCTGATTTTGCAAAAACTTAAAAGCGGAAGGGGAAGGCAAGCGGCCAGGATATGCACGAAGGAGCACCATGAGCAGCAGGGTGCGGGTGGTAAAGGGTAGTTGTAAGGGGAAGGATCGTATCGCACACTGTAATTTGCATCCCGAGCGTGCATGTAATTTAAAATGAATTAATGAACCGAGCAAATTTACAAAGGAAACAAACAAAAATCCGGCCGGAATCCTGAAAAGAACAGGGTGGAGGACAGTGCAGGGACAGGAGAGGTGCAGCGGATGGTGACCGTTTATATTTAACGCATAAATTACAGGAAGGAAGTAACACTTGAGACCTTGAGAGAGGCAACGGCCGGGCCAGGCCGGGACAGGCCATCCAGCCATGAAAGTGTGTGCCAAAAGTCTTAAGTTGAATGCAAAATGGAATTAATTAAGATTTAAATTACACAAAAACAGAATGCACATTTCGATAGTGTGCGATGGCTGCTTACTTTCATCAGAACTGTCTTCTACTTTCTCTCAGATACCATTAGACATGGGGCATGCCATAATTGTCGCTTTCGACTGAGGAGTGACCAACATTAAAACTTTTTACTGTCCAGCTCTAATGGCTATAAAAACTCATGATAATGGCGGAGACATCGAAGCGTGTGTGTGTGTGTGTGTGTGTCTGTGTGTGTGTATGCCGGGGTTTAGGCCAGCCAACATTTATGACAGCATTTTCATGCTCATATGAACAATCCCGCTGTGCAGATCTAGCCCATTTTTTTAGCCTTTCAAATTTTATGGCTTGTCATAAAATTGACGCCAAAATGTTGGCCAGAGAGCGACAGAGACAGAGAAGGAAGGGAAGAACAAAATTAATTTCTCATGGAAAACAGAGAACAGCGGCAGAGAGAGAGAGAGCGAGAGAGAGAGAGAGAGTGAGCGGAAATGGCAGGAGGAGAAGCTGAAGCTGCACCTAACGGATGCCACGGATGCTCCTGCTTCTGCCTCGGCCTCTGCCTCTGCCGTTGCCTCTGCCACATCAATTTAATGTGCTCGAGCTAATTTGCTTTTTATTAAGAGGTGCCCGAGCACCACCCAACCATCCAACCACCCAACCGCCATTCCCACCGATTCCAGACAGACGTAACAGCAGCTCCTCCTCCATCCCCTGTAGAGGCGTTAAATGAGGGGGCTGTCTCTGGGGGGGGGGCGGCATGTAAGGGCGCTGTATGCAGGGATCCCTGTTCCGTGGCGGTATCCTGTGGCGGTCCCTCCTCACATACCGTTGACAAACAGCATGCACAGTATTCACAGTTTACGCTTTATTATGCTGTAAATAAATGCAAATAAAAGGTGGAGAGAAGTGTAACGAATTGGAGATACCCTAGGGCTACCCTGGGGTTATTTATGAAAAATATTCATATCTCGAAAAATGATAAAAAATTTGATATATTTACAAAATGTTCTCTATTCTATAAAATGCACAAGAAGCTTTGCTGTTGCGTTGATTATTTGCATTTTCCTGGAATTTCAGGACCTGTACAGGTCATAAAAACGGTCCAGCATTCACTTCACTTCCATTCCATCGAACTAACAACAAAAGACCGACTGCAGACAGCAGCATAAATGCAATCTCAGGCAGTCAACAGCATATCTCGTCTTGCACCTCCACCTTTCCCCACCTTTCACTCCGTACAATCTCCCTGCAGTTGCACCTTCGCTTCTCCCCCCACTTTGTTCTTTGTCTGCTTCTTAATGCAGCTCCAGCTTGAGCTTCCGCTTTTTGCAGCAGTTTCCGTGTTGCCAGCAGTTAAAAAATTTAAACCGAACATTCTCGTAAATGGGAAATTGATGAGCGAACTCCTGCGCGAAAGTGGCTTTAAAAATTAACAACATAAATAAAATGTGAAATGTGAAAAGCTGCAATAAGCTACAAATGGCAAAAAAAAAAAGAAGAAAAACGCCAGCAGTTGTTAATTAATAACATTAGCGGGATTACAGCATGTATAGTACATAACTATAAGTACATACAAACATGCATTCCATGTTTGGGGGGAGACAGGGGGGGGGAAGGGATATGCCTGGATACGATTGATTGCCACAAGAAGATGAAAACAGATTAACGGGGAACGTGATTTGGCATTTGAATGGAAATCAAATATATTTACAGACAATATTTACAGACAATTAATGGCAGCCTTTGTGGCACTTAATCGGGTGTTTTGTAGTTATTCATATATTCAGTTTATGGCCAACAAAACAGCTTTACTAGATTGCAGCAGTTTCCAATACCTCTAAAGATAGATATTTCCTCTTCAAATCTCAGTCATTGTCCGTCCTCGCGGCAGCTTCCAACAGAAGTGTTCCACTGTAAGTAAGCCTGTAATAGAACAGAGTGCTCTGTCCTGCCATCAGATCTTCCCCTGCAATAATATTTCTGCATTATCCTGCTTTCTCTCTCTCTCCCTCTTTGTCGAGTGTCGCACCTTTATTTCTCTATTACGCCTCAAATAATACAATTCCACTTATAATTATCCCCTTGGCCACAAGAAAAGTGGAAAACAAAGGCCAAGACAAAAATAAAGACGCCTCCTCCAAATGGCTTTCGGTTAATTATTTATGTGGAAAACGGAATTCAAACAAACCCATATTGTGCCAGGTAAAGACATAGACATAGAGAGAGAGAGAGAGAAAGAGTGCAGAGTGAGAGAGCACTTCAAAGCGTTGACGTCACGAGAAATTGAATTCAGGGGAAAAAAAATTGCATTGACACTTTCATAAATCGACAGCTGATTTATTATCGATAATTGCTTTTGATTGTTATGGCCTCTCCGGATATTTATTTATATTCGATCGTCTGCACCGCCCAACCCACCCCGCCACAGCCACCGTGAAAGGTGTGGATACACACACCCCACAATTTGTTTATAAACGAATGCGCAGCAGACATAAAAGCCAAATCCGAAAGGAAAAATCCAAAAAAACACACAGAAAATAAAAACGAATAGCATTTAATACCCTTGGAGATCGTTCGACTTCTTACCTCGCCCCCTCTCCCACTCTCTCTTTGTCTTTCTGAGGAAATCACTAAAAAAGCTAGAACGAGAAGTACAGGGTAATAGCAGTTCGATTCTGTGTCCCCTGTTCTGCTCAGACTACTCCGAAATGTATAGACAAAGCTGCTTCCTCCTTTTGGGACTTGCAAAAAGGTCCTCAAATGCATAATACCCTCGGCTAGAGTATCGAAATGAAACCAAATCAAACTGAAAACCAGAGAGAACAAAAAGCAGAAAAAAATCAAAAGCAGAATGAACATGAAACGTTCGAAATGGCTGGCATTAAAAAGCCATTATAATAAAAACTAATATTAAATAATATAAACATTCTTCGAGGAAATAAGCACACTTGGGCGCCGCCTTTCCGAGTGGACGGCTGGCTAACAGAGGAAAGCAAACAGGTAGACCACCCACGGAGCCTCTAACAGGGCATGTAACAGTGCGGTAACAGTGCGTTAACAGTGGATCCCTGGAAGCACGTTTCCGAATCGTTTTCCACGAGCAGGCAGGCAGGCACGAGCCGAGCTGGCCGTTCGGAGTAACAGCTGTTCTGTCGGTGTCGGTGTCGGTGTTGGTGTCGGTGCCGCTGGCCTTACCATTGCCCCATCAATGGGCGCCATCATCATCATCGTCCTCATCATCATCATCATCAGCAGTAGCAGCAGCAGCAGCAGCACGGTCGTCATCGTTGATGTTAGACCCACAGTTTTCCTGAGCGGCTTCAGTCGTTGCCTGTCAACAAAGCGCTGCGAACGTGTCTGAAGAACCTGCTCCGCCAAATATCTGCATTTTTTGTCCAACTCAAACGCGAAATGAATTGAATCGAACAATATTTCCTTTTGGTGTTCCAAAGTGTTTGTGGGCCGAGAAAGTGCTGGTGGTAGAACCAACCAAATGCCCAAAAATTATTTTTTTTTTACCAACAACCAAAAACATTAAGAATTGTCTTTCTATAAACAGTCGAAAGTGTTTCTTTTGTAGCCATAAAAAAGACACAAACTCCGCAGAATCTTAAGTTGAACAAGGTAAATATTATTTTCGCAATATCTTTCCATAAATCTCCCTTAAAATGAACTCCCCCAAAAAACTGCTCTCAGTGCATAAACAAAAGAAATGGCACCCCTAAGCCAGCGACAGCAAACAAAAACAAACAAAACAAAAAAAAAAAAAAAAGGGAAAAAAGCAATGAAAAAAGTGTCAAATTTATGCGAAGCGGTAAAAGGCGACAACCGGAAATTTATATGGCTTATGAGACAAGTCCAGACGAGTTGGTAGTTGAGATGAGAGTTGAGTTGCGTTAAGCTGAGAGCTGAAAGATGGAAACCTTTCCATCTGTCCTTAGCAGAAACCTCGAAGATTTTTTATTCGCCTTCTCCAATGGCAGGAAATGGCAAAGAACGGCACGGAACGAAAGGAGAAGCTGGTGCACAGCCTCCACAATTGTATGTGTGTGTGTGTGTTTGTTTTTTGTGGGTGTCAACTTGTTTGTTCTTGTAATTGTGTTGTTAACATATTTTTTCTATGGGTTCTATGGCTCTCCTACGCCTCTTCCCATTGGGCTTAATAAATTCAAGTATTCTCGGGGTTTTTACAACCGAAATGATATTTGAAAAGTTATGTTAATCATAGGGGACATCTACATACATATATGTAGAGGTTGAAATAAAACTTTTGTTTCTGTGTGGAAGGTCGTAAGTTATAGCTTGTAACTTTATTAAATTACTCATTACATGATAAAAAGATAAGTTTTCCGGGAGATTTATTGCGAGTGTTTTTTGTCGGCAGAAGAACAATTTGCATGTATAAACCAGAGAAAAATGGCTCTCCTCCGGCCAAGGGAGTAAATTATTTTCTGCCATTTATGAACAAACTGGAGATAAAAGTAAATTTAATATAGCCCTGTATATGTATGTATTTCGAACAATTACTTTTCGACTTGGCGGAAAAGTGTAAAATTATGGCCAAAAGTCAGTTATCAAAGCGTTAACTATTATGGCAGGACATCAGCCTTTACGACTCCGTGAGTTTATTATTGGCCAAAGCCGTACCCGTACTTTTGAGGGTCTCGTAAAAAATGCAAACAGCCTCCTGGACAGCCATTAAAAGAGCAGTTCCTCAAAGGTTAATGGAGTCCGATAATATCAATGAAATCTAGGGGCAGTTTCCTCTTCAAGGTAAAGAAAACCTTTAAGAGAAACTGAGAAAATGTTATGCAAAGTTAAAGATCCAAATCTGAATAAATCATAATGTAGCAAAATGAATAAATTGACCCAAATCAGATCTTAAATTATTCCACTTCATCAGCAACATTTTCGTTTAACTGATTTGATATATCAAACGGTTTCACGCTCCTGCCAGCTTTCAACCGAAAAACGGTATTAAATATTTAGTCTTGCATAATGTTAAAGCATAAATGTTTCACAGAAGCGAAGGGCAAAAACCCAACCCCTCAAAGTTCAGGCCAAGTGGCTTTGTTGCTCTCGTTGTCCCCAGAGAGAGGGCCAGCATGCAGCTTGCAGCATGCCACATGCCAGCATATAAATGTCATACATTCCTACTTACTACAGAGTGCACTGAAGTCCCATCTAGATTTATGGAAAAGAAAAACACCGGGCGACAACATGAAAAGTTACACTGGAATGTAGTTGGCAGGAGACAGTAGAATAGATCGTTTCCCCCTACCAGACCACGATTTTGTGTCCTTGAAAGGAGAATTGCACAGCACCTTTCACAGGTGGCTTGATGCCAGTCGGTAGAATGTATTCACTGGTAGATATAGCGACCAAACTTTGACTAAGCTTTGGCCTTTTTTTTTTTATCAATTTCTAGTGTCATTAGTGTCATTACCATTAAAATTATCCAGAAAATGTCAAGGGCACACCTGATCTCATCGTTTTGAAACGCACTGTAGCCCATATGCATTATGTAGGCGGCAGTACATAAGTACATATATATGTATATTGACAGGCATAATGTGCTTTATGTGGCACAGAAGTAGTTCGCTTCAATTTGCCAAAGAGTCGAGCGGGAAGACCTCCAAATGCTGCATATGCTCCTGGTGCTGCAGGGATTCGCGGCATGAAACGCAGCACAGCATACGCGGCGTATACGTACTTTCCGAAGCAGTCGCCTAAAATGTTTCATTGTGAACCATTTTTGGAGGGTCTGGAAATGCTGATGCTGCTGGGGGCAGCTGCTCACCCTACTCCCCCTCTCCCTCTCTGGTCCCACAGTTTGCAGCCGGCAGCGAAACCTGAAAGACAAAAAGTTAAATTAATAAACAGCCAAAATGAGAGAGCGAGAGAGACAGAAGAAGAGAGTGTGCGAAATAGACTTCGTTTGTGAGAAATAGTCCTTGCTTGTTGTTTGGCTAGAGAGACCGCAAACTCAATGCAGATAATTAAATGTAATTACATAATGTGTTTGTATACGGAAAACGGAGACCGGAGACCGGAGACCCTTCTGCCATCTACGTGTCCGTGTCCGTCTCCGATGTCCGCAGTCCGGAGTCCAGTGTCGGCTGTTGGCTGTGGGCTGTGGGCCGTCGGTTGTGTGTGTGTGCGCCTCTGCTTGTGTGAGTAATGACGTGCTTATTGCCACCGACAACAAATACGAGTAGTCGCACACAAATAGGCACAAACACCATCAGCAATCAGCCAAAAGCCAAGGGAAATTCTGATAAGACGAGATTCGAATGCTCCGACAGTGTAGGGCCTATTGTTGGGAATTTCCCCTTCTGAATGTCAATATGTTAGCCTTGAAATTTCGCGCATTTAAATTGATTCCATTCCATAAATGCCCAATATCTACACTGATTTTCATGAAATCTCAACTGCAGCCCGCACAGAAGACAGAGAAAGTACGAGTGGAAAGTCAAAGAGTTTATCAGGAGATAGGGGAGGGGGAGCGGGAGCAGGAGCAAAGAATAAAAGTGTAATTAAATTGCAACAACCACATACACAGTGCGAGTATCGTATCTCTTTCTGTGCCTGCATAAATATGTCTATATTGGGGCATAGTGTG
Source organism: Drosophila azteca (assembly GCA_005876895.1). Lineage (NCBI taxonomy): Eukaryota > Metazoa > Arthropoda > Insecta > Diptera > Drosophilidae > Drosophila > Drosophila azteca. The sequence continues at coordinate 1,154,519 of VCKU01000016.1, forward strand.
GTGTGTGCTTCTGTTATTTGATAAGAGCTTATGATGATGACTCGGACGTTAGTCGGGGGCGGGCCCACACACACACATACACACAAGCACACAGACACACGAAGTGCGGAGGAGTCAATAAAATGTAATTAAATCGACATTGTTATCAGCAGTACAGACAAACCACATGGAGAACACCACTAAAACAATGACAGTATCTGTGTGTTCTGTTCACTAATTTCAATACAAAAATTATACTTGGAATGTAGTACGCAGCATATGGCACTCTTAGATACCCATTAGACATGCACTACAGCAGAGGGGAGAACTACATGGCTGCAATACCTTCTGCCTGTAAGCATCCCCCAGATGACTTTCTTCTGCCTGTTACATAAACACTGAAAAGCCCTAGATACCCTGCCACTTGGTGGGCACCAAAGTAACGAGGAAAAAACATCCGTCTAAGCGAGTCACTCGCTTGTGTTCATTGTGGAATTTGGCTGCTGTTTTCGTTGGTGTAATTGTTGTTATCGTTGGTGTGAAACAATTGAGCTGAAATAATATTATCAACCCCTATCCCAAATGTATGTACTCGTATGGGTTCCATGTGTGTGTGTGTATGGGTGGGGGTAGGAGTGTTTTTTTGTGGCTGCTGTTCAAATAAATACAATTTGCAAATTTCCTTGTGGGCCACTGACCGTTTTGGCCTTCTTGGAGAACCCAACCTTCCAACCCCATGGCCGAAATTGAAAACTTTAATAGAATTTAAATAGTCGACAGCCCAGTGGGAGATCATCAAAATTGTTTGTAGTTTTTACCTCAGAAATATACATATATGTATGTGTGTGTGTATGTAAATGGGAAATCTTTAAGCGCAATGCAATTGAAATTCAATTCAAACAATCGAAAAACCCCAATATAAAATTCAAATAAATTGCAATAAAAGGCCCTCCTCTCTGTGGAGCTCTTATAAATCTATTAAAAGTTTTTCCGTACCGCAAATAAAAAAAAATGAGAAAAAAACGAGAAAAACGAATAAAATTCCCTCGAGAAAGTTTTCAACTTCAAAAAGGACTCGGCGGCAGATAATGAGCTCAAAAATTGAGCTAAAATGCAAAATGGAAAAGTTTCCGGGCCAAAGCCGCAGCTAAAATCAAATTAATTTCCCAGTGAATTCGTCAATCGACGAAATACATTTTGGAGGCGGGGTGGGGGGCGTAGAAAACTGTTAAAAAAAAGTGTAACAAAATGTGAAAAGTTTCAGGAGGCTTTGAGCCCCGCAAATAGTTCGGTCAAAGGCAGCGCCCCACCTCGGAGCCCCACCTCGGAGCCCCACCTCAGCGCCCGTTCGTATAAAGTCGGTCAAGTTTTGCTCTTTATTCAAATTTAATTCCCGACCTTTTTAAGTTGTTTATCGCCACTTGACCAGCCCCCAGCTCCCGCCCCCACCATGCACTTCAACTTCCACTGCCACTCCCTCTCCCTCCCCCTCTATTTGGTATCTCTTTCTGAGGCTTCTGCTTTGATTTAGAATTTTGTCGGCGAGCTTGGGGACCATTGGAATTTATCAAGTGCTATCTCTTGGCCTTTTTCCCCGAACGCTTTTAATTGAAATTGCTGCCAAAGGTGGGCCCACTGAGGAAAAAAAAGGTTAAATGAAACGTTAAGAGCTGGCAGAGATGGCCCGAAATGAGATGAAATTGAATTAAAAGTTTTCATGAGCAGTGCAAATATTAGCCGGGAACAGGAGTGGGAGGTGGAGCGGGGCGTAGGTGAGAAATTGAATAATTGATACTTTGTAAAGTTGTAACTGGAGGGAAGGGAAGAGTTGGGTCCCAAAGGTACATGGTAGGTGCTTATCCATTTCAAGGGCTAATTCGGAAGCTCTTTCAACCTTTTCGCAACCATTCTACTTCCCATAAATGTAAATTGTATTACAATTCGGGTATATAGCTCTTGACACTCCCACACACAGACATCGCTGTCTGACCTCATGGCTGCGATGCCGCCTATTCAACCATTATTCACATTATTCACTGGCCAAAGCATTATCTAACCAAAGGTAGCCCTTGAATAATCCTTAAGCACCATACTCGGCCTTTAATTTTGCGGCTGCCGTCAATTGGACAGAGTGACGAGGACGAACCTCAATGAGTGAGCACTTCAATTACATTTCGCAATTACCCCACACAAATGCATGCACACACACACACACACACACATGTATGTATGTGTATTGGTGGCAACCACAGTGCCGGAAAAAAACCTCTTTGCTGTCTGTTTCTCTCTCTCTCTCTCTCTCTCTGGGAAAATATCATGAAAATATCCTCTTGACTGGAAGCCACCTCACTGTGGGTCTCTTTCTCGTTTTCAAGTCCACTTGCAGTGGGTCTCTGCTGGTGCTCCAGGTCCTGCTTCTGGTGCTGCTGGTGCTCTTGCTCCTGCTGCTGGTGCTGGTGCTGTCCATTGCATAATTCAGTTGAGTTCATCTTGTTCTGCATCTACATCTGCATCTGCATCCGCTTTCTCTCCCCCTCACAGCAGTCAAATCATACAGATTCGGACTCGAACATCGGCTGGCAGTTAGCCGGCAGCTCATCAACGGGGGGCGGGATGGGGTGGAGTGGCTCAAGTTGGTCAGAGATACGGGCATGTGTTGTTGGGTGGCACTCTTAGCTTTTACCTCTCTTTCATAGTCTGTTCCATTGCCAAATACCGAGCCTCTCGAAGGCCTTAAGGTACTCTCCAAGAATTTAGTGCTCTGTCGCTGTCGTAGAGGCCCTAAAAAACTGTCACACAGTCTGGCCCATAACATTAAAGTGCCAAATGTGTGGCATTAGCCGTTTCACTGGCCCTGTCATTTCAATTAGGATCACTACAGCGTTTTGTTGGTTTAGTTTTTGCGGCCACCATCGTTGGCCACGTCATTGTGTCATGCCAGGCCCATGGAAATTTCCCCGAATATTCTGGCCACCCACACAGACACACACACACACAACCGTTGGCCTGTGGGCCTGAGTTATGCGTGGATCCGCCAAAAGGAGCTTAACATATGTACATAGATATAGAAAATCAGTTGCATCAACATTATGGTAATCTATGAAAAATAACTAATCAGGGAACCTGTCAGGGGAATATTTTGTGCTTCTTAGCTGCTGCATAAATATACAGTAAATGAGATTAGAAGGGGCCAATCAATACTCTTCTCCCAGTGAATTTAGTGGCCGAAAATTGTAATCGATGTTCACGAGGAAAGTGATTTACTTTGACACTCTCCGCCTGTGTGCCAGCGAGCGATCACTTTTACCCACTTTCGCCCATTCCCATTCCCATACCCATACCCATAGAGGGCCCATGAATCGACCATTCAACCGATGGAAAACTTCAAAGTGCAACAAGTGTTTGGACGCTGAAAATTTATCGATGCCAGAAGTTGCCCTCAGAGTGAATTACGACAAGTTTGGCTTCCCACCAGAACATCCCCCAAGAGCAACATCCTTCTGACTCTTTTTTTTGCTTTTTGGTTTTTTTTTTTATGGGGACAAACCCTGGAGAGAGTGGTGCGCCGAATGGAAGATAAATGTCTGCAAGTTGTCCGCGCCGCTGCCACACAAACACACACCCATAGGTGGCATAGAGCGAACGAACACACGGTACGTTGGGGCGTCTCATGGCCATGGACGTGGACGTGGGCATGGTGTAGTCGGGGCCGAGATGTCCGGGGCAGGGTGGCGCAAAAATTTAATTGTGCAGTCGTGTGACTAATTGAAAAGTTTCAACTTGAATGACGAAAATAGAAAAAACTTCCCAGCCGAGGGAAAAGCCCTTAGAAATTGCTGATGAAAGTTGATTGTCTTGTTTGGTGTCTTGCAGCCAAAAGGAAGCCATGGAGATAAAAACATGCGAGAACAAGGAAAAACTATCGATTCCATTAAGTGATTTAGTGAGATTAATTATTCTTAAAATGTACATAGAAGTGCTGGTGGCTGTGGATGTGCAGTAAAAGCAGTTCAATCCTTTCTAACACTAATTGAAACTACGAAAATTGAAAATGGAAAAGGGAAAAGCGAAGGGTTACGTGCCAGGAAGGTAGCTCAACAGAAACTAATAGAAGAACTAGGCTAACTAGCTATAAGATTAGGCTCTTTTCAAATGAAATTGAGCATAACACATGGGAAGAGTAACGGCCTAACGATCAATATTGCACTGGAATGTCCAAATCTATCAAGTTGAGTACTTTGAATATACTATGTCTGTACTTTATTCACAGAAATGATCACATTGAGGACCGCTGAACATATTTTAGTGTCAATTTGAAAAGTTCTTAAGCCAAGCATTTTGCGTGTTTATAGCCTTCGAGCTCCGAGTACATATTTATGGACTCTCACTGGGCGGAACATCCTCCTTGGCAAAGTTTTGTGGCTCAGTCATCATTTTTATGGGCTCATGTTTCACTTAGCCAAACATTTGGACGGTTTTCTGGAGTCATAAATTTGGATATCTGCTTCGTTAGGCTCGCTCGGTCATGTTCGAAAATACATACATACATATTTCGTGTGTGTTTGTGTGTGGTGTGTGTTTTCTGTGACAATTTCAATGATCTGCATATCTGGTTATAGTTTTACCAACCCCACTCCCACTCCCCTTCCCTTTCGCTGACAAATTTCATGTTTTTCTTTCGGCCGTTGCTTTTTTACGATGTCGGCCTGTTTATATGTTTTGTTGCGATACGATTTATGCGGACAGGACAGGACAGGACAGTGTCCGTTTATCGCACCATCACGTCCTGTTTCATGTTTCATGTTCTATTTTCCATTTTCTATTTTCCATGTTGATGTTTTCGGAGGAGTGTGAGGAGAGCGGCAAGGAAGCGTATCCATAAATTTATGTCAAACAATCCTTTGCTGTACATAGTTTTACAGCAAGTCGATGGGTGGGATGATTGCGACTCGAAACTTTGTCGCATTTCATTCGAATTTCAGTGTGTACATTCCAAATAATATTTTTCCTGTTATTTTCATTTTATTGTTGACCTCCAGCACATTATTTGCCTCTTTTTCTGACTCGGTCGCTCTGAAGGAGAGAATCCCTGCACATATCACAGAGAATCAGAGAATTATCTACCATAAAAGTGTGTTAGAGTATTGAATGCTTCGACCTTTCGCAGGAAAACATACTGCCCTGCCTTGTTTTAAGCCTCGTTTATGCCGAATGTAAAGTAATACATTTGCGATGCGATTCGGGCTGTCGTTCCTATGCAAATTTTTGTTTCTTTAAGAATAAATTGCGAGAACAGGGCTCTTAAAGTGAAAATTTACTTTTAAATTGTACGCATTTTAGTGGTTTTGCCTCACTTTTGTTTGAGTGCTTTGCGGCACACACCACACACAGTGCCACATGGCCAAAGTGTGCCACAGTGTGCCAGTGCCCGCCATTAGTTCCGTGGCACAATTCCGCTCACGCACGAGCCATGGAGGAGGCCATTAGGAGAAGGATGAATATGAAAATCAAGACCGAATCCCGCAAGCAAATAAGTCCCACAGCAGCAGTGGATGAGATGGGAGTACCCAGAGTAAGCAGTCTGAGTCCCAGGTCTAGGTCTGGGCCCTGGCTGGCTGGCTGGCTTCCACCGAAGCTCTCTTGAAATGCAACACGCGCCTTTTTGCGGCAACTCTCTCTCTCCCTCTCCCTCTTCCATCTCCATCGCGTCTGTTTTGGTAGCTCCGTCTTTGTCTAGACACTGATTTCGGTTGATTTTGCTGTTGCTCTCACTTCGTGGCTGAAATTAATTTATTGTCTAAACGCCAGGGAGGAGCGCTTCAACGAGAGGCAGAGGCGCCTCTATGGGCGTGACACATTGTTGACGCCGACATTAAATGTTGCTGAAAGCGCGCGTGGCTCAATTTCCTTCAACTTTCCCCCGCTATATGAAAATTCATAGACAGAACCTAAAGGGAGCTGCGCTCCCCCCTGAGCTGAAAAAATGTTTATAATCGATAAACCCTAGTGGGGGCGGCAGCGGCGGCGGCGGTGGCGACGGCGACACAAGGGGCATAAATCAAGTTATAGAGATAACAAAAAACTCTTCGCTCACCTTCTGATACGCAACAGAGTTGCCAACAACAAAAAAAGCACACAAAAAAAGCAGAAAAATATAACACAAAATCTACTTTTAAACGTTGATCACGAAATTTTCTTTCCATTTGTATTTTAGAGAGGTTTTTCGCAGACACTTTGTAAAAGCAATGGGTATTTGGGGGCTTGAAGATAGTGAAGAAAGCTTTGAGAGTGGGAATATTATATTAAAGGAGGAATCATATAGATATATGGAATAAATATATGCTGAAAGTCTCAGTGGTTCTCTACATCTCTACAAGTAATCAAATTTTGAGGTTTTGTTTCTCTATATGAACTGCAAAATGTAAAACTATCATCTACATCTACATGGCAAGCATTTTGGGATACGTTTTGAGTCACTTTTGATCGAAATGAGATTATACGAACATCTACCCAGAGGGTACTTGAATGTTCGACTCCTTGAAATCAGTTATCAGTTTTCTCTCTTGTTTTTATACTACAAAGTGAAGCTTTTTCGATTGCGTACACACACACACACACATATATATGTATGTATAAGTACACCTGTAAAATGTGTATTTCTTTGAAATGGATGCTCCAGGGCGCATGGGAAATGGCAACCTCTCAACAATCCAAACAAAGACTCCTCTTTCACATTTTCACATTGGAGTTGTACTTTTGTCTTCGTCTTTGTTTCGCATTATTTTGATTTTTTCTGCTTTTATTTTGTTTTTTTGTTTTATTTTGTTGCTAAACTGTCGCTTGTGTGTGTTTTTGGTTTCGGTTTTGGGCTTTTAGTCCTCTGCTGCGCTGCGCTGCGCTGCCTCTACACTTTTCTTAAATATAAATAATAAATTATATTCCTCAATATCCCCTCCTGGGGAGCCCCAGCCAAAGGCAGCTCAGGGAGCAGCTGCATAAAATATCTGTGAGTTCCTCACTTTAACTAAGTTTAAAGGCATCGCATTTTTGGTTAACATTTTGTGGCAGCCTCGACTCAACAAAGTGATGTATGAGGTCGGGGGGTTGGGCCTATAAAATATATTCCGTTCCGTTTCGGCCTGCTTTGGCCTGGCCTGGCTAAGTAGAAGATTGATATTATTCCCTTTTCATTTTCGCTGAGATTTGCATAACAGGGAAGCTTTTGTGGGGCGGGGACGGGGGATTGTAGGGATCGTCCTGCTAAGTTGTCCCGATTCCTATTCGTATCCTGTCCCATCCGTGATGGTCTCTAGCCCGGACTCCATCCGCAGAGGCTTATTTATGCGCGCATGCCGGCGTTAAATTGGATAATGGAAATTGGATTCGAGCGGGAGTTTCGGCCTAAACGAAAACGCTTCGCTTCGCTCCGGGCCACGCTCAGATGGAAGTTACCGTCTGTGGCCGAGGCAGTGGCACTTGACTTGATTATGTGGCAAGCAAGGACAAGGACTAGGACGAGCATGAGGACAGGGATGACACGTGTGGCAGCAGGCGGCAGGCAACACAAACACAAACACCTGTTGAGATTAGAGAGAGGGAGAGAGAGAGAGACCTACTAGACCCGTGGACAGGAGGCCATCTGATACTCGTACGCGGCAAAAGTCGCCTTATTAATATTAATGAGCATATGGTTGGGTGGGAGGAGGGGAGGGGAGGGGAGAGGAAGCCAAAAGTTCCAAACGAGATGGCGGACCTGTGCGGCAAGCCTCATCGATGGCTGTGGCGACGTCATTTACGATGTGCGAAAATAAATATTTAATTATTTATAAATCATGACCTGGCCAAAGCGACAATGACGTTGCCACATCCACATGCCACACTGCCACACATATGCCAACGTACCAACGAGCGACGCGTCGTCGTTCAGAAAGGAAAACGTGAGCATGTCGCCACTGCACGGATGAGCACATAATTTATCCAGAATCGGGTCGAAGCTACGGGCCAAAGTGTAAATACATAAATTATGGCAAACATATTTCGCCAGGTGCCAGTTTGGGGTGGGCACACCCTTTTTTGCACCCCACCCCCACCCTTAAAAGGAGAAATTAGAAAAAGAAACAATATGTGGGAAGAGACCGTATATGTGTGCATGTGTGTGTGTATGTATGCATGTGTTTGTGTTTGTGTGGGAGGAAGTGACGCATTTAATGCGGGGAATCTGTAATAAATGTACAGTCATGCTGAAAACATAACCTCATTAAGGACTAACGAGAGGATAATCCATATAATTAATGACTTAAAGATATGCACAGGAAAAGCGGAAAGCCCTGCATGAACTAAGAACTAAGAACAGTGTAAACTATGGGAAGAGTAACGGACAGATCGTCAATTCAGACCAATTCAATGGCAATGAATCAACATTCATTTAGATAAGGTAAACGAATAAGCACTGACTGACTATTCATGAAATAAAGGTTGATTCCGATTGAAAGTCAGCTTATTGATTGCATACAGCTTTTAATCACATTCAGCCATGAAATTCAATCAAGTTAGAAGCTTACCCAACACATGAGGGGGACGTGGACGTGGACGAGGACGAGGACGAGTACTCGTATGCCATCGCCAATCGTCCTGATTTGCTCATAACCAAATGGGAATATGATTTGACCCCAGCGGAAATGAGAGATGGGAGTTGGTAAATGGTGGGATGGTGGGTGGATGGGGAATATTTGAAATGTGAAATGTGAGCTATTTTCGTGCATTTACCAATTAAATTGGTTGACATAAGCCGATTTGGCGTTTACCTACTTTTCAGGGGCTCATGGGTTTACGGGTTGGCTGCACAGCAGATCGAATATAATTTTTAATTAACCAAATGGCAATCCCGCCAACTGAATTCAATCAGTGCCGTGCCGTGCCGTGCCGTGCCATGGCTGGGTAAATTCATGAAATTAGGCAAGCAAACTCGGGCCAAAACAAATCAACTGAAAGGTGAAAGGTGAACGAGGGATGGATGGATTTCGCAGGAGTGGAAGAAGAGCCACCTATTCACGCGACTCTCCTCCTCTTCGAGAGAGAGAGAGCGATGGAAGTGAAAATTTATGCCAGAGAAAAGATGGGAACAAAGGTGAAGCCAGAGGAGGACGGGAAGGAGGACCAAACTCTATGCATGACAATGACTTTGGCCAATGAGTGTGAAAGATAACAGCGCAAAGTTTTGCTTGGCGTGTGCTCAGGTGAACAAAGGCGCTGGGAACAAAAGGCACAAATTTAACGGACCAAAAAGAATTCCATGAAAATTCCATATTCAGGTTCTTCCATTTAGTTTCTGTTAAATTTAACAAACTTTTGTCAAAGAAGTTTGCCTCCCAACAAATATTCAAATATCGTATCGGACGACCTTTACTACGAGTGTTCTAGCGTAGAGCACTGCCAATTAGAGTTTCATCCATCCATCAGCCAGCCATCCATAAGGTCACCACATTTTCCTTTTCTTCTCTCTCTCTCTCTCTCTCGAAGTCGTTGGAAACCGGAAAACACATGTCTTCTGCCTCAACGGCCAGATCGGTGAGGTCGGTAGTCAAGCGTTTTATGGCCTTTGATTGTGTTTTTGGGAGGCAGGGCAGAGCGAGAGAGGGAGCAGAGAAGGAGCAGGAGCAGAACTGAATATGAGTTGCCGTCTCGTCTCGTCATCGTCAACATGTTTAGCAATTGATTGCCAGAGCTGGCCTTGTTTGTCCCGACCAGAAGCCAAACGCTGAACGACTGGATAGGACTTCAGGTCCTGGCACTGTTCTCCATTTGGCTGGCAGACACACAGACTGGTCCTGGCATAATTATCGGGATAACTGACTGACTAATCAAGGTGTATGCCGTACAAAGGGCGGCGTACAGCCTGTTGGTGGCAATTGTGATGGGTCTGCCTGCCTGCCTGCCGTATGCCAAATATTCCTAATTGAGTGTGTGCCATGGATGGGCTGGATGGGGGTGGCTTAAGCTTAAACCCGATCTGGACAGAGGTCGTTAGGAACAGCTGTTGCTCGGAGTCATAAATTCGGTGGCAATTCATGCAGTTTATCTAACTAGGATTACGCCAATTAATTAATCAGAGGAAATTCTATCTGCGTGTGGTCGCTATGGAGGAGTAAAGTGCCCTCCCAACCCCACCGGCAAGCCATTTCCGCCATGACCCACCAAAACCTTTTCCACTTGGCCTTGGCATGTCCCCGGCAAATACAGTATGTTTTGGCCGCCCAAAAACTGACTTGACTTCACTTCTTATTGGCGGCTTCGCTGTCTTTCCGCCTGGTTTCTGCCTGGAAGTTAACGGCTTTCGTCGCTCTGTTTACTGTTGTATGTTTTGTGGCTGGCTTGCTTCTGGGCTCAAACTTTTGCGCCGCTGTCCTCTCGCTCCCGCTCTGGCTCTTGCTTGGAGCTGAGAGGTGAGCTTCCCCCGAACTTCTTAGAGGATTTCCCAGGGAAAAGGGATTCCTGAAAGCGTTTCGAAACAGCTTTCCTATTAATTATTGCTCAAAGTACTCGAGGCGAGACCGAGTTACTCGTTCTGGCGATGACAAGTACATGAGGTCGCAAGCAGACAGTTCCAGCTCCAATACTTCATGCAGTGTTGTATTTTCCATTTCGAGTTCTTTTCATCGAACTCTCTCAACTGATACTTGCTTGAAATTTACTTTCACCAATGGAATTTCCTTGCAGCCAGCATCCAGGATGAGTTGAGTTTGAAATTCATTTTCATTATAGTATTTCTGCTCCTGGCACAACAAATAGATTGGGTTTTTTATGTACGAATACTAAGCTATGCCACCCCACCCCCACTACCCCTCCTACGATCGTCTTTCAGCTATGTTATGGCCAAGTTAATTGCTTTTTGTTGCTGCTAATATTGTTGTTGTCGTTGTTGTGTTCTTTTGTTTCCCGCTTTCTTTTGCCTGTCTTCCTTTGCCGTTCCTTGCCCTTCCTTGCCGTTCTCCAGTTGCCATTCATTTTTCACTCGCCAGATAGAAAATCATTCGCTTCTTTTTTCGTTTTGCACTCGCGAGCAGAAAAGAAGGCAAACACAAGCAAACGGGCAAAAATTTCATATAGTTGATTGCATTGTCTGCCGGGAAGATGCCTAGGGCGGGGCGGGGCGGGACGGGCCACTACAGGCCACTCCCCAGAGATGGGGCACTGCAGCGGGGGCCGTGTCTGTGAAAGCAGAAGAAAGCCCTTTCCTTTAGTTGCTTCCCTTCGCGATAATCGGCTGTATCGGGGGCGCACTGTGGCTGCATGAAATGCTGATATCCTCCGCTCAATATTGTCGGTAAATAATGCGTTCGCTTGTTAGGAGCAGCTGCCGACAGGCCATATCCCCGGCTAATAATAAGGGAATCACCATCACCCAGCACTGGCCACTAATCAATCTCGCATTTCTCTATTCTACTATTGCAGCAGCAGCAGCAGCAAGGCCACCACCACCACCACCACCACTACCAATAGGGACAGGAAGAGGACCATGTGACGCCGGGTGGCACGCATAAAGTATGGAAAACATATCAAAACATTTGCGATTCAGCTGGTTCAGGCTTCCACTAATAGGCTGACGACCAGCAGCAGCAGCAGCAGCAGCAGGAGCAGCAGAAGTAGCAGCAGTAGCAAGAGCAGCAACAGCAACAGTAGGGATAGGAAATTGCCAGGCTAAGAGGGGTACAGGCACTGGCACTGGCAGTGGCAGTGGCACAAAAGCCAACATGAGAGGACATTCGAAACCGAATGGGGCAGCTGCTGACCGCAGTGGCCGCCGCATCGTGGACAGCGACAACAGCCATGTCCAGGGCCCAAACCAGGACCATGGCAGGACCATTCTGTTATTTGTGCTGACAGCGCTGACACTAACGAGCTTAATAACGCCCACAGAGCAGTTGACAGTGGCGCCAAATGGAACCACACAGCAGCAGCAGCAGCAGCAACAGCAGCAGCAACAACTGCAACAGCAACAACTGCAACAGCAACAACTGCAACAACTGCAACAGCTGCAACAACTAGAACAGCAATTGCAACTGGAGCTGGACTACAAGCACATGAATGGCAATCTGGTGGCAGCAGTTGAATTCAATGGAACGCTTGCCCTGGGACGGCCACCGGCGCCGCCCCACCAGTACCGGAATGGGAGCGGGCTCTATCCGGGCGCCGACTGCGGCAAGAGCAGCAACCACAGCAGCAGCAACTTCATCCTGAAGCTCATCGCGATGATACTGTACGCAATGGTGTGCATCGTGGGGCTGTTCGGGAACACCCTCGTCATCTACGTGGTGATGCGGTTCTCCAAGATGCAGACGGTGACCAACATCTACATCCTGAACCTGGCCATTGCCGACGAGTTCTTCCTGATCGGCATACCCTTCCTGATCTACACGATGCAGGTGGGCAACTGGTCCTTCGGGGACTACATGTGCAAGGCGTACATGGTGAGCAGCTCGATCACGTCGTTCACCTCGTCGATCTTCCTGCTGATCATGTCCGCGGACCGTTACATTGCCGTCTGCCATCCGATATCGTCGCCCCGCTACCGCACCCCGTTCGTGTCGAAGCTGGTGTCGGCCTTCGCCTGGATGACCTCCGTGCTGCTGATGCTGCCGGTGATCCTGTTCGCCAGCACCGTGCCAGCTGAGAACGGACTGCTGACCTGCAACATCGAGTGGCCCGACACCCAGAACCTGGACTCGGACTCCACGTTCATTCTGTACTCCCTGGTGCTGGGCTTCGCCACGCCGCTGACCTTCATCCTGGTCTTCTACTGCCTGGTCATCCGGAAGCTGCACACGGTGGGGCCCAAGCACAAGAGCAAGGAGAAGAAGCGCTCCCACAGGAAGGTCACCAAGCTGGTGCTGACCGTCATCACCGTGTACATCATGTGCTGGCTGCCCCACTGGATCTCCCAGGTGGCCCTGATCAACTCGGTCCCCAATCCGTGCGGCGCCTCGCGCCTGGAGCTGGCAGTCTTCCTGGTCTGCGGCTGCCTCAGCTACTCCAACTCGGCCATGAACCCCATCCTGTACGCCTTCCTCAGCGACAACTTCAAGAAGAGCTTCATGAAGGCCTGCACATGTGCGGCCCGCAAGGACGTCAACGCCCAGCTGCAGCTGGAGAACAGCTTCTTCCCGAAGTTCGGCAAGGGCCGGCAGTCGGAGCGGCTCATCGGTGGCGGCAACAAGGGGGCCAAGACCGGTGGCACGGCCAAGAAGAGGGCTGCCCTGGCAGCAGCGAGAAACAACAATGCCCCGATGGCCACCACCACCACGACCACGACTACGGCGGGCACGGATGCCGTGACCTCTGTGCAGCCAGCAGTTCACTATGCCCCCGCCGAGCTGCCAGCCCCGTCCGGCAGCTGCAGCAGCAGCAGCGGCAATCCAGCCACCCTCCTGGTGGTCAACGCCGAGACCAACAACTGTAAGCCGCCCGTGCTGCACACGGACTTATAAGAGCGGGCCCAGGCCCAGGCTATGCCGCTGGAGACGGTTGTGTTTATAGCCAGAAGATGAGGGCAGGCCGACATCGGAGTGGGAGTGGAAGTGGGAGTGAAAGGGGGAGTGGAAGTGCAAGTGGAGCTGGAACTCGATCGAAAGCTGACAATGCAATCGGAGATCCTGCTTTAGGTTAAGCGTTCGTTCTCTCCATGGATATTGATATTTTACATTGATAGAGCAAAACGAGGCGAAAGCGAAAGTTCGATTAAGCCAGAGAAAGAGTATCTCAGTCCGAACTATGTATCTACTTTCTAGGGGATTACATATACATATGTATGTATGTCGCACTCGCAGTCGCATCGGTTTGCCAATCAGATAAGTTTTGCATTAATGGGGATACTTTTAATGTCGTTTTCCAATTCACATACTCTGCTAGAATAAGGTTGAAAATCTCTACAAATAAGCTGATAGAGAGAGAGAGACGTGTGGGGGGCTGGTTGTGGAGAAAGTGAAATAGAGAAGTAGAGAATAGAGAGGACAAGCATGGAGCATAACCAGTTTTGAGTGTTAGTTCAGTAAGGCAACGACGATTTGATCTTAGATTTCAAGGAAAGACTTTGAAACACGAAAGGATCGACGCTGAAAAAAGCCAAAACAAACCCAAAGAGAGCCCAAAGAATTCCAGAATGGCAACCACAATTCCATTGGAAATAAAACGAACAAAGTATTCGCTGAAACAAGAAATAAAATACAAATAAAAACACAAATAAAATACAAATAAAAATAATATATGTATAACGAAGAAAGTCTTTTTTCAATTCGAATTAAATTGTAATGTGATTGTAAAATAAAACGAAAATGGGGAAATGGAAATGGTAGTAGAAATGGTAGTGGAAATGGTATTGGCAATGGAAAAGAGGGGGAAAAGCGAACAATGTGAAAAATGTTGCATTACAATTCATGACGATAATCTCTAATGAAGCCTAATTAACCGAGTGCATTTTAATTAACATTGGAACTTAATGTTTTTGTGAGCGAGCGGCTTCTGGTGTTGACTCAATGGCGCTTTCAATAATCGACTTAAATGAATACTAAATGAATACACACGAAATGAACTAAAATACAGTTACAAATACAGTATGGAATCAATTGATTGCCACCCCAAAACAATGTTTGTCTTTCTTGAATGTTTAAAAAAAAAACACATAACAAAATACAATATAATAATACGAAAACCTATGCCAGAATTTATCATTGACTTGGATATTGTTGAAATAATCTTTGGGCAGCATTGTTGTACCCCCCGCCCCCCTCTCCCAATGTACACGAGTATTTGTACTTTTGAAAATACAAAAAAAGAAAACCTAGGCTAATCAGTGTTTACTATAAATTATGATACATATACATACATATACTACCTACCTTTATTAAATGTCCACAAAAAAAAACTACAGGTAAAAAGAAAAATGTAAAAAAAAGATACATACATACATATGCATACATATATGTGGATGTGTGGTAATTTTTTTCAATTTTAAGTGTAACTTAATTGAAGGCAAAAAATTAAATGTTGCTAAAAATACATTAGGTGGAATTTGAGTGCTTCAAAAAAAAAGAAATGATCGAATAAAATAAACATAATTTTAAATGAATTATCGCAACTCAATTGGGGTTTTTTTTTTGTGTGTTCGTTCATGTGAAATGATTTCGCATTTTCCACTTAGGACTCATCAATGCCTCGGCTCTGGGAGGACCAGTTGACCACTGAGAAGAGCTGGGCAGCCCATTCAGGATCCATAGACGACAGGATGAACAAGGAAACTCTTTTCTGCTTGGCCAGGCCACAGAATGTCCAGCATTGAAGTCTTAAGACCGCAGTGGATGGAAAGCATTGGACAGGAAAATGCAAGGGACAAACATAAGAACACATAATGAAAGCCAAAAACAAGGTGCAATAATATTTGGGGAAGGGGAAGGGTAACACTGCCAAGAAATGCCAGTTTCAGACACTAAGGGAGGCTATGGCTATGGCTGTGGCTATTACCCTGAGGACAATGACATTCCGGACAGATTGTAAATCCAGTTGACCAACCAAATTGAGAACTCACAAAAACAAAGACAGAGTCAAAAAAAGGGAGAGAGAGACAGAAACAAGGAAAAGTGCTAATGCAGTTTGTCCTACTCGATTTCACTCGCACTCAAGGATTGCAGTGTGCGGGGCATATTGATTATGGGCATCGCTCCTGCATGCTGATGCACTCCGCCATATGCCAAGGGGAACTTTGAGAGTTTTAATAGGAAACTGCGGACGAGGACGACGGGGACATGACATACATCCCATCCCATTCCATCCCATTCCATCCCTCTCCATCTCCATCAAGTTGAAGTTTAAGGTCAGGGCAGATCAGAGCAGAGCAGAGAAGGCACTTAGAAGTCCGTGTACGTGTGCAAGATGGGCCAGACCAGACCAGGCCAGGCCAGAACAGAACTGAACAGACCGAACCAGACCAGGCCAGGCGGACAACTTATAGCCATATTGATGGAAAAAACTCAGCTGTCAGTTGAATTATGAATACGGTTCGGGGCAAGGCTGCTGCCCCTGCCCCTGCCCCTGCCACAGCACCTGCGTCTCCACCTCCACCTTCTGTGTTCCAGCGCTCTCTGGAAATTTTCAAAGTCAAACGAGAAACAGATATACGAGCACACGAATATGTGTCTGAGCGGCCCAAAGCGACTTCAAAGCGCCGCCCCACTAGTCTGTGGGTATTTTGACCTAATTTATTTCTGGCTATACGAGAAATCAAATTAATGCTTCGCACTTCATAAATCGGCCAATGAAAATGAACAGATAAAAAGGCAACGGCCCGCCCAGCCGCAGTTCGTTCAGCTACGTTCAGCTTCTTTCGAAACTAAAAATACATTCGAGTCGCTTTATAAATACATTAGCACCTCAATACGACGGATAATGATACACAAAATAAACCAACAAAAATAGGAGAAGATTTAGCCAAAGATTTAGCCAAATTGGAGGAGACTCCACAGCTGTTCAGGTAATATAATTAAATGGAAAATAAAGAATACATTAAATGGGAATATACATACAAGTAAATGGCATTCGAAATGTTGGGGGACTATAAAACATGCCTGATACATATTTTATTCAATCGTTACTGATAATCTCTGTTGCGCAGATCCTCTACATTCGAATCGCTGCAGTCAGCATTTCTGACTATCTGTATTGATAATATTTGAACCCCTCTGTGTGACCCGGCATGGCGTCGATAAGAACGAGATTTAAACGGTATAGCAAAGCCATCTTTGCATGCATTTCGCTCGATTGGCGATCAGTTTGTTTGCACACTTTGCTCGGTAACGATGAAGGTTTTTTCTGTTCTTCTGCTTGTGGCAGGATACTCTGCCGCACAGCTGCACGAACACAACACAGTCGAAGGGAACTCCATTGACTACTGTGGGCCAGAGTGCTTTGAGCAGCTGAAGCCCCTGCTCTACCATGTAGTGGATATAAAGCAACGCGGCCAGGAGTATGGGGCCCAGATCGAACTACTGAACAAGCAAGTAGTGGAGCTTCGCGGTGTTGTGGAATTGTTGCGCAATGAGATCGTGGAGATTAAGAGGCTCCCCCATCCAATTGGAGGAGATTCCACTTCCAGCACTCCCGCAACACTCACAGCAGCCACGAATGCCTCGCTGCCCACCAGGTGTGCATCGTACGAGGAGTCCGGAATTCACCAAATACAAGTTCCCGGCACGGAACCGTTCCCTGTGTACTGCGAAGTGGAGAATGTGAACGAACCTGCCTGGATAGTCGTGTTGAGACGCCAGAAGGGAGACCAGCTGGACTTTCAGAGGGACTGGGCAAGCTATCGCACTGGCTTCGGCAACCTGTCCGAGGATCACTTTTTGGGCCTCGAGAAGCTGTACAGCCTGACCAGGTCCGTGCCATACGAGCTGCTCGTAAAGCTCACGGACTTCAACGACAACGAACGATACGCTCTGTACACTAATCTGCGGATTGGAAACGAGGAGGAGAACTACAAGCTAAAGTCGCTGGGTGGCTACTCGGGAAATGCCGGGGAGGCAATGAGCTACCATCTGGGCAATGAGTTTTCCACCCAAGATATGGACAACGATGGATGGGGCGCAGGCGAGTGTACCACTTTCTATCGGGGCGCCTGGTGGTATGGCTGGGACGCCAATAGGTGAGAGTTTTCGCACTTGAATCTCCATTGCCCAATGGCTATCCTCACTCCCATCTTCTATTCGCAGCAATCTGATGGGCCAGTACTATAATTACGAGAAAAACGACTGGACCAGCATCTGGTGGTTCACCTGGAAGGGTTATTCTGCGCTGAAGTCGGTCCAAATGATGATTCGTCCGAGCTACACTTTGGTGCAGGACTAACAGAGTGATTGCCAAAGAAACGAATAAAACGAAAGGCTTTGCTCATGCTGAAACCTTCTATGTCAGCGTTGAACAATTCTGAGCAATCCATAATTTCGCCACCCCACCCCCTCCCCATTGACGCTTGCAGTTTTTGAAGTGGTAGGAGGGAGGGCAGCAGCAGCAGCAGCAACCAAGGAGGATATGGCGCAAATTTCGCCACCAAATTGAAAAGTTCTTGAGCATTCCGTGCCACTTCCTCCTGCATTGGTGTTGGCTGTGGCTTTCGGTTTATATTCGTATTTTTTGTTTGATGATTTTTCCATTTTACCACGATTCCGATTCTCGGCTGGGCAAATTGAAAGTTTTTCGCCAACAATTTTTGTTTTGCGGCCACTCGAGCGTTTGGCATTTCTGCATGCGGAACTATAAACTATTTCCATAGAGTCCTTATCGCTGCCTCCTGCTGCTGCTCCTGCTTCTGCCTCGGCTCCTGCTTGTGGCTCCTGCTCGTGGCTATAGCAAATTGCTCAAAAGTCGAAAGTCGTTGAGTCGGACAGTACATTTTTAAGGAGTTGTTCCTCCAGTTTGCTCGCAGCCCAGTAATTGGGGCACAAAAAGCGCTTTCCTTCCGAATCTTTGGCTTCGATTAGGGGCCACAACGTAGCCGAATTCAGTGGCTTGCAGAAACAAATTTGATAAGCCATTCGAGGGGATTAAAGCGGATGGGTATGGGGATGTGGGATGTGGGATGGGTATGGGGCCACCGAGTGATTGATGATTGAGTCAGCACACAAGAAAGTATTGACAGCCTTGGATACAAAATACATTGTGCATAAAGGGAACCAATTTGCGATGGTTTCTGGATGCTCTTTAGTGAGGAATTCAAGAGAAGCCATCACAGAATGCTTTAAGCTAGATATTTTGAATGGGGCTGGATGGAACCCTCCAAGATGCATATGTATCTGATTCTGACAGTTATCCTACCTGGCAGTTGTTATTCTAGCCAGTTTACCCCTCATTGGAAGTGTATTTTAGGAGCCCGCACCGAAAGACGACAAACACGCAGCGGGCATAAAAGTCAAACTCGAATCGATCAACATTTTTGTAGCATTTTTCTCAGATGATGATGATGATGATGATGAGGAGGAGGAGCCCCCATGGTCAGGCAGCTTCCGTAAACAGCGCCACATGCCACCAGAGGAGCTTCCTACTTCTGGACTCTTTGGCCATAAAAACGCTTGAAATATGCTGTTTCTGCTCTCATATACATATTGGATATATGGATGGAGGCGCTATGGCGCTATGACTCTATGGCGCTATATTCCTATGACCTGCTTTTGGGCGTCCCATAAGAATGAGAGGGAAACACAAAACGTTGCGAACGTCCAAGGACGAGTAAATAACTAGCCAGGGGGCTGCCAGAGGGTTGCCGGCACTGTCTCCACTTCCAGTGGCTCGGACTGGCCATCAATTATATCAAGTGGGAGCTGCCGCCGCTGCCTGCTGCCTGCTGGCTGTTGGCCGGTACAAATTGAAGGCGTAAATTAGCCCCCGCCCCCGGCAAGTGTCAGAGGACCTCAGCCCGAGTGGGCAGCCCCTTCTCCGAACCGGTTTCTCTCCCTCTCTCTCTCACTCTTTGTCTCCGAGTGGGTGTCAATTGTGCTTATTGAAAAATATGGCACGCTGCAGGGACTTGTAATAGGCTTTAAGGACACCCGACACGGTGCCTCTTTAAGTTGGCCAATTTCCGTCTCCGTCAAGGCTAAGCCGTAAAAGCCAAACCGCTATCCAGAAATCGCTTCTCGTCTCGAATTTCAACGCATCCTGAGATAGCATCTTAATTACCCATCCACACACGCACACAACCCGCACCCACACCCACACCCACACACACACACAAACACATACACCCATACAGAAGGAAAAGGAAGAGAGACTGAAGGGAATGTCAATGACCTCCTGGTCGGGACAACGATAGCCCGACAATGGTCAGCTCCGCAATATTACCAACGCAAACTGCTGTGGGCGCTCACACAGTCGCCCATCAATGGGTGTGCACGTTGGCCGAGGGGTATGCCATCTTCATGGAGCGGTATGTAACCCACCCATTTTGTGGATCGATTCGAGGGGGTTACTTTAGAGTTACTTGATTCTGAATTGTATACCCCTTTCGGGCGGTCTATGGACGATCTTCAGGGTAGAGCTGATTCGTAACCAATCCCACCCCCAATCCTGTTTCTGTTCCTTTTTCGTTCTTTGCTTTTTTAAGGCGACAAAACAATAACAATTTCCTGTTAACGTAAACTTTTTGGGCTCACACTTCCGCTTCCTCCTGCACATTGTTGCCGTTACCAGAAGCAGCAGGGGCACATTAATTACAAAAAGCACACACCAGGAGGCAAATACACAGAGAAAGAGAGAGAGAGAGAAAGAGAGAGAGAGAGAGAGCGAGAGGGACAGGACTCACCTGAAAATGAACCAGGACAAACCTGGACAAACATTTGTGGATATTAGTCGCCTACTTTTGGGCTCAGCCGCAGCAGGGTGTCCGGTACTTGCCCTGGTCCTACCCGGACCCACCCCTCCACTCAACTCCACTCCACTCCACTATCCTCGTCCACTCTGGTCTGCATTTCGGAGTGTAATTTGAGTTTGTGGTGTTTGTCCCGCTTTTATTTATGTTTATTCTGTGCGGCCATAGTTATTTATGCCCCCTCATCTGCTCCTCTCTGCCACCGCTCCTCTCCTCGACTCCCTGTGGCATTCTTTCTTTTGGCCTCCTTGGGGCTATTTTTTCTTCCTTTTTTCCTGTGACAACTGACGAGCATTTCATTTGCTGGCCATAATGGTGCGCTAAAGGTCTTGGTCAGGGACCACAAAGATTTGTCAACGTTTTGCACAGAGCAAAAACTCTGCAAAAAAAGCGGCACGTGTTTTCCCCTCCTTTTATTAAAACAGATGAACCTTCCCGAAGGTGTTGCCATTTCAGATTGGTGTGAAAAACGTGTTCCTTCGATCATTTCGAGGGAGGGAAAGAAAGCCTCTACGCACCTTCGAGGATCTGTAAAGTAATAGAATATTTCATTAGTGGTCAGGCTCAGCTCTCGTAACTACAAGTTTTCCTCATCCCTGTATGTTTTTTTTGGTTCTCTAAATTTTAAATTAAAAGCAATTCCCAACGGGGCAAAGGATCCATCCGAATGATGTATCCAGAAGATGAAGGTGAGGTGAGGCCTCTCATTTTGACATGGCCGAAATGGCGAGCCGGAAAAGAAAAATATTCAAAAATAAATGGAATCCCCTATTGTCAATGGGCAGAAGGCGAGACCGAGACCGAGACCCGAGAATGGGAGCAACGACCAGCCCGGACCAGCCTGGATGATGAGCCATACTCTCCGGCTTGGCCATTAGTCATTATTGACACATTCTTTCCGCCTTTTTGCAGCACCCAAAGCTGCTCTGCTGCCAAGCTGCCGCCGCAGGCTCAGAGTCGTATTCGCCTTTGCTGTTTGGATGTTGAATGTTGTTTTTGTTGTTGTTTTTCGTCGTACTTTCTCTCGCTGTTTTGTTTGCTGTTTGTTCTGCACAGCAAATCGAAAAGAAAGTCAGACGTGTTGTCCGTGTTGCTCCTAAGTGATATTTCCGCTTCGGTTAACATATTGTTAACGTTTTTGTTTTTGTTCTTATATTTGTTTTTATTTTTGGTACTTCCTCCTCCTCCATAGTTCCGGGGATATCCTTGGGCCTCAGGCAGGGGTAGATGCGATTGATGGAAGGGAATGTGACATCAACCTTGGGAGATGAGATGAAGCAATGCCTTGTTCCCACTTTAAATTCCTACATAAATTCTACACAGTTTTTCTATTAGGAAAATATCTCTCTGAGGCGAGTCCCTGGCTGCCCCCGAACCACCGCAAGCCCCAAAGTATTCCGGCATTTTGCTTGTCTCGGATATGGCCGACATCGGCATCGGATGTGCCCGGCGTCAGACAAAGCTAAGACGGAGGCTAAAACCAACGCCGGACGCGAGCCGACAGCTTGCCAATGGCTACACAGGGCCAAGGGGGCCACGGGGACAGAGGATAGGGGCCCTGCCCTGTCTGGATTACAGGTCAATGATGTATGTTGTTAATTTGCCAAACAACAGAAAAGCAGCAGCAGCCAAAAGCCACAGAATGGACAGAGCCAGGAGGTGGAGGTGGAGGTGGAGATACGAGACTTTTCTTTGGCTTCTTTGTTCCTGCGGTCAAGCCTTTTGATGTTTAATTTACAGGCTGCACAGCGAACCGTAGAAGGAGTGCTCTTAATGAAGCGAAACGGAGTGGGGCAGGAAGATGCGACTTCTCGTAGATTGCTCGAGTGGAAGGATACATTTGGTATACATTCGGGCTATTCAGGGGTCCTACCTATGGGAAAGTGTATAGGACTGAAAGCTGGTTGGGTTAGTTTGAACTATAACTCTGTATTCATGTCTTAGTGTTTGCAATGTCCGCTCCGCTGGGCTCCTAGATCACGAGGTGTGATTCCTTTCTGCCAGAACGAGTCGCGTATGGTGAAGGCATCGATGGTGATTGTCAGATGCTTGGTGTACACCTGTGCGAAGCACTTGCTGCCCGAGATGTACTTGAAGAACTTGTCGCACATGCCTTCGGTGACCTGAGCGGGTCCGGTGCCGTGCAGCTTGGTCTGCACCTGATCCCCCGACTCGGGCTGGTAGCTGTAGAGGGCGCGGTACTGTTGGCCCGCATGGCGGAAGAGCACCAGGAAGTGTGTCGCCGACGAGCGCGCCATCTTCTCGATCAGCTTCTCCTTGGCCTCCCGGTGGACGGGGCCCGGGAAGATGCAGAACTCGATGGCGTTCAGTATGATGCCGCGATTCGATTTGGTCGCTGGTTGCTTGTAGAGCCTTGGAGCGGCTTGATGCGACCCGCCTGTGTCGGACGCGTCGTTCCGTGGCGTTGGCTGCTGCCGGAATCGCAGAGTCGCTGCTGAAGTTGAGTGATAAGGGGTCTTACGCTCTGGCTCGGCTGTGTTGATGGCCTTCTTGAGTCTGTGCTGGGCCAGTATGGCCGCTCGTCGCGCCACTTGCACTTCTCTTTTTCGTGCGCGCTCCTGCTCCTCTTGATCCCGTTGTTGCTTCAGCAGGGCGTGGATCGGCATGCGTGCGATGACCGCCTCCTGCTGCTGCTGACGTCGCTGCAGATACAGGAACAGCTGCCTCTCCTTCCGCTGCAGCCGCTCCATTTCATCCACAGAACAGACTCCGGATGTGTGGGGGTGTTGGGTCTGTATTTTTTTGCTAATACTAGACTTTGTTACGTGTTGATCTCAACAGCTCTGAACTGAGAGTGACGAAATCTCATGGCATGACAACGGACTGCTCTCCTCCTGAGATTCTCTATATTTTGCTTTTCAATCGAAAACCTTCTCTTACATTTAAATAACCATTTTAAAGGGGTTCACCATTCAGGAAATTCAATTAAATTCTGTGCATGTTCTTAAAGTTTTTCTCGGCTAACGAAAACTGTTACTGCATTTCGTTGCGGCATTCCAGTGACTGTGACTGTGACTGAGATCCGTATGGAGATCTAAAATAAATACCAGCCCGAAAAGGCTTTGGCCCAGCAAAAAGGAAGCCAAATTCCAGCCAATTTGAAAACAAAATCAAAGGAAAACAAACACAAAAGAAGCCGCCGAGTAAACACAGAACTACGGAAAAACAAAAGTGTTGTAAAGTAAACCAAAATAAATTCCAGCACAGCTGCCCAGTCGAAGGGGGGAGAAAGGAGCCCCAAGGGGGCAAAATTTCAGTGGGGTGGGGGGGGAGTGGGAGTTTGCCACGGTCAGCTGGCTCTCCCGCCTTAAGAGAGCATCGTTTCGATGGAGATATTTCACGTAATTAAATGTACATCTGGCAATGTCGAAATAATAATTAAGCTGACAGCATAATGAGTCCTGTCCCTGTCCTTGTCCTTGTCCTTGTCCCTGCCCTTGCCCCTTGCCAAATCTCGGCTCCATTGTTACCTGCCCAAATGGAAATTGATTGAGGCGCGGGGAGAGCGGGGAGCGGGCAGCGGAGAGCGGAGACAGCGACTGTGTCTGAGGTGCAACTAATTGAATTTTCCATTGACAGACGCAAAATTAGAAAACAGAAACTGAGAAACTGCGAAATTGAGAAAATTCGTAACTGGAAAAGGGTCGAGATGGAGGGGGAGGTGGAGGTGGAGGCGTCAAAGTGCGAAGGGCCGCAGGCAGAGATTCGTTTGATTGCTTCGGTCAGCAATTGACTTTCAGGGCAGAGAAGGAGGAGGAGGAGAAGAGGACAGACTCCTTAAAGGATGACACTCAAGAGGGAGGCAATAGGGAGACCTC
This sequence comes from Drosophila azteca, assembly GCA_005876895.1. NCBI lineage: Eukaryota > Metazoa > Arthropoda > Insecta > Diptera > Drosophilidae > Drosophila > Drosophila azteca. The sequence goes on from VCKU01000016.1 coordinate 1,178,744, forward strand.
CAGTCACTTGGCTTTAAGGTTGGTGCAAACATTGAAGAATTAGTTATTCCATTGCCCCTGAGAATGCATACATTTCCATATGAATTAATTAGTAAATAATTGGAATACTTACCACCAAGCGACTCATTGCCTTTTCTGGAATGTAAAACCCATTTCAATATTCATTTCGCCTGGCATCGCATCCCAAAGAAACCAAAAGAGAAACCCCGTAATTGAAATGTTATGTGGCATCTGCCCCACAGCACAGCACAGCACACAGCACGGCACAGCATGAAATGGGTTTTCATTTCATTCCAATCCCGTTGTCGATTGTCGAAATATTCCTGATTGAAGATTTCTGATTGCAGACTGCAATGGAGATAATGTTATCTGCACTTGCCATGCATCTGCTATCTGCTATCTGCTGTCCCATATCAGATTTCGGTGATTTGAAGGCTGCCCACAAATATGAATCGAAATAAATTTCTGGTTCGTTCTCTGATGACTGCCTGACTGCCTGACTGTCTGACTGCCTGATGGGGACATGCTTCAAGTGGTCCTGAGAGCTCAAGTGGGGGCAGGACCCAGGACACAAAACCCAGGAGCAGGAACAATAACTAGAGGAATCAAATGCAAATACCACACATTCGAACACATGCGAGTATTTCTTATGGCAACGTAGCCAGAATAAATGAATGAATGAATGAATGAATGAATGGACTGGTTAAATATTTGATATTGGGTCTGAGATACTCTCAAGGAGAACCGATGATACTCACTCGCTCAGAAGGAGAACTCCAGGGTGCCAGGCAGGGTCTGTCTGCCTTTGGCATCAGCATCAGCACATTTCCCACTCGAATAAAAGGTAAACATTTTTGAATTAAATCTGCAACATACAAAAAACAAAAACCACACAGGAAAAAGACAGGAATATGGCAGAGGAATATGCTTTTCTGCTTCTCTGCTTCTCTGCTTCTGTGCTGCTCTGCTTTTCTGCTTCTGTTGCTTGCTGTTTGAGTGCTAATGAGCTTTTGGCTTTATTGAATCAACAGAGAGAGAGAGGGCGGGAAGGAGAGAGAAACAACTGTCAGTTGAGAAACTAAAACCCCCCCACAACTGTGTGCATCCAGTCGGCACGGAACAGCTTTATTATTAGTTTTTTTGCCAACAGTTATGGCTCTTAAATGGATGGGGAGGGTGGAAAACTGCATAGGGGCGGTGTGGTAGAAGGAGTGGCACTCGCACTGACACTGCCACTGACACTGACACTGGTAGCATCTAAATATCTATTCATTGTGTTGACAAACATTTGCTGGACGTCATGGACAACGAACGACGGACACTTTTAAAAATTAATTGAAAATAAATAGACCGCCGAGTGGGCAATGGAGAGTGCATGTTGCATGCTGCATGCTGCATGCTGCACATGGAAATGTTTACGAGGTCAATTTAATGGCCAGAGATGGCTGCAAATAAAGTCAACAACGGGTTGAATTTGAGTGATTTTTCCGCAACCATTTTCGCTTCAATATCTCAATGGCAAAATAAATCCAGCTTTCTAAAGCAGAACTACTTAAGCCAAAGTAAAGCCATATTAAATTCCCTTGAAGCGTACAGCAAAACTACCATAAAACGGACACACATTTGAGGGCCGATCCCTGGATTTCATTTTATAGAGCAGCGGGAGAGACAAGGCGACAACGTCCCATAACAAAGCAGACCACACAAGCCAATTTGTGGCCTAAACTCTGCTGCCAGTGACAAGAGTCACAGTCACGCCTCCTAGTCACCATCACCATCACCGCCGACCGTCGACCGTCGACCATAGACCATCGACCAGTGGCACGGGCAGGAGAGAGACCAACCTTCCACCTTCGCTCCTGCCATCTGCCATCTGCCACCTGCCACCTGCCACCTGACACTTCACGTGCTCCGTAAATTTGTGGCAACTTCAACTCATTAAAAGTGGAGAGCTGCTGGGCAAAAGTTGCGTCAACCCGCAGCACGTTTTATGTAGATATTTTTTGTGTGGACAATTCGCCCAATGCGAAATGCAATTAGGAATCACCCGAACACGAGTACGTACATATGTACATATATCTGTGTGGCACAGCATCCTTCCTGCCCCGCCACAGCGTCCCGTTCCGTTCCCGTTGGCATAAATTAGCAGACGGGTGGGGGGCAAGCAGTATAACAATAACAATTACACACCGAAAAGTTGTTCACTAAAATTAAACATTAAATTTGATGGCAGCAAGCGGCGGCAACTTTTTAATTGTCTCTGATACTTGAAGCAACAGCAACAGCGGCGGCAGCAACCACAATACCTGACAAACAAGGTGAGCGGCGCTCTCCAGTGCTGCCCCCAAAAGTTGCACAATCGAGCAGAAGGAGTTGTGTGTGTGTGTGCCACAGTATTTGGGGTGACACTCGTCAATGCCATACTTTGTGGTTATCGTGTGGGGTCTTGGGGTTTGATAACATTCATAATCATTCCAGATATACATATATACATACATACATATATCGATGCTTCTGTTAGCCCTTGAACACGTGCTGTTCCTGCAGTGAGTCAACCCTGAGATAAATATAAACTTAATCTGCCCTTACATCTTGTTCAGCCCTTGTCCCATCAGTCAGTCACATGCACAACATTTTGCTTTTTAAGTTTTATTATAATGAAATTTAAGTCAAGTGGCTCCCGACCTGACATTGATAGACAGTTGGCCGCGTCGCACCCGGACACGGACACGGACCTAGACCAGGACCCAGGGCAAAAGGGAGACTGAGAGAGAGAGGCGGAAAGTACAAGGATAAGGAGACATCTGCCCCCAGCTGTTGCTGTTGCTGTTGCTGCTCCAATGATGTTGCTGCAGTTGTCGAGCCATGTAAAATGTGCATGGGTGCAGTCTGGAGGTCTGGAGGTCTGACAAGCCGCCGGGTTCAGGGCCCTCAACCTGTCAGAGTGGAGCCACCCAAAGTGGCATAAGTAAACGCTTCCAACGCGTGGCAGACAACTTGTTTATGGTTGCTGCAAAATGGCTGCCTATTCAAGGGCTCGTTTATTAATTAAGTACTTGGCTAATGGCTTGGCTCTCTCTGTGCTCGGTGAACCGAAAGGGGAAAACGACTTGACTCCAACGGCACGTGTATCGCTGTCTGTATGGTCTAGACTCTAGACTCGAGTCCAGATGGGGGAAACACGCCGAAGATATTCAGCATTCAGCATTCAACACAGACAGACACAGACCATAAGCAGATACTTAAGTGCAGATACTTCCATGTAGTATTTGTTTAAGCCATCGCTGAGTCCACATTAAATTTTGCAAAAATCTCAATAAATAATTACATTTTATGTACATTTACTTGGGGGCACTGCCGTTACATGTTACTGCTAATTAAAGTTATTGTTTCGCTTCTTTTTTGCTTGGTTGCCATGAATAATTCTACAGAGATGAGCCGCGCCCTCGTCGACATGACGGGCGGGATTTACTTTGAACGCTCATTAACCATTTTTTGGGTGCCTCCCTCGGAGGAGCTGTTGTGTCGTCGTGTCTCGCTCTGGCGTCTAGACCAATTAATAATATTCCGTGTCAAGTGGAAAATTAGACAAAGCACCGCCGGAATATCCACACCACACCACACCACCATACCGATCCAAACCAAACCCAGTGATTTCTCTCTCGCATTTGTTTCATTTGAAAACTGAGCCAAACACCAAAAGCAAAAACCAAAAACCAAACACCAAACACCAAAAACCTTCTTTGTGTGTCGCGGCCCAAAACTGAGATTAATACGGAGATTACGGCCAAGTCGGAGACTCGTTATAATTAGTGGGAGCCAAGCCAAAATTGAGCTGTCATGAGTGCAGGCGCTAAGGCGAGACCTTGAGATGGGTTCGCCTCGGTTCGAGCCACATTCCGAGTCAAGGTCTGGGTCTGGGTCATCCCAAAGTCCGTTCGTTCGTTCGTTCGTTCGTTCGTTCGTGGCCCCACAAATTGATTTGACCAAAATGTTGGCTCGGCAATCCAATAGTTGCGGCAATTGAGTAACAATTTCTGGGCCCCATTAAAACCGATGTAAACTTAACCACCCACACCTGCAAAAGCCACAACAGTGGCCACAAATCCACCGGAATGGGGGCCATCCAGTGATGGGACCTTTTTGGTGCAACTGCGAACCACTGTGGCCCGCTGGGGTCATGCAAATTGCGTGTAATTGCTGTCGGAAGAGCGAAAACTCCGCCTCAGTCGCCACGAAAATGGCGTTTTATTTTCGCTATGCTCCAAACTCAATTAGCTGCCGTGCGTTGCGTAATTAAGTTGTTTCTAACTGCTGTTGCTGCTGCTGCCACGGCCATTAATATTTCGATAGGCGCAACACTCCCACACTGCCACACCCCCCACTAGCCACCTGTGTTGGCCACCTCTTTGGCAATAGCCATGGCCATGGCAATGTATGCAAACATTTTCAGAAAACGTTTTAGCTTTGGCTATGGCTTTGGCTTTAATTAATTTATCACGTGCCAAAATAAAGCACTAACTTCCTTCCCGACCGTGTTGCCAGCCAGCCATCCAGCCATCCAGCCAGCCGCGTAATTAATTGAATTTCAAGCGGGGGAGCCCTAAAAGTTCGCCGCGATGCGCCACGAAAGTCAGCCTGAACAAATGTTATTCACTTGCGGAGAAAGTTAAACTTAAAGTTGAAGTTTTCATGGCCAAAACAGGAGGCTAGCGGGAGAGCCGGAGAGAGCCAAGCAGAGCCAAGGAGGTGGTATCAGCTTTCGCATAATGCTGCCCACCTCCAGGCACCTCGCACAAGGCGGAGATGGTTTTTTTGGCGGGTGGGAGGGGTGTGTGGCGGTTAATTATGTTCCCATGTAAACGGAAGAGCAAGACTTTCGGGCTCCCGGTAGCCGTGTAATGAATCAGCCAGCAGATCAGTTCCGGCCAAAAAGTGGGCTATAAAAAGTGCTTCGCACACCCCGGCAAAAACTCAAACACACATTATTCCATTACAAGAACAAGCGTCTATTACACACCTTCACTGATGCACACCAAAACCCAACTGTAAATTTAAGTAAAGAAATTACACAAAGTAGACGATTTATGACTGCTAGGGTGTGAGTGGCGGAATGATCTGTCAACCCATGACATGCATTCAAATTGTCACCCGCAGTATTCGCAATATATCCGAATCCTTTATTGTAAAATCTCACTTCGATGCATCGATGTGGAGGATAAAGGAAGCCTTTCGTGAGGCACTGGATGTGGAAAACCATAGGAGAACATATAGGGAGGGTTATACATAGAAACAGGCTTTAATATTTGTTCTATTGATTGGTCACCCCTCGAGCCACCTGTTTGAGGCGTATCCAATTGCCATTAGCGATTTCATGGCTTACATCATCTCGCCTGGCACTCGTGGAGCGGCACCGTCTGTAAAAGGCGGCTGCGGTACAACTTTCATCAGCAGACATGAACTTCGTGCACGGCAGCCTGTGGCTCTTCCTGGCAATCATCGCCGGATCTCAAGCGGACGATCTCAATCGACCGACCGCTAAGGACATCGCCTGCGGACCAGGACGCTGGTGGAGCGAGATGCGCCAAAGCTGTTTGCCCTGGTAGATGTTCAAAATAAAGAAGCAAGATCAATGATCGGTCTGTGTGTTCCACCTAAGACCTTCTCCAGAAGACTCCATCATTATTTTAGTCTTTTGTCGTCGTAGACAACAAGTAGATGCTGCACTTCAAGGGCGGATCGCATACGGAAGGGAGGAAGGTTCAGTATGAACACAGAAGTATCAGGAGGCTTGGTAACAAGGGTTTACCCAGGTTTATCAAGATCCAGGTCGTTACTCGAGAAGGGGAAAGAGCCAAGTGAAGACCGACAACCGGTTAAATGCAATAGCAGAAGGGGTGTCTTTGGGAGTGTCTACTACTACTGGGTGGGTGTTTAGTTTAGAAAATTGTCCCCCAAAGTGTTCTTGGCTAATACTTGGCACAATGCCAGAGATGGTAAACTTTTTCCGAGTGTATGTTTTCGCTGCTGGTTCATTAATTAGCACTGAACAAGCACAGCACTGAACTCAACTGAACTGAGATTCTCCAGAAGACGGCGACGGCGACGGCGGCGTTTGGTGGCGCGACGACCTGCCACAACATTTTACGGCTTATTAAATTTTCAGGCAGCAGCCGCATGTAGACATGTGAAGACTTCTCGGAGCCTCTAGCATCTTGCCACAGCACCCAAGCAGCCAGCAGCCTGCACACAGAGCCGACAAGCCGATGATGTTGCAACTGCTGCCATTGATGTTGCTCTTGCTCCTTGTGCTCTTTGCGCTCCTTGTGCCTCTTGTGCTGCTTGTGCTGCTGGTGGGCGATAGCTGTAGCTATCTGCCAGCCCCATAATGCAAATTAGAGCTTCCTTGCTGGCAGTTTCATTGAGGCTGAATGCGGGCTCGACTCGGAAAATGCCATACAAAGTACTGCTGCATACAAAGTGGTTGGTGGAAAACAAACGCCTTCCCAGAACCCAGTTCCCGCAACGAGTGCTTAAAATCTCAGCCCAGAGCAGAGACTGTGAAACGGAGAAAAACATTTTGTGATTTTCCACGAACTGGAAAGACATTTGGGGGCGCTGTTACGAGTGTTTTAACGTTTTGTGCACTCGTTTTGTCCTCCTTTTGGTGGTGAACTCTGCCGCCTGGGTACACATTGACACACACATTTTTATTCCAAATATTTACCATTATCTCTGGTCAGTGTTTTTTGACAGCCAATAAAGTGTTTTTCTGTTTGCAGTGTGGCATCAAAATCAAACAGCAGAAATCGTTCGCGGGTGCTTTATTATTTGTGTATTTGCAATTTTTACGAGAACTCGTTTATTCTGGTATTTGCTTTCGATTCAATTCCAATTACAAATGGCGAGTGGACCAGTGTTTATTGTGGTTTTCTCTTAGAATAAAAGTTGACACGTGAAAATTTATGTTATTTTTCCAAGCGGAGAACAAATTTCCCGTTTATACACACACACCTCAAGGACTGCCATCAGCGGGCGATCTAATATTTAAACTTATGTTTTACGGTCATCGACAAATGTCCAAACATTGACAGCTATTGTGACTGGCTGCTGACCAGGACATGGACATGGACATGGACATGGACATGGCACCCCCTTGAATGCGCAGACCCATTCAAGCTGCCACAAATTAGTGTGTCCCCCAGCTCCAGCTCCAGCTGCTGCCCCGCCCCAACCAACTGGCACCATGGCACCATACAAACAAAACATAAATTGTAACGAGCTTGTCAGACGGAGGGGACCGTCGCTGGCCGTCGCTTGGAGGCGACTCCCATTGACTTTGGATGGTAATTGACTCTCTGATGTTTTGCTGTCGAGCTGTTTATCACATTGTTGTTGCTAGTGTTGTGGCTTTTGCTATAGTTGCTATTGTCCAATAATGTTTCTGACCCTCGCTCGATATGACATTCTGATTATGGGGATTCAATGAGATGCTCCTTTTCTTGCAGGTGGCGGCCACCCCTGCGTATGGATTATATTTACTTTCGATTCAAGGGAAGAGAGGTTACCGTTCTGAGGCCCCTGAAATTGCCTACTTTTCAGCAGGTTTTTCTTAAAAATGTCTCAAGATCTCTCTCACAGCAGCCAGATATTGAAATATCCTCAGATCGTCTCACGTATTCTCCACAGAAAAGGGTTTCCAAAAAAGGAAGAACAAATATTGAAACGTGAGAGATAATCCGCCTAGGAACAGAACGGAATGGAACGGAATGGAACCCGCCGGGATTGGATTGGATTAGATGGTAGCTCTGATCAGGTTCCTTTGTGTGGATTACGATACTCGTACAGGCATTGACTCTACTCCGTTGATGTCATCCCCTCACAATGTTCTTTTATGTTACTTAGGAATACGGTACAAGGATTCCGTTCCATTCCATTCATCCAAAACAGGACACATGATTTCTCGATCTAGTTGGCTTTGATTAAACATTTCGAAGTTTTCCCGTCGCAGTGTAAATTTACAGTTATTTTCATTTGGTTTTTTCTCTGGCCGAATAAGGCTTGGCTTTGTCTGGGGCATCCACAAGTCTTCTTGCACTTGGATGTTCGTGATCTGCGAGACTTGCGGCGTCGCTTTGGGCAGCTACTCTTGGACTGCTTCCAAAATTAAACAAAATTAAGTGTTAAAAAATGTCTGAAAACGTAGGAAAAAGCGGTTCTTCCGGATGTTCAACGCCCACAAATGGTCGTACGGCCCTCTCCACGATGGAGCACCTGCTGGCGCTCAAGGAGAAGCAAACAAGCAACGATTTGTGTGAGATCAAGCAGCGCTTGAGGGCAGCCATTTCCAGCCCATCTTTGACCAACTTCGGATTGCTTGGCAGCCTCGAAGATAGTCCCAAGCCGTCACGGAGCTGCAGCGATTTGTCCTTGGCGTCTGGGATTTCCAGATCATGCTCGGATTGGCCGGACACACTTCGCACACACACGCTAGGGGACTACGTCAGATCAGAGGTACAGGATGGATGCAAGCTGCAGCCAAAGCTGAAAACTTTGTCGGGGGAAAGGCAGCAGCGTGTGGTACTGGAAGAACTGATCCAATGCCTGGTCGGTGTCCGGGGCACCTACATTGTGCCCCTTCCACCAGGTGAGAACGAAAGCTAGCCAGCTGAACAAGAGGGTGACGGAGAACAGGATGCAGAACATCCTGCTCCATGGGCATCCAGAGAGAGGATCATGGCGGCCAGCGATGGCCAAGAACAGCTGCTCTCCACTGCTAAATTGCTATTACTTGAACCCATGTATGATACAAGAAGTAAATGTTGTTAATTTCCGGATTTCCAGACACCCCCACCCTCTCCTGTCTTCTAACTTCCCCTCTCTCTTGCTTTATGCCACAAAGATATGTATGCTTACCGTCTTATCCTTCCAGTTTTAGTAAATTTTTCAAGTAAATATTTGGACAAGACAAGCAGCTTGTTCTTGAAAAAGTTTCGAAAAACTCACAGCCTACACCGCCACACACACACACACACACAGCCATGCCAGTGCGACACACACACACACACGCACCGTGTGTCAGCAGAAATCAAACAACGTGACTTGCCAAAGAATCTCCTTGCCAGAGTCTTTGTTGATTTTTGGAGCGCTTAAATTGATTACGAAATGTTTCAGTCGACGGCCCTCTTATAATTATACCCTAGCCGAAGGTGAAGGTAGTCTCACATTTGCCTAGACGCGAGTCCCCACTTTGGGCGCCATATGTCTCGCTCTCTCTATCTCTCTGTATCTGGAAAGTATCGGAGGAGATAGCTAATGGGAGCTAGAGCTCTTGCTATACAATAGCAGCAGCAGAGCATTCGAAAACCCTCATGAAACTACTGGATACAGGATACAGGATACTTCCAATCGCTTTGCTTATTGAAAAACGGAAATTTAATCCGTTTACTTGGAAATTTCGGGGCTGTGCTGTGCCGGATGGGTATTGTGTGGATGGATTCTTTGGTGGTTGGCGGCTGGCGGCGGGCTCAATCATTTTAATGGCAGATTCGTGTTGGCCCTTGTCGGAAATCCATGCCATAGAACACGCAGATACATACATGCATGCACATCCTTTGGCTGTTCTGGCCATAAATCTGCATGCGGTACGAGTATTTGTACCGAATTCTGTTGAATTTTTTGTTGTGTTTTTCTTTGCGACAAGAATTAAAAATTAATTAAAAATTGTACGGAAAATGCAAACGAATGAAATGCAAGCACATTTATTTTGTTATTTATTCGCTTTTGGCATTTAATTAAATTGATTGACTCACGCTTTGTTGCATCTTCAATTTGCTTCAGCTGCACTTTCGGTTAATCTCATTTTCTACCCAAAAAAAAAAAACAGAAAAAAATCTCCTGTTGGGATGCACTTCTTGGGCTTGAAGCTGGTAGCATCCAATTCCCGCAATCCGACAAATTGCGCATACGTAAAATGTGGGTTAATCAAAATCCATTTCCCCCCCCCCCCCCCCCCTCCAAAAAAAAAACGACACCGGACCGTTATTCATCATGTGTGTTGGCAAATGCCATCAAACTTATGGCATGACGGCCGATACAGACATACTCGTACAGGGGACACACAAAAGAATCGTGCCTCGGCTCTATAAAATATGCTTGTGCACACACACACATAGATACAGATATTCAGATATTCCAATACATACGTGTGTGTATGGGTGTATATGCATATGAAAGCACCAAAACTTTTACGCGGGAAACTTTAAATGAGAACAGCAAACGGCCAAACGAGGAGAAGGCAGTAGAAGTGGCAGTGTGGCAGAGTGGCAGTGGCACAGTGGCATTGGCATTGGCAGCCAAGTGCTGCCTGGGTGGGTGACTGTTTGGGCTGGGCTGGGCTGCTGTATGCGACAACATCCAAAGTTCGTGGAGGCGGAAAATCCATTTATCATATGGCTGCCGTCAGGATCTATATCTATGCACAGATACTTATACACTCTGTGTGCCAGTCCATGGATGTGTGTGTGTGTGTGTGCTGGGACTGACAAGTCGAGAGACGAGAACGACAACGAGGGCTTGCAAAGTAACCAAAGACATTTGATGGGCGATATTTACATGAAAACAAAAAAAAAAAAAACTAGCATCAGGTGAAAACAAATGATGATTCCAGTTGGCATTGCCATTGAATCGAATGCACTGAATGGCGGCACAACATGCGATATCTGTGCATGAATATGCACAATACATATGTAATACATATGTACTATCTGTGTCTCTGTGTGTGTCTCTGTGTGTGTGTGTGTGTGTGTGTGCGTGTACTCATTGTTTGCATTGAATGTTGCTGATAAAAGCGCGGATGATGATGATGATGATGATGACTATGCTCTGGGATCATCTATGTATGCTGTGCTATTTATGTGTTCATGTCTGCGTGAAACTCAGCCAAGATACGACGACAATGAAAGTGGGATGGTATGGCTACACACACACACCCACACACCCACACACACTTACATGTATACTATGAATATTTATGTGAGAGCAAAGCCTAGACAGCTTGTGGTGTGGTGTGGTGTGGCATGGTGGGTCTCTGCTCTCAATTGAATGATTTGCGGCAAGTTGTGCCATAAATTAACCAACTTAAGTGACAAACTCGAGTGCATGTTCGGCCAGAAATTGTGTAAATCTGTTGTTCCATCAAATTAGAAATTCTCCACACAAATGCACGGACGGCAGAAAGCATCAGGGGCCGATTTAAGAATCGGTTTTAGCAATTCCCAGGGCCAGGACCAGGGCCAGAACCAGGGCCACGACCAGGACCAGGACCAGGACCAGGGCCAGGACTGTAATTGGATTTGGCAACTGTCGCTGCTGCACTTGTAATTTGTGAAATCAGTGTCACTGCATTACAGATTGTCAGCCGGAAATCCTCAAAATAATTTCTCTCTCTTTTTTTTTTTTGTTGCATCGCTCCACCACCGTTCAACATGTGCAGCCGCCACACCCATAAATCACCACAAAGTGCAGCTGTCAGGCAGGACGTGTGTCGCGCACTCTTAACATATTCAACTCCTGTCGCATGTCGCCTGTCGCCTGCCGCCTACCTACCTCTCCTCCCGTCTACTGTCGTCTGCTCTGGTCGGTTTTGATCTGGTTCGGGTTTTGGTTTTGGTTTGGGTTCTGGTTATGGCCTGGTTATGGTTCTGCCGCCACAAGCCACACAAACATCCAACGGAAACATGCAACAAATTGCACAATAAAATCGCAAAAATCATTGCAAATATACGCGCGCGCAGACGACCAAACAGGACAGTCCTGTCACTGCGGCAAACCAAATTTACACACACACACACACAAATCCAACCCCCAACCCCAACCCCAACCCATATCCATCCCCTCTTTCTACACTCCCCAGGGCGGAGCTTCAGTGCTCCCAGTCAACAAATATTGAAATCGAAAGCCAAACGAATCAGTTTTCCCGTTACTCTCGCCTCTTCGCCCCTATTTGCTGTTGTTCTGGCTTTCACTTCGATTTTGACAATTTCCTTTTGGCAACAAAACTGTGATGGATCGCATGGCTTCCACAGACACTTCCAAGTGACGCTTTAAACCACTTTTGCTGGGATTCCCTTCTTTCAAAAAAAAGTGTTGCTCATTATCAGCAGGCGATTATGGGTACAAACTAATCCGAGAGACAGACAGAGACGCGACTGACCTTTATATGTACAAATGTATTTCGTAGACTAATCTTCCAATTGAAATTTAAAAGCTATACTAGATTCAAGTTCGTTCCACTTAGAGCACAATGTAAGCGGTAGAAACGAGAGGAAGCTCTATGCAGGTTAGGTGTTTTTTTTGCTCTCAATCTGATGTCATGCACCCGAAACCTGAAATATACGAATGCGAATTGTCAGCAAAACCAGAACGAAGATTGTAATCAATTCATAAAGAATACTCGTCTTGGGGCGCAATCAAATGCTATATACTCTGGCAAATCATAGACAAATCAGAGCAGATGCTTAGTAGTTTAGTAGTTTAGTAGCTTAGTAGCTTGGTAGCCATTCAAGCAGCAGTCAGACAGATTGAAACGCTGTCTAAAGTATCTATAGAGTGAAACGAAAAGTGAAACGAATTTCAATGAGCAAGCAACGACACATTGATTTAGTGCTCTGTCTACTGACAGCACTCCGAATATCCAAAGGCCACAACATAGGCAGCCTCAACAGCATCGGCCTCCCCTCCGTCGACCTGCGCGGCAACGGCAGCCTGGAGCCGCTGCCCGAGGTTCATGGCAGGAAGTTCTACTACTTTGGATTCGGCAGCAACATGCTGGCCCAGAGGATACACATACAGAACCCCACTGCCCAGAGGATAGGAGCAGCCCTCCTGGCCGACTATCGCTTGGACTTTGCGCTCGAGGGCCCCCGCTGGCAGGGAGCTGTGGCAACAATCGTGCCAACGCCGGGAGAGCACACATGGGGCGCTCTCTGGGAGATCGATGTCAGCAATCTCGACGACATTGACAAGTGAGTAGATCAGAGAGGCAAAGACAGGACAGAGGATCTTAAGCTTCTCCCATTTACAGCCAGGAGGGCGTTCATCTGGGCCTCTATGAGGCACTCACTGTGTACGTGAGGCTCCGGAATGAAGAGACTGCCATCCCGGCCCGTGCCTATAAGCTGACCAAAGCGCACCAGCCGGTGAGCAATCTATACCACATGATTCCCGATGAAGTACCCCTAAAGCGGCAGCCGTCAAAGACCTACCTCCAGTGCCTGATCAAGGGGGCCATCGAGAGCTCGATACCCGAAGAGTATGTCATCCGATTGCGGTCAATCCGACACAATGGCAGGGTGGCCAGCAATCTGGAGGAGAGGCTGGACTTGCAGGACGTTATTCTTCCATAATTCGAATGAATAAACAGGATCCAAGCTCGATTGTCTCAGGGGCGCCGTCACAGAACTACGGTTACGTCTGTTTTCTGAACTATGAAAGCACTAAAGCTGCTAACTTCCCAATAATATTAGCCAAGACAAGCACCAGACGATGCACAACAGCTGTTTTGTTCCAAGACAAGACAAGCCAAGACAAGCACCCGACTTGGAACAGCTGATCTCTTATCGTTCTTTCTCCCTCGCCCGCACATTTTCCTTATCGCATTTTCAGTCTGAAAATTCGTGGCCAGCAGTGCGTCCGTGCGTGTAAACAAAAACCATTTGTTGAGTTCTATTTGGGGAAACGCGCGTGTGCAGTGTAGTCAAGTACTTGACAAAATATTTACAAGTAAACGTTTAAATAAATGCATAAATAATATAAAAAAACTACATTTTCGTCTGTTAATACACGTGAGTTTGCAATTTTATTGAAAGATAAACACAACAATCTACGACGAAAGCTTTTCAAACAGCTGGCTGTGCTTTTTAGTAATGTATATTGACAGAACAGATAGAAATGTGGAAGGGCAAAGTTTCTTTGAATTAGTCTAGTTCACAACCAAATACATGTACAATAGTCCGTTTCGTCAGTCCGAAGAAGCTGAAATGTAGAAAGCTGTGTAAAACAAGCGCTTTGCTACTTCGCGGAACAGACGTGGTTGTTCTGGTTCAAAATTAATTTAAATTACACAAAACTCGTTTCTTTTACAGAACGCAACCCTTTTGGTGAGGCCATGGCCAGCAAATTCTATTATTTCGGTTTCGGCAGCAACATGCTCGCCCGCCGCATCCACATACAGAATCCCACTGCCAAGAGAATCGGAGCTGGAAAACTGGAGGTAAACCAGGGAATACCTAAATCTAAATTTGATAATATTCCCAATATTCCCAACAGAACTACCGCCTGGACTTTCACACAGGATCCAAGAACTGGCTGGGCGCCCCAGCCACCATTGTGCCCACAGCAGGAGCCCATGTCTACGGCGCCATTTGGGAGATCGATATGTGCAATCTGAAGGATTTGGATGAGTAGGCACCCCCTCCAACCACCCCCCACCCACCGAACCACTTACTTTTTTTCGCTCCATTTCGTAGGCAGGAGAGTGTGCCCGATGGCGTGTACATTCCGATTAGTGTGTCAGTTCACTCACTGACCAGCAACGAGGACATCGTCTGCCGCGCCTATCACCTCACCAACCAGCCCCTCATGGAGGTGCACGGCCACCAGAGCGGCGTCCCTCCACCGAGTATTCCCCTGGACCGACAGCCCTCGCAGACATACCTCAAGGTGCTGGTCAAAGGAGCCGTGGAGACGGGCATACCCGAGGAGTACGTCAAGTGGCTGAAGGGCCTCAAGCACAATGGCAATCGGGTGGCCACGATGGAGGAGAAACTGCAACTGAACCAAGTGCAACTGTCTTGATAACAAGTACTACACATAGTATAGCCATTTTCCACAACCCGCGAAAACTACACCGAGGCAATCAAATTAAAAGTCAATAAAACAAACATTTCCGTATACTTTTGTACCGATCTTATAACCGAAAATTATTAAAACAGCCTAAAACTATAACCATTTTAAAAGGAAATCAATGCAAAACGTTTATCAGATATACCCATCAATATATTGCCTCAACTTTAGCTGAAATCTGAGTTTGAATTGATAGCTACTCGAAAACCAAACTGCCATTTATTTCCCATGTGAGTTTCTTGGCTTTTTAGCAACAGATTTAGGGCTAATTAAGAGCTTCTTTATATATAACAATCTGTCTTAATGTAAATCGATCTTACTTTGACCTGTTAACCACTTGCATTCTGAACGATTGTCCCGTTGGACGTCTGGCAAATGCCTATAAGCATATCTAGATATCCGTCTAGGAAATCAGCATTTCGCCCAATCACTGTCAGTGCTATCATCCCTTAAGATATACATAATACATGCTTATGAGTCATTCCTGATCTTTTATCTTCCAATTTGACTCTACTTTCATTGTTTTCTTCAAGAGAGAACCTATCTTTGGCAGCTACCATCGGTTTTGAAGTCTTTTCTTAAAAACTTTGCATAAACCTCTCGAGCGGAAAAACTTTGTCCCAAAAACGGAATTTAATTAATTTGAATCACTTATTTATGATGATTACCAATTTCCTGTCTGCAGCAGCCAAAAGCATCAGCAGCCAATGCCAATGGCAGTGGCAGTGGCAATGGCCATTCAGACAATGGCCGCCAAGAAAACAAAAGTTTTGGGCGCTCTCCGAGTAGCCAGAGCCCGAAAGTGCAATTAAAGTGCAATTTAGTGTGCACTCCAGAGCTGCTGACGACCCCGATGATGATGCTCCAAATGCATTCCGGGCTGAAAGCTAACGAAGCTCATCCCAGCCGTACCGGACGATCCTGGCTCCTGGCTCTCCGCTCTCTAGTCTCCTGGCTGTCTTATTAATTTAAATTTGAAGTTTTCGGCAGCAAGAGGCAGAGTGTGGAGTGTGGAGTGAAGACACTTCAGAGTGTGCCTTTTGGAGCTGCACATTTGCATATTGCTGTGGGTGTGTATGTATTGGTGTGTCGGTGTGTGTGTGTGCCAAAGTACGAGTCATAATAAACATAATTTCCTGTTTCGGCAGGAGTTTTCCTACCTCTACTATCGCTTGGGCTTGTGCTTGGTCTTGGCCCCACAAGTTAGCAGCTAATTCCAGGAGCTGCTGACCCAAGATGCAAGGGTCCTCCTAGAAGGTCCCGGTCCTGTCCTTTCTCTGGCAAATACAATTCCGCCCTGCCATTCAGCCATTGCCGACTTTAACAAAGTAAAAACTTCTCACCAAGTTGATGCCTTGTTGGCTTGTTGGCCTGGCTGGCTTGTTGGCTTGTTGCGGTTTGTTCACTTTGTGTAGTTGTAAATTAAATTTGGAAGCAAAGGGTCTGGTGGGGCAGCTGCCTGTCCGACCTCGACACTCTACAGTTTATAATCGTTTGGGAATTGAAATGCAGTCGAGTCCAAGTCCAAGTCGGAGTCGATTTTTGGCCACAGTCGGCAAATGTCTGCAAAAGTGCAAACTTTTCTTTTCTTTTCGTTCTTTATTTTTTGTACATCTTGGTCAAAGTTTTTGGCTCAACATTTTTATTGCATTTGCGGCGCCCCCGTTGAGAGGCGCTGCCGTGTCCAATGGAATGCCAATGCCAGTCCTCGGGCTGGCGACCATTAATTATTTAAAATGCACGGGCGCCATAACCATTTAGAAGAGTCTCGATGTAACATGTGCCACAGCCCACAGAGAGGCAGAGGCAGAGGCAGCAGCAGCAGCAGCATCAGGCCACAAAGTAAGCGACAACAGCAGCAGCGGCAGCGGCAATACCATTGAGGCATTGGGGCTCTTGTAATCATAAAAGTTTATGAGGTTAAAAAAACGAGGAGAATGCTGGCTGGCACCAGCCGGCACCAGTCGGCACACCGAGAGCTGAATGCTCTACAAATTAGAAAAGCCAAAGCCACATAGCCACAATACTCTAACCCCAAAGCGAAATCGAGTGACGACAAGTGACGGAAGGAGTCGTCGACTCTCCCAAAAAGGACTCCGGATGGGATGGGCTCAGCTGCTAGTGTCGCATTTTGTGGGCATGGGAATTTAATTAAAATCAAGCACTCGCACTTGCACTCGTTCTCTCCCCCTCTCTGGCTATAGCCAAACCCAAGCCCAACCCAATCCCCACCCACACACCTTCAGAGCCGGCTCAGCTCGTCGTTTAGTTTCAATCAAAGTGGCAACAAACAACAGCAACAGCAACAACAGCAACAAAAGAGGCAAAAATTTTACGCAAATTGACAACAGAAGCGACGACAACAAGCAGCAGGAGCAAGTCCTTCCACCAAATGGAATGGAAAGGAAGCGCCGCCATGTCAATAAAAATAAAAACTGTTTCAGATGCGTCTCCACCTCCCTCCCCTGTCGTTGTCGTTGTGCCCTCCCCGTCTGTCTGTTTTGGTCGTAATTGAAACTCATTAGCGTGCATTTTAGTGGCAATTCTGAGAGCTGAAGCAGCGAAAGGCTTTCCCCCGATGCCAACCCTTTTTTCGGGGATTTCTGAACAGTTTTTTGGGTGGGCTCTGCTCTGCTCTCAAGTGGAGTGGGATGGGGGTTGGGAGGTGTGTGTGCTGTAGGGGTGTTGGACGGTTATATGTGGTGTGCGTGCGGTTTATGTGGTAAGTGTGTCATCATTATGACTGCCATGGGGTTTTTACTCCGTTTTTTTTCCGTTGCTTTGGCTGCGAGGGCTGCGAGGGGTTTGCGGGGGTGTTGGGTGTCCGATGGACTGGTGCTATGCAATGTGTACAATATGGAATTGTCCTGCAAGTAGTTGTTATGCTTTGAGAAGTGAAACAAAAAGGAAAAAAGGAAAACCAATAACATGTATTATGGCAGAATGCAGACTGCAGAATGCAGAATTTGATTACTGATTTACACAAAGATACCACAAATCATTATTAATTGCCTTGTCAGCGGCACAAAGGATTAAAAATGGAAGCACACGAAACCGCAACCGAACGACAGGACATCACACGACACGACGGGAACCACTACTCGATGCCCGACATCAAAAACTAAGAGAATCAAAATGGAATTTGGAATTTTAGTTGAAGTTGAAGAAATTGCTGGCAAATGCCTGTAATTATGCGTCACACACGAGGCGTCAAAGGCAACACACGCACACACACACGCACACACGCACACTGGGGACTGTGGGGGATACAAAAACTATGGGATAAGAAGAAGAAAAGGCAGGGAAGGGACTTTGCCTTTCCCTTGCTTTCACTTTGAATGGACCCCATCGGAAATTCAATTAGCTTTCCCGAAGAAAACGTAGCTGAAGTTGATGGCCCATTTGCATATAGTTCCTGACAGTTCAAAGTGTTTGAAAAGTTTCTGATGATGGAAAACTATTAATTACCCAAGAAGCAACACTTTCGATTAGCCAAAGGGACTTTGACTTTGCCGAGGCCTAAGCCCAGCGCGCCTGCCTGCCCACCCACCAGCTCTTAGCCAAATGCAAAGGGGAAACGCAACCCATTAGAAGGTTGGGGGGATGGGGTGTCTTGGGTCTCTGGGGTAAATGGCTATAGATTGCCAATCGGCGGCATTCCCTTGTCAATCACCTGCGGGTGGCTTTTCCATTATTCCTGATGATGGTACAGCCTCCACTCGAAAAGACAAACAAAAAGATGGATACCCTCGGAAAGTGCGATGGAAATGATCATTGAATGGGAATCCTTAGGAAACAAATGCATTTCGGTTCACCCCTTTGCCTCTAGTTGGAACATACAATGTCAAAAGCCTTATACTACCACCACTTGCCATTCCAGGGTATGTCAGAAATAATAAAGCCCGGAAGTGGACAACTGCAGCGATGCAGAAGTAGCAAACGCCGCGGGCCAGAGAACCGGGGGGGAGGGGCGGAGGGAGCTGCACAAATAAAACGGAAAAATGCAAGCGGAATCTCTGCGGTGCACACGGCGGACAGGGATACGGGAATACATCCGTACAGACACGCTAATCAAATTAAGCGCAATATTTGGTTTTCATATTTCAGCAGCCACGAATGGAACGAACGAAGGAGCGAAGGAGAGATGCAGATGGGAGATGCAACTTCCCACTGGCCGCAGGCATTAATTACACTTAAATGTTGACCACATGCCAGGATTTGGCGGGCACAGTGACAAGAGTTCCCGAAAGGATAGCCACATAGAGAGAGAGAGATCAGGAGAGAGAGTTACAAAGAGAGAGAGTGTGGGCTGTGCTGGGCTGCAAAGTCAATAAGTTTGGCAAGCGGAACGGGCCTCGGGGCCCCGCAGGACTCCATCATCCTTGTCCACTTGGCTGGCTGGCTGGCTGGCTGACGCTGTTTTGTTCCATTTCCCTTGAGGCGACTTGCCGCCGAGGCGGTGGGCTGTTGGGCTGTTGGGCTGCTGGGCCTCGTTTGGGTTGCATTTTTTGACAAATTCTAGCGACACGCAACAGCCGTGTCAACAGGGCGTGCCACAATGCAGTGGGTGTGGCAGGGATGCTGCTGCTGCCGCTGCTGCTGCTGCTGCCGCTGCGATTAAATCATTAAATTCATACGCTCCACGGGTTGCACTTTTGCATCACATTTTGTCGCGGCTTTGTTCCGAGGCGTTCCACGTTCCACTCGGGATTGACCGCTGGCCTGCGCTGGCCTCCCCTGGTTCCTGGCCAGATTGTCACTTCCTGATTACTTGGTTTCCGTTTTCATTAAAATGCACAAGCCCTCTCATCCTACCCTCTCCCTCCTCCCTCCTCCCAGCGATGCTGCTGCATCAATGGTTGCATTGGTTTGGGCCCTTTACATCCTTGGATCTGAATCTGGATCTGGATTTGGGTTTGGGTAAATGCTTTTGGGGCATTTTTTAATTAAACGACATGCTGCAGAGGCTAGATTTCGGTGTCACCACCTCGCTCTGCATCGTCCTCTGTGCAGCACAGTGTGGCGCTGTGGGTGTTGCAGCAGCACCAGCACCAGCCATTGTTCCCCCTGGGTGTGTGTGTGTGTGGCACGTGCAATATGACAAATATTTTAGGTACACAAAAGTGCATTAGAGCCTGCCAAAGAGAAGGGGAAGGAGCTTGGGTTTGGGTAGAGGATGACTAATTCGTTCTAAAGCTGCTCTAAAGCCAGATCCCAGTTTCAACTTTGAACTTTCTATTGACTTTTTAAATAATACTTCTATCTCTTCTGCTCCCATGCCGCTCTTCTCTTTCGGTTACCTTCGCCGAGAACTATTCGAGTAGGAGAGGCTCCACTGTACGTCACTGAATCGGGCAAGACAAAGACTAGTTTTTCGTTTTTTGGTTCAATTTTCTGCTATCGATGCCGTGTCCTTACACCTGCTGATCCTGCTGTTGCTCCTGCTGCTGCTTCTGCTGCCTCTGCAGCTCCTTCTGTTTATACTCTCTGGTTCGTGCAACCATTTGTTGCCACCATTTAATGCCAGCCCTGCATTAAGGTTAAGTTAAACAAGTGAATGCAAAATACATTTCACATTTTCATTTTGGCATTTTCGCTTAAAAGCTTTTCCCGCCCCATGCAAAGGGTGAACGAACAAAACCGGGGGGGGGGTGTACACGGAGAGCAAAGCGCAGCACACAAAATCCTAGAGTATTTCTAGAACCTGTGACGAGTACCTGGAACCTAGAACCATTTTCTTTCAGTGCAGAAACCAGCAGAGTGGCGGCGGCGGAGTGGAAGCTCTGTAACCGACGCTCCGCTTGTTTGGCCACGGCTGACTTCCGGCCTGATTTCCTGGCCACTTTCCACTGCTGCCTGCCACTGCCACTGCTGCCTGCCACTGCTGCCTGTTCTACAACACACTAAATAACCTTGTTAGCGTTTTTAATTAAAGGTGTAAATATTGATATTTGCCCATGCACTGCACCTCCCCGCCCTGCTCTGCCCTCCCCTGCCCTGCACTGCCGCCGGCTCTGCTGCTGCTCTGGCCGCGTCGCGGAAATGCATTTTCGCAAAAAGTCAAATAAACTACATGGAAATATGAGCCGGTTATTAAATACGGTTATATGCGAGTTTCGCCTCCGGCGCATAAATGCCGTTTTTCGGTGAGTTACGGCGGGAATATCATTTGGAAAGCTGACGAAAGAGAGAGGGAGACAGGGGGTTGGGGGTTGATATTTCCCTTTAAGTTTTAATCCAAACTATGGCAAAGTTTTTCTGTAAAAGACAGGGATACATTCCATACATTTTACTTAGGGATTTACACTTATTATTATTTCGGATTTGCCTCCGACTGCCGTGAGCGTGGGTGG